>OZ001249.1:12727835-13325800 GCA_963924025.1 Ischnus inquisitorius | reverse complement strand
CTCTCCCTCTCTGATGATACCCATCGCCCCGCCTCGACGAACGCAACCGATCCCTACATTCGCTATTCCGATCCATCGACCGTTGCGTTCACACAATGCTCTCAACTTCGGCAATCTACTTCTGGCACTCACTTCCACCCTTGGTCATCAATCTGCTTCCCTTGGTATCTTTAAAATCACCTATTTGCTTACTTGCTGCAGTCTGAGATCGAGCAGCTCGACCAGACTGATTGTTCCGCGAAGAGATATGCGTGCTAATATTTTATTTTTTATTTTTTGTTACTCGATGTATTGCTACTCTATTTTTATTTTTATTTTTCTATTATAATTAGCTACTTTAATTTCTCTACCTTTATTATTTACTTCCGCGCCGTTACTATTATCTACTTTTAGTTCAAATTATAACCGAGTTTTTTTGTTATCTTATCTTTATTTCGCGATTCTATTATTTTGTTACAATGCTTAGGTTAATTTATTTTTTCCCCAAATTCTACTTCACTAGTGTACCCACATTCCTTTCTTGTTAATTTTTTAGTTTTAAGTACTTTTATATACTGTTATTACTCAATTTGCCCTATAGTTCCACTTGGGCATAATAAATACTATCAAAATCAAATCAAATCTCTCCCTCTCTCCCTCTCCCTCTCCCTCTCTCTCTCTCTCTCTCTCAACCATCCGTCCCGAAAATCGGTCGAAAAGAAATACATAAAAACAACAAAATTAATCCTTTCGATCAATTCAACTAGATCCGAACCCTTGAGACTGCCTGGAACTTCGTCAGTGGGGAAGACGTGTGCTCGTCGGGGTCGTTATCGCTGCAATGCCAATTTCTGCGCCTCGCCAAAATTTACCCCGTCACAGCGTATACCCGTATCCGCGTCCTCGTCTTCGGACGCATACGGTATATACGCGCTGTGACCGAAAAATTTGACTCACCCTTTTGCTCGATAAAAAAACATACCCAAAGGCCACAACAATTCGTCTCGATCGTTATTTTATTTTCAAGGGCGCCAGCCGAGCACCGCGCTCGACACGATCGGATTTTGCATAGTGAAAGATAAAGAATTTGACGGTACCGACTAGCTGCAGCTTTTGCGGGTTGAGGGGCGGTCCGTTTCATAGGTGACACGACATACGAGGTACCAAGGAAATAAATAAATCACCGAACAAAGAAGTGAGAGAACACGACAATAAAATTCATTGAACAAAAATCCAGCCTACTAAAATTTCGCCCAGCTACTTAATTCACCGGGACAAATTTCTAACAAAACAACAATTCTAATAATTCCGATCAATAAACGATTTTCCCTACTAAAATTTCATCGTCTTTGCTCGCAAGATCCGGTACACGAAATTACACAAAAATACAATTCTAAGCGGGTGGTTGACCGGTGCGATACAACCCTGACAAGTCCCGCTTTCATTGTCGCAGACACGATGCACGATAAACAGATCGGCCTATGGCTGGACGGCGCGTGAGGGACCGGGACTCGCACGCCACACTTATGGATCTCTCGCGTACAAAATTTAATCGAACAATTTACCAAATGAAACGATCTCAAAGGCTTAAACAAGTTAACACAAAACAAACCCAAATTAAAGAAAATGCGAGACGGGACCGTCACGCCTTATTACGGGCCCACCCACGATTAATATTTTTGCCCGGGACGGTTACCGTCATCGCGCGAGTGACGCGCACACTCAAAATTAACGAATCGAAATAAAACACAAAAATGAAAACGCGGCCGAGGAAAAAGACGAAAGCCTTACCGGAGAGACTCAGATGTTTGACCGAGAATTATCCCGTTTTGCCTTCCTCCAACCCAAAGATAATCTCGGAGTTCCGATCGGCACGATACCGATGTGGAATTCACTCCTTACTCGGAACTGTTCCTCTGGCCATCTCGATCACTCGAGCACACGTCCTCACACCACAAAAGATATGACGAGAGTCCTCGAGTGATCTACGCTAATTCGTTTCGCTGTCTCGCTCTCCCCTCCCTTTACAAATAATTTCGCTTCCCCGGTACCTGGCGACGCCCTACGATCTTCGCGAACTATCGCACGCACGAAATTAATATTCAAACGATAACGGCGCTGACGCTTCGTTCGACCGTCTTCGTGACGCTTCGCTCGTAGATTTTCGTCGACGCTGGTCCCGGGGCAACAGACATCGTGGACGATGCTGACATCGCTAAGCTGCGACTTCTTTGATATCGATGCGCCCAGAGCGATGATTTTTGGATGTCGAATTGGTGAGAGAAGTAGCGATGACCCACGTAGCGGTACCGTAGACCAGAAGAACCATGTTTCCTGTTATTCGACTCGTGAAAGCTCGCTAAATAAAAATAAAAAAACCCAAGAAATTAATAAAATTACTCGCCTAACTTATTTCGAATCCTTGAGATCGCTTGGGACTCTGTCGGTGGGGAGAACGTGTGCTCGGCGGGACCAAAATTCCGCCGATGACGCAATTCTTGTGACGCGCCAAAAAAAACGCGTCACAGCGCATACAACTGACGAAAGAAAAAACGCCGCTTAAAAAGTTGTACATATATGTACATACATAATATATTTTTTTGAAATAATTAGTACTTACGCTGGACTTCGAGTTGTGCCTCTAATGCTTCGAGGCCGAAGGCCTCGTCCTCCCATTCGCCCTCCTCCTCCTCATCCTCGGTGTCGACTAGCTCGGCATCTTGGCGGGGTCGTCTTGCTTCTGTAATTATTACAATTAATTGTAAATAAATTAAGTCAAGTGACGTTAAGTTAATGATTAAAATAATTGAAAAAATGTGCGACTTACCTACTTTACGTGCATCCTCTTCCAGAATTTCACCCAAGATTGGGTGATAGGCGGCTTCGGCTATGCCGACAACTCTCCTTATCACACCGTACGCTATCACGGTCCCGATACCGGAACGGCGGAGCCATGTCCTCTCCCATGCTTTACAAATATTCCACGTTCCTATGTTATGTAGGATCCGTGTCAGCTCTTCAATCAGTTGCATCGAGTTCATCCGCTGCACTCTGGCGAGCCACTCTGGAGTGCGACGATACGCTATGAAGCCGTCGTTGCGTAATAAATGCACTATTCTCAAGATCTTCCGGTAGCGGATAGTTATCCATATTATGACTTAACTGGCACGTATGTTTTTACAAACATTGCAACGAACGTCGAACGGTAGCTTGTGACAGCTCAAACACTGCACCAATCTTTGAACTGTAACTTTGCTTTACCTCAAAGACTGACTCGATCTACGATCTGTAACTTCGGGTTACGAGTAACGGAGGTAAAGCGACGGGCAGAGCCAAGATGCTGCTATGCTCACCCCAAAAATATATTAAAAATATGCATTTTCTCCTTCAACTTTCGTCTCCTAACAATACCTCTCATTTGTCTCCAAATACCAGTGGTCGAACAATAAGCCCCGTAGGACAGTATCGTAGAGAACATAGGAATTGCATCTATAGGCTCGAAAGTCACATGCTAATTAGCATTGTCGTTCGAAAATATTAAATACTGCCCTCCGGCGAGCCCGGCGCTCCGTAAGGGTATAAACCTCCGATGCTTTGTGCGGTCACCAACGCTCCAAGGGCAGTTTGCGTTTACAAGTGTTATCCGTAGATCTGTTTGCCCGCAACCCAAGCTTATCCCACAGGATGTTTGCTAACAACGGCCTATTGTCGTTGACATTAGCACGCTTACTCAGTATTGCGTCTGCATAAGTCAGTTTGTGGAAATATCCCTGATATTTCATTGTATATTACAAATGTAAATTCGTAACAAAAGATAGTCTCTATTGCCTCAACACACTTTTACGATACGACTAGAAATATTCAACGAGAAAAGAGCTTTGTCTACGAGAAACGTTACACCCTTGGACTGCGTTCACCCTTCACAAAGTCTTAAAGCAGTTGAACAAATTAGCAGAAATCATGTGTGTAGGAGTTAGCGGCCCATTTCGCACCTCCCACTTTGCTATATGATCTGTATAAAATGCGCAATCATTTCTTATTCACTCGTCAGTCAACTCTTTACCATGGCGACAACGTTAGTCGCCGCCGCACCGTGGGACAGGACGGTACATCGTTGATCAGCTCGAATTAAAATGGCACACGCTATATGCTGGATAGAGCCGCCGGCGGTGGCGGAATCCCGGGAAGGAATCGCGGCTATTCGGTTCTTCTATCCGACGAGATTAAGAGGGCTGCGGCACCGTTAATATTATCGACTACGTACTCTCTCAATCAATCCACGTCGAAAAAACTCGTGATCGGACTCCAGCCAAACATAAATAACTATTTTGACCCCGCTATAAAATTGATCAACAAAGAAGAGACCGTCGGAATAACTTTTGACAGTGAAACTTGGATCGAGCTCACTGAGCTCGTCGGTGAAATCATGGGCTATTACAACAGTAACCATTTCGGGATAATGCGGTCACGCGACCCTGTGCATCTAGCCGAATACAAGATATCTTTCAGTACGTCATACGTGAAGAAAGCAATCGGGATCGATCGACGCCGCAAACAGTCAGAGCCGGAGACTGATAGAGCTGCGAGCGGTTCGAACAATCGTAAGAAGTATTATATCGCCTCGTCTCTTTTGACGCGGAAACACACTTTCGAAGGATTGGTTAAACTCATCGTGTGTGTAGAAGAGCGCCTCCATCCGCTTCATCGTTATGCCGCCGATATGAATAAGTGCTTCGACAATATCGTCACCGCCTTGCGTGCGAAAATGCCAGAAGATGTACGACCGGAAGAATTTACAATTCCCTTCGTACAAGACTTCATAACACAATACGCAAATGACTTCAAGATTTCTGCACGGAGCAATGGACTGTCGCTTGTGTTTCTGGAATACTTTTTCAACATAGCATACGCCAAGCTGATTGCTCTGTGCAATCCACTCATCATAAACGAAATGGAAAGTAAGAAGGTCACCAGGAAGAATACTATGTTACCGGAGCTGTACGGGTCATGGCGCTGAAGACATGAACTGCCGAGAACGTGAAGAAAAGGAGGCGGTAGTCTCCAGCTAATCGTGAATAAATATATTCGCGATTAAAATTAACATCGCATCGCACGAATGCAGTCTACATCATCGGAAAAAATCGATGTCGACTATGCACATTTTTAAGTAACCTTCACGCTGGGGACTGGGACTTCAGGTTCATAAATAATAATAATATTTTTTGTAACGTAATTTAACATCGCTTGCCACGGGAAGTATTTTAGCATAGTGGACGATTATACATTGCTGTCTTGTAAGCCCTCACGAATCATGCGCGTTTTCTTTTCTTACTTATAGTAATATTTTAATCGACGGTGTTAGATAGAGCTCTACCTTTGCTGCTTTGTACGTTTATTGTATAATGAATAATCTTGTGTGTCAGCCAGCCAATGTTTTCTTTTATTGCTATACCTAAACGGAGGAACGGACGAAATGGTTATGCGTGCAAGGCAGCCTGCCAAATGAATAGAAGTCATTTTCACATATTTTTTTTTTAATAAACCATTATTAAATAGAATCGAAAAATACAAATATTTATATAAATTAAAAAATCCATTTTCGTGACTCGACCACTTTCTGTGTTTGTCGTGCATCAAGTCCCACCATTCGCACTCCAAAACAATGCACTCTCGGCGCTGCTTCACTGGGTAGATCAATTTACCGTCAACACGGTAGAGTACGCCACCTGAGGAAAGCCGGCGGCCCTGGCTGCGCTCTGCTCTGACACACCTGCGAAGAAGAACACCCTGTTTGAGTGTGAACCACTCAGGTGGAGCCCGAAAGTTCCGATCCACCTCGTAATAGATAATGGCCTCCCGTATACCGGATAGCTGCATCGTATTGATGGCTATCGATACTCGTGAAAAAGTCATATCGCCATATCGCGGTGTTCGCTGATTAATCCTCAACGGTAATGGTCAGATGATAATGATGTTTTCCGGTTGGCGAAGAGTGAACTCTTGTAGCGGTGTTCGAACATGTGTAGTAACGTATATTCGTGTGCTCAAGCGATGACGTCGGCGAATACGGAAATTTATCAGCAACTCTTGCCGGAATGATCAACTTTCAAGAGCACAGAGATGCTGCAGTCGGGAAAGTCAACGGTTTTCTACCTTCCCACAACAATATCATTTAGGAAGTGGACTCTGTTTCTATTTTCAAAAGCGTGTGGGGGTAACCACTTCCACAAGATACTCGGACTTTTCAAGAGGGCAAAATAGCCTACTCCTGTAAGGATCAATAAACAAAGCTTGAGAAAATTGACCCTTTCGTAGCCAACGAAATTTCACGGGGCTGCTTTCAAACATCGTATAATCCTTGTATCCATAGCATGAACAGAGCACGGTTAAGTTAGCATAGCATCGCTCTCGTAAATTAGATGACTTGTCCGCTAACCACCCCAATTGGCTGTCTATATTCGCGCCAGCCAACGAGAGCGCGGCGCTGAACGCTAGGCCCTTTGACCATACCTACACCCCCAATCACACTTTTCCTCAGTCGCATCGTAGACACCACAGCGTCCACCCCACCACGACCCACGCTCCAAAATTTCCCCCGCCCTCACGCCTCCTTTCCATAATACGCAACCTACCCCCATCCTGTCTATAATCCTGAGCATCTCCCGCACCCCCGCATCACCTTACCCATCCCCTCCCTCGCCGGACTTACCGTCAGACACCTCCGGCGTCATATCTCTCGCCGGGCCCTACAGGGCAGCGGTGGGGGGTGTGACGTAATAACTGTCTGTTACTACGATCCCGGTACTACTTGCGTTTTCTCCCTATCGTTCAACCGAATCTCCATAAGTAGTGCACGTTGCGCTTCTTCCGATCTCCCTTGACGTTTTCCGTCACGAGCTGTAGAACGGAAAAACATTTCTAATTTATAAATTCTTAAATTAGATTGTACATTTATATTGATTGCGAATATTTGCCAGGCTCTCCGCAGATTTCCATGTTTTTGTTTAAAAACAAAGATAAACTCCAAATGGCTTGGTTTTTGTCGCGATGCAAGACGCGTTACTTGTTGTTTCATCGACGATGGAGCGTCTTGAATTGAGAGATGTTTCGCGACGACGAACACGGGAATGAAACGAAAGAACCATGAAAGAAGAGATGGACGGAAGCGGGAGAAAGTGGGGATGGGAATGCAGACGCACAACGCAGCGCAGCGCGCGCATAACCGCATGAGCGACGAGCGTGTGACGCTGAGCACCGCGCCTCCTTGCACGCGCGAACGTTAAGAAGGGAATGAATGGAAGGGGGGATGGAATCGTGCTAGAATAAGAAGGGCTAATCTAAGCAACGCAAAGACGAAATGTAAAACAATGTTAATAATTCATTTAATTTTTCAGTTGATTGGTCTATTTGTATTGTTAAAAATGTTCCCCGCCTCTTGCGAGATAGGTCCTTTTTTTTTTAATGAAATTTGGAATGTTTCAGCAAGCTGCGTACTGCCTTAAACTACTGCCGTATGATTCCATTTTTTTTTACCCTAACGCACTATCGAATAATATTAAAAGCAATAATAATTGGAGAGAAAGTTCCGGATGATTGTTCTTAAGACGCAAATAATTCTAGAAAACGTTCGAAAATAACAACGCGTCGAGACGAAAACGCGAAAATATTCATAAAAATTCACGGGGTATGGGAAAAAGAAGTGATGAACATAGAGCGGTGAGTGTAAGGGTTGGGGCTGGGAATGGGAACGAAAAGCAAAAGGTGATGAAAGGTGTAGAAGAGGATAGAGAGAGTACTAGCAGACGAGCCGACAAAGAGGGGGAACAACTGACCGCGAGTGCGTGACGGGTTAACAACCCCAAGGGAGGGAGAGAGGGGAATAACGAATGAAGACAGGCAGCAACGGAGCATCGAACGAGTAAGTAAGAATCTAAATTTTTTTTCCATCTCTGCAAATAGCAGTATGCGCCGAAAAAGTCGACAATAAATATCGATATACCATCCGCAATAAATGTCAGCTTCTTTCGATGAATAATTATATATATACATAAAAAGCTCATCTTTGATTTTCATCTTCAAAGTGAGCGATCGAGCTCTATTTAACTTTCTCTATTGAAATTGTTTTTCTTTTCCCTCTCGTGCGAACGAATTGCATTCTGCAATCGTTGTTTGTAAACTTTAAAGCTCAAGCGGAGAAATATGTGTTTCCTTTCCATTCAAAACAAAGATGAAAATGACTTTTTCCGTGATATATGATGAATCGATAGAGAGAGAAATGTTGAAAAAAATTAGACATCTCCTTGCGAATGTTTTTTTCTTTATAAAAAAAAATAAGTTTAACCTCACGAAGAAAAAGATTACTCGCGGTAGGATGTTTTATGGTTACGCGTGTCTTTCGCGAGAAATAGAGAAAGAGGAACGATGAAGAAGTATAAAGGAAAGACGAATTTAGCCAGAAAAAATTTAGCTTGGAGAGAAAAAGAAAAAAAAAAACAATCGAGCCGAGAGTGGGCGAATTGCTCTGGTTCGCGTACGCGTCTTTTAAAAATCTTTTGGAATGCTTGTAGAGTGGAATATTTTGAGAATTTGTTATTACCTGGAGAAAATTGATACGTCACAAAAGAGCGAGTAAGCAGCCACCCGCCGTTACTGTCTCGCTGTTGCATGTGCTGCGCGACCCTACTGGCGGGTAAGAAGATTGTCGCCCGTGCATCCTCTCGCCCATCGCGCTCAGTATCTTCTCGCTTCTCACCGTGCTCGGAGCACCGCGAGCGCTGCTGCTGCTGCTGCCTCTGAATGAACGATAAACCTGTACGACGACCAAGACTCGGACGACGCATCCTCGCGTAGTGAATATTGTCCAGTATCGGCGGAAGACGTAGAAGAAGATCCAATGGACAAAAACTGGGAAAATAATTTAAGGAAGCGATTCTCCATGGGCGCCAAATTGCTGACGAGGAGTACAGACGAAAAGAAAAACACTCGCACTTGAAAGAAATGTTGTCTTCGAAAGTAATGAAACGATACGTCGGACATACAGCGTGATGTTTCGTTTTCTTATCAATGACGAAAGGGACTCGAGTCTCGGATTAAAAACTCCGATTTTCGATGGCCTCGAGGAGAGCATGCACAACAACGATTGGTGCGACAGTGACATTTTTGCAAAAGATTGCTTCATAAAACACATTGATGACATGAAAAGAAAACAGATAAAGAACGGAAGAGAAGGTTTTTTGATGTTGGAAAGATACGGTCGTTCAACGCGATATTTTCATGTAACATCGACGCCCTTGAAATTGTGGTGGGCTGGTAGCGACACCGAAGAAGAGGTTGAAGAAACCGATCGAGAAACGAGCATCGATGACGACCAAAAGTCGACATCGATATGCTGCACGTGCGTAGTATGGGAGGGAATTGAGTCGATAACTCGCGGTGTGTGACAGCACGCAATCTTGATCCCAGCTGCGCGCACGTGCGTATCGATAAAACGGCCCTTTTCAGGGCCACGTGACACGAATGCAGCCGACCTCCACGTGGTGTGTCCTGGGTTACGCTGACAGGCTGCGAACGAATTGAATCTTGGAAAAAAAAAAGAAGAAAAGAAAATTCTTAAAATAAGAATTAAAACGAATACTCGTGCATCGCGCGACATTGAATCACGAGATAAATCGACGAGATTGCTAAAAAAATTGATGCGAATTGTCGTCAGGATGTGGAAAGTATCTCTAATTTAATGAAAAAGGCCTTCGACACGAATCGCGTCATCGATCCCGGAGTCGAAAATAACGATAAATTTCCATATTATTCTCATAAATTCTTCCGCCAGTTGGGGTATTTGCAGACGTATCCTGTTGCGACTCGTTTTCTTATTGGAGGGGCGAGACTGTAAAATAAAAACAGGAACGAGACAAATGAATAAGGGGCATTAAAGAGGGATAAATAAAACGGATGGGGAACGAAAAAAAAAGGAAAAAGAAAGAGAGAAAAAAGTGGTAAAATAAAACAGAATGAAAAAAAGAAGTCAAAAAAATAGGACAATAGAGGGAATAAAAGGGATATGAATTTGTAATTTATAGTCCGTATTTCAACTCTTTGCTAAGCGTAACCTTGGCACGATAATGTGCATACCCCACAGCTAGTGACGATACCAACATGATAGGTCGATAATATGAAAAATAGAATTATCAATGTGGGGCCTGGAAACTGTGCAAACCAAACAACGTCGAGGGGGTGACACGTGTTTTGTAAAAGAAAATTAAAAAATGGCCAACTCTCGTTGTCACGGCAGCCGCGAGAGTACCGCGAAAACGCGTATTAAACAAAAATATACAACGAGACGACTCGCGTTTATTCAATTTCGCATCGACGCACAAACGCCCTCGATTCGAGCTACGCGACTACTACCGAGTGTCACCACGATGTAATTTTAAAAGGAATTGTAAGGGGTGCGATATATTCCACATTTAAAGTCAACGAAGATTAATTGGGAAAAGACAACTTTTGTATGTCACGTCTTTGTTTCCTGAGACGCGAGTTTTGTGTGTGGTAAATCCCGGAAAAGCCGGGATTATTGTGATTCGAAGGCAAGCAAATATTGTTGAATATTTTATCGAAGAAAAGTAATCAAAATTATAAAGATTGATTGTACCTCGATGCGTGTGGAAAGTGTATACTTGACAGTAACTTTAATTCGTTTCCAGCATTATCTACAGTTTTTCATTTTTTGTACTTAATGTTACATTAAAAATAGTATTTTTTGTTGGGCTCTGCCTCCCGAGCCCTCAACAAGGCTTCGCCTCTTGATGCCACCGGAGGACTGTGCCCCCCTAGACCCCCCCCCAATGGGTGCGTGCACACTCCTTCGCGTACATTGCTAATCGGTATTTATCACAAATCACACGTGCATCACCATTGGATCGTGGTTGTACATTGATGGATATTTCATAATCGATAACTTTTACTCCGACTAATGTGAAATATTTATACTAATATTTAAGAATAAACACTTGACAAAGATCAAACGACGCGATTAACAGGGGAAAAGTTTTCAAGTTTTTCGCACAAAAACATTCTACGGTACGAGAAAGGAAAACATTATTTTTCTCGAAAAAAAAATGTCACACATGACCAATTGAAGTGAGATGGGAGACCGTTGAAATGATGAATTCGAACCTCGAATCGATAAATGTATGATTAAATGAAAAATGCATTAGTGGGATAGTTGTTGCACGCCGTCGTGAACTAAAAAGACAACGGAAAACTATCACGAATTGATGAGCTAAATATGGCGGCGTTACACGAGGCAACGGACCTCTCGCCGTTACCGCTCACGTACGCGGGAGGGGGGGGGGGGGGGGGATACTCCGATATTTCGGCTTTGTCAATTAACTTCGGCTATAAATTCGTTGGGGTTGACTCTATATCATTAATAATACATTTTGGGACTATTCGTGAAAGGGATCGGGACTCACACTTAGAATAAATTAGCGGCTATTCACCACTCACCACGTGTACACGCTACCTGTAGCAAATGCCGGCTATGGCGGCGGCGAAAATCCGTTATCGATCCTCTCTCGCATTTTCTCGATCGATCTCACACGGAATACGGGCCGTGGCGAAGGGAAAGTTGTCTCAACGAGACGCGAAATTTACGCGGAAACCGTCGAACACACTCACTGTAGTACTCGGCGCGCGTTTCCTCGCAAAATTCTCTCGTACAATTTCTCTCGCAACACACGCGCTTTCCGTTCTCGATCTCGAATCGACCTATCGACAGGTGTAGCTATCGATAATCTTCCCTACCGACTGAGCTAAACGCAGCCAATCCCCGTCATCTCTCAATACACCAATGCCGGTGAAACATTCCCCTAAAGGAGGAACACAAAAATCCGCAAGACTTCGCGGACAATCCCCTCCTCCTGATCACGTTCTCGCACTTCTCGGAGTGGATAATAACCTACTGGCGCCCAACATTCCAATCCAAGAGGAGATAGTGAATCTTCCAAACGCTCCTCCGCCCGAGGGCCAAAACGCGCAGCTCCCTGCCGGACTCGCGAATCTCGAAGCCTTACTACCGGCCCTCCAAGTCGATTCACAAGTACCTCTTCCTACAGCGGGATCGATCACGAAGATCCGAAAATCTTTCTTAATCGCTGTGAAGAGTATTTTACCGGAACGCGTACTTCCGTCGCCCTCCGAACTCGGACCGCAGCCTCAGGTCTCCAAGGGGATGCTAAAACCTGGTGGAGCTGTTACCAGTCCCTAGACTCTATGACTGGGAAAAATTCCAAGAGCTCCTACTCTGTCGCTATGACCGCCCGTTCGTGGTTTCACAATTAAATGCGCAATTATTCTCTCGAAACAAGGCGACTGGGAATCTGCTGGCATCTTCCTACAACGGAAGTATATGCTTCATCAAAGGATTCGCGGGGAAGACTCGGAACCCACAACAGTTGCCACTCTGCTGGAACATTTACGGCCAAATCTTCGTATGGCCATCCGTCCTACTAAGCCGCAGTCGTTTCGTCACTCATGTCTCGGGCACTTGAAATGGAAAGCGATTTGAACGAGCATGCGTCTCAAGAACCTTCCAAGCCCAAACAAGACAATCAGGACAATAAACCCTCGTCTACGACGACTACGGTCAGACCTTCTAATCCGCAGCAAAGTGAGAAACCAATACCCCCGTGTTGGTACTCGAGCAGCCCCGGTGACACCCGCACCGGCGGCCAACCGTCAATAGGGTTAACGGACGCAACCACCACGCCAAGGTTGTTGCTACATATCCTAGTCAAGATAAACAATGTAGAGGTGAAAGCTGCTATAGACTGCTTTGCCAGCGACTGTTTCGTTAGACCGAAACTTTTGCCTAGGGGACAACCCATTGAACCCCTTAGATCTGCAGCTAACTTCACAGGAGAGCAATTACAGATGCCTCTCGAGGGATACACGGCCTTCAATATTGAAATTCAAGGTTATCAACTCCCGGTTAACGCGTGGATTGCCTCTACCTCCAGAGAACCTCCAATTCTCGGGTATCCTTGGCTGGTACAGTAAAAAGGCATCCACGACTACCACGGTGGCACCCTCTAATTAGGTCGAAATGAACGATTCTCAGTTCGGACCATGGATCCCCGTTCGCACCCGTTCCTACACTCAAACTCCCGGAAGCCAATCTTGCGGAGTTACAAGAGGGATTCCCATCTGATTATCGAGACTATTTATACTCTCTCGTTCAAGAATTTTGTCAGATCTTTTAAACGGAAGGAAAACTCTCACAGACCCAATCGACCAAACACGTAATCAAGCTGACGTACCGTTCCGGATCCCTCCTCGGCAGTATTCCGAAGAGAAGAAGAAGATAATCCGCGGACAAGTCCAGATTATGCTAGCCGATGGGATTATTGAGTCGTGTACATCTCCGTACAGCTCAACAGTTGTCATAGTCCATAAAAAAGATGGCCGTCCACGATTCTGTGTAGGCTTCGGAAAACTGAACGATATCACCGAGGACGTCGCTCAACCCATTCCGCGCATTCACGAAGTTTTGAAGGATCTCGACTCAACACGCATTTTCAGCACTATTGACCTAAAGAGTGGTTATTGGCAAATTCCAATGGATCTGGAAAGCAAAAAACTTACTGCCTTCTCCACGCCGGATCCAGATTGAGTTGGACCAAAAGTTTTTTCTGTTGCTTTATTTATCTAAATATTTGTTTCAAACAAATGCTTTTTCGTTCAGTAAAAGAACACATTTAAATCGCTACTAAAATCGTATACACTTAATTGAAACAAGAATGGATTTTGACAATCTAACAACATATCTTGTTAATGATAATATCTCAATTTCATTATTGCGGATAACATGTTATCTGAATGCTTAAATTTGTTTGAAATCGAAACAATAATGTGTAAATTTCGTTGTATTAGGTTTCGCGGAATTCCCTGCCCAGGCGTAGACGTCAACGACGCATGCGTAGCGTTGCCAACTTGAGCGATGTAAGTAACAAAAAATCAATCATGTAGACGGTGCTAGTGCATTACGATCCTAGTGCGATAATAGTACATTACTCGTGTGATTCCATCACTCGCCTTCGGCTTGTGCTGCAACCTGACACTCGTTAGAAAAAGTTTTATTTCACTCCGTGCGATGTACGAAATTTTTCATCACAAGGTGCAAAAATGGCGGTTTTACGCACGCGAAGCGGGCGGAAAAGTGACAATTTTTGCACAGTTTATATAAATTATAGATCTGTAAATTATATTATTTATTTATAAATTATAGTTAAAAATTAAATTATAAACTAAACTAAACCTGACCTAACCAAGCCTAACATAACCACATATCCTAACGCAACTAACCTAACATAACCTAACCTAACTAACCTAACCCCCTTTGCCAAAAAACCCACCCCCAGTGGCCATATCTGTATATCTAATGATATAATCTGTATATCAATCATAGCGTTTGTTTTTTTTTTTCACAGATTGAACGTGAAAGAAGCGACGAGTCGAGAAGTGCGATCGAGGAGGTAGCAAATGCTGATGGCGACCCGTACTTTCGCTCCAGAAATTATTGCTATGCGCTGATGTTTCTGAAGGGCTTGGCGAATTGCAGCCCCTTCATAGAGGGCATAGAGCGCGCCGAAGTTATGGAGTCGGCCCTTAAAGACCTGCTGACTGCCGTCATTCGCTCCATAGGGTCGAGCCTGGTCTGGATGGAGCCGATTCTGCGCCAATGGAATGCGTCGCCGACCGATCCTTCGAGGTTTACTGGCGCTTCGTTCGAATCGGTACCAGACTTCGCCGACGCTTTTTTTGAAGACGTGGCTCAGAAAGCATTCCATTTAAGTCGATTCCTCCGGACGACGTTCAACGGCAAGGCCATTTGCGGCACTTGCCCGGAGCCAATCTATTCGAGGAAGGACATTCTTCACGTTGTGGCCAGCCCCGGGATTACATCGATCGGGGATTGCCTCGAAGAAATGTGCGTGTCGACGCTGACGTGCAATACACTTGACTGCAGCGGCGAAGGTTCGGCGAAATGGTCGTCGACGATGGGCAGACTGCTGCTCATTACGATGACCTACACCGAGGACGAGTCGTGTATATGCTACGAAATACCAATGTACCGATTGGTGGCGACACGTAAGTACAGTACTAACTGTCTGACTGACTAACTGACTGATTGACTAACTAACTGACTAATTAACTAATATATGTAATATATGAGTAATAGGCTCATTACTCTCTCTGCCAGCTCATGCATGCGTTATAAAAAGAACTAATTATATTCCAGCTGGGTTTGGAGCGACGACGAAAAACGTGTAACAAGCATGAGTTGGGCGCACGATCTGCAGATATTCCGTCCGTCAAAGATTACGCAGAGAACGTTCTTTTACGTCCGGTGCTCGAGCAACTCTAGTGAGTTTTTTGAAATTATTCGAGCTCAATTTTTAACTCCCGACTGTCCGCCAGGGCAAAAAGACGGATCCCTGTGAACCTGGAGCCCGACTTTAGAATTTGTACACCATTTAAAATTTTTTTAAATTTTTTCAAAAAAGCTTGGTGGTGCTCTAGAAGCCACACTTTTTGAGATATCGGCCTGAAATTTGGACCAAACATAGGTGTTTATCAGACAAGGTTTGGAATTGAATCTGGAGATTATCCGTTAAGGCGTTCAGATTTTGTGTGATTTTGTTTTTTGAAAAAGCATGGTGGTGCTCTAGAAGCCACATTTTTTGAGATATTGGGCGGAAATTTGAACCAAACATAGCTTTGCATTGAACAACGGTTGGGATTGAATCTGGTGGAATTCCGTTTAGCCGTTCAGATTTTGTGCAATATTAAAATTTTTTGAAAAAACATGAAGGCGCTCTATCTGCCACATTTTTTGAGATATCGAGCTGAAATTTGGACCAAACATAGGTTTTTATCGAAAAAGGTTTGAGATTGAATTTGGTAAAAATCCGTTTAGCCGTTCATATTTTATGCGATTTTCTATTTTTTCGAAAAAACATGGAGGCGCTTTATCTGCCACATTTTTTCAGATATCGGGCTGAAATTTGGACCAAATATAGATTTATATTAAACAAGGTTTGGGATTGAATCTGGCGTAAATCCGTTGAGCGGTTCAAATTTTATAACATTTTGAATTTTTTGAAAAATGTCTGGAGGTGCTCTAACACTTTCATTTTTTGAGATATCGGGCACAAATTTTGACCAAACATAGGTTTTTATTGAATAAGGTTTGGGACTGAATCTGGCTTAAATCCGTTGAGCGGTTTAAATTTCATGGTACTTTGAATTTTTGAAAAAATATGGCACAGAAGTTAGCAACGTTCCTACAACGACATCGCTGACATCTATTATATTTTCTAAATTACTAATTTTTTTTCGGCTCTGTGCAGGGTTTCTGCTTGCTAGAATATTTTTTTTTATCTTCAATAGTATCAGAAAAGATACCACAATTTTTTCAGTTCAATCGTATGTGCGGAAGGCCTGTGAAACGATTAAAAACTGTAGCAACGAACGGTTAATATTTTTTCCTGGCCCAGCGGAGGGTGTCTGTGTGACAAAAGTGTGGCAACAAGCGGTTAAGATTTTGTTTCAAATCTGCGAAGGGGTTCTGCTCGCCGGAATATTTTTTTTATCTTCAATAGTATCAGAGAAGATACCAGAATTTTTTCAGTCCAATCCTATGTGCGGAAGGCCTCTTCCTGCGAGAAAGACATGTTTGATTGTCTGAATTTAGATAACGAATGCTGTTCAGCTCAAGACTCGAACGGAGGAATTATTTGTGAAACACTTCGAAGAAATTTTGGACACAGATGGTGTGACCAAAATTTCGGCGAAGAGCAATACAGTCTCAAAACTATAAAAGAATTACGGTACCCCAAGGCCACCAAAATTCGTTCTCGATCGTTATTTTTATTTTTGTGGGCGCCAGTCGAGACTTATACTCGACACGATCGGGAAAAAACTGGACAGAGAAAACGAACGAATTCACCACCGGCTTGGCTGCAGCACTCATGGGTAGAGGGGAGGATTCGATGACACTTGGCGATTGAAATAAACGGGGTACACTTGAATTACCAGGCTTCCATTATTCACACTTTTTATTGACGAATTGTAAATTAATATTTCAGTAATGTCACATGATAAATTTCATTCGGTCCCGGGACCCGTTGACTCGATACAATTTAACCGAAGATTTTCCCTGCTAAAATTCTCCCCGGCTACTCAGTTCACCGGTTTGAATTCTCCAAGAAGGTGAAATTTTTACTGACAACAAGATATATTTTTCCCTGCTAACTTTTCGTCAGACGAACGCTCGCGCACGACGGAACCGAAATTGTGGCGGAACAGAACGATAATTAACCGCGTGATCAAACGGCGCGAGGCGGGTACGTGGCTCGTATTTTTCGATATCTCCCGTGGTTCGGATCGCTCACGAGAGAGAGGCGCACGACGAACACGTAAACCGCCCGCCAACACTTAACTGAGGTGGAGCTTTCGAACTTATAAATTATTAGAGTTTATTTGCAAAATTCTCCCGCGATTCAGGCAATTCGAAAAACGAAGACAAATGATTTTAATACTCGCGAGGCCGTCCGACTACTACAGGCCGTCTCCTCGCACACACGATTAACAACCAGGACACTTGAACACGAACGCGATGATGCCGAGGAGATCACTTTTTCGCCTGGGACGGTACCCACAATCTTGCGAGCTATGCGCTGCTCGAACACTTTACACTTGAGTTGAAATTTACACGGAGACACACGCAGCCGAGGATATGAGGCGAAAGCCTTACCGTTACAAGTTAATCCGTGGAAAAGACCGAGAGGCGATCTTCCTTTTTTCCTTCCACCCGGTCAATCGACAATCGGGGATTCTCACGGGAACGGTACCGAGTCCTTGGTGACGGAGAGCGAGCTCGAAGCCACGTGTTTACCTCACAACGAAAATTTCGAGAGTCCTCGAGCAATTTTCGGTAATCGCGCGCGAGGCTTCTCTCTCGCTCCCCACCCCATACAAACTAGCAAAGGTGTCCGGTACCTGGCGCCTCGCGATCTATTAGGGCGACTCTCGCACTATCAGTCGAATCCAAAATTTGCGTGCTCCTATGATAATTTGGCAACGCTGAACTGTACGACATCGAAGCGACGTGCAGCGAAGGTGCCTTGATAACGGTACCGGGCAACGTCCAATCGTCAAGCTGCGACTAATAATCATGCGCCCGAGACGATGGAAGGATTCTGTTTCTTCCTGCCAGGCTGCGACTTACAACCTGCGCCCAAGGCAGTTGAATCCGGTGACTCCTCGTTCCCAATTGATCGCAGTCTGTCTTCCTCGAACGGCTCAGCTCACTCTCGATCCTCGTGCCAAAAATAATAAAAATAAAGATCTAGGGATAAGTACAATGCTCTCTCCGCCTAACGCTTTCCGAAATTGCCTGGGACCCTCGAACAGTGGCGAACTCGCCGCTCCGAGCCCTCTCCGTCTCCTTTGCTGTGACGCTCCAAAAAAAAGCGTCACAATGGATACCAGGCGATGTTACAATCGAATCAGCAACTCGCGTCTCAGATTCTTCAGTTGGTGCTAGACTTTAAATGGAACGCTTTAATAAGAATTGAGGATTCGTTGAAGTCGTTGGCCGGCGAGAGTTGGACCGCATCCGACGAGTCGGATGAGGAGAAAGTTGGAGTAGCGGTGCTTTCTCAATAAAAAGAAAGAAAAAGATACAATGAGGGTAAATATTTCTGGATACATCAAATGAATTGTGGTAAATGCAAAATAATGACTATTGAAATCGATTTTTTTTGCAAACTTCATATTATTTATTGAGCTTGGTGGAAGGAAAATTTCTGGGAATTTAGATTTCTTGAAGATAATTTTGTTTGTCTTAATGAAGCTATCATAGAGATTTTGGAGTGTCTAAAATTTATCGGGATTGTTGTCTGGCGTAAAAAAATTGTGATTTTTCTGACAATCTGGGTAGATACTTAGACAGTTTTCGGAAAATTTTAGAATTTTCTGTGAATTTCATGCTCAGTTTATTTATTTTTTTTCAGAAATATCGACATTTTTGTTGACTGGAATTCGAAAATTGTGATTTTTCTGACAATTTGGATAGATGGTTACATAGTTATCGGAAAATTGAAAATTTAGATCGTTTTCGAAAATTTGAAAATTTAGATAGTTTTCGAAAAATTGAAAATTTAAATAGTTTTTGAAAAATTGAAAAAATTTCTGTGAATTTCGTCCTTAGTTTATTTTTTTTATAAACATTAAAATTTTTGTTCTATTCAATATTGTTTCTTAATAATATTGAAGGAACTTTAATTATTAATTTTCCAAACTTTTTAATATAATTACGTGAAGTATGAATCACTGGAGCAATTTTTGGGAATAATAAACTATAAACAGTCTTACTTATTGTTACATTCGTAAAGAACATTTTTAACGTTGTATCTCGAAGAACAAAAAATTTAGTAAAATCACAGGTAATTTTTTATAATTTAAATAAGCTGAAAATTCAAATTTTCACATGATTTTGCTTCCTCATAAAGGAAGCTTTGTTTTCGTGGCACGGGTGGACGCTGCGGAGCGTTTCCTCGCTATTTCGCCCGTTGTTCGAATTCGCGACCCGACGCCTAGGCAGCGGTGGACGTAGACGAGCGATCGGAGCTCGGACCGGCGATAGGTGCTCAACCTCCTCGTACCGGAACCACTACTGAGGTTCGTCAACTATCCCGACGACACGGTATAGCGAGACCGCGAGTCGCTTCAGGGCTTCCCAGCCGCTCGAGAACGCTGGCGCAGGGTTCGGGAGTGTATTCGGCTTCTGCGGGCCACCGTTTGCCTGTCCCATCGACGGGAACGTATGTTCGGCCAGCCACGAGCTAGTGACGATATATATTAGTCGTTCCAGGGCCCGTTGAATCACGGCCTCGTACTCGGACGCAGCCTCTTCCTCCGATGATCCGTCCCGGGTCTCAACGGGTACAAGCGGGTTCGGTGCGGAAACAGCCACCGACGCGGGAATCGCCGACTGTGCCGCCTGTCGCCTCGCCTGACGAGCTCGGTACGCTCAGTTTCGGCGCACCGGCATACGGAGCAGCACGGTGAATCGAAAGAAGAAAGAAAAGAAAGAAACGTGGCCTCTCCGCAATTCGGTATTCCGTTGTTTTATTTTACAGAATACAAGGCATCTCTCGGAGCGCAGAGGAGAGCCGGGCTTTGCAGCCGCGAGCAGTCAAGTGCTGGTGCGAGATCTGCGCGTCACGCTTATATGCGGCTCTGTCGCGTTCCCATTCACCGGGGAGTACGCGGAGGGAAAACCGTAAGCGCGTGGATCGCGACGCGCGCCGATTCGCGTGAGACCGGGCGGTAGGGGAAATTACTCGCGTAACTGAACGAAAATAGTCGACCTCGGGGACGATTCGCGTTGCGGATAACAAAACCTTATCGCTTAAAAATATGATATAAATTCATTTAAAAAGTACCTAGTCTCTCGTTTTCCTTCACCCCTAGATTTGAATGGGGTGCCTCCATGGATACAGTGCATCCATAATTTGTAGTATTTTATTTCCGGACTGAGGACCCGCTTCAAGCTCACTGATCCTACCAGTTTAGAATCTCTGACTCAATACTTTTGTCTTTGACCCATTGCTCGAAAAATCTTTTCCAAATTTCAAAAGATTCGAATCTTTCGCCGACTTGGATTTTGTACATCTTTTCTTGAGGCTCGAGACCCTTCTGCGATGGCTTGGACGCAGACATCTGTAATCAATATAGTTCTAAAAATAAGATAAAATCGAGTGCAACATAATTAAAGAACACCAGAACCTGAAAAAATTTCATTAATGAAACGATAATTCTGTAACACAGTTCATTGAAGAAGATATATTTCGGTTAAAAAATAGAAAACAATCTTCTTTTTGTTTTAAAGCGAGAAGTGAAAACTTGTTGCGGCACTGGTAAATCAAAATGACTGTGCGTAGTCTCACTCTCTTTAGCATAGAATGCAGAAGCTTAGAATCGACATTCTACACTAGGACCTTACGCAGTCATTACGCAAAGACCATTCTACACAGTAAATTTGATTCCGCAGTGCAAACTGATAGCGAAGACAAAAATAACTTTCAAATGTCTTCATCGCTTTTCTTTCTCTTGCCGACAAGTTGACCAGCTACTAGTTCTAACCCTATGCTGGTAGTGTACTCTGATGGGGATAATTAAATGATCTTAGAGAAATTGATATACTTTCGTTCTAACGACAAAGCTTCGCCTATAAAAATGAGTTGCAACTATTTAATGCTTTGGGTAATTATCGGCTTTTTGGGTAGTAATATGTTGACAAGCTGAATTATAATCCATAGATTTTTGGGCGTCTTCTGGTTGGAAGTTCAATCGTTAACACAGGCAATAAAGTTCGATGACAGTTTCCAGATAAGAGCGTTGCGGCTGGAGTGATAGTAGCGTACGACGGCCAGAGAAATTATGACTAGGGACTGTCGGTGAGTGACTCATATTCCAGCGGGGTGCCGCTAGAGAGAGAGAGAGAGTTAAGCGCGTGCCGAAATGTAACGAGTTATCGGCACAAGCATTCGCATGATGCACGCGCGTGTATGTGAGTTCTTAATTAATTCATCTGAAGCACGCCGTTTTTACGATCGTAAGGTTCGGATGCTGTGTACTGTAAGAATTATCCCCATGAGATGAGGGAAAACCTCAACAATCCTCGGGCTCGCACCCAAGAGCTACAAGATAACGCAACAAATATATTTTAACGAACTCAGATCGGATTCGTGGCTCGACTATTAAAGCCTCATCTCCGGACTTAGATAGTTCGGAAGGTGCGGAAGGCAGTTGGGCACCAGGTAATTTACTTACCACCGACTGGCTACATCGGCTTATTTATTCAGTGCTATTCCGCCAGGTCCATTGACTTGACCCATTAATTAGACTCCTTCGAGTACTCGCCCGTCCAATAGCTCGGCTAGCTCAGCAAGAACGAAAGTATTGGTAGAGGGGATGGTCCGAACAATAAGTAACAAGAACACGTGCTTCAGGATATTAGACTCGTGTTTTATTCAAGAAAACGACGATTATCCCGGGCTGCCACCGATACAATCAACGGGGCGCAATTTTATAATCGAATAATTATTTACAGAGGGTTGAGTGATTGCCAATTATCATCAACTAAACATAAGGTAACTCACAATTCCTACGACTAAAGTAACTTAACTAACCGACTCAGTTATTTAACGGAAATGCTATGCGTACGAATTCGGAACGACGGGGCAAAAGGGTGATGATGAAATTTTATACCGAAATAATATTGAGGTAGCATAGCAATCACTGCGCGTAATTCATTAGGTAGTGAAATAGCAAAACAAAACTTAAATAGGTAGCGCGGTCGCAAGGCAAAATAAAAATAGATAGCAAGGTAGCAAGGTAGCCAAGCAAAATTAAAATAGGTAGCAAGGTAGCAAGGTAGCAAAGCAAAATTAAAATAGATTGCAAGGTAGCACAGCAAAATTGAAATAGTTAATGGTAAGATAAAGCGAAACTTCAATATATATCGGCAAGGCAAGAGATTATTATGAGGGAAGCTAATGGTAACGAGAAAGAAATATGCGGCTAACCTAACGCAACTAACTTAATTTATAAACGGAGTAAATACGCAGCGTCGCCCGATTGTCGCACGATATGATTCATAAAAACAAATCATCACAAAAACAAATCGTAGAAAGGTAGCTTCGGTCAAAGGTAACGCCGGTACATAAACAATAGCACAATACAACACACACAAAATCATTACTGCCACGCAAAATAAATCGAGTAAAGGAAAAAAAAGAAAATAAAGCCAAAACAATAATTACACACGGGGAAAAATCCCCGCGGGCTTCTCGTTCAATCGCGTTTCGCGATACCGTACGCGCCGATTGCGCAGAGAGCGAGGTAGCTTACGAAAACGAAGCGAAAGTAAGGTAGCTTAAGAAATGAACAAAAGTATGGTAGCTTAAGAAAACGAATCAAAAATAAGGTAGCTTGAGAAAACCAATCAAAAGTAAGGTAGCTTAAGAAAACGAATCGAAAGTAAGGTAGCTTGGAAGAACGAAACAAAGAAAACTATCGGCCGAACGAAACGGAATGGAATGTCACCGAATCATTACGGTCTCGTATCAACACAAATGACATAATCAAACCGGAAACTCTACTCACGAACCGTAACTTCGGCGACACCCCATTGTAACAGAATCGGGCACTGGGTCTCACCGAATTTCCAGCTGTCCTGCGTCAAGTTTCCCACGGCGGTAGAGTAATGAGGAGAGCGCGGTTCTGTCGTCTGGTATCGGTGACGGCCCAACGGAGAAGAAGGAAACGTGCGCGGCTCTCGAGCTCCTTCGACTCTCCCCACTCCCGAGCGATGTTCTCTCTGCGCGCGCGCGGACGGTGTGCCGGTCACGTACGCCGGGTATGACGCACGTACGTGCCGGGCCTCACGCGTTCGCATGTGCTCGGTTGGCGCGCTAGCCTCGAAGGTAGCGATATGCGGCCATCTGCACGCGCGAAAATTCAAATGCTGCCTTTAGATGATATTGGCTTCTCGGCGACAATTCCCCGTTGAACTTAATTGTGACGTTCGGATTTTGCGGCTCTATAACTGGGTGATCCTGTCCTTCTTGCAGCTTTCTTGGGACCGTGAGTTTCCTCGTTGTCCCCTGGGATGCCTTTCTGAATTCGGAGAAGGTGGAAATGCTCGCCGCTGGAATCGTGGCCATAGATGCATCGGCGACGGGTGACTTCCATAATCAGAAACGTAACTCCAAAACAAATAATTACACCTCTCCTTCTCCAGTCGTGCACCTCGTTTATTGAGGCGCCGGGTTGTCTGGGCCACGACGAAGATTCCCACAGTGTCAGGATGGTACAACCGAAGTTGTGTAGTAGGGAAGGCGGGTGGCACGATATGTTGGCCCATTTTCCGGTGCTCTTCCCTGCATCCTTTCCACGGGAGCGGGTCGTCGGCTCCCGCCTGCAAACACGTACGTGACGAAGTCGAGGATCAGTCCAATATAATTCTTCATCTTTATCCAAATGACCTCGAAGTTGAAGCGAAAGTCCCACGATGCGGTGAGACCCACAGTTTCCAACGAAGTTCACATCTTATCAATATCACAAAATAACTTAAACCGTAACCGTAAACTCGTTGTAAATCGCAAAATTAATACTCTTTCGACGGGGTCAAGATCCAAAGTCACTGTGCGAGAGCCAAAGGTAGCATAAAAATGTGATAAGGTAGCTCATAACTTTCCTAAAAGCAAACAGGTAGCCGGAAACATAGTAATCGGAATCTTATACTTTTCTGTACGGAGCGTAAGGTAGCTGACGAACTGTTGAACGGTAGCGTGTAACGAAGGTAGCCAATGAGTCATTAGGTAGCGTAATCTCGATAAAATGTTCAATTTATGAATGTTCAGATCAAATTAAAATGATGAAAGGTAGCATAATACTGCGTCGAAGGTACCGATACAAAGGTAGCTCGGGAATCTTCCTTGCCGACCGTGTCGGAGCGCACGAGGGCGCCACCAAGGTCGTTAATCCGACCTACTCCGACCGTTCGACTCGCGCAAGTGACGGGACGTCCAAAATGTCACGTCACAGTAGATACAGCTATAATTTTGAGAGTCGTGAAGATTCGCGCGATGGTTACGTGAGACGTTACACCTACTTTGAATATAGATTTCACTTCCTATATGTCCCTCTGTGCACCAGGTCACGGATCGCTCTCACGTTAAGTAATAGATTTTGAAAAAAGACATCTGGATTGGTTTTGTCGAGCTAATGAATTGCAACATATAATCCATTAATATCTACTGAATAATGAGAAGCATGAATAATGGAGCCATTGACATAGTTAGTAATTAAATTTGCGTTACTTTTGTAAAAATGTAAAAGTGACGCGAACTTTTCTTGCGTTACTTTTAAGAAGAACGGAAAGTGACGCAAGCTGCATGACTATAACGAAAAAACAAGAGTCACGTGAGCTTTGCGTCACTGTAATTTTTACACAAAAGTCACGCATGCGTTACTCTAGAACACCGGCTCGCGTATTGCAACAGAACCATGTTGCGAACGACGATCTTGTCAAGGGCTTGGTAAATCACCTACAATATTTACACGTAAGCATTAAAACTCCGAAATTCTCGGATGAAATAAATCCATGCGTATTTGTAGAGGATCTCGAACGATATTTTCGTTTTAAGAACGTGCGTATTACGCACCAAGTGATCGTTATCGACAGCCTAATCGAGGGTCGATTGAAAATATGGTATGATGTGAAGAAAAATTGTATACGCGACTTCGAATAATTTAAGACGGAATTTAAAAAAGAGTTTTACTCCGTTCTAATCATAGTCAGGTTCAAAAATCAGTGTCTAGCACGTCGTTGTCAAGTCAAAGACGGTCATATGCAATCATACTTGATAAGCAGCTACGCGAAGCACAGTTTTCGAGCCAAAGCTTACACCGTAAGAAATTAATTATTCGGTGATCCAACAATTTCCTCCGACAATTCGAGCAGCATTATCGGTGGTTAATTTTTCAGATTCGGATCTCGTAGCTCGAGCACTGCTACAACTCGATAGTGCGCGAGAAGACGCCGAATTTAATAAACCGATATAATCGAGAAATAACAACTTCAACGCAAATCAAAGTCACAACGCAAAGTCGGGTAGAAAAAATCGTACACACTCGGAATACAATACCCCTCACGGTTACGCTAATGGAGCTCCGACACCGAACTATAATCAATATTGTGATGTCGCGAAGGAATTTATTTATTGTTTTACGGGCGGAAGTAGCTGACTGTGCCACAGAACGCGGTTGTAGGACGGGAAAGACTCGGTCAACACGTAATCGAACTGCTTACGACGTTTATTGAGTTACAAAACTGGCAGCGTTACAATTGTCGCGCAGACTTTCGGTGACTCACTGACTAACTAGCCTAGTTGTAGGGTGGTTCTTATACGGATAGAGTGTGAGAAAACGATAGTCGGTGGGGATGGAATTCGGGAGTCGGGAAATGTTGGAAAAGCCAGGTGTTGTGGATTCTAAGAAAGGCAGATGTCGGCGAGAAAAGAGTCTGGACGTGGTGGACCATAGCTCGCGTAACTTATTAGGGACATGGAGGTTTCGGAGTTTTCTTAAGAAGGGCAGAATGCGCTGCCCAGCGTGAGAAGCGCAGCTGGCGCAGTAAATCAAGTGGGCGGTCTAAGGCGAGGGAAAAGGAAATCTAGGCAGTAGTGCTTGAGCTCGGCGTTACAATATAGTGCTTACCCGATCGCGATGAATTACTCGGGTTATCCGACGATGAGTCAAGGATACGCTCCGCCGATACCGTTACCAGACTGTAGATTCCTGCCCCCTAATGTTCAAAAGTATGCGTCTCACTCGATTTTTCCGCAGCAAACAAATCCGACGAATTCTTTAAATAAACTACTAAATTAAACATAAGCATGGTTGATACCGGCCGGAAATGATGCCCGGGATTCTTCGACATTGTACAGGATCTCTATCGAGACGGAGTATATACCTCCGCATGTGAGGATCTCTTTTGCGAGAGATTCAGTTAGTTCGCTCATTGATACCGAAAGTCAGGTGATAGCCGTACCGAAGAAGTATTATGAACGGATCTCGATTGCTCATAAATTTTCAGAATTTCCCGTCACGAACGTACGAATTACTACCGCGGTTGGTCAAAAGACTACCGCCGTCAAATCACAGATATTAGTCGAATTTGAAATAAGTGACTTGACATTGAAGCACGTTTTTCTGGTTGTTCCATTTGTAACGTCGGACATCATCCTCGGCAGCAATTATCGCGATAGAAACGGAGGAATTGTCAATTATATAAATAAAACGATTACAATTAAAAATGTGTGCCTCGATTCGAGCGATGTTTGAGTCCCCTGTGAAGGAGAGGATCCGATCGCAGGTCACTAGTGAAGGAATATGGTTACAAATTCGACTAGTAAGGATATCGAGGATAGCCGGAACATCGAAATACGACGTATAAATTCTGTTCACGTCGAACAACTACAAAACAAAACGTCGATTGTCGTTCATTGTCGAACAGCAGCACTTCGCGATAATTCGACTTATAAACACGATGAAATCGAAGAGCGAAATGAATAGTATAAAAATAATGATAACGTGATAACGTTACAAGAACAGACATTAGATCTTTCGGTTGAGCGTGCGAACACGCTGATTGAAATCGAGTCTACTGTCGAAATTAATCACGAAATTGAAACGGAAAACGATAAGTATAAAAGTAAATCTCAAGTTAATGCTCGTGTAGTGTGTGAGAGTTTCTGCACTGCATGCACTTCAGCCGGCGATCGCGTATTGTCCACGATGTATGCTCGAGCGGAACAAATGAAAAGCGGGCAGATGAGCGAGCGACGAAAAAGGCGCCGTAGAGTCGAGAGACACGGGACACGGCGGGTCACGGGTTCTCGTTCGTACCGAATAAGTCCTGATATTTATTTTATTTATTTATTTATTTATTTATTGACGGGATAGTCACCCTTTTACATATATCATACCGATGCGGTGGTCTAGTGGTTAGCGTGCTCGCCTCTAAGACCTAAGCATCGGGAGGGTCGACGGTTCGATTCCCGGATTCAGACGGGTTTTTCGCCGACGCGAAAAATCGCCGACGTCGGGAATCGAACCTGAGACCCGCACCGGCGTAGGGGACGTAGCGTACCCATCGCCCGAGACGTCGAATCTATCAGACTCGACGCCTCGCAATAGCTATCCCTGGCCTGAGTGTAAGCTATCGTGCTCGGGCTCCGGTGGGACACAACGATGCTTCTAGGCATACCAGGCGACATCCTAGAATATACAAGCGTTACCTCCTCAACCTGGGGCTCTAAGGAGGCTGACCACATCCCCAGCTGACTACATTAGGTGATGCGTGGGGGCCGGGGGGCCTGGCAAAGATACCCTGGAGACATCGGGCAATCCCAAGTAGGGTCGCTGGGACCCGCTGGGAGGCACCCCGGGAGACCGGAAGGGGCCCCCGGACGGCCCGGCAGGCCCACGAAAGGATTGCCTGTTGGGGACCAGGGGACTGGCCGAAGCTCCTGTGCAACCGGTAATCCCTGTTAGTAAGGTGTCAAGTCGCAGAAGGAGGTGCAAAGTTAGGGAAAAAGTCCTGAAATAAACGCCCGTCCGTTGTAACTCCGCGTCTGAAGAGCACAACGTGGACAACTAGGGCACGGGTATACAATGGGCCAATAGGCCTGAGTGTCGGTGGAGTTGCGACCACAACCCGTTAGACCAAAGACAAGACATATATCATATAATCAGTATTCATATTTTTATTTATATATTTCTTCTTATTTTCCCTATTATGAAAGACAGTATCACATTTCGTAATTTAAATTTAAGTTGACCAGAGTTTTAACTTCATGTATATCGGAGTACTTGGCGACCAACGGCCGTTTTAAACACCTCGATCGAGTCCGCTAAGTTAAGTACTTCTCTAAGCTTGTTTCCGAGGATTGTCATCCTCGGAATTGCCGATCTTGCGTAAAAACGCGCTCCTGATTGTCGTTACTTCGAACGTTGCCGGTCTCCTGATTGCCCTCCTTATCTGAGGGGGACCTCTGAGGACAATCCTTTGCGTGAGGTAGCGGCAGTCCAGCCTTCCCGTTACCAATTTGTAGAGGAGAATCATGTCGTAGAGATCTCTGTATGATTCCAAGTTCGGCAAATTGAGCGTCGCCCCGATTCCTGTGTAGTCGTGATCGAAACGATCTATCGGGTGGCCCATCTTGAAAGTCGCCATCCGGAGAAATTTGTGCTGGACTCTTTCAAATTTTATTGAATGAACCGCGAAACCGGGATTCCACACTTCTGATGCGTAGCTCATGATGGGCCTTACCAGGGACAGGTATAACGTCCTGATTGTCTCCACTCGTCGAATATCCGTCGAAAATCGACTTATGAAACCCAGGATTCGTAATGCCCGACGAGTGACCTCTTCGACTTGCGGCACGAAGCTGAGCTTTTGGTCCATCAAGACCTACATTTCCGCTATAACTTCGACCTTCCCGCGTAAAAAAAAAGAATATGGGATTGATTCTCGCCGAGTAATTCGCCGAGAATAGTGCACTGTGCTCAGGCCAATATTCTTTTGGCAGCCTCTGAGAAGCTCGGTGCACCGTTCCCAGCTTCTTACCGCGATTGTCGTGAAAGCCTCTGAGGAGCTTGGAGAACCTTTCCGAGGTTCGATCAAAAGGTTTACAAAATTACGAACATAAGATTCGTTAGTACGAAATATGGAAAGCAAGTGGTTGCCGATATCGAGAATACCTTCGCAATTTTTCTACCAACGAGAACAAGCCAATTTTTGACGGAAAATGAAGATCTCTTCATGAAAATGGTGCAAAGATCAAGCAACTTTAATTTAGCACTGCGTTCTCTGGGGGGAAAGTATAATCGGGTTAAATTTGTTGAATTATGAAATAAAACAAATATATACATATTGAGACGGAGAACGAGGTCGATCTCCGCCTCAATTTCATCAAAAAGTCATCGTCGACCACTTTCTCTCGATAAAATATGAATTTTGTTGCATTTTCGTATTTTTTGGTATTTTTCGCGATTCAAATATTCGCGCGCGTGAAAATCGACCCGTTTATTGATTTTCACGCAGAGCGGCGCGCAGGTACTGCCGCAGTGGCTCCGATTGGTCGCGAAAATTTTCTTGAGCGCTGACTGGCCGAAAGGAAAAATACCGCAATGCGGCATTTTTCGGCCAATCAGCCAGGAGCCGGTTTTTGTATAAAAGGGGGTGCAGAACGCAGAAAAATCAGCAGTCGGCTGAAGGAGCTCCTCGCAGGTACTTCTTTAGTTCAATTTGTTCACTAAGCCCAGGGGCTAGGACAACTCGGTGTCAGACACCGGTTATCGTAGTTCTCTGGAGAATTGTAGGTTAGTTTACCCGGCGGAGGTGAGCTTGCACCCCGGGAGATTTGATCGCGGCCCCGCTTTTAAAATCTCTCCGGGCGAATACCGAGCCTCTCGCAGAGGGCCCTGAGGAGGTTAACCACGCACGGGGTAGCGGTTCGAGCTCGTTTCCGAGCTCGATCCCCGATCCTCCTCTACGTGCACCTTCCTCACGGCAGATGCTAAATGCAAATTAGAAAATTATTTAGGTTTTAAGGTTAGTTTAAGCCAGCGGGGAAATCTAACCTCGAAATTTCGTTTCGAGACATAACCTCGAAAAATTTCTTCCGCGACATAACCTCAACATTTTTCGAGGAACACGCGACACCGTGCCGAGAAGGACAACTCGGACGGTAAAACAGCTCGGTCGGTAAATCGTTTTCGATCGGTAAATCGAGAACAAAAATTCATTGCTTCGAATTTTTGTTTCTCTCGCGTTTCAAGGATTATCATTCGCGTTTTTCGAGTTTTTCATATAACCCGCAACGACAATCGGAAAGGGCCGCAAAATTGACTCGGTCGGTAATTCAAAACAGTAGTTCATTTAAATCTCGTTTAATTTCACGTTTGAGTTTCCATTTTGACAAACACCGAACAATTAATCGGTAAAATAATTTCTTCTACGAATTACTGACTCTCGGTCGGTAAAACAGATCATAAATTTTCTTTTTCTCAAGAAATGAGATTTTGAATTAAAATTTCGGGTTTGGCAACGCAATCGCGATTATAATTCGAAACATTTGGCGTTTTTATCGTTTTCCATGATTAATTAACTAATTAATTAACAATTAACAATTAATCATTTTCTTTTGACGAACAACTCGAGTGTGTTTCGTCACGCGATTTTAATACAGGAATCATCGGAAGGAGCAAGCGTCGATACGAAATAATTTTGATACTGTATTTCGTTTTATTTATGTGTTTTTGAATAAACAAGCATTCATTTCACCGAATTTGACCACATCTAACGATTTTTTGCTCGCCCCGAATCCCTAACGATCGCGAAGTAGCCGACAGACGCGTCGGTGAAAGAGTCGACCGTTACAATATTTTATGTCAAGATATAGTTTTCTCTATTGAACGTAAAAAAACACGAATACATATTTATGTATATATATGTTTGAACAATAAAAAATAAAAAAAATGAGTTGAAAAAAACGAATACATATTTATGTTTTTTCTATATTATATAAATAAGTCGCCGCCGCTGCCGCCGTGTACAAGAATCGAGGGACTTAGAATATTTTCGCTTGAGCCCCTCCAATGGAGAGGGGAGGGAAAGGAGAGGGGCCTCGGCCCAAAATATTCTAAGTCCCTAAAGGGACCTTGGCCCGAAATATTCTATGTCGCTATTTTATATTATTTATTATATATTGTGACGCTATTTTTCGGAATATCGTCACAGATCGTGCCGACCGGGTTCCTGTTTGTTTTTCGAGTTATCGGAATTCAGTTCGTTATCGTACGTTTGGGTAGGTTTCCGTTGGGTAGCGATTATTTTGAGTATATCGGTTCAGTTGGGGTAGCGCGAGGAATACCGAGGATCAGGGCCGAGATAATGAGCCACCCGGTATATCTTCGCGTTCCGAAATAGTTTGTCGCGAGGGAAAAATACAAAGGTTCGAGCGAAATTCTCAACGTTTCATTATCGGGATTTGGGAAGGATAGTTTACGCCACTCAAAAGAGTGAGTTAAGGTCCGTTATCGTTGAGTTCACGCCACCCCCAGGGGTGAGTTGAGGAAATATTGCGTTCAGTTTCAGTTAAGTTGGAAGGTCGTGGCGACTGGATTCGCGACCAACTAGTCCCCACGGATCGCCAGGTCGCCAGTTATCGTTTAGTTATAGTTGTTAAATCCCAACCTTATCCCCGAAAAGTATAGTCCCGCGATAACCCACGTTTATAAGATCTGCCATTATTCCATCAAGCCACCGAGTTCCGTTACCGTTTCGTCAAGATTTGGTTATCGTTCAAAATTATACGTTTGGAATTTTCAGTTTGAGTCTACAGGAGGTAGATCGCGAAATCACGAGGCGATTCGTGATTTCGCGGAAACGGAGTACGACCCCCACCCCTGCCTACTCTAACGCTTGGCCCCCTAGCCGACTTTTGAGACACTCCGGCCACGTATCGCGCGCAAATTGAATAGCGAGAGCGTGCGATATCGAAAAATCTGCCGTGGTCGCTGGGTGACGATCCACGACCAGAGCGATGCTGTTGCCGCTGGGATCCCGATGAGGCAGGAAACAGAAATTGTGCGGTTTCGGCTAATTCTTTCTCCGGAGAACGAAGCTGAAAGAGGCGATTCTTCTCCGGCAATGACGCTGTTGAGGTACAGCGAGGGGCGAGGCTTACAGTCGATCCTCCGTCCGCTATCCCGAGATCGATATTTGAATCGACGATCCTTCGAGGAGCTTTTGGAGCGCGCGGTAGCTCGGCGACGCGCTCTCTGTTGCTGCCGCGAGGCCATAGCGCTGGTACGGCTCTCGACTCTCTCGCCGACGGCCTATGCTGTCTGCGAAAGCGCCGCTGGCGTGGACGCACCGTTGCCCTTGCCAATGTCGAGGCGGCGATGACGCTCCCTTGCGCGTCGGTAGCGAAGATCCCGGCGTTGTCGATGCTTCCGATGAATATGCCGTGAGACCGTCGCTCGCTTGCCGAAAAGAAAATCAAAATAATCAAAATAAAATTCGAAAAGCTACCAAATGCCCTGTTGAATTGCCGAGAGGGACTCGACCGGGAGCCAGAGCGTTGGCCGCTGTGCCGTGCTGTGCCTTAAGCCCGTATATTTCTCGGGCTTTGTGACGGGAGCGAAAAATCCACGTCACAACTCCTCCCCCCTCAGATTCAGGTCGCCCTCGACCGAATAAGACCGCCGTTTCGTTTCAGGCTTCCTTTTCCTCTTTTAATAAAAATTTTCCACGACGGTACGCCTCCTGACATGGCAATTCAACAGTTCATTTTATAATTAACAGAGAGAGATTCAATACATAATAAATAATTACCAGACAATACAAGGACAACACCAATTACCCCCACGACCACCCCACTTTCCCTTTTACGATTTCTGCTACCGTGGATAACGATTCGAGAACAGGATAGGAGGTTCGAGGGTCACGAAACTTTTCCTTTTACCGAGAGTATGATTTATTCGAGAGCGTGAAAAATAACGTTTTACATAACATCATAACCAAGATAATTTCCCAAAGATCGTTTTATAAGAATTCGTCGAGAAGCGAGAGCGGTACGAGGCCCCTAACCTTTTCTCTTATTCTGCGCCTGTTCTCGTGAGCGGTCAACGGCGTCCGCTACGCGACGAGCGTTCGCGCGAGCCGCCTCTCTCCAGGCAGCGAGAGCAGCCGACGAGCCAGCACGCTCGGGAGCCGTACTCTCGTCTAGTCGACGATTTTCAGGAACGTTGACGATATAGGAGCAACCTGAACTGAGATGAACTCGAACTCGAGTTACTCTCGGTAATTTTGGTCTTGCGGCCGGTCGTAACGGCGATTCGGGAGCGCGAGCTTGACGACTCGGGCTCGTTTATCCGTCATTCCCACGGTTTGACCGCTCGAGACCGTCCTCGTCTTGGCGATGGGGGCGCATCGTCCCGATCTTCCTCTGAGCGCTCGTGAACGTTCCCGGTGGCGCTAGCTTCTTCGAGCTCCTCGGCGTCTTCCTCAGTGTCGCCCTCGGCCGAATCGTCGTCGTCCGGAGCGTCCTGTTGTAACGGAGGAAGATACGCTCGTAAGTCTTTCACCGTTACTTTAAATAATTTACGAGTACTCGGATCTTCTAACTCGTATACTACGGGAGACATCACACGATTTATGCGGAACGGACCGTGAAATTTCTTGGCTAGTTTTGCCGCGATATGATCCGTCGACGAGAATAAAATCCTCTGCCTCCGCAACACGAGATCTCCTACTCGAAATTCTTGCTCACGACGATGTTTATTGTATTGGGCCGATTGACGTTAGTAGGCCTCTTGTAAATCGTGAGTCACCCGTTCTCGAATCACTTCTAAGTTTTTCATACGCTCCGACCAATATTCGCGCGGTAAGGGCTCGACCTCGATAGCTCCTTCAACTCGTCGGCGAAAGAAATTGTGCGGTTTCGGCTCTCTACCGAAATTTAAGAACGCAGGAGAACTCTCAATCGAAGAGTGACACGCGGTGTTGAACGCGAATCGAAACTCCGCCAGATGTTCATCCCAATCTCGATGATTGTCGACGGGATACGAAATTATCATCGTTTTTAAGACACGGTTCACGCGCTCGACGGGAATCGCCTGTAGATGATACGGCGGCGTTGTCGCGTGATGTATCCCTCGGTCGTTAGCTAATACGCGAAGACTCTGGTTCACGAATTCCGTGCCATTGTCGGTTAACAAAACCTGAGGAGTTCCTCATGGCGAGAACACGAGTTCTTCCAAGGCTTCGCCGATTTTCTTTCCCGTGGCTTTACGTAGCGGACAAAACTCTACCCATTTCGTGAAAAGATCTTGCATTACGAGAACGTACGCGAAACCCGATCTACTAGGCGGTAGCGGTCCCATAATATCGGCTGCGACGACAGACCATGGCTCCTCGATTATTCGGCGACCCATGAGTCCAAGAGGCGGCAACTGTTCGACTTTTGCGCGCTGGCAAACGTCGCAATGACGAACATACCGCACAACTTCTTTTAATAGGCCGGGCCAAAAATATGAGCCAAAAATTCGCTTGTAAGTTTTGTCGACACCGAAATGACCAGCTTGAGGGTCGTCGTGATTTTCGCGTAATACTTCGAGTCGATACGGTCGCGGTACCACGAGTTTCCACTCCGAACATTCGCCTTCCGGTAGCGCACGTCTCGTCGTACGACGATGAAGATAGAGCCTGTTCTCGATGATTTTCCACGACGGGAACCGGTGAGGACATTCGGCGACGTCGCGCATCTTTTTCGCATACCATCGATCTTTTGTTATCTCGACGGGTTCTCGAGGTACTTGACCAGTAGTATCCCCTAACATTGCGCAAAGAAAATCGTCATCCGGCGACTCGGGAGGCGATTCCGCCTCGCTCGGCGGCAAGTCTTCGTACATTCGAGATAGTGCATCGGGAACGTAATTAATCGCACCTTTTCGATAGCCTTCGTACTGCGAGTACTTCGAAAATACTTCGATACTTTCGTACTGCGAGAGCTGCAGCACCCATCGACCTAATCGACCTGCCGGATCTTTAAGCTTTTGAAGCCAACGCAAGCTGTGATGGTCGGTAATGACTTTGAAGTGATAACCCTCGAGATACGCTCTGAATTTCTTAACAGACCAGACGATAGCGAGACACTCTTGTTCGGTTGTCGTGTATTTCTTTTCCGCGGACGAGAGCGTACGACTCGCGTATGCGATGGGGTGTTCGGTACCGTCGATATTTTGCGTGAGTACCGCTCCTAGCCCTGTCGTACTCGCATCCGTCTGCAGCGTGAATTGCATATCAAAATTCGGACAAGCAAGCGTGGGAGGATTCGCGAGAGCTTCTTTCAACGAGGCCATCGCGGCTCGCTGTTCTTTTCCCCATTCCGACCGCTGCGACTTTTTCGTGAGTCTCGTGAGCGGTTCGGCGATCTCTGCGAAGTGTGGAATAAATCGCCTATACCAAGAAGTCATCCCTAAAAATCTCCGAACTCCCTTGATATTCGTCGATCGATCGACTTGCAAACCCTCACGATTTACCAGAAAACCGAGATATCTCACTTCGGGACAACAGAATTCGCACTTTTCCGGATTTATTAGTAATCCGGCTCCCGTGACTCGATCGAAAACGCGTTTTAGCCACACGAGATGCTCCTCGAACGTCTCGGTGACGATGATAATGTCATGTAAATACGCGAATGCGTGTGGCTCCATTTCCGGGCCAATTAAACGATCGAGCAAACGTTGAAATGTCGCGGGAGCTCCGGTTAAACCAAACGGCATTCTTTTAAATTGAAATAACCCTCGGTGCGGCGCAGTAAAAACGGTTATTTCGCACGACTCGAGATCCATCGGGATTTGGTGATACGCTTGGCTTAAATCAAGCGTCGAAATGTATTTTGCCGAGCGCAAGCGATCGAGAATATGCGACATAAACGGAAGCGGGTACACATCTTTTTTCGGAACTTCGTTAACGCGACGAAAATCGAGACAAAAGCGATACGCTTTTCCTGGTCTCTTCACGATAACGATCGGCGTAGACCACTGACTTTTCGAAGGCTCGATAATACCCGCCTCAAGCATTCGGTCTACTTCGGCGTCGATAACTTCGCGGATAACCGGCGTTACGGGATAATACCGTTGTTTTATCGGCCTACTATCCCCGACGTCGATGTGATGTTCGATTAATGTCGTCAATCCCGGTGCTTTTCGTAATTTCGGTATCTCGATATTCAAAAATTCTTTGAGTCTTTCCGCTTCACTTCTCCCGAGATCCGAGATTTCCAGTAGAATACTGGGATACGGGGGTGTTATGCCGCAAAAAGGGCATATTCAAAATTCGAGCGATAAAACGAAGAGTCGAAATATTCGCATAGAATATTTCGAGCGAAGTCCAATCGAGCGATTAAAAGCGAGCAACGAACTCGCAAGAATGTGCAAACGCAGCAAAGGCGAATGAACTCGCACTCCGATGCACGCAGCAACGAAAAGTGCGAACGCAAACGGAAGCGCGAGCGCAGCAAGAGGCAATCGCCGGGCTCTTCCGCGATTGCGAAAAATGCGAATATTTCGATTCACAGTCCCCGACTGCGAATCGAACACGAATCAGTCTAATTCCATCGACCGAACTGAGAGGTTGTCTCCGAAGAGACAACGTAGACTCCTCTTGTAAAACTCATCTGTAACCAATATTCTAATAAACCTAGTAATTGAACAACATTATTCTTGGTGTTGGAGTTCCAACTCCTTTCAGACAGAAAAGATCCCCATAAATAATAATAAAATAAACGTTCGCTCTCGATCTCGCATCGAGCCGTACATAACATTGGTGGCAGCGGTGGGATCTGTCACACCAGAGATAGGACGTTCTGTTACCAGGCAGGCAAACGAGTACAGTGAGTTTGTCGAAACGAGTGCCGCGCACGACGTGAGAAGTGCGCGCGGGACCCCGTTGACACGCAGACGTTAACGAGGGATAGAACCGACCCAGCACGCGGAAGCTGAGGAACGGTGGCTTCAAGGCCCGATAATCGGGTTGTCGACGGTCAGGCCTTGCCAGTGGGGACCGACGACCGAGCCGTTGGAGGGTACCAACGTCATCGGGGAAGGACGAGGGAAATCGCCGACGAGGGGCATCGCCGCCGGAGGGTCAGCGGAGGGGCACCGTCATCGAGGCACGACGAGGGGCATCGTCGTCAGGGATCGACGGAGGCACGTGGAAGCTGAATCGGCGTCGCGAGGTTCGTCAGGGGTTATCGTCGTGCGGTCCACCGTACTGTAAGTGGAAAGGGAATCAGCTACCCTGTAACTAAAGCCAGTTAGGGCAGATTTAGGGCGTAGGCCGTAAGAGTTTCACATGAGCGACGGGGCGGAAAGGGCTACCAACCCGTTGAGGCGAGCGAGGACGTTAGAGTCGGTATTGCCAGCGCAGGCGATAAGCGCGGTAGATAGCCTACAGAACGCTCTCCAGGAGATCACGGCAAGGACGCGACGGAGTTTAGGGCTGTCTGAGCCGCGCGAGGGTCGCGGTAACGTCAACGTAGGGAGACAGAGCTCCTACGACTCGATAGACTCCTTAGATTATAGCTTGTTCGAGCCCCACGCGACAATCATGCCAGTTGGGGAACATTCGACTGCGGAGGAGCTGGTCGACGCGGAAATAGAAGGGTTAAGGGATACGCTGCGGCAACTCCGCGGCGAGAGTGCGAATCTCGGGCGGGAGCGGGACCACGTACGAGCGGGGACTTTTGGCGAGGTCGCCGGGAGCCTACCCCCGTTTGCACAGGGGGTTAACCTGCCTGCACACGCGACAGGGAGAAAAGGCCTCGGCGGGAATAGGCAAGCCGTGGGTCAAGGGGCGGTGAGAAGGACCGTCAGTGAACAGCCGGACGCGGTTGAAGAGAACGGGCGTAGGGAACGACCAAGGGGGGGCAGCGCGAACGACGGGCAGACGCCCGACGCTGTCAACGAGCGCGGAAGTCGCGAGGAGCGCCTCGGCGCCCGGGCGGACGAAATACAGCGACAACTCGAGGCGGTCGAGGCGTCGCTGGGCAGACTAGGGCGTGACGTGAGGGCCGGTAACCATCGTCGTTCATCAGGAGAGTACAGGGAAGCCGAGTACCTGAGTTTGGACTTGGCATTGAAGAACATCAAGCGATTCAACGGGAACGACCCCGACGAGCTCGACGGATTTTTGCAATCCTGCGAAATCGTGTTCCCGAGGGTACACCCGCGCAACCACGAGGTCCTGCTAGCCCTGGTGATGGCAAGCAAACTCGAGGGACGTGCGACAAGTGAGATGAAGCACAAGACGGTGTACACGTTTGCCGATCTAAAAGCGGAGCTTGAGGGACTGTACGGCAAGCGGAAGTCGCTGGCCGCCTTGCAGTACGAGTTCAGTACCCTCAGGCAGGGCCAGGACGAGCCGGTGGGCACTTACGCCACCAGAACCGAGAAATTGACACTGGAGGTCATAGAGAAGCTCTGCGAAGGTATAGATTCGAATGGCGCGCATTACATAGAGCAGGCGCAGAGGAAGAGCGCGCAAATGTCGTTCGAGAACGGATTGAAGGACGAGCTGCGGATGCTCGTGCGGGCGAGGAACTACCGCAGTCTCCACGAGTCCGTGGTGGGAGCGACCGAAATCGAGGGAATGACGAGGGGGTACAACCGACCGCCGAAACAAGGAAATCACGCACCCCGGCGCTCCCAGGGGAACGGAGGGGGCGGGAAATGCTTCAATTGCGGGATCCCAGGGCACCGAGCCAAGGACTGCCGCCGATCCTCGGGGCGCCAGAGCCTACCGGCAGCAGAGAAAAAGGTGGGTCAGGTCGAGGTGACCTGCTACTACTGCGGCGAGGCTGGGCACTACAAAAGTAAGTGCAAGAAGAGGATCAGCGACCAGAAGAAGAAGAAGGAAGGACCCAAGGCTCCGGAAAACGAGGAGAGACCCGTAAAGACTCTCGGAATGCTGGGGGTAAACGTGGTCACGGTCACCACGGACCCCAAGGACATCCGGGAAAGCGAGGGCAGGGTAACGAGAAGAACCCTGGGGATGTTAGACGATGCGGGGGAACGGCCGACGGTCGTAGCCGCCCCGCACCGGCGCAGGGTGTTGCGCATCAACAGCCTCCAGAGACCCGAGGAAAACGACGTCAGCAACGACTTCCACATCGAGGCGGAAGAGTCAAAGGAGAAAATAGTGACCCTGAAGGCCGACACTGGAGCACAATGCAGCCTCGTGAGGAAAGGAACCTTGCGACCAGATACGGTGATCACGGATAACACCATCGACGTCGAGGGAGTAGGGGGGAAGAGGATCACCACCCTGTGCATGGCCGAGTTGACGCTCGCCGTGCCGGCAGTGAGGGTGAAACATTGGTTCCACGTGGTGTCGGATGACATACCCCTGAGCACGGACGGAATACTCGGAATGGAATTCATGAAGAAGCACAACGTGGACATACTCGGGGGGAGAGTAATAAAAATATACGGGCACGACATGCCGCTAATCGAGGCACCCCGCGTGGTGAAGCTGCCACCGAGAAGCGAGTCGCTAGTGCACGCGAAAACGGGAAGCAAGAGGGTAGGCCTCGTGGAAAAACGAAGACTCGGGGACGACATCATCATCGGGTCGAGCGTCACGCCGCCACGGGGAAGCACCTGTGTCATAAGCATGGTGAACACAGGCGAGACGGAAGCAGCGGTGAGTCGCCCGACGGTGACACTCGAGCCACTGGCGTCAGCGGTGACGCGGGACGCCGCCCAGGTCGGGACCATGGAAATAAACACGGTCGAGAGGAACGATCCAACATCGCGGACGGAGCGAATGCACGAAGTGGTCGACTACGGGCATCTGAACGACGAGGAAAAAACCACGTTAAAGGAAATCTGCGAGGAATTCAACGATATATTCCACCTGGAGGGGGACAAACTCCCCTGCACGGACCAAGTCGAGCACGAGATCCCACTGAGGGAGGGAACCCGACCCATAAAGGTTAACCCATACCGTCTGCCGGAGGCCCACAAACGTGAGGTAACCGAGCAGGCCGAGAAGATGCTACGGGAGGGGATCATAAGGCCAAGCCGGAGCCAGTGGAACGCGCCATTGCTAGTCGTGGCGAAGAAACCCGACGCGCAGGGAAGGGTAAAAATGCGAGTCGTAGTGGACTTCAGGAGACTGAACGAAGCCACTGTCGGAGATTCATACCCACTGCCGAATATTTCGGAAATATTGGACCAGTTGGGAAAAGCCAAATATTTCACCACGCTTGACCTTGCTTCCGGATTCCATCAAATCCCGATGAGAGAGGAGGACAAGGAAAAAACAGCCTTTTCGACGCCACAAGGACACTTCGAGTATAACCGAATGCCCTTTGGACTAAAAAACGCGCCACCGACGTTCCAGAGACTAATGAACACGGTATTAGCTGGAATACAAGGCACGAAGTGCTTCGTGTACCTTGACGACATCGTGGTGACGGGCGCAACCCTCGGCGAGCACAACCAACGTCTACGGGAAATATTCACCCGCCTGAGAGAGGCGAAATTGGCCATACAGCCAGGAAAGTGCCATTTCCTACGGAAGGAAACGCAATACCTAGGACACGTGATCTCGGACGAAGGGATAAGGCCGGATCCGGCGAAGACGGAAGCAGTAAGGAACTTCCCGACACCAAAGAGGGTCAAGGACGTGCAGTCGTTCCTAGGATTGGCGGGATACTACAGGAGGTTCATCGAAAACTTCGCGAAAACGGCGAAACCCCTCACGGAGCTCACGAAAAAGGACAGCGAGTTCGCGTGGACGGGGCAACACGCGGCAGCATTTGAGCAACTCAAAACCGCGCTCACAACGGCACCGATACTGCAATATCCCGACTTCACACGGCCATTCGTAATCACGACGGATGCTTCCAACAAAGCAGTAGGGGCGATATTGTCGCAAGGAAGAATCGGGGAGGACCTGCCGATATGCTACGCCAGCCGAACGTTGAACAAAGCCGAACTAAACTACTCAACGACCGAGAAGGAATTGCTCGCCATCGTATGGGCAGTGGCACAATTCCGACCGTACGTCTACGGTACCCAATTCACGGTAGTTACGGACCATAAACCGTTGACATGGCTTTTCAACGTAAAGGACCCAGGTTCCAGACTGATGAAATGGAAGATAAAACTGGCAGAGCACGAATTCACCGTCGAGTACAAGGCAGGGAAAAAGAATACAAACGCCGACGCCCTCAGCCGAATATGCGCCCTAACGCGGGCGCAGGCGAAAACGCAGGAGAAGCCAAACGAAGGCAGCGTTGAACGGAGCGACGAAGACGACGGAAGCGACGAGAGCGACGACGCAACAACGGAAGCGGAGCCATGCGCCGAAGAGGAAGAAAATGAAGCGACGACAGAGGAAGCAGAATCCGGAAAAGCTTGCCCGGATCCTGAGGAGCGGGCGACAATACTACGGGAGTACCACGATGCACCACTAGGCGGACACCAGGGGGTCACCAGAACCCTGGAGAAGATACGCATCAAGTACGACTGGCCCGGCATGAGGAAAGATGTCGAAAAATACATCGCGGCCTGCGACAGGTGCCAAAAGAATAAGACCCGGCCGACGGGCAAGGCACCCATGGCAATCACCGACACCCCGACGAAAGCCTTCCAAAAATGCGCCATGGACATCGTAGGACCGATGCCCATCACCACACAAGGGAACAAATACATACTGACGTTCCAAGATCTGCTGACGAAGTACAGCATAGCAAGCGCCATGCCGAGCCAAGAGGCGAACGAGGTAGCAAGGGTGCTAGTGGGGGACATAGTATGCCGATACGGGACACCCGAAACCATCCTCACCGACCAGGGAACCAACTTCCTCAGCGCGACGTTCAAAAACATGTGCAAACTCCTGAGAATCGAGAAGATACAAACCACGGCGTATCACCCCGAGTCGAATGGGGCACTCGAGAGGTCGCATCGGACCCTAGCAGCATACCTGAAAAACTACGTAAACAACGACCAGAGTGACTGGGACGAATGGCTGCCCCACGCCATGTTCATGTACAATACCACACCCCACACGGCAACCGGGTACACGCCATTCGAACTGGTATTTGGAAAGACAGCCGAACTGCCAACGTCATTGAAGCAGAAGCCGCGGACGATCTACAACTACGACGACTACGCACACGAGTCACGTGAAAGGCTGCGCGCATCCTGGGCGATAGCGCAAGAGAACCTGAAGGCGGCAAAAGAGAAGTCGAAACTGCAATACGACAAAACCGCGCGCGAGGTGCAGTACCGGGTAGGGGACAAAGTGTTGCTACGCGACGACACGGTAGCACGGGGGAACGTAGCGAAACTAACCTCGAAATGGATAGGCCCTTACGAAATAGTAGAGAAACACTCGGAAGTGAACTATTCGATCAAGAAAGGACGGAAGACAGTAAAAGTCCACGCCAATCGGCTACTCCACTACATCGAACACTAAAGCAAACGCGACGAAGTATCTGACGACGCAGCACCACGACGGATAGGAATCCGAGACCCACGGCGAATCGACGGCAAGCCGTCGGAGAAGCGAAGCGAGCAACAGCAACGAAACACGACGTAGAAGCGCAACGAATAAAAAAAAAAAAAAAAAAATTGAAACGTCAAATTAGGGAAGAAGGCCGGGATAAACCCGGGCAATTTATTAACGTTCAGGTAATAATAAAACCATTTCCTTACGTCACAAAAAATAGAACACTAAGATCGGGACACGGGGGAAACATAGTCCCACGTGTCATTCGACTCCTCCTCGCTATCAGAGGCCCCAGCGGGGCGAATGACGGTGCCGGCTGGCACCCAGGTGCGCCCAATCCAACGCCCCTCGGTCGAAGGAGGATAGCGAACCGCCGGCAGCGGACGCGACGACGTAAGCTCGCCTCGACCCCAACGGAAGTCGATCTCCAGAGGCGTAAGGATCCGAAGACGGGATGGCTGAGCGCGTACAGGCTCAACCCGCCCGGGGACCGGAGGAGCCAGAGGCCTCGAGGCGCCACGAGGGTACGCCCGGTCATCGAAAACCGGCACAGGTGGAGAGGCACCGACGCGGGTACCCCCGACACAGATACGCTAAAAAATTGGAAACGAAGGAAAAAATAAAAAGAAGGACAGGGGAACCAAACAAACCAAAAATAAGAATCTACGAACCTTGGCAGGAGGGCTCATCGTCGACGAAAGAAAACTCGGAGGACCGCACGAGACTCAGGAACGATGAAAGACGCCGAACAAGAATGGGAAAAAGTGACCAGAACGCCAGAATTTATAAGAAGAAATATGCATGATCAACGAAAAAGGACCGCCGACGGAAGAGAGACGACAAACGAGACAGCAACAGACCGGAAACACGTTGCACAGGAAACACACGAGACTCACAAATGCGCAACAAACTAGAAACCCGCGCACAGAGCGAACGATAAGTAGCGAGCGTAACCCTATACCAGCAAAGAACAGGTACACTGGCTTTAGTAGGATAGCGAAATCAAATAAGAATAAAACCCGCGAAAAGTGCACCGCAAACAGTGAGAGTGAAAGAAAAAAAAAAAAAAAAAACCCACGAGAAGTGCGCGAAATTCAGTGAATGTGAAATTGGACAAAAAATAGAGACAGTACGGCGAGTACAAATTATTCGACAACATACATAAATACAAGTAAGACAGCTATCCGTGTAGGTAGGAACCGCGAGATGAGCAAAGTGCCGACGTAGGCAGACGTCCACGCGCGGGATGCAACCCGACACCGAGGAAAAGATACGCCAGAATAAAAGCAAATAAATTCAAGTAATGGGAGTATTCAAAGAAAATAAATAAATAAATAAAGGGAACTAGAAAAAGGGATTGAAACGAGAAATGGGATCAAAGGGATTAAAACTAGAAAAGGGACTAAACTTAGAAACAAGTCAAATTTCGAATGAGAAGAAACTTGAATTCAAGATTTCTTCTTCTTAAGGGGGGAGGGATGTTATGCCGCAAAAAGGGCATATTCAAAATTCGAGCGATAAAACGAAGAGTCGAAATATTCGCATAGAATATTTCGAGCGAAGTCCAATCGAGCGATTAAAAGCGAGCAACGAACTCGCAAGAATGTGCAAACGCAGCAAAGGCGAATGAACTCGCACTCCGATGCACGCAGCAACGAAAAGTGCGAACGCAAACGGAAGCGCGAGCGCAGCAAGAGGCAATCGCCGGGCTCTTCCGCGATTGCGAAAAATGCGAATATTTCGATTCACAGTCCCCGACTGCGAATCGAACACGAATCAGTCTAATTCCATCGACCGAACTGAGAGGTTGTCTCCGAAGAGACAACGTAGACTCCTCTTGTAAAACTCATCTGTAACCAATATTCTAATAAACCTAGTAATTGAACAACATTATTCTTGGTGTTGGAGTTCCAACTCCTTTCAGACAGAAAAGATCCCCATAAATAATAATAAAATAAACGTTCGCTCTCGATCTCGCATCGAGCCGAACATAACAGGGGATACTGGGAATGCTCCGGTTGTATCGCACGTTACAAATTCCCATTCGCGCGTAGGCTCTCCACAAAAACTCCAAACGCGTCGTTGATGATTGACGACTACGCCTAACGCCTCTAGCGAATCCAAACCGAGAAGCACCGGTACCGGTAACGACGGAAACACACGACCAATTACTGTTTTCTCGCGATCTTCTAAGCTCAACAGGAACTCGATTTCTTCGTCGCATATGATCTTCCCGCCGTTCACGATAACACTCGGTCTTTGAGCGGTACGACGACGCGGTAGCCCCAATCGGGAAGCTAATAACAATCCGTCGTCGCCAAGAAAAGTGTGCGTCGAGCCACTATCCACGATAGCCGGCAATATCTTCCCGAGTATAGCGACTTTCACGATTAAAACCGTACGAAAGCGAGTGCTATTGAGCGGACTACAAAAATATTCGGAAAGATCTAGAGAAATATTTGAATTTTTCGTAGGGGCCGGTAGCGATATCGTGGGGGTCACTTTGGCCCTTCTTGGTGTCTCCCGGCGGCGTTTTCCGGACAATTGTGAGGCATCGCGACCGTAACCTCTTTTTTCCCGCAGCGGTAATAATACACGGTCTTCGGTGCATTGCAACCGATAGCGCGATGACCCTCTTGGCCACAATTCCAACAGGAAGCCTCGATCGGCCCTTTCGCGGGCGAACGAGACGTCGAGAGCGCTGATCTCGACGGATGAGGCGATCTCGGCGGTTTCGTCGGCGTAGAGCGACGCGAGCTGCCGTGTGGATCGGCAAACGATACGCGATTTCGCGTGGGCGTACCTCGAGCCGAATGGGTCGCGTCTTTACGTGGAGAATCTTTCTCGCGAGGAGATTTTCCCGGACTCCGCGCCCGAGAGCTATTCGCGTTTGTCGCTTGCCACGGATTCGAAAGAGCTGCGAAATTAATTCCCGATGTTCCCGCAGTCGTTTTTGAGGCTTTATACGCCAAGTCGGGAAATAACGATCTTTCTGGCGGTGGAGGAGGTCGATAGTAGCGCTCCGAAAGTTAGCTGCGCTCTATCCGCACCGCCAGAAGTTCGAGCTGGTCAAATGTCGAGAGCGTCTGACGTTGGATGGCGATTTGAATCCGCGGAAGCATATTTCGATAAGCGTAATTTAATTGTTCTTCCGACGTGAACGGAGGCACGACCCGATCGAAAAGTGCACGCAAACACGTCAAATGATCCGAGAACGGTTCGTCTTCGCCCTGTGTTCGGCGTAGAATCTCTTCGCGTAGCGCCAACTGGAAATCCGAATCCCCGAATCTTCGACGCCAAGCGCCCTCGAATTCCGCGAAATCATAGAACCGTACCCGTTCGTTACGAAACCAGTATAACGCGATCCCGGATAAAAAGAACGGTAAGCAGCTGAAAAAGGCTTGGTCACTTATCGGTACGAGAGCGCGGCCTTCTCAGGAAACGAATCCAGATTCCTCGAATTCAGATTCGCACGAGGAAAGTTTCAGCATCCTCCCCCCGCGCGCCTGAGAATTTTAAATTCCACTTTCGCATGATCTCGTACGCGGCCATAGCTGATACGGAAGCACGCGATGTCTCTCTCGGAGTGTTAATCGGAGACGAGTGGTATTCCGGAGAACCCGGCGGTACCGTGGCCCGATATCCCCAAAAAAGGCTACGCGATGACTACCCCGCGGCCCGCTCACTCGCTCGTCTCCCGCTGGCTCCTCCCCCACTCTCGCGGGAGCCAATGTGTTCTGGGCCTGAGCCCAGTTATTCGCGGCGGGAACTATCCCCGCGCCTGGAGCCTGAAACGGATTGACCGCCGACGTGGCTGGAGTCGGATTCGAAACAAAAAACGAAGCCAAGAGCCGATCACGTAATTCCAACGGATTCCCTTCGTCCGATAACCCTCGCGCGCGTAATTCTGCGCTATATATATATATGGTTGAACAATAAAAAATAAAAAAAATAAGTTGAAAAAATAACGAGTGAAACGAGAAAATCTGGCGTCGATGCTCCTCAGCATCCTCGCTAAATAAAATTTATTGTTCGGCAGACCTCGACCCTTTGTAATCTTTAAGTAGTGTTAAGTAACTAGTTTTAGTTTGTTATTTGATTCTAGTACACAACTTTATGCATTGTTACTGTACTCATATAATTTTTTCTTTGTAAAACAATATGATTATATACTTCGATTTGTAGAAATTTGCCCTATAGTTAAACTTGGGCATAATAAAACTCATCAAGTCTCTCTCTCTCTCTCTCTCTCTCTCTCGCTGCTCTCGCAGCGGCGGCGGTGGCGGCGGCAGCGGCGTCTGAAGTCCGGGTCGCTGCGATTTCGCCAGTGCTCGCCCGCTTTGCAGGCAGACCGTCCTGCTTCTTCCTATTCCCCGCCATGACGTTTTCAGCCTGTCTCGGTGAATAGTCTGCGTTTAACCCTCGCCGATCGTTGAAGGCTTCTTCACGGCTACTGTTGGCCCTGATGCGGTCCGCACTTTTACCAACAGATCGTTTTCCTTTCGCCAAAAATCGAATTGGGTACGAGCTTGGGTGCGTCTACAGTGACGCGCCCCTCTCGGTCCCATCTGATGCGTTGTACTGCTCCCGGTGACATGCGAAGATGAGACATGAGAGCTTTAGCTGTGTGCCGATACGTTTGCGGAATACTGTCGAGGATTATCGGATCATTCAAAGTCTCGTTTCCCTTTGGCGTTCGCTGCTCGTGCGGCATGGCAGAGTTCACTCCAGGTAACGTTGGATCTAATGGACCCTTTCGCGCTTCGAGCACAAATAAATACCTCTGCAGTACCTGGAGATATTGTTTCCACTTTTCAGAGTCATCGCGATACTTTTTCGAGTGTAACATTTCCCAAAGCTCTTCGTCAAGTCTCGATAGAGGGTCACCCGGTGTGATGTGACGAGGCGTTGTACCGCACTCGCAGTCCCGCTCACCGTGAAACGCACGAGAGTCTACGCTAGGCGCGCGAACCCCGAGTCGCTCCCGAATTGCGCTTAATATTAACATGTATAGTTTCTGTCCGAGAGAATTTCTTCCTTTGCAGAGTACGAGTAGCGAGAACGGCCGAGCCAAGACGCTAGAGGGGAGCGGGAGGAGAGAGGCGACCACGAGGATCGCCGAAAATGATCGATAGGGCTCGATGCCCCCTTCCCCTAAGTAGCCGGCAAGCGTAACGCGAAGCGAAGGAGAGACACTCTCGTGCACGCGTTAGATCAGTGAGGATAGCGTGGAAACGATAGGAATTCGCGACACTAGTTATTATCTGTGGAGAAAGAGGAATATTATTTTGTGGGGACTCGAGTCAAATCGAGGGAAGGAACTACCGAGAAGGACTCGTGAAGCTCGCAGCGGACACGACGATCGACCCGTGGATTTGGGATTAAGTGTTACGAAAGGTAGGTGCACGCAGTGCACACCATCTTTGGTTTCTCGTGAGAAAATTGCACGTGTGTCTCGGAGTGCCTCTCGCTCGCGCCCGGTAATTATTCCCCCCATCGCAAATTATTCTCCGTGAGATTTGACATTGTTGTTTGAGTTTCGCGAGTCAGATTTGAGGACGTTTTATAGATTTGAGAAATAAAGTAGTGTTCGTTTTATAAATTGGTATAAAAACATTGCCTTTGTTGTTTGTAATTTTTCTCGTTCCCCGAACTGCACTTCCCATAAAATTCGCTAGCCGTAAGCAAATAGTATAGAGAGAATAAGAATAAACGTAAGCGAAAATCATCCTCGAGTACCAGGATTGATATGGTACTCTGGCGCCCATCAGCGAAGGTAAGGGACAGTTAGTAAAAGGAACACACAAAAATACTACACGGGGCGTCATGATATTTTGGACGAGGAGCTAGACCATCGTACGTCCGAAGCGGTGGAATAGCCCGTCACAGTGAGTACACTCGGTGGACCGGCCGGCCGCGCGCGAGTTCCACTGCCGGTCATCAGCTCTTTCCATAACCCAGCCTCTTCCGCCGGCACTAAAATCATTTTCTTCGCGTGCTCCATTGTAGATCGAAAGTTTGAATTATCAGTCAGCACTACCGCCACCATTGCTGCCAAACAGTTTACTTACTAAACTCGAGATGATCGGTGCCAATAAAAGCGGCAGAAACGCTCCGCAGCCTTTTTGCATGATGAGACGGTTTCTCGCTCTCCAGTTGAATTTCCGGCATTTACGCGCAGCACCACCGACTTTACTCTTACCGCCGCCGCCGCCGCTGGCGCTGCCGCCGCTCGGTCTTGCTACCAACCACGGCGCTAGTTGTCGTAACACCTTTTTACATTTTTTTAGACGATTTTTCACGCCGTTTCTGATGGTTACGACACCGTGTGAAACGTTGAGAGCGCATTCATAGATACACTTGACGAGCGATTCGTCGGCCGTGCGTAGGAGTGCTCTTTTACGGCGTGCCGTTTACCGATCGGCGATCGCGCAGAACAGGGCGCTCTGTTCTTCTTCTTCTTCTTTATCGTCATGCTCAAACTCCTCGCCGAGATGTTCGCGTAACCGCCGCTCGCGCGCTACTGTTGTCGTTGCTTTTCCGACATTCGCCTAAATATACCGGATCAATTCAATTGACGAAAGCCTCGCTTATTTTTGGGTATATACTGTAACGGTACGCTTTTGGAGTCTTACAGAACTTTGCTCCGCAGCGGCGTTATGTGAGTATCTTTGCTCACTTGTGTGCGAGGGCAGGTGCTGTAAATTATAAAACTGTGGTGTTGATTCGAAATGTCAACAATTATTGATTTTTATTCAATTGATGTCGTTGTTCAATACAAGATTAAGTTTGATTTTACTCGATAAGATTTGAGTTTTGTTTGATTCGCGATACAGCCTGAAAGGTTATTTTATTAAAGGAGAAGAAAAGTTCGATTCTACTCGACTCGCTCCTTCTTAGATCATAGAAACCGCGAAAGCAGTCGCCGAGGTCCCCCAAGGCAGTCGCCGGCACGGCCACGAAGTAAGAAGTCGCACAATTCACGATTCTACGTTAAACGATTACCGCCAACTGTCGTTCACGAAAGCGGTCGCCGAGGTCCCCCAAGGCAGTTGCCGGCGCGTCTTACGAATTGGCGGGTCGTTGCAATCAAATTGACTCTATTAATTAATCGGGAATCGATGGGTAACCGTCGCGGTAGCGGTCGCCGAGGTCCCCCAAGGCAGTTGCCGACACTAGGTTTTGAGGAAAAGGTAAACTCCGACCGAAAACAGTCGCCCAGGTCCCCCCAGGCAGTCGTCGGCGGTCAGGTTCGGATAGGAAAAATATTTCAATAAAGGGGAGGCTGTTCGCTGAAAAAAAAAAATAATTAATTAATTGTTGAAATGGCCGACGATTCTTCCTTCACATGGGTTGGCTTCGTCGATTGGAAGTGTCCCTTGCTTCTTCTTAGCGTCGGGATTCTGTCGAATAGAGCAACGCTCTATCCGAAAACAAAAATGTGTCCGAGCTCGACTAGTAAGATAGCTTATCTAGCGAGATCGTAGATCCTTCACTCAAGTTCAAACGTGCCGGAGCCGCGCATGAGTATCGTCTGAGGATAGGACCGAATCGAAGTGCTTTCCGGGCTCTGGCGCGGGCCTTTTATACCCGAGCGCGTTGCGCCAAAATTGCGTCAGATGATGCAATTCGCGCGCCGAGATCTTCCGTCCCGTGTTATCTCAGGCCGGGGCGTTCTGACTCGGCTGATGCAAGTCGCGCGTCACCGTGACGCGAGAGCCACGGGAAAATTCCTCAATCGACCGTTCATGTCGATCCATGACGCGGTCGATAACCTTACATATTATCGTATGGTAAATGACTTTGTACACGAGTTTTACCCTACGTCGATTTTTATCTTTATTCATTGAGGCGCGATTTCGACCGTCTCAATACACGTGCATTTTCGCATCATCGGGAAATATATTGGTACGGCATCGGCACATATCAGGCGTGGATTTCTTGAGATCCCGCAGTAGATAGCCATGCGGCTGCGCAGTCGCATCGTGATAGGCTTCCGTTAATAATCGTGGATCCTCGGGATAAACTTGTCTCGTGAGATGTTGAATTTGTGCCCGATCTCGTAGATTTTTGAAAATAACAATATAATTCGCATTTAACGAGATGTCGCGTTGTCCGTGTCCTTGATGAAAGATATTTTGTGTTATAAAAGTAACACTAATATTTTTATGATGACTGCCTTTTGTAAAGAGATCGACTATCGTATTGTTTGACGATTCTCTCATCAAATCGTCGATAATTACCAACTTCTTACAATCGTTGTCGTTGAAATAATCCTCCGGTTGTGGCAGTCCTTCGTGAAATTCAATCATCGTATTTACCATTGAGGTATTCTTAAAGAGAGCTGCAGTATCGGCGTCGAGATTGTCCCCATAATAAAATAAAATACGACCAAATGTCGCATCGCTCATAGCCGCGAGATAGCGTAAGAATCTTCGCACAAAAACGGTTTCACCACAGCCTGTTGAACCGCAAATCAACGAAGTCCGTGGATGTTTCCAACGCACATCCATTTTACAAACTAGTTTTTCGCTGCTTCGTACTAATTCGCACTGCAACACTTCTTACGAGCGCACTCGTTTTTCCGCGGCGATAAGCTTGACACGGACGGCGGCGGCGTCGCGGAGGACACACGTCGCGAAAAGCTTGTTCGACGTGTGCGCGGCGGTGGTTCAGCTAACACAGGCGGCCGCGCGCTCGCAACAACAGCTTATGAGCGGGAGAGCGTGCGTGTAGATGAGCTCTTATACCGCGGCCACATGTGCTCTATGAGCTTTATTGTCACGTCCGCGGGTTCGCTGCTCACCCGACGCCGTGTTTCGAGCCGCAGAAACACCGCAATAGCTCGCCGTGGATAAAACAGCGCGTAGTTATTTGACAAATCTTGATGATAACGTAAGCGAGCCGCGAGCCACATTCCTCCCTTTTTAAATAAACACATAGCAATATAAACATAGAGTAACTTACTTCGAGTACGGTATATAAAATGAGAAACTCCAGACTAACTTTCAATAATACAAAGAGTTTTTCTAACAAATAAGTTTTACGACACACGACTGGCAAGCCACATGCACCTAATAAAAACTGAACAGAAAAAGTGTTCGTTTCCAAAATGCTTTTGAAAAGAAACGTGACTTTCCTTGGAATTCCAGAATTAGGAAATGCAAGTTTGTTAATCTCAAGTACCGGTTATCCTCAAGTACCCTTGCAAGCAACAAGCGAGAGTGGCAGTGTCATATAACACCCGCCGGGCGCCAGGCCAGAGGTTTCTAGAAAACCCGCGTGCACGCACAAAAGAAGGCTCTCGCGTGGGTCCCAAAAAGCAGAGACGCAAAGTGAAAAACAAGAGACTGAGATGGGAATAGTATTGTATGAGAGAACGAGAGAGGTAATGGGTACAGAATAGAATACAACAAGATTCCGAAGTGGGGATGCTCGAATCATGTAGAGCCGTCCGCCGAATTGACGAATATTTCAGCTGTATCGACTCTACATTGTCTCGGTAAATCAGCTCTAATCATTTCGCGTATCGAGTGGAAATTTATTTTTCACGAATTTTGATAATTTAGACTCAGCCCTTTCACCTTACACTCGGTTGCAGTAACCGTTTCGGGGCTCGCGCTGTTCATCACCTGATATCCGTAAAATTTGGGGCCTCCCGAGACAAACAACTTTATATAGTCTGTCGGTTTCTTGAGCTCACTGGTCATGTCCCCGAGGAAGTTACCGAGTGGCGGTACCCATTCACCCGGTTGACCTGTGCTGACGTAAATCACCGAGTCGGTGTCATAGTACAGCACACGTCGCTCTAGCCTTTCCAAATAGCTATATAATTTCAAACGCGCTGGAGCTGTTATGTACGCGGCTATGACGACGCTCGTTTGCGAAGAGGGCATTATTGCCTCGTCTATCGACACCTAGTTTGCGTACAAAACCTCGTCGTTTACCGGTAGCAAGCGCTGCACATCTTCGTCATTGTCGCCGAGAAGCCGCAACAACTGTTCGCGAGTATTAACGACCGACGTTTGCGTTAAATTGTCCCGCTGACCGAATTTCCCCCAAAACGAGTTTAGGCAAAGTTTCGCTACAGAACGCAAGGCCGAGTTTTTCTCAATTTTCACCGGTGTTAATTGAATACTTTCGGCCCTCTCGTAGTGTTCGGGATTCCGCATCGCACGGCAGCGATGCGAGACTTCCCGAGTGACCCACCGCGCGGCAGCACCTGTCGGGCGACGCTGGCCAGCAACACGAGGCCCGTGGAACGATCTAGAATAGACCACGCGGGCTCGCGTTAACGTGTCGGCCGGCGGCGGCCATCTTAGCTCACAGTCTTCATCGGAAGAGTACACACGCAACATCGCCGCTCTCGCTTTCTGATTAATTCACCTTTTGCCAGCACATTCAACTTCATGTAATTACACTCAAACAAATCGGCATTTCTCATACTCACTGATTGTCGCATCGGGCGCAATCAGCTACAGAATAGTGCATCCTCAATAGTGAAAGCTCGTCTCAACACGTGGTGACACCGAGCCCGTGCATTTTCTACCGACTCATTGGCGCGATCTCACGTATAGCTGTGGCGTGAATTAATATAATCTCGCGACGGTTAACGTGTCTACTCGAACAATTCGGTTTATCAGTGTCAAATATTTAATCAGTTCCCTCAATTGACATCTCACTAAATAATAATAAAGGCAAGTGGTTTTCACGCCGTTTTCACGAGAACGTGTCCGCAAATAATTTTAACACCGTTTATCACGATCCTCCATCCCGGCAACAACTCATGGCTTTTCTTAGACACGTAGTCACTAATATACTTTGCCTTTGAGTCTGCGTCGACACATTCTGCTGGCCAACCGCTAGCCCCTTGCTTGATCTTCAAAAACGTATTTATATACTCGACAAACGATTTGCGGAAAATTCATCGAAAACATTTCATCGAAATACAATTCATCGAAAACAATTCATCGAAAACAATTAATCGAAAATACAATTCATCGAAAACAATTCATTGAAATTACAATTCATCGAAAACAATTCATCGAAAATAAAATTCATCGAAAATACAATTCATCGAAAGTACAATTCATCGAAAGTACAATTCATCGAAAGTACAATTCATCGAAAGTACAATTCATCGAAAACAATTTATCGAAAATACAATTCATCGAAAATACAATTCATCGAAAATACAATTCATCGAAAATACAATTCATCGAAAATACAATTCATCGAAAATACAATTCATCGAAAATACAATTCATCGAAAATACAATTCATCGAAAATACAATTCATCGAAAATACAATTCATCGAAAATACAATTCATCGAAAATACAATTCATCGAAAATACAATTCATCGAAAATACAATTCATCGAAAATACAATTCATCGAAAAATACATTTCACTGAAAATCCTGCATTGACACGACGACGGATGTGACGAAATAATTTCTCGAGTGGAATCGTATGATGCCTAGAATAGTGGGGTGCGTGCGGGGCACGGCGAGGTGTGTATGGAAATAATAGCGTAAATAATTCCGATTTTTTCACTTATAGCGGAAATTGTATTTTCAACGAAAATAAAACTTTCCGAATAGCCGACGAAGGTTGCGTAGAATTGTCTGCAGTAGCTGTTTTTCTCTTTTCCCGCTCTTAGCGTTACCCAGAGTCAACGAACGTGGACGTGGCAGGAATCTGACTCCATATTTTTTTATTTTTTTTAGTTTTATTATATATTTTTATTTTTTATTTTTTATTGATTATTGGTATTGGTAGAGTTAGTAGTTTTTTTTAAATCTGATAATCTGATAATCTTCTTTCGTATAGAATTCCGCGGTCACAAAATAATTGAACTAAATATATCCATGAGATAACGATATTGTAGGTGTAACGAGTAATCGATCGATTAGCGATTTTTTTTTACATTTTCGCTCACCTCGTTCATCTCCTTTATAATATAACATAAAAATAAATAGATAAAAAATTAAACAATAATGGTTGTTTAAATAATAATAAAAATAAAACACTTGATTAATACGACCTGTTTATAAATTCTGCGAAAGAATATCGAAAACCGCCTTTTATTTTACAAGGAAATGCAATTAGCAATCGCTCGGACGTAGTCAATTTTATTGATGTAAATTGGCTTGTTGAGGTTCTCTACGATAACCAACAGACGCTCATTTAGATTTTTGTATTTTTTCACTTGAGGGGCACCTTCGATCGCGTTGCGGATCTGAACAAGTGTCATTTCGGTCCTTGACTGTTCAATTTTCAAACTTGTGATCAAGTGCCACAATGTTGGCTTTTTCGATTTTATGATCTCATTAAATCCACGGTGCCACCCCTCTATATTATTGTTCGTACGCGGCAAGTTTCTTTGACACGCTTCATAATGATTCCAAAACTTAATTGGAAATTTCGCTGCACGGCGAACTCCTCGTCGGTCCGTTCGACCAATATATTGTTCTTCGAACGAGAAGAGAAACTCATCCGTGTCTGTGTCCGGATCGACAAAAACGTCGGTGATGATTCGATCAAAGACGTTCTCGACCATGTCAATCGGAACGAACGCAAGCGCTGTCAATAGCTTAATGTTCTTTGCGAATTCTACTTCGGTGTCTGTTGTTTCTTATGCCGCAGGGATCCGCAGGGTATTCATTGAATCGTAGTTAATGAAGAAACTTGTTTATTTAACACTTGTGATTGATATATACAATGTGCTTGTCTTGTTGATTTCTTGTGTGTGTGTTAGAGTGTGTCAGCTGACGCTGGTGGTGTCATGTTAGTGTGGTGTAATTGAGTCCGGTGGTACGCGCGATGAATCGAATGTTTCCTAACAGTGTCGTATCGCGATTTCAAATTATGCGCTTGAACCTTTCTATATACAGTGGACGATCAGATAATTCCAATATTCGGGAGCCAGACTAATCCACCACCATCAGATGAGTTGAATTTCCTTCTACCTGCTTGAGGGCTTGCCCACTGCCCCTTCCGCCGAAAAAAATTCCCTCTCCAACGCTGTTTTGCGTCGCGCGTGGGGATGCGAGTAGCCGCTCTTGGAGCGCGTGGGGATAAGGACAGTTGTAGAAATTACCGTAAGATTCGATCTTGCGATCATTTTTACCGTGCCAACAACTTCAGGTACGGTGGTTGCAAGCATAGCTTTCGAAACAATTTTTTTTAACTAATGCAAAATTATGAACCACGAATTTTTACTTTTTTCATGTTTCGTGGTTAAATCATTTAACCAGGAATAATGTTTGGATTTCATTGCTTATTTTGAAAAAGAATCAGATTCCAGCCAAAAAGGCTAAGAATTGCAGTGGGAAAATATTTTTGTGGGTAATTTATCATTTTGTATTTTTTATTATATCGTATTTTGTATTATTTCTCATTTACTCATGAATGTGTTACGCTTAAATCGATATGATCCTCGCCCGATTTATTACCGGTAACTTAATAGCTATGTGAGTAATCAAGAGGGTTGTGAACAATCGAACCCACCCGTGATTACGTGTACAACCATAGCTGTTGTTATATTTTTATTACTTTTTTTCTATTTCGATGGCTGGTTAAATGGAGCTTCATTTTGTTTGTTGTTTGTGCTGTCATTATGGTAGATTCTTTCATGACTGGATTGGAACGACATACCTTCTGAATAAAAAAAAAGTAAAAGTTTTCTCAATAATATCCAGTGAATATTAAAATTGATATTACAAGTGGTTAAAATGATTTACCGCAAACGGGGCCAATCGATGGTTAATAATTTTTATTACACCAACTGCTAATCCTTTGATTGCTCCCGGCCACAAATATGACCATTTATACTACTTTTCTCAAGCGACACAAAATTCTTGTATTTCCGTTATAATAACAACCATCGTTTTTATCACTTGAGGCAGAATTAAGCAATGAACTTATTTTGAATCAACAGAGGACCTACCATATATAAACTGCAGAAAACCACGAAAACTTTGCGACAGCAATATTTATACTAGGGAAAATCATTCAATCAACGAAAATTATGAAAAAATTAATCGCGTTAAAGATATCAAGAATACTAATTTTGCGCAACAAAAATACCAAAAAGTAAAAAATAAATAAATAAATGAAACGAAAACAGTCGAAGATTTTTTTTCCATTTAAAATAAATTGGTAAATTTTTTTAGAAGCCATTTATATTTTTTCAACATTTTCTCATATTTTTGAAAAAAACATTGTCGACATTTTGAAAAATGAATATAAATTCGAACATTTTTAAGAAATTTAGTAGAAACAAAAAAAAACGTTTCTGATTAGACAAATATCTGTATCAATAGCGCATCATGGTACTACGGCACGGGTCTACTTTTGCTTTATGGTAAAGTGACGGAATGTGTCCGCTGCTCTAATATGAAAAAGTGTAGAGTAGGAGCGAATCGTCGATCTTCGTCTGGGCACATGCTAGCTGCCACGTTCTTTCTCTGTCAGACAAATTTCAGCAACGATATTATTGGTAGATATCTAAAGGGAAGGGGACTGCCGTTGCCTCGCCGAGCAGGTAGACGGAGCCGAAAAAGGGTCCGGATTCAACTTACTTGGTCGTCTTTTCTTCAACTTAACTGATGGTTGGAATTATCTGAGTTGGAAATACGTGATCGTCCACTGTACGGCCTGATTGAAGTGGAAGTTACAAAAGCGTACGTTTACTTCTGGAAAATTACTCATGAACGCCTTCGCTGTGGCACGCTCCATATCAATCATTATCGTCGACGGATTCAAAGTCGGTTTTGCGTTTTTGAGTTCTTAAAGCATCTCAGTATAAATAGCTTCGGACTTTCCCGGCAACAGTACAAAAATCGTCGGTGCGACTTTTTCTTCAATTATTGCGTGTATCGTGTACAGTTGCTCAAAAAGCGCTGGACAGGCGTCGAATGTTCCATCGGCGAACCAGTGCTCCGAACCAGCGAGCAAATTCAAATTTTCGTCTGTCCCAAAAATGAGAATACGATCCTCAACGCTTCCCTTGTCATAGATCAGAAAATTTTCGTTTTTTTCCGTTTCGCACATTTGTCGAGGAAGAACGATGTTCTCCCGAGACGACGGATGGGGAGGATAATCTTCTTGGGCAGTACGAACGTGTCGTATCGTTCTCTTCAATGAGCTGGCGCACGGCATTTTAGAAATAACCGACTCGGTATCCGGAAATTTTGCCGAAAACAATTTGCCGAAATACAATTTGCCGAAAACAATTTGCCGAAAATACAATTTGCCGAAATCACAATTTGCCGAAAACAATTTGCCGAAAACACAATTTGCCGAAAACAATTTGCCGAAAACAATTTGCCGAAAATACAATTTGCCGAAAGTACAATTTGCCGAAAGTACAATTTGCCGAAAATACAATTTGCCGAAAATACAATTTGCCGAAAGTACAATTTGCCGAAAATACAATTTGCCGATAGTTCAATTTGCCGAAAATACAATTTGCCGAAAGTACAATTTGCCGAAAGTTCAATTTGCCGAAAGTACAATTTGCCGAAAATACAATTTGCCGAAAATACAATTTGCCGAAAGTACAATTTGCCGAAAATTCTGAATTTCTTCCCACGCTTAGCGTTACCCGGAATCAACGACGTGGACGTGGTGGGAACGTGACTCCATTTTTTTTTTTTTTTTTTTTTTAATTTAAAAAAAAAATTTTTTTTTTTTTTTTTTTCGCAATATTTTTTCGAATATGTATTAAGTACGTATAAGTATGGTTCTCAATATTCGTACTTATTTTATATGTGGAATAGATCATTATTCCAGACCAGACTTTTGTCTTTCTTTTTTTTTTTGTTGTTTTGTCTTCGTCTTGCGTGACATGTCCTTTCGTATTTACGCGGTCATATTATAATCGAACGAAAATTCCCAAAACAAAAAATAATATAGTGTCATCTGTTTGAAAAAATCTTCAACAAAAAAACGCTTAATAGGGCATAAAATCTTGTTTTTTTTATCTTTTTATGCCCTGTCGTATGAATATTTAAATAAAATTATCAATTGTGTGACCAACATGGAAATGAATCGAAAGGAAGTGCTTATACCCGGGTTTTTCACAACGCTATGCAATTAGCGATTGCTTTTAGGTACTCCATCTTATTATTGTAAATCGCATTATCGTACCTCTTAACGATTGCCAGCAGTCGTTCGTTTCGATCCTTGTATTTTTTCTTTTGTGGCTCTTCCGAAACCGCATTGAGGATCTGAGTCATGACCATCTCGTTTTTAGCTTGTTCAATTTTCAAGCTAGAAATGAAGTGCCACAGGGTTGGCTTTTTTTGGTTGATCAGATTATTAAAGCCGTTGTGCCAACCCTCGATGTTGTTATTTGTTCGCGGCAAGTTTGTCTTACACGCTTCATATTGGTTCCAAAAAGAAATGGGGAATTTTCCGCTTCGACGATTTCCCCTACGGTCCGTTCGACCGATATATTGCTCTTCAAATGAGAACAAAAACTCATCTACGTCTTTATCAGGAACTTGGAATACTTCATCGACGATTCGATCGAATAGAGACTCTACGCTGTCTGTTGGAACAAATGCGAGAGCCGTCAGAAGCTTCATATTCTTCGCGAAATTCACGTCAGTATCGTACCTTGTTTTAAGACGATACGATCCAATCTTCCTATAAACTGCCTGATTGAAATGAAAATTACAGAATCGTATCGATACTTCGGGAAAGACTTCCATGAACGCCTGCGATTCTCTTCAGCTGTTGTAGCATCTCGTGATAGTCTGCTTCCGACTTTCCTGGCATTAGAACATGAGCCAGGGGCACGATCTTTTCTTCGATTCGCGCATGGATCGTGTAGAGTTGTTGGAAAAGTGCTGGGCAGGCGTCAAATGTCCCATCAGCAAACCAGTGCTCAGTACTAGCTAACGAATTTAGATTTGCATCGGTTCCAAAAATGAGGAAGCGATCGGCAACATTTCCCTTGCCGTATAGCAAGAAGTTATCTTTCTTCTCAGTCTCACAAAATTGTTGTGGGAGGCGAATGTCTTCACGACAAGTAGGATGTGGCGGATAGTCCTCTTGGACATTTCGAACATTTCGCAGAGTTCTCTTCATTGAGGATGACGAAGGCATCTGCGAAACGACGCTTTCGTCGAGAGAAGTCGAGGCCCGTGCGATCAGTTCATGGCCACTAACAGTCGAAGTTCGGGCTCGATCTTTCAACTCGTTCCTAGGACTCGGGCTCCTAGTCATCATTTCCCTTGTAAAATCGTAGGCCTCTGACGCTTGAGGTTTGGCTATCGCCGACCGAATGTTGTTTAGGCGTTGCGCACGTACTTCGGTGGATATTTCTTTACGAAGTCCTAACAGGTACTGCTCGAGTCCTTGTTCTCTTTCATATTCGATGACGAACTTGCGCTTATTTCCGTCCACGGTGGATTTAGCGAGTACGACTAATACGTGGTTTTGAACTTCTAGGAATCTATTAGTGAACTTTGAGACACCACGGGGGGAGGCTGTAACCCCTACGTGGCGCGTCCCCAGGTGGCTGATAGGGGAACGCCCTCTAGATATAGAGGGTAGGAGGGTTATATATTGAAACCCCTCCCGCGGACCAACGGCAGGGGAGAAAACCTCGTTAAAAAATCAGGATGGCAGGAAGAAAAGAAAATACGATTACGGTGCAGGGAGTCGGAAACCCAGTACCGGCGTCTGACAGGGGTGAGAACGCGGGCCCCGTGACGTCGTCATCAAATGACCGCAAAACGAGAAATCGATTCTCGAAAAAGTCTTTCGTAACGAATAGGTTCGCTGAAAGAGAAGCTGAAACACGCGTAATTGGAAATCGTTTTTTCGTAGTGATAATGTCGAACGGAAACTTCGATTCCGTCAGCCCTTTTCTCATCAATCGAGTTCTGAGAGAAGCAATCGGCAATGCAAAGAAAATTAGCAAAATTCGCGACGGTTTGATGGTCGAAATAGAGAATGCAAGTCAAGCTACTCAGCTGTTGAAGATGAAAACTTTAGGACAATATGCTGTCACTGTCGAGTCTCACAGGACATTAAACACTTCGAAAGGGGAAGCAACATGTAAAGATCTTCTCAACTGCTCGACCGACGAAATACTCGAAAACATAGCATCTCAAGGAGTTATTGACGTGAAAAGACGCACGTTCATGAAGAATGGCACTCGTACAGAGACGGCAACACTAATTTTAACGATTAATAGCTCCGACCTCCCGAAAAAGATTAAGGCTGGCTATCTTTCTCTTCCGGTTGATTTGTGGGTACCTGCGCCTCTGCGGAGTTATCGATACCAAAGATTCGGTCACACTTCCGAAAATTGTGGCAATTCCGAAACATGTCCTTGCGAGAACTCTCCTCACGGGGAGCTCGCTTGCCCGAATGAGCAAAAGTGCGTAAATTGTAACGGACAACATTCCGCAAGATCTAACGAGTGCCCGACTTACAAGATGAAAGTTGCCATCCAGAATCTAAAGGCTACGGAACGTATTTCATATCCCGAAGCTAAACGCCGTGTACTTGAGAATTCTCGATCATTCCCGACGACATCATATGCTGCCGCCGTTTCTAAGCCGAGCTCTGTGCAAGGCAATCTAAATATTCTCGAACTAGTCGCTGCTCTCGTCCCAGAATTATGTCGTATTCTCAGCGAAAAATCGAGGGATACTGAATTATCATCTGCACCAAAGGACCGATTCGAAGGCCCACCACCTACTCCAGCGCGGTCCCATGCTACCGCCAGTTTAGGAAATATTATCCCAACGTCAGTCCTTCGCCAAAAAGCTAAGCAGAGACAGTCTGGATCAGGAACAACTCCACAACCGGTGACGCCACAGGTCCGTCAATTTGACGCCTCGAAAGTCGCTTCATGGTTCGAACGAAACAACACGCCGACGGAATATCGCACGAAGCCAAAGCTAAAACGCAATAAAAAAGTACGTTCTCCTCAGCGACATCCGCTGTATCCGCAGCAGATGAACGAAGCTTAGCAGTCGACGAAAGTGGCAGCTCATCCGGAGCCGCTCCACCGAAGAGAAAAAACAAACATAAACCGCGACACGACCAACATACCGATCTTGACTCAGAAGAAGAAATGGAGGACGAAATGGACGACTCAATATTTCATGTAGCAGACCCAGCAGATATCCGAACAGACCAAGTACTCACTATCGCAAATCCACTCCAAAGTGAAACAATATCCGCTAAGCAAGATCCACCCAACGACCGCCCACCGAAATGAATTTAATACAATGGAATTGCAATGGTATCTACGCACATATAGGCGAAACTAAATTGCTTGTTAACCAACATAACCCCATAGCTGTTGCTCTTCAAGAAACACACTTGCAACCTTGGCAGTCATTAAATTTTCGAAACTATGATATACATCGGAAAGATGCGCAATCCACAATTATAGCTAAAGGAGGCGTCGCCTTAATGATTCACAAAGATGTCTTAACATCATCGGTGAACCTTGCAACCGAGCTCCAAGCGGTTGCGGTGCAAATTCACACTCCGCGACCAATGACCATATGCAGCCTCTATTTACCGGACCGTAACTGGGTTCGGGAAGCATTGGCAAATCTACTTGAGCAGCTTTCTCTACCATTTCTACTTACAGGTGACTTTAATTCCTATAATACATTATGGGGTTCGAGATTTACTGACTGCCAAGGAAGAACCATAGCACGCCTATTGGACGACTACAATTTACTTATTTTGAATACAGGTATGGACACACATTACATCTCAGCATCGGGTACGTTCTCGGCGATCGACCTATCAATCTGTTCGCCACAGGTTACTCAAAGGTTAGAATGGAAACCACTAGACGATCTGTATGGTAGTGACCATTTTCCTATAATCCCACTGAGGGGCAACAACAAGCATCAGCCTACAGACATGAAAAATGGAAACTAGATACAGCAGACTGGCAATCCTTCCGGAAATACATTTCATTACCTGTATTAACTGGCTCACGTACGACCGATGAAATGTCTAACGGAATTTCCGAAGCTATCCTTTCAGCGGCTACGAGGACAATACATAAGACCGGCAAGACACGTCGACATAAATCAGTGCCGTGGTGGAATGACGAAGTGTCAACGGCTATTCAAAATAAAAAAAGAGCTTTGAAGTTATTTAAATCTAACCCTATTCTAGAAAACCATGTAAATTTCAAAAAGTGCAGAGCGGTAGTTCGAAGAACTATAAGAGACGCACAGTCCTCCTCATGGGAAAAATTCGTCAGCACAATAAACATGTCGACGAGTCTAACCGAAGTATGGCGCAAAACACGATCAATTTCGGGATGCTCGAGCACTCCAGTATCCCCAGCCCTAATCATTGACGACCAAGCAATTAACGACCCTGAAGAAATAGCAGAACTGTTAGCTGAACACTTTGCGTCAGTTACCAGCGATGAAAATTACGACGAAACATTCCGACAGATGAAGGGGAATCTGGAAACCCCATTGGATTTCACGTCAGATGATGACCTTGCTTACAATGCAGATCTAACATTTGAAGAATTGGAATTTGCGTTATCTCGAGCCAAAGAAACTTCGCCCGGGCCTGACGACATACCCGCTGCGATGTTTAAAAACTTACCACAAACCGAAAAAATAAAGCTGCTCCAATTTTTCAACACAATATGGCATCAATCATCATACCCGAGCCAATAGCGTAAAGCAATAGTAATTCCCTTACTAAAGCCTGGCACAGACCGAAAGAACATCACGAGCTACCGACCAATTTCACTGACGTGTTGCCTGAGTAAGGTTTTCGAAAACATAATTAATTACAGACTTATGTGGATTCTAGAAACGAGAAATTTGATAGCGAAAGAGCAATGCGGTTTTCGAAAATACCATTCAACTACAGATATTCTAGTCCGCCTTGAAAACTCGATCCAAAACGCCTTCATCGAACAGGAGCACGTCATCGCAGTCTCCTTTGATATCGAAAAAGCATTTGACAGAACATGGAGGTACGGCATCTTACGACAACTTCACGAGTGGGGATTGCGAGGAAATCTGCCCCAATTCATAGAGACATTCCTGAAAGAGAGACAAATTTCGGTCCGGATCAAAGACAAACTATCTACAAGCCATACACAAATAAATGGTGTCCCTCAAGGTTCAGGTCCTTAGCCCCGCGTAAAAAAAACGAAAATGGGATTGATTCTCGCCGAGTATCGCGCCATATCTCGCCGAGTAATTCGCCGAGAATAGTGCACTGTGCTCAGGCCAATATTCTTTTGGCATCCTCTGAGAAGCTCGGAGAACCGTTCCCAGCTTCCTACCGCGATTGTTGTAAAACCCATTGGGAAGCTTGGGGAACCGTTCCCAGCTTCCTACCGCGATTGTTGTAAAACCCATTGGGAAGCTTGGGGAACCGTTCCCAGCTTCCTACCGCGACTGTTGTGAAACCCATTGGTAAGCTTGGGGAACCGTTTTCAGCTTTTTACCGCGATTGTCGTGAAACCCATTGGGAAGCCTGGGGAATCGTTCCCAGCCTCTGACCGCGGTTGTCGTGAAACCCATTGGGAAGCTTAGGGAATCGTTCCCAGCCTCCTACCGCGATTGTTGTAAAACCCATTTGGCAGCTCGGGGAACCATTCCCAACTTCTTACCGCGATTGTCGTGAATCCCATCGAGAAGCTTCGAAAACCGTTCCAAACTTCCTACCGCGATTGCCGTGAAAGCGTCTGAGAAGCTTGGAGGACTGTTCCCAGCTTCTAACCGCGATAGTTGCGAAAGCGTCTGAGAAGTTTGTAGAACCGTTCCCGCTTCTTACCGCGTTTCTCGTGAAAGCCTCTTAGAAACCTGGAGGAACTGAACCCAGCTTCTTACCGCGATTGTCGTGAGGGCCTCTGGGAAGCTTGGAGAACCGTTCACAGATTCTTACCATGATTGTCGTAAAAGCATGCGTAAATGAAAGAATAACAAAAAGTAGATTTTGACAAATAGAAGGGAAATTTGAAAAACGAAGGAATATGCTCGGATTCAATTTTTTTCAGCAGATATGAGCCCCCTGATCAAAGTTGAATGCTACGGTATGTTATTGGCGGTTAAATTTGCAGTGAATGCGAAAAATATTGGAAAATCTTGGACAAATCTCACACATATCTTTTAATTTGTCTATCCAAGATTTTTCCAGTGCACCACAATATTTTTGGGACCTTAAACGAAATTCAACCGCCAATAATGGATTACAGCGCCTAACTTCGCTCGAGGAACTCATATCCATTGGAAAAAATTGGTTTTGAGCAGATTTCTTCGTTTTTCTTTTTTTCCTTCCATTTGTCAAAATTTACTTTTTCTTTTATTTACACATGGTTTCATAACAATCGCAGTAAAAAGCTGGGTTTAGTTCTCCAAGCTTCTCAATGGGTGTCACGACAATCGTGGTGGGATACTGGAAACGGTTCTTCAATCTACCCAATGGGTTTCACGAAGATCGCGGTAGGAAGCTGGAAACGGTTGTCCAAGCTTGCCGATGGGTTACATGACAATCACGGTACGAAGCTGCGAACGGTTCCCCAAGCTTCACAGAGGCTACCAAAAGAATATTGGCCTGAGCACAGTGCACTATTCTCGGCGAATTACTCGGCGAGATACGTCGAGTTACTTGCCGAGAAACTCGGCGAGAATCAATCCCATATTCTTTTTTTTTACGCGGGTAATTGAAAAAAAGATCGTCGGGGATGCGAAAGGATACTTGTGTCGACGAAGGGATGACGATGATCTCGAGGAATTATTTCGCGTTTTAGAACAGGCCTTCGCCTCGCGTACTTCTCTAGACTCATTACAGACCGCGCTCTCAACTATATTTCATTCAGAACTATATTTCTACTACTATTTACAACTATATTTCATTCAGAAAAATCGGGAATCGGCTCTCCAATTCGGAAACCGCGTGAGCAATTTCTTGGAAGATGTACTAGACGCGATAGATAGAGAGTGCGACTCAAGCATAACTCTTGCTATTAAAACGAGAGCAAAACCAAGCGCGTGCAATAGTTGCCTTACTGGACTCTCAGCCAAAATCGAGTCTCTAGTTCGTCAACGCAAGCCGACCGATTTGCAACAGGCTATCGATCTAGCCGTGACCGAGAAGGAGCACTACCGCCTCCGTTCGCGAATTATGAATCGAGATAGGGACCAAACGCAGTTCGCGACAGATAATGGCCAAAATACTAATACAATCACGCCCGCGCGCGTTTACGAGGTGAAACACTCGAGCGACAGAACCGAAACCCGACCACCCATAGTTTGCTTAAAATGCGATAAGCCCGGGCACATGAAGAGGGATTGTTCCGAGTACAACCGACAAGGACGGAAGAACGGTGGCCGTAGAGAGCGGCCGTACTGCAATTATTGCAAGCGCAAGGGACATCGGGAGGAGGATTGCTGGGTAAGACAGGACAGAGACAATGCTCAGCGCGATGCTCGTCAGCGTGGCCCCCAGCAAGACAACTCCCACCCAATAGCGCCAGCGACGTGCAACAGCGAGAATTTAAACTCCCAGGTCGCTCCTCGCGAGAACGTAGTGAGGAGCGCGGACATTCTCTCGAGTGCAAAATCTACCGCGTCAATTACAACTTCGACGCAGAAAGAATAACGCAATTACCTGTTATAATCCTAGACGAACCCTCGTTAAACAACGGGCAGAATTATTTCCTGATCGACACCGGGTCTCAATTAAACATAATTAAGGAAAATGCAATAGCCACCGGGGCTCACGTTAACACAAAAAGGATGTATTCATTGAGCGGGATAGGGTCCGGTATAGTGCGCACATACGGTGAACTCACCACCCACGTGAGAGGTCTCGACATAAAGTTCCAAGTCGTGGACGATAGCTTCCCCATAGAACAAGCAGGCATGTTGGGAATGGACTTTTTGACGAAACAAGAAGCAATGATCGCTTTTCGAGAGAGGATCCCTAGTAAATTAATTCGTGGCAAAGAGGAAATTAAATTTTGCAACCACCCGTCGTTCGACTTACCACCGCGGACTAAAAAACTTGTAAATATCCCAGTTAAAAATATTCAACAAAAGGGAAGCTACATTCGGAAAATAGACTTAGGCCCAGGAATCTACTTAGGAGAATCGAGAATCACTAGCGGTACAGAGGGACGGATTCGTCAAAATATTCGCCATAAATTGCACGACAGAGCACGTAAACCTGACAATACCTCCCGTCGAGTTAGAGGATTTTCAAGCTCGCCCGCCATTGGCCCGCTCCGTCCGGCTAGGCGACCTCGGTAAAGACAGCGAGAAATCCGCAGCCGAACGGTTTTCGAAGTTATCCACCCTCCTCGATCTTGGAAAACATAGTTAACTATCCGTTTGAATACAAATAAACGTTACTTACTGCATTAAAGAAATGACGTGCCAGAGTTAAAAAAAAAAAATTCAATTATTATACTTTTTTTTATCAATTAACATTGATTTTTGAAGAGCTCAATATCTATAGAACTTGGCCCATGATTTGATTTTTTTTATTTTCTGTTTTTGAGAGATTTTTTAAAAAATAAACTATTTATGTATCATTTTTGAACTTGGCGTACAGTTTTTACTTTTTTGATAAAAAAGTTTTTGTTTTGAGATATAATATACAATAGGGACTTATATTGCGGACCGTGGCCCCGTGGCCCCGTGGCCTGTGGCCCGTGGCTCCGTGGCTCCGTGGCTCCGTGGTTAGTGACATTCTGCTTCCCTCCCTCCCCCCCCTTCTAAAGGGGCTTAGTCTGAAACATTCTAATTTCCTATAATGATCATTCTCTGAAATATTCTAAATCCCTTGAAATCTTATACAATATTAGAATTGATATATAATAGGAACTATATAATAGGGAATATTTCGGGCTGAGCCTCCCCCTAAAGGGACTTGGCCTCAAACGTTCTAAGTCCCTATAAGGATCTCTGCCTGAAATATTAGAATATCCTCCTGTAACTCACAGACCCGATCGCGCCTTTATCAATAATCCGGTTTCCTCTCGCCATTATGACCCTACATCGATTGATGATTCATTATCATCACTCTTTCATTCATACCGAACCACTTGCTGCAAGTGCAGTGTTTCGACTCTTACGGAGAACCGGGCGTCGGATCCGACTCGTATGACGAGGATGATGATCTAATCATCATTCGTATTGTAGAATCGTCCCGCCAAACCCCAGAACCATAAAATATGTACGGTTTTATATCGTATTTATTTTCTCCCGCAGGCCGTTCCGGAGTATCGTCGTCGTCGTCGTCGTAAAAATTCGAAACTTCAGCGCGACGAGGCTGCAAAACTTGTCAAGGACGCTCGCGTAGTCGTACCTGCGTCGGGGTGCAGCAATATTGAAATCGAGGTGTTCCAAAGGCATTTTATGACTGCCGGTGTAGCTATAGTCGTATACGACGGGTCTGGTACATTTGGCCGACAATCATTTGACTGACAGATCACTTGGCCGACACCGTTTGGCCGACAAATCATTTAGCCGACAAGTACATTTGACCGACAGATCATTTAGTCGACTAGTACATTTGACCGACAAATCATTTGACCGACAAACCATTTGATTGACAAAATATTTAATCGACAAGTACATTTGACCGACAAATCATTTGACCGACAAACCATTTGATTGACAAAATATTTAATCGACAATTACGTTTAACCGACAGGTACGTTTGACCGACACCATTTTACCGGTTTACGGAAAATTTCCCGAAACACAATTTCCCGAAAACAACTTCCCGAAAACTCAATGTTCCGAAAATGATTCCCCGAATTCACAATTCCCCAAACACAATTTCCCTCAAACAATTTCTCGAAAACACAATTTACTGAAAATACAATATCCCGAAGAAAATATCCCGGAAGCACAAATTCCCGAAAATACAATTTGCCGAAATGATAATTTGCCGAAAATACAGATTGCTCAAAATCAAAAAGTGTAAAAATTCGTCTGCGTGAGCTCGCGGCATCCGCCGCTTTCGCCTGGCGGCACTAGCACCTCGATGTGTGTGTGGAAATTGTTTTTTTTTGGTCCTTGGTCATAGGTTAAGTCATATTTGTAAGATATTTTGTTTTCGGCAAATTCTACTTTCGAGAAACTGTACTTTTGGAAAATTGTACTTTCGGGAAATTGTATTTTAGGGAAATTGTTTTCGGGGAATTGTGGTTCGGGAATTGTTTTTCAGGAAATTTTCCGGATACCCATGTCACCGACAAATGATTTGATCGACACTATTTCATCGCACAAATAATTCAAACTACAAATCAGTTTAACCGACAATTTTCCCATATGATTTGGTTATTTTTAAAAGTTGCATTCACTTGACTAATTTCCATGACAAATTTCGTAACATATGTATATTACGAACAAGTTCAAGTTAAGGTATTGTAAATAAATAAAACATACATTGGAAGGCACGATTACACGGTCGAATTATTTGTCGGTCAAACGTACCTGTCGGCCAAGTGATGTGTCGGTCAAATGTACTTTTTGGTCGAATGGTGTCAGCCAAGCGATTTGTCGGTTAAATGTACTTGTCGGTTTAATGATCTGTCGGTCAAACGACCGGCACCGGTATACGACTGGGCCTCTTGAGGTAGCAGTGCGAAACCCGTCTTCAATGGGCACTCACGGTTTCAAGACGTAGCGGCGCACACTACGTTGACTATCGATCACTTCGCGGACGAGGACCACTATTCGCCGATCACGAATCTGCCAGCAGCAGCCGGCGGTAGAAATTATTGTACGCCGCGCAACAGGTCGTACCGTTTTTTGCAACGCCACGTGTGTACGAGTACATTGCCCTCGTTGCTGCGCGTCGCCGCCGTGCCCGGTCAGACCTATCGGCGCTAACGATGACGATGCCGTTATAGACGGCAATGAATGGGCGTACGAGGATTGTTACGCGTTTTTTTTTACAGCGTAGCGTGTTTTGACAACCACCTCAAACCTCGCGAATATCGAGTAAAAATCCACGCCAATGAGCGAAAATCGGTTTGTGAGACAGTTCGCTTCTGCAAAAAATGCTTAAAGCTATTCGATGCTACGCTAAAGCCTCATTACTCCGGGAAAACTTTTTGTCAATTATGCCGAAGCGTGCATGGGTACAACGAGTATTGCTACATGCAGCCGGTAGCACCGCGTACTCTGTCGGACGAAGACAAGCACCCGCGAACGCTCTTCATTTTTTATAATTTCGAGACCCGTCATGACACGCTTCACAGCAAAACGCCGGGTGACGATAGTCGCGAACACATCCTCACACTTTGTGTCGCGCAGCAACTGTGCGAAAGATGTTTGGTCGCCGATGGTAGCGCAAAGGCCGACTACTCTTGCCGTTGGTGTGACGTGCGAAACTACATTTTCCGTAGATCACCCGTCGCGGAATTCGTGGAACTCGCAGTACGTTACTCCACGGCGTTCAGTAAAATATTCTGCATCGCTCACAACGCAAAGGCGTTCGACGCACAGTTTATTCTGCGTTACGTTGTCGAGAACCGTAAAGATCTCGGTGTGCCGAAACTAATTCTCACGGGAAATTCAATCATCTCGATGCGCATAGAGCGTACTGTTTTCATCGACAGTATGAATTATTTTCATATGCGTCTCAGTGCACTCCCAGAGGCCTTCGGCTTCAAAGACAAAATGGGCAAAGGATACTTTCCTCATTTGTTCAACACCGCGGAAAATCAGACCTATATAGATAAACTGCCGGCCACCGAGTTCTATTCGCCGGACAGGATGAGTCTCAAAGGGTATACGGCTTTCTATGAATGGTATTCCGAAGAAGAAGCTAAGAACGCGATTTGGGATTTTCAAGCCGAGATCGAGAAATATTGCGTGATGGACGTTGACATCTTGAGATGGGCCTGCAAAGAATTCCGCGAGATATTTCTCAAAGTCGGTGACGTTTGCCCGTTTACCGAGGTAGCAAGAATCGCGTTTGCTTGTTCAAAAGTATTTAGACGGAACTTCCTCGAGCCGCAGACTATCGGCCTCATTCCAAGCGGTGGGTACAGACTCGCAGACAACCACTCCAAGCGAGCCAATGAATTTATATTATCGGTCGAGCATTGCGTGGGTCACGAGATCGCGCATGCTACGAGAGTTCAGGCTACCTGAAGGGATGCTCGTCGACGGGTACGCTCAGGTAGGTGAAGATCGGTTTGTCTACCAATTTCACGGTTGTTATTGGCATGGCTGCCCTCGCTGTTTCCCCGAGAACCGTACCGAACGGTCGCGCGCCAACGATGAATCGTACGAGCATCATTACGAGCGTACTCTGGCAGCCGACGCTACGATTCGCGAGCAGGGTTACGTGTTAGAAGTAATGTGAGAATGCGCGCTTAACGATGAGCGAAAAATCAATTCGACAATTAATGAGTTTTTACGCGAGCATCCACGACTAAAGTCCGCGAGCCTGAACCCTCGCGACGCGTTCTTTGGCGGCTGAACAGGTAACACCGTGACCGTGTACGATGTTGCGGAAGGTGAAAAAATCGGCTACATAGACATCTGTTCGGTGTATCCCTAGATCTCTAGGACGGGCCGTTTTCCAAAGGGTCATCCTAAATCCACGTGGGTTCGGAATGCACCACTTTGCTAAACGGACCGTTCGATGCTCTGGGTACGACGGTTAACGGTTTGATTCGCTGTACAATTCTACCACCGTGAGATCTTTTTCATCCGTTTCTACCAGTGCGTATGCACCACAAGCTGCTTTTCGCACTGTGTCGTACATGCGCCGAGGAAAAGACACAGTCGTCGTGTCCGCATGAGGATGTCAACGAGCGTGTCTTTACCGGTAAATGGGTAATTGACGAGGTTCGCAAAGCACTCGAAGTCGGGTATAGAATCACTGAAATATCCGTTATTTGGGACTACGAAATGACTCAGTATAATCCGGAAACACGCGAGGGTGGGCTGTTTGTCGACGTATGCGGAAAATTCATCGAAAAACAATTCATCGAAATACAATTTATCGAAAACAATTCATCGAAAACAATTCATCGAAAATACAATTCATCGAAAATACAATTCATCGAAAATACAATTCATCGAAATGACAATTCATCGAAAACAATTAATCGAAATTACAATTCATCGAAAACAATTAATCGAAAATACAATTCATCGAAAATACAATTCATCGAAATCACAATTCATCGAAAATACAACTCATCGAAAATACAATTCATCGAAAATGCAATTCATCGAAAATACAATTCATCGAAAATACAATTCATCGAAATTACAATTTTTCGAAAATTATTGATGCATGACGAAAAAAGAACGCATGTGCTTGTGAGTTTTTTGTGCGTGGCGAAAGATGTACGTGTATGCTCGTCTGAAGTCGCGGGTGCACACGAACCCGCCGATTTTTTACAGTATACGATTTCGAGAAACTTTATACTATTTCCACACACACACACACCTTGCCGTAGCCCCGCACGCACGGTTTACCCGAAAACGGTTCCCCGAAAGACAATTTCCCAATACTACCATTTTCCAAAACAACAGTTTTCCGAAAAGACAATTTCCCGGAAGTATACTTTCCCAAAAATATAATTTCCCGAACGTACAATTTCCCGAAAATACTTTTGCCCGAAAGAACCCACCCCCTCCTGGCTTGAAGTAGTATATCATGTGCAAATATTGTAGGTCTGCGTGCTAGGCACGGCGGGTGGTGTGTGGAAATAGTACTGTTCGAAAGTACTGTAGTACTTGGAATGATGGTCTACGTGTGGGGCGAGGCGCGGGGTGTGTGGAAATAGTATGCTTTTTGGAAAAGCAGTACGTGGAATCGTGGTCTGCGTGCGGGAATTCCTTAGCAATATAAAAATAAAACGTGAAAATCGCCGTAACCTTTGAATGCTCCGCGTTGCATATTTTCGGGAAATATTATTTTCGGGAAATTGTACGTTCGGGTAATTGTGGTTTCGGGAAATTGTATTTTCGGGATACTTTACTTTCGGGAAATTGTTTTTCGGGAAAACCGGGTACGCGCACGCACCCCATTTCTCTACACATTATATGATTTCACACATCATACTGTTATAGACAAAAGTATGAGAGCGAATGGAGAAGAGAGTGAGTGAGCGCTGCGAGAGACTCGGTCGCTCGCTTGACGTCGGAGTCACGTCGGACGCCCCGCGAGGCGCGCGCGATTTCGAGGGCAGTTGAGATACGGACGTCGAACGTTTACGACGGGCCGTTGATAGCTCACGAGTCAACGAGATAAGGTACGACATGGGTACACGGTCCGCGAGCGACGCGGTACCCACACCGGTGTAACGGGGGTTAGCCGCGAGTGCGCCCCGCCTAGACTACTAGTACGATTTCCCAGAGTTTCAATAAAGTGTGTTTTCAACCTCACGTCCCGCGCGAGTGTCCAATTATTCACGGCTCCGAAAACGGAGATTCGTGCGACTGCGAGAACACCCCGCTGCCCCAACCTTCCCGCGACGCCACGCGACCATACAGCGCGAATCGACGAGGGCATAAAGTTTATAACAATACTATTTCCACACACACCTCGCCGTGCCTCGCACGCACTCCACTATTCTACGCGTTATATAATTACACCTAGTATGTGTAATACTATTATGCGTTATACTATTTCCACACCCACCTCGCCATGCCCGGCACGCACCCCACTATTCTACGCGTTATACGATTTCACACACTATACTATTTCCACACACACCTCGCCGTGCCCCACACGCACCCCACTATTCTACGCATTACACGATTTCACACACTATACTATTTCCACACACACCTCGCCGTACCCCGCACGCATCCCACGTTTCTACGCATTATACGATTTCACACACTATACTATTTCCTCACACACCTCGCCGTGCCCCGCACGCACCCCACTATTCTACGCGTTATACGATTTCACGCACTATACTATTTCCACACACACCTCGCCATGCCCCGCACGCACCCCAGTATTCTATGCGTTATACGATTTCACACACTATACTATTTCCACACACACCTCGCCGTCCCCCGCACGCATCCCACTTTTCTACGCATTATACGATCTCACACACTATACTATTTCCTCACACACCTCGCCGTGCCCCGCACGCACCCCACTATTTCTACACATTATACGATTTCACACATCATACTATTTTCACACACACCTCGCCGTGCCCCGCACGCATCCCACTTTTCTACGCATTATACGATTTCACACACTATACTATTTCTTCGCACACCTCGCCGTGCCCCGCACGCACCCCACTATTCTACGCGTTATACGATTTCACGCACTATACTATTTCCACGCACACCTCGCCGTGCCCCGCACGCACCCCACTATTCTACGCATTACACGATTTCACACACTATACTATTTCCAAACACACCTCGCCATGCCCCGCACGCACCCCACTTTTCTACGCTGTAACGGGACATTTCTCCTTGAAGACCACGGTCAACTAAGGGAAAAATGTCGTTACAAACCGGACAGCGAAAACGTCAATAACCGCCGCGATAGCACGGTGGGCTACAGCGACGGTACCTCAAAATCCAATTAGGATACGCCCCAGCGTCGACGCACTCGCTCAATCGCACGTCGAGGTAAGCCCGCGCGACCGTTGCCCGCCGGTCAAAACACGACGCGGCGATCACACCGGGCGAACTCGACGAATACAAGCGGGAGATAAGCGCAAACTACGGTTAGCAATGCGTAACGAAAGTGTCGGAACTTGACGCCACCTCCACCCCACTCTCGAGACGATGCGTCGCATCGCCCCGAGAGCATAAAAGCGCGAGTGACCGGCACACGATACCTACAGAATCCTTAGCAACCGTCATCGACACTTGTGCTCCGCACATCCTTTCCGTACTTAGTACAAACAACTCGTTCCTTTGAACTGGTCGTGTGAACGGCATACGGCATAGCGCTGTCCCGAACACACGTCGCTAGGCATCCCCCGGCCTCCTCGAAGCCCTTAACCAACTTCGTTGATTTTCTTAAATTTATATTTTTTCTTTTCTCTAGAAATTGATCATTGTCTGAGTTGATTCCCCGCGGGAGATCGCGTCGAGCCACCCCAGCTTCGCACCCCGTGGTGCGGATTCCGTCGCGGAGAACAACTGAGCAATAAATCGTCCGTCAATTGCGAATCGCATATTATCTGACGAAAGCGTCGCGTGTTAGCGTTCTCAAGTCTTTTAATCGAGCTCGAGAACGTTGCGCAAGGTAGAAACACGAACCGATGCGATAACACCGTCGCGAACACAATACGTTTAAAGGCCCAGGCGTATAATCCCCATGTTTACGCGTCTGGAGTCGGAAGACATTTAACGTTCGGCGAATTGTAGCCGAAATTCATAGAATTATCGAAATAGAAATACTATTATTCTAACGAACGCGCGTGTGAGAACGATCGCCCGAGAGCAGTTGGAGGGCCCGCGATAGCGCACAGCCGACCACACCCTCTGAGCACGGGCTCCCGGCCGTTCCGAGAGAACTTTTCTCGACTCCGGAGGATAAACACGCGGATTAACTGTCTCCTCGCGCGACCGTGCCGTATATTATCGAGTCATCCCATCGCGACAAGCTGGTGATGAAAGGATTCTCGGTCACTCGGCCAATGAGAAGTTAACCAATCTGAAGCTTTCTAAAAAAAAAAAAAAATATGTTCCACCGATGACAGCCCCGTAGCCGAACCCGCAGTCGGCAAATAAAAGATTTGGCAAGACGGTCGAGGGTCGATTTTTTGCACAAATCACAACGCATTATACGATTTCACACACTATACTATTTCCTCACACACCTCGCCGTGCCCCGCACGCATCCCACTTATCTACGCATTATACGATTTCACGCACTATAATATTTCCACACACACCTCACCGTGCCCCGCACGCACCCCACTATTCCACGCATTACACGATTTCACACACTATACTATTTCCAAACACACCTCGCCATGCCCCGCACGCACCCCACTATTCTACGCGTTATACGATTTCACACACTATACTATTTCCACACACACCTCGCCATGCCCCGCATGCACCCCACTATTCTGCGCGTTATACGATTTCGCACACTATACTATTTTCACACACACCTCGCCGTGCTTCGCACGCATCCCACTTTTCTACGCATTATACGATTTCACACACTATACTATTTCTTCGCACACCTCGCCGTGCCCCGCACGCACCCCACTATTCTACGCGTTATACGATTTCACGCACTATACTATTTCCAAACACACCTCGCCATGCCCGGCACGCACCCCACTATTCTACGCGTTATACGATTTCACACACTATACTATTTTCACACACACCTCGCCGTGCTACGCACGCATCCCACTTTTCTACGCATTATACGATTTCACACACTATACTATTTCCACACACACCTCGCCGTCCCCCGCACGCATCCCACTTTTCTACGCATTATACGATCTCACACACTCTACTATTTCCTCACACACCTCGCCGTGCCCCGCACGCACCCCACTATTTCTACACATTATACGATTTCACACATCATACTATTTTCACACACACCTCGCCGTGCCCCGCACGCATCCCACTTTTCTACGCATTATACGATTTCAAACACTATACTATTTTTTCGCACACCTCGCCGTGCCCCGCACGCACCCCACTATTCTACGCGTTATACGATTTCACGCACTATACTATTTCCACGCACACCTCGCCGTGCCCCGCACGCACCCCACTATTCTACGCATTACACGATTTCACACACTATACTATTTCCAAACACACCTCGCCATGCCCCGCACGCACCCCACTATTCTACGCGTTATACGATTTCACACACTATACTATTTCCACACACACCTCGCCGTGCCCCGCACGCATCCCACTTTTCTACGCATTATACGATTTCACACACAATACTATTTCCTCACACACCTCACCGTGCCCCGCACGCATCCCACTTTTCTACGCATTATACGATTACACACACTATACTATTTCCACACACACCTCGCCGTGCCCTGCACGCATCCCACTTATCTACGCATTATACGATTTCACGCACTATACTATTTCCACACACACCTCGCCATGCCCAGCACGCACCCCACTATTCTATGCGTTATACGATTTCACGCATTATACTATTTCCACACACACCTCGCCATGCCCAGCACGCACCCCACTATTCTATGCGTTATACGATTTCACACACTATACTATTTCCACACACACCTCGCCGTCCCCCGCACGCATCCCACTTATCTACGCATTATACGATTTCACGCACTATACTATTTCCACACACACCTCGCCATGCCCAGCACGCACCCCACTATTCTATGCGTTATACGATTTCACGCATTATACTATTTCCACACACACCTCGCCATGCCCAGCACGCACCCCACTATTCTATGCGTTATACGATTTCACACACTATACTATTTCCACACACACCTCGCCGTCCCCCGCACGCATCCCACTTTTCTACGCATTATACGATCTCACACACTCTACTATTTCCTCACACACCTCGCCGTGCCCCGCACGCACCCCACTATTCTACGCGTTATACGATTTCACGCACTATACTATTTCCACGCACACCTCGCCGTGCCCCGCACGCACCCCACTATTCTACGCATTACACGATTTCACACACTATACTATTTCCAAACACACCTCGCCATGCCCCGCACGCACCCCACTATTCTACGCGTTATACGATTTCACACACTATACTATTTCCACACACACCTCGCCATGCCAAGCACGCACCCCACTATTCTATGCGTTATACGATTTCACACACTATACTATTTCCACACACACCTCGCCGTCCCCCGCACGCATCCCACTTTTCTACGCATTATACGATTTCAAACACTATACTATTTTTTCGCACACCTCGCCGTGCCCCGCACGCACCCCACTATTCTACGCGTTATACGATTTCACGCACTATACTATTTCCACGCACACCTCGCCGTGCCCCGCACGCACCCCACTATTCTACGCATTACACGATTTCACACACTATACTATTTCCAAACACACCTCGCCATGCCCCGCACGCACTTCACTATTCTACGCGTTATGCGATTTCACACACTATACTATTTCCACACACACCTCGCCGTGCCCCGCACGCATCCCACTTTTCTACGCATTATACGATTTCACACACTATACTATTTCCTCACACACCTCACCGTGCCCCGCACGCATCCCACTTTTCTACGCATTATACGATTACACACACTATACTATTTCCACACACACCTCGCCGTGCCCCGCACGCATCCCACTTATCTACGTATTATACGTTTTCACGCACTATAATATTTCCACACACACCTCGCCGTGCCCCGCACGCACCCCACTATTCTACGCATTACACGATTTCACACACTATACTATTTCCAAACACACCTCGCCATGCCCCGCACGCACCCCACTATTCTACGCGTTATACGATTTCACACACTATACTATTTCCACACACACCTCGCCATGCCCCGCACGCACCCCACTATTCTGCGCGTTATACGATTTCGCACACTATACTATTTTCACACACACCTCGCCGTGCTACGCACGCATCCCACTTTTCTACGCATTATACGATTTCACACACTATACTATTTCTTCGCACACCTCGCCGTGCCCCGCACGCACCCCACTATTCTACGCGTTATACGATTTCACGCACTATACTATTTCCACGCAGACCTCGCCGTGCCCCGCACGCACCCCACTATTCTACGCATTACACGATTTCACACGCTATACTATTTCCAAACACACCTCGCCATGCCCCGCACGCACCCCACTATTCTACGCGTTATACGATTTCACACACTATACTATTTCCACACACACCTCGCCATGCCCCGCACGCACCCCACTATTCTACACGTTATACGATTTCACACACTATACTATTTCCACACACACCTCGCCATGCCCCGCACGCACCCCACTATTCTGCGCGTTATACGATTTCGCACAATATACTATTTTCACACACACCTCGCCGTGCCCCGCACGTATCCCACTTTTCTACGCATTATACGATTTCACACACTATACTATTTCTTCACACACCTCGCCGTGCCCCGCACGCACCCCACTATTCTACGCGTTATACGATTTCACGCACTATACTATTTCCACGCACACCTCGCCGTGCCCCGCACGCACCCCACTATTCTACGCATTACACGATTTCACACACTATACTATTTCCAAACACACCTCGCCATGCCCTGCACGCACCCCACTATTCTACGCGTTATACGATTTCACGCACTATAATATTTCCACACACACCTCGCCGTGCCCCGCACGCACCCCACTTTTCTACGCATTACACGATTTCACACACTATACTATTTCCAAACACACCTCGCTATGCCCCGCACGCACCCCACTATTCTACGCGTTATACGATTTCACACACTATACTATTTCCACACACACCTCGCCATGCCCCGCACGCACCCCACTATTCTGCGCGTTATACGATTTCGCACACTATACTATTTTCACACACACCTCGCCGTGCTACGCACGCATCCCACTTTTCTACGTATTATACGATTTCACACACTATACTATTTCTTCGCACACCTCGCCATGCCCCGCACGCACCCCACTATTCTACGCGTTATACGATTTCACGCACTATACTATTTCCACGCACACCTCGCCGTGCCCCGCACGCACCCCACTATTCTACGCATTACACGATTTCACACGCTATACTATTTCCAAACACACCTCGCCATGCCCCGGACGCACCCCACTATTCTACGCGTTATACGATTTCACACACTATACTATTTCCACACACACCTCGCCATGCCCCGCACGCACCCCACTATTCTACACGTTATACGATTTCACACACTATACTATTTCCACACACACCTCGCTATGCCCCGCACGCACCCCACTATTCTGCGCGTTATACGATTTCGCACAATATACTATTTTCACACACACCTCGCCGTGCCCCGCACGTATCCCACTTTTCTACGCATTATACGATTTCACACACTATACTATTTCTTCACACACCTCGCCGTGCCCCGCACGCACCCCACTATTCTACGCGTTATACGATTTCACGCACTATACTATTTCCACGCACACCTCGCCGTGCCCCGCACGCACCCCACTATTCTACGCATTACACGATTTCACACACTATACTATTTCCAAACACACCTCGCCATGCCCTGCACGCACCCCACTATTCTACGCGTTATACGATTTCACGCACTATAATATTTCCACACACACCTCGCCGTGCCCCGCACGCACCCCACTTTTCTACGCATTACACGATTTCACACACTATACTATTTCCAAACACACCTCGCTATGCCCCGCACGCACCCCACTATTCTACGCGTTATACGATTTCACACACTATACTATTTCCACACACACCTCGCCATGCCCCGCACGCACCCCACTATTCTGCGCGTTATACGATTTCGCACACTATACTATTTTCACACACACCTCGCCGTGCTACGCACGCATCCCACTTTTCTACGTATTATACGATTTCACACACTATACTATTTCTTCGCACACCTCGCCATGCCCCGCACGCACCCCACTATTCTACGCGTTATACGATTTCACGCACTATACTATTTCCACGCACACCTCGCCGTGCCCCGCACGCACCCCACTATTCTACGCATTACACGATTTCACACGCTATACTATTTCCAAACACACCTCGCCATGCCCCGGACGCACCCCACTATTCTACGCGTTATACGATTTCACACACTATACTATTTCCACACACACCTCGCCATGCCCCGCACGCACCCCACTATTCTACACGTTATACGATTTCACACACTATACTATTTCCACACACACCTCGCTATGCCCCGCACGCACCCCACTATTCTGCGCGTTATACGATTTCGCACAATATACTATTTTCACACACACCTCGCCGTGCCCCGCACGTATCCCACTTTTCTACGCATTATACGATTTCACACACTATACTATTTCTTCACACACCTCGCCGTGCCCCGCACGCACCCCACTATTCTACGCGTTATACGATTTCACGCACTATACTATTTCCACGCACACCTCGCCGTGCCCCGCACGCACCCCACTATTCTACGCATTACACGATTTCACACACTATACTATTTCCAAACACACCTCGCCATGCCCTGCACGCACCCCACTATTCTACGCGTTATACGATTTCACGCACTATAATATTTCCACACACACCTCGCCGTGCCCCGCACGCACCCCACTTTTCTACGCATTACACGATTTCACACACTATACTATTTCCAAACACACCTCGCTATGCCCCGCACGCACCCCACTATTCTACGCGTTATACGATTTCACACACTATACTATTTCCACACACACCTCGCCATGCCCCGCACGCACCCCACTATTCTGCGCGTTATACGATTTCGCACACTATACTATTTTCACACACACCTCGCCGTGCTACGCACGCATCCCACTTTTCTACGTATTATACGATTTCACACACTATACTATTTCTTCGCACACCTCGCCATGCCCCGCACGCACCCCACTATTCTACGCGTTATACGATTTCACGCACTATACTATTTCCACGCACACCTCGCCGTGCCCCGCACGCACCCCACTATTCTACGCATTACACGATTTCACACGCTATACTATTTCCAAACACACCTCGCCATGCCCCGGACGCACCCCACTATTCTACGCGTTATACGATTTCACACACTATACTATTTCCACACACACCTCGCCATGCCCCGCACGCACCCCACTATTCTACACGTTATACGATTTCACACACTATACTATTTCCACACACACCTCGCCATGCCCCGGACGCACCCCACTATTCTACGCGTTATACGATTTCACACACTATACTATTTCCACACACACCTCGCCATGCCCCGCACGCACCCCACTATTCTACACGTTATACGATTTCACACACTATACTATTTCCACACACACCTCGCTATGCCCCGCACGCACCCCACTATTCTGCGCGTTATACGATTTCGCACACTATACTATTTTCACACACACCTCGCCGTGCCCCGCACGCATCCCACTTTTCTACGCATTATACGATTTCACACACTATACTATTTCTTCGCACACCTCGCCGTGCCCCGCACGCACCCCACTATTCTACACGTTATACGATTTCACGCACTATACTATTTCCACGCACACCTCGCTGTGCCCCGCACGCACCCCACTATTCTGCGCGTTATACGATTTCGCACACTATACTATTTTCACACACACCTCGCCGTGCCCCGCACGCATCCCACTTTTCTACGCATTATACGATTTCACACACTATACTATTTCTTCGCACACCTCGCCGTGCCCCGCACGCACCCCACTATTCTACGCGTTATACGATTTCACGCACTATACTATTTCCACGCACACCTCGCCGTGCCCCGCACGCACCCCACTATTCTACGCATTACACGATTTCACACACTATACTATTTCCAAACACACCTCGCCATGCCCCGCACGCACCCCACTATTCTACGCGTTATACGATTTCACACACTATACTATTTCCACACACACCTCGCCATGCCCCGCACACACCCCACTATTCTACGCGTTATACGATTTCACACACTATACTATTTCCACACACACCTCGCCATGCCCCGCACGCACCCCACTATTCTACGCGTTATACGATTTCACACACTATACTATTTCCACACACACCTCGTCGTGCCCCGCACGCATCCCACTTTTCTACGCATTATATGATTTCACACTTTTCCCCACTTTATCCCACTTTTCTACGCATTATACGATTTCACACATCATACTATTTCCACGACCACCTCGCCGTGCCCCGCACGCACCCCACTATTCTACGCGTTAAACGATTTCACACACTATACTATTTCCACCTCGCCGTGCCCCCCTTTTTTAAAGTTTGTAACTCGTTTTTTTTTCAATTTGTGTACCTCCCCCACATGAATCTGTAACTGCACGATGAAATACAGAGTTTGGTAAAAAAAAATTGTATTCGCAATTTGAGCTAGCGCCAATTCTAAATACTTATCAACGCGGAATTTTTTTTTTGCGATGGCAGCGGCGGAGCCTCTCTGAGGAGTTGTTGGGGCGAAGCCCCTACTTACAACATAAATATTATCATCAATAGTATGTATAGCGTCCGTAAACCGATTCTAGCCTCATTTTCTCATTTTTTAAGTATTATGGATTCAAAGTATTTCCCTCTTAATTAATCAGATTTGTTATTGCATCGATTCATTAACAATTATTGTCAATCATTTATTTACTTGATTTTTTATTATACTTCTTACGAAAAAAACTGTAGTGAATATATGTATGTATGTATGTATGTATCTTTATTGTTCCCCGTGGGGTTACAAGGCCTCCGTTCCCGTACATCTTCTCTTATTCTATTCTTACTTCTATCTTACTCTATTCGCCGCCGCCTCCGCCTTTCTCGCTTCTCCTCTCCCTTATTTCTCGCCGCCACTCGCCCGCTCGCTCGCCCGCTCGCTCGCCCGCCTTTCATCTTAACTTAACTTATCTACTTATCCTATCTTATCCTATTTTAACCCTATTTATCACATTTATTTCCGTTTACACTTCTCTTTCTCTCTGCTCTTTTTACATTTTTTACATTTACTTCCATGCAGTCCTTCCCTTCTTCTCTCCTCTTTCATCCTTCTTCCTCCTCTTTCCTCTCTCTCTCCTTCCTCCCTCTCTCCTTTCGGTTGCTACTGGTGCACTATTCCTGTGCATCAGCAGCCCCCTCGACTTCCGTTTCCTTTCCATTTTCTCCTCTCTCATTCTCGCCCTTCCCACTCTTCCTGCCCCCCTCCCTCACTCTCTCTCTCTTTCCTCCTTCTCCCCAGCTCTTTCATCCATTCTTCTCCTCCTCCTCCTTCGTCCAAAATCTCTCTGATTCTTTCCCCTATACTTTTTTCTAATCTCTCACCTCCTCCACATCTGTCTATCACATGTTCCCATGACTCCCCCTCCTCCCCACATATCCGACATTTTCTTTCCTCCTCTCCTGCCCAGTACCTTCCCTCCCTCATCTCGTTTCCTAATCTCAACCTTGCTATACTGCTGCACCTTTCCTCATTCCACCCCATTTTTAAGTATTTTGGCACTTCCTCTACTCTCACTTCCCTATACCATCTATTGTATTTTGATTCCACTATCTTTGCCCTCCTCTCCTCTTCCTGTTCCCTCCTATCTTCCTTTTCTATTCTTTCGTATCCTCCCTCTCCCTCTTCCCTCTCTTGTTCTCTCCCCGCCCTCCCCGATTTTCTCCCCTGCTCCCAAATTGACAAGTTCGTATTTTCCCAACCTTCCCTTTCCTTTATTTCCTTTAAACACTCTCTTGCTATTTCGCTCCCCTCCCCTCTCTCCAGCTTTTCTTCGTATGCCCACGCTCTCCTCTTCGCTCTCGTCCTTATCTTGTCCCTCTTTACCTCCTCCCGCACCATATACCCAGGTGTTCTCCAATCTACCCCCAACACCCATCTAACATACCTTTCCTGCATTGCTTCTATCTTTCTTCTTTCTTCCCACCCCCACACCTCGGCCCCGTATCCCATTACCGTCCACACCAGCGTGTCAAATAACCACATTCTCCTCTCGCAGTTCCTTCCAAATTTCCTCTTCCCAATCCCCCACACTTGCCTCATCGCCGCACCCGCCTTCCTTACTCTTTCCTTTATATGTTCTTCCTGCCCTCCATTCCTCATAAACACGTATCCCAGATACTTGAATTCCTTCACTTCTTCCATCTCCTTTCCCTTCCACTTCCATTTTATCTCTTTCCTCCTCCCCTCCCCCCTTCCTAAATCTCATGATTTTCGTCTTTCCCACGTTCACCTCTAACTTTCTATTGTCGAAATATTTCTCTAATCTTCTTATCATGCTTTTCATCTCCTCCTCTCCCTCCGCTAACACCACCACATCATCCGCGTACGCCAATGTGCATATTCTTCTACCTCTCACTCTCACTCCTCCCCATCTCCCTTTGCTCAGTTCTTCCTCCATGTCAGCCGTTAAAATATTAAAGAGAATTGGGCTCATCGGGCACCCCCCTGTCGCACCCCCTTCACTGTCCAAAATCTCTCCCCTGTCTCCCCCTTTACTTTGACTCTGCTCACCGTCTCCTTATATATCTTTCTACCCTTACCCTCAGTCCTCTTCGTACCCCTCGTTTTTCCATCGCCTCCTCCAACACCTGCCTGTCCACCGAGTCGAATGCCGCCTTTAAATCCACAAACAACGCCACCAGCTTTCCCTTCTCTTTTTTCGTTTGCTTCCCTACTATGTAGTTTAACGCGTATATGTTGTCTATCGTCCCTACCCCCCTCCTGAATCCCGTCTGGTTCGCCGGTATCATACCCTTTCCTTCCACTTCCTCCTCTAATCTTTTTGCCAATATCGCCGTGTATATCTTATACAGAGTTGGCATCAGCGTCACCCCTCTGTACTCTTCTACCCTCCTTCCTTCTCCTTTCTTCACTATCGGCGCTATTATCCCCTCCTTCCACTCTTTTGGCCATCCCTCCCCTCTCCACACCCTTCCGCAAATATCCCATGCCATATCCTCTAGCCTCTCACCCCCATACTTCCATGCTTCGTTCGGTATTTCGTCCACCCCGACCGCCTTTCCCTCTTTCAATTTCCCTATTGCCATTTTTACCTCTGCTCTACTTATTTCTCCCTCCTCGTCGTCTCTCTCTCTACCGTCCCTCCCTTTTCTTGCCCTCTCCCCTACCCCTCCCAGCAAATTCATAAAGTATTCCCTCCACTCCCTTTCCTCTATCCCCTCGTTCACCTTCTTTCTCCCTTTCCTTCCTCTATTCACTATCTCCCAGACTTTATTCTCTGTTCTCGCTTCTGCTATCTCTCTAACCAGCTTCTCCTGTTCCTCCCTCTTCTTTTTCTCACACACTTCTTTATACTTCCTTTTCTTTTCTCTGTAGTTCTCCCCCTCCCCCCCCCCCCCCCGATCCTTCTTCCATCTCCTCAGTTCCTTCCTCACTTCTTCTTTCTGTAGCGTGAATATAGAAATTCAGTAATTAATTAATTGTTATTTATAATTTGATTTACTATTGTTACGTCCTGGGTTCGACGCCCAGTTGGAAATTTGGTGACTTTGAGACTAACACTATCCAAAGCGAATTATAATTATAACTAAACCATTAAATTCTTTTATTGAACAAAGTCATTATTGTTTGATCGAGTTAATTTCTTAAACAAACAAACACATGTTCGCAATATAGCGAATAGAGACTCAACCTCATCATTAAAATTTGAATAACAACTAAAGTATAATACATAAACAAAATCTGATTAATCCGTTTTATGTATCATTCCATATAGGAGTTATAAAAATCCTCAGATAAAATCTAGATTACTAGGACACTTAGTTCCCTAGATATTTCATGTTTTTTATTGAATTGTAGTTTTATTTCCATATTGTTGAAAACCCATGTAAAGTTATCGATATAACAATTATATATAAACACTAGTAGTTCCCCGGGCTCGGGCGCTTCGCGCACTCGCTCGTCAATCCTAGAATATTTTGAGTTAAGATCCATTTGAGGAATATTTTTGGTTCTTTCTCCGCCGCCGACCACCGTGGCTGCCTCCTTCGAAACCCCCTTAGAGGGACTTAGAATATTTTGCCCTTCCCGCGATTCTTATTCACGGCGGCGGCGGCGTCGGTATCTTTACCGACACACACATTACACATTTACACATTTACACACACATACACATCACACACACATACACACACATACATACATACATACATACATACATCCACACACACATTTACATTTACATTTACATTACATACATTTACATCCACATTTTACACACACATACATTTTACACATACATACATTTTTATTATTTTACTTTCCATCCATCCATCCGTCACTACTTACCGCACGGCGAACTTCCCTCCACCACCCTCTACCAAACAAAATCTGGTAGTAGTATCGGAGTCTATGTTGGCTATAGATGCAAGAGCTGATCACTTTCAACATCATTTGGTATCTGAACGTCGTCGAGTGTAGAGTCAATTGGTCTATCTGTCACGATGCAGTAGTCTAATGTAATATTTCAGTTACTTGTAATTTGACCATTAAATTCGTATTATTAAGGGTCGAACCGGAATCTAAAATTATCATACACATTATATACTTATATTTATTGATATATGTCTATATAAATATTTAAATATATATGTGGTTATTGTTTCATGAACACAATGCCACTTGAATTCGTAGAAAGTGAAAAGGGGCAACCGCGATTGCTTTCAAAAGGCTTCTTATATAGTCGCGATCGCGACCACGGTGAAAGAACGTATTGGCGTTGCGTTCGTTTTTAAACGGATCATTGCAAAGGCCGGGTTATCACTTGCAACGATGAAATCCTAAAAGAGGTCGAACACAATAATGGTGGTGAAGCAGATGTCGTTGCAAAAGAAAAACTGATCGTCTCGATGAAAAATACGGCTACAATGAGTGAGTCGGTTATTTCTAAAATGCCGTGCGCCAGCTCATTGAAGAGAACGATACGACACGTTCGTACTGCCCAAGAAGATTATCCTCCCCATCCGTCGTCTCGGGAGAACATCGTTCTTCCTCGACAAATGTGCGAAACGGAAAAAAACGGAAATTTTCTGATCTATGACAAGGGAAGCGTTGAGGATCGTATTCTCATTTTTGGGACAGACGAAAATTTGAATTTGCTCGCTGGTTCGGAGCACTGGTTTGCCGATGGAACATTCGACGCCTGTCCAGCGCTTTTTGAGCAACTGTACACGATACACTCAATAATTGAAGAAAAAGTCGTACCGACGATTTTTGTACTGTTGCCGGGAAAGTCCGAAGCTATTTATACTGAGATGCTTCAAGAACTCAAAAACGCAAAACCGACTTTGAATCCGTCGACGATAATGATTGATATGGAGCGTGCCGCAGCGAAGGCGTTCATGAGTATTTTTCCAGAAGTAAACGTACGCTTTTGTAACTTCCACTTCAATCAGGCCGTATATAGAAAGGTTCAAGCGCATAATTTGAAATCGCGATACGACACCGAAGTAGAATTCGCAAAGAACATTAAGCTATTGACAGCGTTTGCGTTCGTTCCGATTGACATGGTCGAGAACGTCTTTGATCGAATCATCACCGACGTTTTTGTCGATCCGGACACAGACACGGATGAGTTTCTCTTCTCGTTCGAAGAACAATATATTGGTCGAACGGACCGACGAGGAGTTCGCCGTGCAGCGAAATTTCCAATTAAGTTTTGGAATCATTATGAAGCGTGTCAAAGAAACTTGCCGCGTACGAACAATAATATAGAGGGGTGGCACCGTGGATTTAATGAGATCATAAAATCGAAAAAGCCAACATTGTGGCACTTGATCACAAGTTTGAATATTGAACAGTCAAGGACCGAAATGACACTTGTTCAGATCCGCAACGCGATCGAAGGTGCCCCTCAAGTGAAAAAATATAAAAATCTAAATGAGCGTCTGTTGGTTATCGTAGAGAACCTCAACAAGCCAATTTACATCAATAAAATTGACTACGTCCGAGCGATTGCTAATTGCATTTCCTTGTAAAATAAAAGGCGGATTTCTATATTCTTTCGCAGAATTTATAAACAGGTCGTATCAATCAAGTGTTTTATTTTTATTATTATTTAAACAACCATTATTATTTAATTTTTTATCTATTTATTTTTGTGTTATATTATAAAGGAGATGAACGAGGTGAGCGAAAATTCAAAAAAAAATCGCTAATCGATCGATTACTCGTTACACCTACAATATCGATATCTCATGGATATATTTAGTTCAATTATTTTGTGACCGCGGAATTCTATACGAAAGAAGATTATCAGATTATCAGATAAAAAAAAAACTACTAACTCTACCAATACCAATAATCAATAAAAAATAAGAACTGAAAAAATATAATAAAACTAAAAAAAAAAAAAATATGGAGTCAGATTCCTGCCACGTCCACGTTCGTTGACTCTGGGTAACACTAAGAGCGGGAAAAGAGAAAAACAGCTACTGCAGACAATTCTACGCAACCTTTGTCGGGTATTCGGAAAGTTTTATTTTCGTTGAAAATACAATTTCCGCTATAGGTGAAAAAATCGGAATTATTTACGCTATTATTTCCATACACACCTCTCCGTGCCCCGCACGCACCCCACTATTCTAGGCATCATACGATTCCACTCGAGAAATTATTTCCTCACATCCGTCGTCGTGTTAATGCAGGATTTTCAGTGAAATGTATTTTCGATAAATTGTATTTTCGATGAATTATATTTTCGATGAATTGTATTTTCGATGAATTGTATTTTCGATGAATTGTATTTTCGATGAATTGTATTTTCGATGAATTGTATTTTCGATGAATTGTATTTTCGATGAATTGTATTTTCGATGAATTGTATTTTCGATGAATTGTATTTTCGATGAATTGTATTTTCGATTAATTGTTTTCGATGAATTATCTCAATTAATCATATGTTTCGCAGTATCAGTAACGCTTGAGCCACGGCACAAGGGGTGTCTTCTTGGAAGAACCCCAAGGCGCTCGGTACTCCCTTAGTAAAGAGTCTGCTGTAAGCGCGGGTATGCTAAAAGAGTGGACTGCCAGACCAAATGTGTCTAAAAAGCGAAATATGTGGTTCGACCGTGATTGTCACAATGCAAAGAACGCACTGAAAGACTGCTTAAATAACTGTAAAGCTTGTCAGTTCAGAGAGCCCGACAAAACGCGTTATCTCGAACTTAAAAAACAGTATCGTAAACTAATGGAAAATAAAAAAAGAGAGTATGAGAATGTCATCCGGGAGAAACTTGCTAACATTAAAAACGCCGCGGATTTCTGGAATACAGTCAAGAGATGTAGACCGTTACCCTCTTCGACGTCGCGTGGTCCCTCTCTTGAGGCCTGGAAAAAATTTTACAGCGAGATCTATCCCAAACGTACACTTGACAACACATTATTCTTTGACGTTAGAAACCCCAATTTGGACATGGATATATCGTTCTCTGAACTGACACGCTGTATCAAAAATTTTTAAAATCGTAAAGGTCCGGGCTCGGATCAGCTCCGCAACGAGTTTTTCAAGGCACTTTCAACAAACTGGCTCCTTTATCTTCAGGTCCATTTAAACAAAATCTTAGAAAATGGAACTACACCGAACGCTTGGTCAAACGTGCAGCTTTTTATGTTACATAAAAAAGGAGACAAATTGGACCCGGCAAACTATCGAGGAATTGCCTTGATAAACTGCGTTACCAAATTGTTTACGCAGAATTTGTGCGGTCGTCTCTCGGACTGGGCAGAAGCCGCACAGCTGCTTCCAGAATGCCAAGCAGGTTTTCGAACCGGCAGATCATGCACAGATAACGTATTCGTTCTCCTAAGCGCGGTACACCTTCAGTTACGTTTAGGCTCACGAAATGTGTACGGATTTTTTGTAGATTTTAAAAGGGCTTTCGACTCCGTCCCCCACTCTTTGCTGTGGGCTAAGCTTTTCCGACTAGGCGTCAGTGCCAAGATTATACGAATTTTACGCGCAATGTATTCGAAAGCCACGGTCTGCGTAAGAGTGGGCGACGGCACCACCGATAGTGTCCCCGTAACAGAAGGTGTCCTTCAGGGGGAAATTTTAAGCCCGCTTTTATTCATCTTGTACCTTTCGGACATAGAACAATACTTCAGAGATAATGGTTGCGTCGGATTAAATATAGATGGATCATCGGACGTATTAATGCTGCTGTACGCCGATGATTTAATCATCTTTGCTCATTCGCCTGAAAATCAACGGAAAAAGTTAAAAATCTTAGAGAAATACTGTGGGTTAAACAAGCTTGTAGTAAATATCGCTAAATCAAAGATAATCATATTTCGATCGGGGGGGCGAGCTAAATATGTGGATAAGCTAAACTTTGTATTTGGTAAAGACAAGATTGAAATCGTTAACTCATACGTCTACCTCGGTGTCCCGATCGTGAGTTCAGCCCTGGGGTATCAAGCGGCAAAAGCTGCTGTCACTAAAACGAAAATGGCAACAGGTACGTGTCTATCCATACTGGCCAAAGGGAAGTCTAACTCGTTGGAGGCCACTACAAAACTATTTGAAAGCATTAGTCGAGCCACACTTTTGTACGCCGTGCCGGCATGGGGCCTGCCATACCTGGATACCCTTGAGATGGCTCAAAGTGATTTTTTTAAACGCCTTCTGCTCCTCCCGTCGAACACTGCGAACTGCCTTGAGACTAGAACTAGGCCTAACTAATATAAAGATTTATGCGATGCAGCAGATATGGAGCTGGCTAATTCGAGTCCTCAGGATGAGTGATTCAAGACTACCAAAAATCTGTGTAAACCGTCTGATTGCTCTCGCAAAAGCCGTTCCCGTTCCTAAACGAAAATACAACTGGGCAGCCGAGCTCCAAACTTTCCTCTTTCGCTTGGATCTCCATCACATCTGGAAGCGTCTTGACCCGGCATTCTTATCGAGTCAGACTGACCTTGTCTTCAACAAGTATAAAACGTTCCAACTGAATCACGACTTTCGTGAATGGGAAGCCCAAAGCTCGTCGCTCCCAGTTCCTAGAACGCGGTCAGAGTTTTGTTCCGGCTACTTGAAAGCACGCTGCCCACAGGCGATAACCAGAGTAATTGCTCAAATCCGGTTATCAAATAAATATGTATGCAGGATCTTCTGCAACAGTACAGTGTACAAACTCTCGCCAAACGAAACGTGCAAAGCGTGCTGCAAGGACACAAATGAAACAATGTTACACTTCCTTTTCGATTGCCCAGCATACAGCATGTTTCGACACCATTACCTAAGCCGCCACCTTCCCGCGAATTCCGAAAAAATCGAGATCCTCGAAAACCCGGACCCGAACGCAATAAAGGCCTTGTACTACTTCGTCTCAAATAGTCTTAAGCTACGTGCGTTCCTCTTAGGAGAGTAATTTTTATCTTGTATTTTGTTATAACATATTGCCAAAGTTTCCTTGTCATCTAACATTGTATTAGTCTATAAGATCTGTTGTAATTCTAGCTAAAAAGAAGTCTCCCCTTGCTCAGAGGGCTTGTATCCCTTATACGCAATAAATCATACCATACTTTCGATGAATTGTACTTTCGATGAATTGTATTTTCGATGAATTTTATTTTCGATGAATTGTTTTCGATGAATTGTAATTTCGATGAATTGTTTTCGATGAATTGTATTTTCGATGATTTGTTTTCGATGAATTGTATTTTCGATTAATTGTTTTCGATCATTTGTTTTCGATGAATTCTATTTTCGATTAATTGTTTTCGATGAATTGTTTTCGATGAATTGTATTTCGATGAAATGTTTTCGATGAATTTTCCGCAAATCCGTCACCACACTCTTGGCAATTAGGCCTATCTTCTTTCTTGAGGAGATGCTCGCATGTGATTCTTGTGTGACCAATCCGTAATCGCGTCATGACCACATTTTCACGTCTCGTCCTTTTCAGCGATGCTTTCCAGCCTCTGATATTAGGCTATATCTTCTTTAATTTGTGTGTTGTTGCTTCCCATCGGCGTGTCCATATTTTTACCGCGTAAGCTGTGACTTCTGATCTCAAGTCATCGGGTCTTGTTATTGGTACATAGTTTTCGCTACATCGTGCGTCTCTTTTTGCTGCTTTGTCTGCTATTTCATTTCCTGGGATTCCTGCGTGTCCTGGAATCCAGAAAAATGTCATTTTCCGTCCCATTTCGAAGAGTGTAGCGTATTGAGCCAATATCTTTTGCACGAGCGGGTCCTTTGTGAATGTGTCGGTCAGACTAATTATTGAGCTGCGAGAGTCAGTGCAGATGAGAACACTTCGGTGACCTTGGAGCTCACAGTATTCTGTGGCCTTGAATCTGGCAAACAATTCGGCCGTGTAGATGCTCGTTGATCGATGCATCGCCCATTCCTTCGTTTCATTTCCGCATATCATAGCTGCACCGAACATGTCATTCATTTTTGATGCGTCGGTATATATTTGCACTGCATCGCCATATTCGTTGAGGAGGCTGCGGAATGCGCATTTGTATTCGTGGCTATTCGTATTAGCTTTCAGGAACGGAAAGAGTCGTATATCCCATGATGGTTTTCTCGTATGCCATGGTGGTATCTGGGAATGACACTTGGTGAGAGACCTCTCGAGCAGTATGTCGGCATCCCGTATCAAGAGTCGACATCGTTCCTTGGCGTGTCGTCCATATTTGGTGTGGTATCGAAGAATGCAGCGTAATTTATGTGCTCGGGTTGTACCCATACATTAATTGCATAGTTCAAAGCTAATTGGTCTCGTCTGATCGATAATGGGGCGATACCTGCCTCGCAGAGTAGACTTTCGATTGGGCTTGTGCGATACGCTCCCGTCGCACATCTTATGCATTCATTTTGAATCGTGTCCAATTTTTTGAATAGTGATTTCCGCGCAGATCCATACATTCATGCGGCCATAATCCATTTTCGATCTGATTAGCGCCTTGTACAGCTGTAGCATAGTATCTCTGTTTGAACTCCATGTGATACTCGATAAACATCGAAGTATGTTTAGCTCTTTTGTACATTTTTCGATAAGCACTTGTATTTGGGCTTTCCACGTTAGCTTCTTGTCAAAGACGATGCCAAGGAATTTTACTGAATTAACTATTCGAATAGGGGAGCCTTTGTTACGTCCTGGGTCTATTCACGGTCAAATTTAACAATTCAAATTCATTATATACCATATATATATATAAATATATACGTATATTTTTTTTTGGTAATTACTATTAATTATTAAACATTATAAAATACCGAGCTACGTCGGAGACTTATTTAAAGTCACGACCAAACTTTGCTATTAAAAACAAACATGTATTCTACTATACTTATACGGCGGCACACTGTAGTAGGCTCGACGATACAATATAAAACATAGTTAATGCATCATTTAAATACACATGTATATTAATCTTTACGCGTTGCGACAGAATATCGTTTTTGGGCTTAATAATCATTTCATAAAAAACAGTATTATAACTAAGAACTTAAGTGAAGCGATACTGTATATTGTCTACAATAACATACATATTCACAATGTCCATTAAAACATTTGCAGTAACACACATGTAGTCTCAGGAAATGATTTCAGGTTCTGTATGAAAGTTTAATATCTCATAAAACAATAACAAAATTATTTAAACAAAATCCGAGCAATGTTTAATATTCCACGAATCATTTAGAAACTTTTTGGTCGTAGAACCTACAAGGCAATTTTTCTCATTAATAACGAGTTTTGAGCTTTTTCTGGAAAGATGTATTCATCAAAATGAGAACGAGAATAAAGTTAACGTTCATATACGTATAAAAGGAAAACAAAAATACTTAAACAAAATCTGATCACCATATTGTATTCTGCGGATCATTTAGAAACTTTTTGGTCGTAGAACCTACAAGGCAATTTTTCTCATTAATAACGAGTTTTGAGCTTTTGCTGGAAATATGTATTCATCAAAACGAAAATGATAATTAAAACTACTCTTATACACGTGTAACGGTGAAACGAGAATAAAATAAGTTATAAACAGTGAGAAATACAAGGCTTCTCTTATGAACAACAATTATTGACAAATTGTTAATAATTATTCAATATTCAAAATTAGAAGAGAGCGATTTTCAGGTGTTCTCGTTACTAATATTACGGAAATTAGCGCATAATTACTTAAAAACATATAATTGTTAGCAAACAATAATTGTTAAATGTTAATTAACAAATTATATTTTTACCTTCCTCATACGATAGTATTATTAGAACGATAAATATTGTGTACTTGCTATCGCATTGCATGAACAATTAACGGCATACAATGTTAACAACAATTGTTAATACATTTTGGTCGTTATTTAGACAACTTTTACAAGAATAGACGCATTGTCCATGCATTGCGATACAAATGATATCATGCCACATATTAATGTCGGATACTAGATATTATACATTTATTGTACCGCTAATTGTTATTTAGCGTTACAGTCACGTACGCTGTGCGATAAGAATAAATATCGGGTTGCAAATCGAGTGTGGGACCGGGCGAGGCCCAGACGCACCGTCAGCAAAGATAGCAGCGCTCCGTTCTCGGAACGCTTACCGGCGGAGCGCACGTGCGGATCCGCTGACGCTGCGGACCCGCCGTGAGATGCCGCAAGGGCACGAGGCCCCACGCTCGGTTCTCCCTCCATCGTTGAGGCAAGCGAGCATCACCCGCGAGAGTTTCCCCCACCACTGTAAGAGACTCAGGGGAGTTTTGCTAGTTGATGCCGCTCGAAACGAAATCAGTTTTTCATCAACTCTCAATTCGAGCACAATAATTAGCTCTCACGGAGACACACTCGCCGCGGTGCTCTGTTATACCCCGAAAACGTACGCGAGTACGACCGAGCTTGCGACATAGCAACCACGGCGTATGAGCGCTAAGTTTCATCATCAGACGCACGGTATCGGTTAGGCAACCGTCGCATCGAGCCTTCGACGCTCGATCGCGGTCAACATGAACGCCGAGTCGGCAAATTCCATAGGCCGGCGCTCGGATCCCGCAATAACGCGAATCCGGAGCGCCGAAAGATAAACATTAAATAAAGAAATTTGGAAAAGATGTTTATCTTCCAAAGATGCTGCTGACACGCTCGCTCCACTTTATTGACTATAAAGTGTGGTCGCGAGCTCACAGCAGCAGTCAGAAAAGTTATCCGACACCGTGCGACTGGTTGAGCGAGAGTACGGACTCGAGCAAAGGGTCTCGTAAGTAGTTTAAACCAAACAAGTCGGACACTAGTCCGACACACTGTATCAATCATACTTCTGGAAAGTGTTGAGCGTCTTGAACGCCAAATATAGTTTACGTATATTCCACAACCTTTCTCGTGCGTTATAACATTCGCTAAGGGTTCCAACCCTTAACTGGTAATCCCGAACAACGTTCTGAAAAGGGCGTAATATCACCGGGCTCGGAGTAGCTACCCGAGATTCGGCGGTACAACAGCTCCTTAATTATTTTCAATATTCGTTCGTGATCTTAGAGATCCGTGACTTAAATATTTTTCAACTACTAAACGATTAAAAACGCGGACAATACCTGACTGTGATCAGGCGGTGTCTTAAGGACCGTTACAAAATATTGTACCCGTGTCACATCGTTATATTTCATATATAATCAATAATAACTAATTTTCTGCGCATTTTTATAAATCTTAATAATCATACGATAATAATCATACGATCATCTTAATAATCATACGACTAGTGACATTTGTGTAGTGCTTATTTTAATCAACTATCAATAAATAGTGTTAGTTCAACTGAACTAAGGCGTTTACTCATTTACGCGTTACCGAACCGTACGTATTTAATCAATTTAAAAAAAAAGAGAGATTTAATGCAAAACGATTATTTTGCACTTGAACATCAACCCAGCACATACATCATACACCACTTTGTACCTTTAACCGTTATTCATTAGAGCTGTCAGACTTACGAGTCGCTGCCTGCTCGTGAATAAATCCTTTAACCCTTGCTTATTCGAGCTGTTAGACTTACGAGTCGCTGCCTGCTCATGAGTGAGTCCTTAAACCTGTATTCATCAGAGCTGATAGACTTCAGAGTCGCTGCCTGCTCGTCAGTAAATCCGATAATGTGTATAACTTGTGCAAGTGCAAACTTCTCGTAATAATTGATTTCAATTTCTCCATTTATAATGGGTCGTAGACGGTCTGGAAAAAGGTTTACTCTCCGTAAGGCCATTGTCGTGGCAGCGGGGAACGCTAAACGACGTGAAGCCTCAAAAAGATCTTTGCAGTCCGAACTAAAAATCAGTGGCATTTATTCTTTGTGTGAACATTGGTGGAACAATACCACAATTTCCTTTTTCGACGAAAATTCGAGCACGCGTCAATTACCGAAAATAGTGTCCATCGAAAGTGTAACTCATCGAGTTTACTTGGTTAGTGGAAACCCGCCTACTGTTCGGCTTGTCGGTTCTACATTCCAATCGAAGGTTCCGAAACGTATCGAATCAACTGTAGAGGACGACAACATATCCGAGGCTTCTATGGCTCCAGCTTCCGAGGCCATCAACTAACCTCATACCCGCTACGCTCGATAGCTCACCACCTGCAAGAACATCAAACAAGATAAGATTTATAATTTCTTACTTTTTATAAAAATTACAAAATTCACACATATCCAGTCTTGCTCCAATCCCTGACCGGCGCATTCCAGTCTAAACACGGAGCAATCATTCATATACTACCCGGTTACTAGTCGCTTTTCTTATCGAGTAAATGAATCTCGGCAATCTGTGACAACGACAAATTTTGCGTCAATAAAATAATCCGCGACGTAACAGGTATTATCTGGTGACAGCGGTGGGATTTGCTGGATATTGTGTATATTTACATTCGATTAAATCAATCTTAGTGTTATATTCTACTATAAAAAATGCCTCTTTCCGACGAGGAAATGCGCGAACTGCACGTTCAGTTAACTGCAGAAAAAGAAAGGTTACGCGAAATGGAAATCGATTTAGCTTCACGCGAACTCGAAATACAAAGCCAACAATTAAATTTGGAAGAGCAACAATCTCGCGTCGCCGAATCATCAAACGAGCACAAGTTCCAAGCCACAATAACAAACTTGATGCTCGAACTCGACACTATCAGGTCCGAAATGTCAGATCTTAATACTCGAGTCATTAATGCTCAACCGATCATGAGTCGACTGTTACCAAATGCTTCGCACTTGAATCAGTCAAATCCGGGTGGTTACGATCCAAATCTCTCGCGACTCTCGTTCAAGGATATCCTCGAAGGAATCCCTACGTTTAACGGAAAAAATATCTCAGTTTTAAAATTTGTCCGAGCATGTAAACGCGCAAGGGACATGTTCCCCTCGAGTCTCGAGGTAACGTTAACGCGACTTCTTCGCAATAAACTCAAGGGTCGAGCTTACACCGCGATCGAAGACGATTCATTCGACAGCATTAAGGGGCTGACAGACCGTCTTAAGGGAGTATTTGGCGCGTCAAAATCGGTGAATCAGTATCGTGGTGAACTAGGTAATATCACCAAAAGTAAAAACGAGCACATCATCGATTACATTAGTCGAGTAAAAGACCTCCACGCCGCGATAACGGAGGAAGAAACTACAGAAACGGGAACTATACCGCGCACGCGATCTTCCCGCTTGGAAGCTGAAACTCTCGAATGTTTCATCGCCGGATTACCTCCTGATTTTCGCCTTAGGCTTAAACTGGAGAGCTGTTCAAACCTCGCGATCGCATACTCGAACGCGGTAAAGATCGAAAAAGAAATCGAAAAAGACCGTGTTAATTTTAGAGAATCTCGTTCTGAAAATAAAATCTCGTCTCAGACTCATGTCAAGACGATCGTTGCTCGCGAATCATTAAACTGCGAGCATTGTACCAAGAAGGGGCACAAATCAGAGGATTGCTGGGCAAAATTTCCCGAGAAGCGACCTCAACGTCAGAAAACGAATTGTAATGTCGAAAATTCGGTCGACAAGTCGCAAAGTAAACCGTCAAATAAGCCACGAAACGATAGTGATTCAAATCGACTCACATGCGATTATTATAGCAAATTCGGGCATACAAAAGCGCAATGTTTCAAACGCCAAAACGACGAGAAACGCAACGCGGGAAACGACAAAACCCGCTCGGAAAATCACGGCGCGAACCGAGTGGAAAAAGTTTCAGAGCGCCCGGTGCGCACGGTAAATGTCGCGAACGAAAAGTCCGAAACGTCAACGTCCGATTAAGGGAACATTCGTTCATTCCCACGGTAGAAATCGAGTCCCCGCATCTAAATGAATCGACAAATTTTCTCGTCGATACTGGGTCCGACCCAAATCTTGTAAAAATAAACGTATTAAGCCCGGATTTTGTTATAAACGAGAATGACATTTTGAAGTTAAGAGGGATATCAAATACACCGGTATTCACAATGGGCTCAATTAGTATTGATATCGAGGGGACACAATCCGAATTTCACGTGGTCGATGGCAGTTTTCCCATTGAACAGGACGGTATACTCGGATCGGAATTTCACGCACAAAATCGCGCGGATATTGACTGGGAACAGGAGGTAGTACAGTGGAAAAACAAATCACTTCCGTTCAAAAATCGCGAAACAGTAGTAATACCGAAAAGATCAAAAGCGGTGTATTACGTACGTGTTCGAAATCCCGAAGTACATGAGGGATATATCCCTCGTTTGGATGCTGGAAACGGAATCTTTTTAGGAGAAACCGTAGTATCAAATAAAAACGGTGTAGCATGTTTGATGGCATTCAATACCAACGATGAGGACATAGAGCTGACTGTTCCGGCAGTGACCTTAGAGGCGTTCAAGCTCTATGATCCAAACCCGAGGTACGACACGAGAGACGGTGAGCATCCTGGTGAAATACTTAGCGTACAAGACCCGGGGAATCTGCGAAACGAGTAAAGGATTTATTACGCCTCAACGACTTAAACGAAGAGGAACGGGTAAATATCGAGAAACTGATCGACGAGAATGTTGATCTATTTCACATTCCGGGAAAATTTTTGGAACATATAAACGCGATTGAACATAAAATTTCCACGACAGACGACCAACCGGTCTTCACGCGACAATATAGATTTCCTCCCGCGCATAAGGATGAAATTGCAACACAAGTCGGAGAACTTATCGAGGGCAAAATAATAGAGCCTTCTGACTCCTCGCATAGCTCGCCGCTTTGGATCGTGCCGAAAAAGGCCGATTCACGGGGGAAGCAACGGTGGAGAATGGTTATCGATTATCGAAAACTAAATGAAAAAACTATCGGAGACGCGTATCCACTCCCAAATATAAACGAGATCCTTGATCAATTGGGAAGCGCGAAATATTTTTCTGCATTCGACCTCGCAAGCGGCTTTCATCAGATTCGCATGCATCCCGAGGACGCTCCGAAAACAGCGTTCTCAACGCCTTTCGGGCATTATCAATTCAATCGCATGCCATTTGGGCTTAAAAACGCACCAGCGACCTTTCAGCGTTTGATGGACCGCGTATTGTGCGGCCTGCAGGGCAACGAGCTATTTGTGTATCTCGACGATATTGTGATCTACGCCAGCTCGTTGCAGGAACACGAAATAAAATTCAGGAAGTTGGCAGATCGATTGCGGAAAGCTAACCTAAAATTACAACCTGACAAGTGCGAGTTTCTTCGAAAGGAAGTCGCATACTTGGGGCACTTTATAAGTGAGAACGGTGTTAAGCCGGATCCGAAAAAAATCGAATCGTTGAAAAAGTATCCGCGACCGACTAGTGCAAAGAAAATCAAGCAATTCCTCGGTCTAGCGGGATATTACCGTCGATTTGTAGAAAATTTTTCCGCAATCGCTAGGCCTCTGACACAATTGCTAAAAAAGGATACAATATTTAAATGGACACAGAAACAGGAAGATGCTTTCATCACGCTAAGAGAAGCATTATGTAAGGAACCAGTGTTACAATACCCGGATTTCACCCGACCTTTTGTCATAACGACCGATGCGTCGAACGTAGCAATAGGTGGCATTCTCAGCCAAGGGAAAATCGGTAGCGACAAACCAATCTCATACGCATCGCGTACTTTGTCAAAAGCGGAAATAAATTATTCTACAATCGAAAAGGAACTCCTAGCTATTGTATATTGCGTGGGTCATTTTAGACCTTACGTATACGGCCGAGAGTTCACGCTCGTGACCGAACACAAACCGTTAGTTTGGCTCGACTCTGTAAAGGATCCCGCGAACAGACTAGTTCATTGGCGTTTAAAACTCGCGAACTATGAGTATAAAATAATTTACAAGCCAGGACGAGTAAATAGTAATGCCGACGCTCTATCGCGCAACCCGCCAGACGAAGCGATAGGAAAATCGAACCCGGAAAAATCAGTTTTAATCGTAATGCCGATACGATTTCGAACAAAGGTGGATCCGTCCGACTCGGATTCGGACGAGGTTCCTCGTAAAAAACGGAAAGAAAACACGCCGGAGCCCGATACTGACTCTGATGAAATATTTCGTTTTAATCCGATAAAAAGAACGTTAGAACAGCGTTCAGACTCAGATTCCGATATAATCTTCCAGGCTAAGCCGAAAAGGAAACCGAAAATATCTGAGCTGTCAGACGAACCGAAATCAGGAAAATCAGTCAGTATACCGAAACGAGACGAATCATCGAGTGAGCCAGTGACGTTACCCGGCCACGATTCCGAAAATCCAGTAGACGACTCGAGCGATATTTCAGATATTTTCGAAGTTCCGAAGGATTCACCAAATAACGAATACAGTGATCCATCCGAACAACCTGAAAATCCTAAGTCTTCGGGCGATAGGGAAAATACCGTCGAGACATCGGAAATTCGAACAAAGCGAACTCGTGATTCGGAATCAGATTCTAGTATAATATCAATGACTAAAAAGAAACCGAGAGAACCCGACGAACCTCAACAACCAGCCGATAATTCTTTGAGTAACGGGTCTGAAACTCGCGAAAATATTGAATCCGATAGTCGCATAACATGCCAGAATTCGAACGACGTGGCCGGTCCGTCGGATCCCATCGGGATCTCTGAATTAACGCAGACATCAGACGAGAGTAACAATAACGTTCCGTCAATAGAAGTCGAAACAGGCGGAAACGAATCAGAAACAACTAACGAACCAAACTCGGAAAGCGATTCAGATTCCGGCAGCGATATTTTTGAGAGAGCGGACGTTCCGTACGTACTAAACGAATCGGTGCCTCTCGGGAACAGGTTAGTTGTTAACGAAACTCGGGATCGCCTGAGTATGAGAAAAGACAACGTAGTATTTTTCGTTACTACTAAAGGCCGAATGGTCGACGAAGGGGCTAAGGATTTAAATTCAGCCAATGTTAAATAATCTCAATCTCAGTAGAGCAAGCGTAAATAAAATTGGGTCAAAGTATTTTATTGCACTCCCAATTAAGGCCGACTTACGAGCCAACGCATCAATCGACGATGTAACAGAATCATTGCAATCGTTAAGAGACGTTTTGACCGAATTAGGATTAAGATCGATCAGTATCGCGAAAACAAACAAAATCGACGACATATCTTGGGAGAACCTCCACTCGATGATATTCAACACCTTAGCCGAAATGCCGACAACTTTAACGATCTGCAACCAGCTAGTCCGAATATCTCCCGAATCGGAGAGACGGGGTATTATCGAGGAGAAACACAATTCGTTAATCGGTGGTCACGAGGGCGTAAATAAAACATACAGGCGGATACGCGAGTCATTTTTCTGGGAACATATGAAGTCTCAAGTGCAGAAATACATCCAGCACTGTCGCGAATGTCAGCTCAAAAAACTCGTACGCGTTAAGACCAAACAACCGATGCTCATCACGGACACTCCGGGGAGCGCTTTCGATAAAATCGCTATGGACATCGTCGGGCCACTCCCAATTACTGAAAAAGGGAACCAGTACATTCTAACTATACAGGACCTTTTGACGAAATATTCCTTGGGAATTCCGATGAAGAGGATTACTTCGATTGATGTCGCCGACGCCTTCATAAAACAATTTATCAATCGTTTCGGGGCACCAATCGGGATACTTACCGACCAAGGCAGTAATTTCACTAGCAGCCTCATGAAATCGGTAGCGAAAAAATATAAAATTAGACAATACTTCACGACGGCGTACCACCCTCAGACGAATAGTTCGATCGAGCGATCGCATCACGTATTAATTGAATATCTAAAGCCGTACGTCGATAAAAATCATGATTGGGACGAATACATAGAGATGGCTATGTTCTCATATAACACAAGCCATCACGAGGGAACTGGTTTTACCCCACACGAATTAGTTTTCGGTAAACCAGCTCGACAACCGTCTGCTCATCAACAGATAGATGAACATCAGGACGAAACGTACGCGAAGTATCTTGAAAACCACTTTAATAAACTACACGGTTTGCAAGAGCTTGCCGCGGAAAATCTTATTGCAGCCAAACATCGTTCAAAGCGGTACTACGACAGACACATAAATCCGCAAGATTTCGGTGTCGGATCTAAAGTACTCGTGCTAAAAGAACCAAGTACTGGCAAATTCGATGATCAATATACCGGGCCTTACGAGGTCACCGAAATTTTATCAAAAGGGAATGTTAAAATCAACTACAAGGGGAGATCCAAAATAGTTCATACCAACAAACTCAGAGTTTCGAGATTATAAAAGGGATACCTACTTCCAGTAAGATCCTACTTCAAAACAAACATGTACCGAAACTCATCAACAAGGGATCCGTCTAATGAACAGTGACGAACCTTGCATTTGAAATTAAAATAAATTGAATCAGGCAGAAAACCGATTCAATCAATTAAGAAACATATGATTTTAGCTTCGAAAACAAACAAGCTAAAAATATTTGGACTTTACAAAATGAATACAAAATAAAACTAATATAAAAGTGACATGACGTTATTCGTGAAATGCGATTAACAATTCGAACGTTTAAATACAACAATGTGAATAAATCGGTTCACGGAAAATTTGCCGAAAACAATTTGCCGAAATACAATTTGCCGAAAACCATTTGCCGAAAATACAATTTGCCGAAAACAATTTGCCGAAAAGACAATATGCCGAAAAGACAATTTGCCGAAAACAGTTTGCCGAAAATACAATTTGCCGAAAACAATTTGCCGAAATGACAATTTGCCGAAAACAATTTTCCGAAAAAACAATTTGCCGAAAGTACAATTTGCCGAAAATACAATTTGCCGAAAGTACAATTTGCCTAAAACACAATTTGCCGAAAGTACAATTTGCCGAAAATACAATTTGCCGAAAGCACAATTTGCCGAAATTACAATTTGCCGAATATCATAAAGTGTGAAAATTCGTCTGCGTGAGCTCGCGGCATCCGCCGCTCGCGCCTGGCGGCACTACCACGTCGATGTGTGTGTGGAAATAGTGTTTTTTGGTCATTTGTAATAGGTAAAGTCATATTTGTGGGATATTTCTTTTTCGGCAAATTGTATTTTCGGCAAATTGTACTTTCGGCAAATTGTCTTTTAGGCAAACTTTACTTTCGGCAAATTGTATTTTCGGCAAATTGTGCTTTCGGCAAATTGTATTTTCGGCAAACTGTTTTCGGCAAATTGTTTTTCGGCAAATTGTTTTCGGCAAATTTTCCGGATACCGAATAAATCAGCGAGTGAATAAATCGAACGTTCCCGCGGAATTGAAATATATTAATATAAAAAACCTTTATTTACATCATCATTTCTGTTGACAAACACGTTCAAGAGAACCTCTGAGTTGCCACAGTACATCAAATATATTCGTGAAAGTTTAAAAAAAAATCTCTGTCACAAATAATTCCAGCAATATCGATTCAGAACATTTCGGTCAAAAGGAAAAATCTGTACGAGTAAATTCAACTCAACTTCTCGACAGTTTAAATCAAGTGTAATTACTCATCGGCCATATGGGCGAACACGTTACGAAACCTCTGGGCTGCAGTCGAACATGTCTCAGAACCTCTGAGTCGACATGCGGACACGTTATCGGAGACCTCTGAGTCGTCACATAGTGCATCGATATGTTATAAAACTATTTGGACAATTATAAACAAGTGCGTGAGTAAAAATTAGTCGAAATATTCGCTTCATAAAAAATTTAAACGTCTATAAAAATAAAAACACGTAAAATACGTATCGTAGAAAATTCTACAGAAATAATCATCGATTCTGAAATCATCGATTAACAACACAAGACACAACATTCACTCTAGCAAGACGTTCCGAGTTATTGCTATGCGGTTTTACGTTGATTCGGACGGAACATCCGAAACTGTTTATTCTTGAAACAAAGAGAGGAGAAACATTCGCAGCAAAAAAGCCAATCTCCATATCCAACCTCGATATATTTTCATATATTAACTCGAAATTCGTATACGTCGAAAAACATGTGAAACTCCAAATGAAAAATCTATATTAGGACGTATTGACGCAGCGATGTAACCCGGAACGACAAGTTCTTCAAAAAGCATTATCGATCTCCGGGATTCTACCGGAGAAATTCGCCTTCGCTATCATGAAAGGGCCCGGATACATGGCAGTAATAGCCGGCGAGGTGGCACACATAATCAAATGCATTCCTGTGGAATGCAGCCTTCGACGCACAGATGAGTGTCATCACGAGCTACCTGTCACGTATCGGAACGAGTCGTACTTCCTTTCGACAACTTCACGAATGTTGCTGAAATCTGCAACCCAAATTGAGTGTGACCCAACGTTGCCGGCTTTGTATTTGATTGACAATGTCTGGTACAGATTTGCGCCGCACCCCATCGTGGTTCCATCACCGCAGTCACTTCAGCCTTCATCAAAACCAGCATGGCACTACGCATCGATCGGTAATCTCGCGAATAGCGGAATCTACTCGGAGTTGGACATCAAGAAACTTCGAGACCGAATTATGTTTCCTGCTGAAAAACCGGCACTTCTGAATAATCTCGCTAGGGCGTCAGTCGGCTATAGTATACCGGCTGGAAGCGTATCGATACGAGGATTCCTAGACGAAAATACGTTGGAACATCTAGCCGAAAGTGCAGCGAAAAAATTCTGGCACGAATTCGAAATATTCGGGATACAAGTGCTGGAGTATTTGCAATATACGTAATTATAAAAATTGCCAAAACCGTTATCGGCACGTGTATCCACGGATATGCGATCCACTCTCTGTACGGTTGGAGTATTTATCTACTGGGAGCAGTATGGAGTTCGGTGACGGGATTACTACTCGCATTGGGCCAAAAACGAAATAGCCCAGCTCCTGATGTCAAGAACCGTTCACAATCCGAGGAAAGGGCAAAATTACCAAATTGCTCCAACTTGACGGCGAGGGACATCGCAAGATTTTCGACTTCAGAGGAAAGGGCAAAATTACCAAATTGCTCCAACTTGACGGCGAGGGACACCGCAAGATTTTCGACTTCGGAGGAAAGGGTAAATGTATCTACTTACCCCAACTTGACGGCGAGGGACACCGCAACATTTTCGACTTCGGAGGAAAGGGTAAACTTACCTACTTACCCCAACTTGACGGCGAGGGACCCCGAAAGATTTTCAACATCATTGGAACGGGCAAAACTGCCAAATTACCCCAATTTGACGGAACGGGAAAACACGATATTCCAAACCCCAATGCCCAGAATCAACCCAGTACTCGTTAAGCGTCTCCACGCTGGTCCTACGCAGAGCCACGGCACTGCTTCAGACTAAAGGGGGGAAGTGTTACGTCCTGGGTCTATTCACGGTCAAATTTAACAATTCAAATTCATTATATACCATATATATATATAAATATATACGTATATTTTTTTTTGGTAATTACTATTAATTATTAAACATTATAAAATACCGAACTACGTCGGAGACTTATTTAAAGTCACGACCAAACTGTGCTATCAAAAACAAACATGTATTCTACTATACTTATACAGCGGCACACTGTAGTAGGCTCGACGATACAATATAAAACATAGTTAATGCATCATTTAAATACACATGTATATTAATCTTTACGCGTTGCTACAGAATATCGTTTTTGGGTTTAATAATCATTTCATAAAAAACAGTATTATAACTAAGAACTTAAGTGAAGCGATACTGTATATTGTCTACAATAACATACATATTCACAATGTACATTAAAACAAGTGCAGTAACGCACATGTAGTCTCAGGAAATGATTTCAGGTTCTGTATGAAAGTTTAATATGTCATAAAACAATAACAAAATTATTTAAACAAAATCCGAGCGATGTTTAATATTCCACGAATCATTTAGAAACTTTTTGGTCGTAGAACCTACAAGGCAATTTTTCTCATTAATAACGAGTTTTGAGCTTTTTCTGGAAAGATGTATTCATCAAAATGAGAACGAGAATAAAGTTAACGTTCATATACGTATAAAAGGAAAACAAAAATACTTAAACAAAATCTGATCACCATATTGTATTCTGCGGATCATTTAGAAACTTTTCGGTTGTAGAACCTACAAGGCAATTTTTCTCATTAATAACGAGTTTTGAGCTTTTGCTGGAAATATGTATTCATCAAAACGAAAATGATAATTAAAACTACTCTTATACACGTGTAACGGTAAAACGAGAATAAAATAAGTTATAAACAGTGAGAAATACAAGGCTTCTCTTATGAACAACAATTATTAACAAATTGTTAATAATTATTCAATATTCAACATTAGAAGAGAGCGATTTTCAGGTGTTCTCGTTACTAATATTACGGAAATTAGCGCATAATTACTTAAAAACATATAATTGTTAGCAAACAATAATTGTTAAATGTTAATTAACAAATTATATTTTTACCTTCCTCATACGATAGTATTATTAGAACGATAAATATTGTGTACTTGCTATCGCATTGCATGAACAATTAACGGCATACAATGTTAACAACAATTGTTAATACATTTTGGTCGTTATTTAGACAACTTTTACAAGAATAGACGCATTGTCCATGCATTGCGATACAAATGATATCATGCCACATATTAATGTCGGATACTAGATATTATACATTTATTGTACCGCTAATTGTTATTTAGCGTTACAGTCACGTACGCTGTGCGATAAAAATAAATATCGGGTTGCAAATCGAGTGTGGGACCGGGCGAGGCCCAGACGCACCGTCAGCAAAGATAGCAGCGCTCCGTTCTCGGAACGCTTACCGGCGGAGCGCACGTGCGGATCCGCTGACGCTGCGGACCCGCCGTGAGATGCCGCAAGGGCACGAGGCCCCACGCTCGGTTCTCCCTCCATCGTTGAGGCAAGCGAGCAGCACCCGCGAGAGTTTCCCCCACCACCGTAAGAGACTCAGGGGAGTTTTGCTGGTTGATGCCGCTCAAAACGAAATCAGTTTTTCATCAACTCTCAATTCGAGCACAATAATTAGCTCTCACGGAGACACACTCGCCGCGGTGCTCCTTAATATTTTCGATATTCGTTCGTGATCTTAGAGATCCGTGACTTAAATATTTTTCAACTACTAAACGATTAAAAACGCGGACAATACAGGTATTGTCAGGTACAGTCAGGACTGTGATCAGGCGGTGTCTTAAGGACCGTTACAAAATATTATACCCGTGTCACATCGTTATATTTCATATATAATCAATAATAACTAATTTTCTGCGCATTTTTATAAATCTTAATAATCATACGATAATAATCATACGATCATCTTAATAATCATACGACTAGTGACATTTGTGTAGTGCTTATTTTAATCAACTATCAATAAATAGTGTTAGTTCAACTGAACTAAGGCGTTTACTCATTTACGCATTACCGAACCGTACGTATTTGATCAATTTAAAAAAAAAGAGAGATTTAATGCAAAGCTAATTCGAGCTGTTAGACTTACGAGTTGCTGCCTGCTCGTCAGTAAATCCGATAATATGTATAACTTGTGCAAGTGCTAACTTCTCGTAATAATTGATTTCAATTTCTCCATTTATAAGGGGTCGTAGACGGTCTGGAAAAAGGTTAAACGACGTGAAGCCTCAAAAAGATCTTTGCAGTCCGAACTAAAAATCAGTGGCATTCATTCTTTGTGTGAACATTGGTGGAACAATACCACAATTTCCTTTTGCGACGAAAATTCGAGCACGCGTCAATTACCGAAAATAGTGTCCATCGAAAGTGTAACTCATCGAGTTTACTTGGTTAGTGGAAACCCGCCTACTGTTCGGCTTGTCGGTTCTACATTCCAATCGAAGGTTCCGAAACGTATCGAATCAACTGTAGAGGACGACAACATATCCGAGGCTTCTACGGCTCCAGCTTCCGAGGCCATCAACTAACCTCATACCCGCTACGCTCGATAGCTCACTACCTGCAAGAACATCAAACAAGGTAAGATTTATAATTTCTTACTTTTTATAAAAATTACAAAATTCACACATATCCAGTCTTGCTCCAATCCCTGACCGGCGCATTCCAGTCTAAACACGGAGCAATCATTCATATACTACCCGGTTACTAGTCGCTTTTCTTATCGAGTAAATAAATATCGGCAATCTGTGACAACGACAAATTTTGCGTCAATAAAATAATCCGCGACGTAACACATCCAACATGCAGCGTCTCTGTCGATCCCCATGTCATCCGGCCGAGCGAGACCAAAGACGCTTCCGTGGTTAACTCAGGAAACTGCGAAGGCAGTCCACGCTAAAAAAGCCGCGTAAAACAAATCATAAATTTTATTTGGGCGTTTGAAAACAATCGATCACCACTGTACTTGTACGAAAAAGATATTTACGAACCAGGTACTGAAGACGAGCGCCGACGTATCATAGGAAGACAAGAGACCAAAGACGCTTCCGTGGTGGACTCGGGAAACTGCGAAGGCAGTCCATGCTAAAAAACAAGCACTAAAAGAATTTAAAAAATGTCCAACAAGAGAGAATCTTATACATTTTAAACGACCCCGCGCTAAAGCGCGACGTTTGATAAATGATGCAAAAAAGACTTCATGGCAAAATTATGTATCCTCCATTACGCCGGCGACACCTATGGAATGGATATGGCAAAAAATCCACTCGATAGGACCGATAGAAACCGAAACTGGAACCGTCGTCGATGATCCGCAATCTATTGCGGACACGCTAGCTGATAACTTCGAAACTGTCAGTAATACTTCAAACTACATCACTGAGTTTCAACGTATTAAAACGGAGGTTGAGAAGACTTCTTTTGACTATGCTACTAAACTGTACGCTACCCTACAACACGGAATTGACGATAGAAGAACTAGAAAATGCAACTAAGAACTCGAAGAAATCCGCCCCGGGGCCAGATGGAATACCATACGCGATGATCGCAAACCTACCACTCGCTACCACTCGCTGGATCTTGTATTCGACCCTCGCTACGTTTTATAAAGAATATACTCTACTTTTACCTATTAAACAAGTGTGAAATCATTCATTTAAAAGAAAAGTGTTCTTACCTATATTTTTACTTACCTGTAGAATCCAGCTCTTCAAGCTACCTGAAAAGAAAAGTGTTAATTCCTGAAAGAGTGAAGTGTTGCGTTGGCTGTGGGGAGTTCGACAATCCTCCTTCTACATTCCTTAGACTTTGTGGTGCTCTTATATCGTGCACGCTGGTCATTCCATACGTATCCCCATACGTGCCCATGTAGAAACCTTTGAATCTCTTGCGGTGCTCTCATATCGTGCACGCGGAATTCATTCCTTGTATCAAGTATCTCCAATACGCATCCGTCGAGCTCTACTCTATCAAGCATCATCTCACGATGCATAAATATTTCTATGGCCAGGCGTCGTGGTGGTGTGAAACGATTACTCCGCCGGGCTATCGCGATCGCTAGTGGTAAGGACAAAACCGTAACTGAACACAACGTGCCGAACAAGCATCAACAGCTCTACCGCGAATGGCAATCGATCTCAGACGTAGCTTTCGCCGAATCTAAAACCAACAGGAAACCGATTGTGATAAGCAACGAGTGTCTACGCACCAAGTGTCATAAATACATTCTCGTTCACGTTGCGGGCCAGGAACGTTGGCTAGAGGCACGGATCGTGCCCGTGCATCTCTCGACTCCCATGATTCCGGTCGTCACATTGGATTGACTTCAGCACCTGCAAGGCTCAACCCGCTACGCCCAGCACCTCAGTCTCCACGTCTGCATTCATCCAATAACTAAGGTAAATCGTCCAAATATATATAAAATAGGTACCAGCGTAGGCCTCCTCCCTGGCGAGCGCATTCTCGTCTGAACAGAGGCCATTGTTACTGTCACTCTCCTTTTTTAAAAAGCCGCGAGCCACAACCGAGACGTAACAGTAACTTTTCTGGTGACAGCGGTGGGATCCGCTGGTAACCTTTTTACTCAGAACCCTCGTGTCAATATAACCAATTTACAATGCCGGAAACTCGTTCGTCGAAACATCCGAAACCTCTCACCGAGGACGAAATTAAGATCCTCCAGGATCAATTACTTGTAAAACAGCAAAGACTAGCGGAACAAGAAAAGGTAATTCAGGACCGCGAACGCGAAGCTCGGGAAAGATACGAACAGTTGCAACAGCGCGAAATGCAATTTATGGATCGCGAAAAAGAGCAAGTGCTTTGCCGCCGAACAACTGGTTTTAATCGACGAAGCGCCTCACGAGAGAGCGGACGCTGAAGCAACCGATCCGTCGGATTCCACACCCATTGTCGAGACCATAAGATCATTAATTAAGGATTTTGCGAGTTTCAAACACGAATAATACGTCGCAGACTATGTTATCGATGTAAAATTTTATGACTATACTCGATGTTAAAGCGACCGGTTACAGAATACTGTATGATTGCTCTTCGTTTAGGCCGGAATGCGCCGGTCAGGGATTAGACCAGTACTGGACATGTGTGGTTGTTAAATATGATAATAATATGAAAATCTTACCTGTTATGTTGATTGTCAGCGTGAACGAGTGGCCCTCGGACGTAGCGGGTTGATTCACTCGATGGTAATCGGGACCGGAAAAGCTGGAGCCGTGGATGCCTCAGACAAACGGTCGTCCTCGACCTTCGAATAAGTGATCGCAGAATCCCCAGATCCCGGTGAGCAGCCAAGAAAGCGAATGGAAGGAGGATTCCCCGACACGAGGTGAATACGATAATCAACGCGTTCGATGGACACTACCTTCGGTAAATGTCGGTTATAATTTGTCCCTTCTGCAGAAGACTTCTGGGACCACTGATCTTCACAAATAGTATGTATATTCGAGATTTTTAATGTGGAACAATACGATCTCCGATGAACTGATTTTGTCCTATTATTTCCAGATGCAATGGCGAGCGCTTTACGGATTGCAAACCGTGTGCCAGCTCGTCTACGACCCATAATGGCAAGACGAATGTCGCGAACACATAGTTGAATTGCACTTTCTCTACTACCTTCGAGAGTGTATTAAGGTATAGTGGATTTACCAGAGCGCACGCTAAAGAGCGCCTTTTGGCAAGGACTGGGTAAGGATAAAGAGGGACTTACCCGAGCGCACACTAAAGAGCGCCTCTTGGCAAGGGTCGCGTAAGGATAAAGAGGGATTTACCCGAGCGCACGCTAGAGAGCGCCTCTTGGCAAGGGTCGCGTAAGGATAAAGAGGGATTTACCCGAGCGCACGCTAGAGAGCGCCTCTTGGCAAGGGTCGCGTAAGGATAAAGAGGGATTACCCGAGCGCACGCTAGAGAGCGCCTCTTGGCGAGGGTCGCGTAAGAATAAAGAAGGAGAGAGAGAGAGTTGTAGGATAGAGTTCACTAAGAAGGTGATCGGAATAAGTGTTTAGTAAAAAAGTAAAGCGAATTATGTTGACAAAGTGCAAAAGATCCGTTTGTCGGATAAAAAAACATCATGCATACAATTTACCAGATCGAACGCACCACATAAACAACCCAATCTAAATCTTCGAGGACAAAAGATCGAAGTCAAGGAAACGATTAAAATTCTTGGGGTCATCTTTGACAAAAAACTTACATGGAAAAATCACATTACTGAAACAATCTCTAGGTGTCAAAAATCGATGAATGTACTTCGTTGTATGGCTAGCATTAATTGGGGAGGAGAACGCGAAACACTTCTGGAATTATACAGATCGTTGATTCTTTCAAAACTGGAATACGGAGCCGTTGTATACAACTCGGCAAGAAAAACACACCTCAAGAAACTGGATGCGGTACACCACTGCGGACTACGTTTAGCTACCGGTGCATTTCGAACGAGCCCCGCGAAAAGTATATGCTGCGAATCCGGATATTCACCTTTAAATATAAGACGCCTCGAACAGGAATTGAGATACGCCGCTAGAATACAAGGAAAAAGAGAGCATCTGAATTACGGAATGTTCAGAAATCCAATACTGTGGAAAATGTACGTCGCAAACCCAACGGCTACTCGTCCCTTATGTATACGTGTAAAAGAGCATATGACTAAACATAACATAAAGTTTCCCAACGTATTCCAATACGCTTACAATAAATATCCCCCATGGCTAACAAAAAGTGCTCTATGCAATACGGAACTAACCGATAACAAAAAAAATAATACTCCAGCTATCGTGTACTCTTCAGGATTTCGAAACATAGCAGACCAATATCAGCATGCTATAACCATCTTTACTGATGGATCAAAAACAGATACTGGAGTCGGGTGCGCTCTAGTAACAGAGAGCTGTGTTGAAAAATGGAGCCTTCCACTATCAACAAGCATATATACCGCAGAATTAGTTGCCATACACGGAGCTCTAGATTTTGCTTTAAAAGACGGTAGTAAAGAACCTGTAGTTCTGATCTGTTCCGACTCCCTAAGTGCAATAAATAGCATCAGCAAAAAGTTTACGAATGAACCACTGATCCAACAAATTACGGACAAAAACTTCCTACTTCAACAGAAAGAAAAGAAAGTTGTGTTTCTGTGGACACCAGGGCACAGTGGAATATCTGGAAACAACAAAGCCGACATAGCGGCTAAAGAAGCAAGCAAAATTACCGGAGCAAAGATGGCACTGACAACCCCGAACGACCTAATACACGACGTAAAATGTATTGTAAAATCTATTTGGCAAGCTGATTGGGATAGCACGCGATCAAAACTAAAAGAAATAAAACCGAACGTGGCAAAATATTCGTTACCAAAAAATCTAGGCCGGAGAGAAACAGTAACATTAACGCGGCTACGAATAGGCCACACACATATAACTGACTCATACCGATTTAATCGAAATCCCGAACCGCTGTGCAATATATGTAATGAACAAATCACTGTAAAACATATTCTAGAAATATGTCCAAGGTATGAAAAGGAACGAAAAGAAAATAAATTAGATAAACAAGTATGTGAGATTCTAAACTCAAACGAGCAGAATATCAGAAAGATTGTAAAGTTTTGCAAAGAAACAAAGTTAATAAAAAAAATATGATTATGATTACAAACATGAGCAAAGAATAAAGAGCAGTACAGATGAAAATAAATAAACATTGAAGAGACACAGCATAGACAGTACTAATAAAACGGCTAATGACCATAGCAGTCGACGCCGAAAAAAAAAAAAAAAAAAAAAAAAAAAAAAAAAAAAAGTGCAAAAGAACTATGGTTTGTCGTGAATAATTATTATACCGATATGATAATGAATTATTTCGATGTAAAACGTTTACTTAAAATGATTTCTTACTCGTAAAAAAACAAACAACGCGAAGAAGTTCGGTCGAACTGTCACTTATTTATTATTAAACAATTAACACTACACTGTAACTTCTAGTCGATTATTTGCAAGTGTTGATATTGTAATATTTTAATGACGCGTAGCGCGTGGTCCGCTTTGGGACAGAGTCGTAATGTCAGAGAACCACTTGCGGGTGTCTTTGAATCGTTCTCGGCTGATTCGGTCTGCCGGAGAAGATTGATGCGTTAGAACTGATTTTTCTTTCGTGCTGCATTGACCAGCAAGACTCTCGTGAGTCCATATGGTGGGGGAACCGAGCGTGGGGCCTTATGCTCACGCAGCATCCCATGGCAAGTCCGCAACGTCAGCGATCTCGCACGTGTGCTCTACCGCTATCAGTGGTAAGCGTTCCGAGAACGCAACGCTGATATCGCTGCTGACGATGCGTCTGGGGCCCGTCCGGTCCCACACTCCGTTTGAAACCCAATATTTATTCTTATCGTATAATAACGGTTATAATCATTTGTTGTATAATATGCATAATAATATTTAACCTATTCTATACGAATACGTTGATTCATGTATTATAATATTGTATTTCGTGAACAAATGTCTATCGTGAATATGATTGTTATTAATGAATAATAATTTGTTATTAACCTTACATAATATTGAAAAAGCCAAACAATAATGTTCTTTAATGAAATAGCATGGTTTTTATCGTTGAACAGCGCGTTTCGTTGGGCGACGAGGCTGTTCGTACTTTTTATTTTAGAAACTCGATTATTTCGAGAAATCGGCATTGTTTAACAATTTTACTCGTATACACCTTTTAATTCCTAATTGATCTGCTGCATCGATAGGAGTCATTGCGATTCACCTAACTATAATATTTAAGAAGTTATTCAACTTTTACTGTTGACAGCTAGATCCCTCCAATGCTAAACTATTCGTAATGAGTATATCTTGCGTAATTTTAGTATAAATGTTATTATAACAAGAGGAAAAAAAGTACGATGAGACCGGGAATAGACCCAGGATGTAACACCTCCCCCCTTTTAGTCTGTAGCAGTGCCAAGGCTCTGCGTACGACCAGCACGTAGGCGTTTTTCGAGAGCTGGGTCGATTCCGGTCATTGAAGTTAGGGATTTTGGGTTATTCTGCGATGTTAAGATGGGGTAATTCGATTTTGCCCGTCTCTCCGGAGTTGAAGATCTTGCGTTATCCCTCGCCGTCAAGTTGGGGTAAGTCGATAATGTTACCCTTTCCTCCGAAGTTGAAAATCTTGCGGTATCCCGCGCCGTCATCTGATGATACCCGTTCTTCCGAAGTTGGAAATCTTGCGATGTCCCGCGCCGTCCAGTTGGGGTTATCTGACGATACGCGTTCCTCTGCTTTCGGGTCACGTTCGACGTCGGATATTTGTTTATTCCGTTTGTAACCTATCGCAAGTAGTAGTCCCGTCACTGAACTCCATACTGCTCTTAGTATGTAGATACTCCAACCATACAAGGAGTGTAGTGCGATTCCGTGAATGCATGTATCGATAATGATTTTCACAAATTTGATGATTACGTAGATTGCAAAAAACCCAGCACTGGCGATGCCAAATTTTTCGGCATCAGCATTTTCGGCTAGGTGTTCCAAGGTGTTTTCGTCGAGGAATCCCCTGATGTTGACGCTTCCCGCTGGTATGCTATAGCCAACCGATCCCCCGGCCAAGTTGTTTAACAAAGCTGGCTTTTCGGCTGGGAACCTGATTCGGTTACGGAGTTTCTCGATATCTGACTTCAAATAAATGCCACTATCTGCTAGGTTTCCGATAGCGGCGTACACCCACGTTAGCCGTGCGGAAGGTTCCAATATTTGCGGTGCTGGTACCGCGATAGGATGTGGCGAAAACCTATACCAGTTGTTGTCGATCAGGTATAAGGCTGGTAACGTTGGATCGCACTCGATTTGTGTGCCCGACCGCAGTAACATCCGCGATGTTGTTGATAGGAAAAGTGATTCGTTTTTATATTACTGGTCACTGGTAGTTCATAGTGGCATACCTCTGTACGACGTAAACTGCATTCCACCGGGATACATTTTATTATATGGGCTACTTCACCGGCTGTGACCGCCATGTATCCTGGTCCTTTCATTACGGCGTACGCGAATTTTTCCGGTAAAATTGCCGAGATAGTCAAAGCATTTTGTAGTACTTGTCTCTCCAGCCTGCATCGTTGAGTTAGCACCTGTCTGTATAAGTTCTTCGTCATGCTTTTCCACATATACGAATTTGGAATTGATATAGGAAAAGATTTCGAGGTTTGATATCAGTATTTGTTTTCGCGTCGCGAATGATTCCCCTTTCTGAGTTTCGAGGATGAAGAGTTTTGGGTGTCCTGTGCGAGTCAGTGTAAAACCACACAGCAACTGCTCGGATCGTTTTGCGAGCGCGAATATTGTGTCTTGGGTCGTTAGCGTGTATACAACCGGCGCGTTTTTAGTGTCTCCAACGGCCGTCAATTTCGTGGCTTTGCCCTCATACAGAACATCATAGCGGTTGAAGTTACACGAGTCTACTGGTTCGGGTTTCCAAAAAGCACTATTGCCGTCGACATCGATTAATGTGCACTGGGTGCCGGATCGCAGTTGTTACGTCTCGGTTGTGGCTCGCGGCTTTTTAAAAAGAGAGAGTGACAGTAACAATGGCCTCTGTTCAGACGAGAATGCGCTCGCCAGGGAGGAGGCCTACGCTGGTACCTATTTTATATATATAAGGACGATTTACCTTAGTTATTGGATGAATGCAGACGTGGAGAATGAGCTGCTGGGCGTAGCGGGTTGAGCCTTGTAGGTGCTGAGGTCAATCCAATGTGACGACCGGAATCATGGGAGTCGAGAGATGCACGGGCACGATCCGTGCCTCTAGCCAACGTTCCTGGCCCGCAACGTGAACGAGAATGTATTTATGACACTTGGTGCGTAGACACTCGTTGCTTATCACAATCGGTTTCCTGTTGGTTTTAGATTCGGCGAAAGCTACGTCTGAGATCGATTGCAATTCGCGGTAGAGCTGTTGATGCTTGTTCGGCACGTTGTGTCCAGTTACGGTTTTGTCTTTACCACTAGCGATCGCGATAGCCCGGCGGAGTAATCGTTTCACACCACCACGACGCCTGGCCATAGAAATATTTATGCAACGTGAGATGATGCTTGATAGAGTAGAGCTCGACGGATGCGTATTGGAGATACTTGATACAAGGAAAGAATTCCGCGTGCACGATATGAGAGCACCGCAAGAGATTCAAAGGCTTTAGGTTTCTACATGGGCACGTATGGGGATACGTATGGAATGACCAGCGTGCACGATATAAGAGCACCGCAAAGTCTAAGGAATGTAGAAGGAGGATTGTCGAACTCCCCAGAACCAATGCAACACTTCACTCTTTCAGGAATGAACACTTTTCTTTTCAGGTAGCTTGAAGAGCTGGATTCTACAGGTAAGTAAAAATATAGGTAAGAACACTTTTCTTTTAATGAATGATTTCACACTTGTTTAATAGGTAAAAGTAGAGTATATTCTTTATAAAACGTAGCGAGGTTTGAATACAGGATCTTTACACGACGTTTCGTTCGCGGAGTAATTTACGATGTACAAATTGATGCACGAATATTCTTACGGTACTCTTTTAGTCCGCCTGGTAGCTTCTCTTAATGTACTTCGCTCCAGGATATACGCGTTACAAAATGCTATTCTGCCAGACAGCGATTCGTCTTGGTCAGAGGTTCGATGATTACTGAGGAGCGGAGCGCCGTATTTAAGGCCCTTGCAGTGGTGGGGATAGACGCACGTGGTGCGTGGGCCCCACCGCTACGCTTGCGGTGAGTCACCGTGTTTACATCTTGGTGACTCGTACTATACTATGACTACGTGCCATAGGTGAGTCACGCTGTGTGTGTCAGTGCTCGGCTTGTTTGTGTGCCACGTCACTGATGGATAACCAGCATGACTCTACAGTGAAAGTTCTTCTGAATGACGAACTGTAGATTGAATGACTATCCTATAGCATACGCATACTCCTACAGATATTATAGATGCTACAGTTATGGATTATAGTATGTGTTCGTCTAAATGACGAACTATAGAATATTATACTTATACGGTATATGTGTTACATGTATGTAAGTATTGGAGTTGATACGTGGACGTAACACAGTACTATTTTGTTGGTTGCGAGGTTAACCGTTGCCTCGTAATTTGACAGCGTTTTACTCGTACTGAGGCTTGGACGACGACGTTATCCCAAGCTCCGAATGGATCGTTATATTGGGTTCCCGAGCATTTCCCATCGAGGGTTACAGAACGGGCGAAAGTGACGCTTCTGGTTGTCGTGCTGTTCCTTAAAAGCCCAATAATTTGTCCCGTGTTGCTCAGTAATAGGATTCCGGTTTCCTGGAGCCTTAAACATGTTTTTTCGTCCGGATCGTGGAAGTAAATCTGTCGTCCGTTGTGTACGATAGAATTATGTGAATGCATTCCACAATGGTAGATAGTCCCGTCGATCTCGATTATACACTGAATAACCTCTGCGCTGTTGAAATCCGTAGGTTGTAGTAGTTGGATATAACTGGACGATCGTACTGGTTCCAACACTGGTATGTCGCATTCGGCAACCCCGTTGAGTGCAATTGTTGTAATATTGAACGATGATCCTCCGCAATCGTAGCCGATTAACGCCATCAATCCCGCTATGTCGATGATCACAAGAAATATGCTTGTCTTCATCCTGGAACATAACGGGTTGAATTATTTCGGTCCACGTTACTCGGTTTTTCGTGTCAGGTGACGGATCGCGGGTCCCAATATCTCCGAAAGGTATTGGTAGACAACCCTGAGTGATAGGGGAGTTAGCAGTCCACGGGGGGAGGCTGTAACCCCTACGTGGCGCGTCCCCAGGTGGCGGATAGGGGAACGCCCTCCAGATATAGAGGGTAGGAGGGCCATATATTGAAACCCCTCCCGCGGACCAACAGCAGGGGAGTAAACCTCGTTAAAAAATCAGGATGGAAGCGAAGAAAGATAAAAAGGTTACGGTGCAGGGATTCGGAAGCCCAGTACTGGCGTCTGTCGGGGGTAAGAAAGCGGGCTCCGGGACGTCATCATCAAACGACCGCAATGAAAACACTCAGAATCCAACTACAACTAAACGGGCAAACGCTGGTGCAGCCAGTGGCTCAGTGCTGGCTCCTCCGAGGTTGTCATTAGGATTTAGTGACTCGGAGATGGAACTCGAGGAACACCCAGAGAAATCTATTACTTGTAGCAGCGGAAACAACGCAGACTACGACTCCACAGACGATCGCAACGCCCGAAAGCGTCGTAAACGGAAAGCCGATGATTGCACCGAATCCTATTTTATGTATCGGTCAGACGACCTCACTCGACAAGCCGTAGAAATAAAGCAAGAGTTGACTGATTACTGTCTCGATTCAGAATCTGGCATTGCACAAGATCAAGCTAGGTACTTACTGAAAAACGTCTCTATTCTTGCAGAGATCGTCAGCAAATTGTCGAACGAAAATTCGAGGCTTCTGGGTCGACTCGAGGAACAAACTCAAATATTCGGTACGGTAAGCAGCCCAACGTATGCTGATAAACTGCGAACTCAACCTGGAAAAGTGCCAGCACTCAGTAAGGTCAACAAGCCCATTAAGAGCACGCAACAAGTTGTGATCATTCGCCCAAGCGTATCAATGAACTGCAAATCGAGCGACGACACAAAGAAAGAACTTATGAAGACAATCGATCCAAGACGTGATAAAATCAACGTCAAACATCTTCGTAAAATTCGGGACAATGCCATTTTAATTGAAACTCAATCGAAGTACGATTTAGCGAAAATCGCATCGAGCTCAGTCCTGAAAGAACGCGGTTTCACGATAGAAAGACCGGGAAAAAAACAGCCGCGGATCTCATCTATGACGTCCAGAATAATCTAACCGAGCAGGAAATCAAAGATGAGATTTACGAACAGAATCCGAAGCTTGTTGACGATATGGAGAAGGAAAAGTTTGACTCAGAAGTAAAACTACTACTCCGAGTAGGCAAAAGGAGGCAGGATGTTACAAACTGGGTTGCTGAAGTCACCCCCGAACTTCGAAACAAGATCCGAAGAGTAGGACGAATATACATCGAGTGGCAATTCTGTCGTATTCAGGACCTTATCGGTTTAAGTCGGTGCTATAAGTGCCAAAGTTATGGACACATGGCCAAGTACTGCAGACAAGAAGCTTCAACGTGTGGTCATTGTGCCGAAGACGGCCATAAAACGGCGGACTGCAAAAAAAAGAACGAACAAGCGATCTGTGCAACATGCAAGAGGTTCAAGAAGCCCATGGAACATTCCGTTCTGGACAAAAACTGCCCTGCGTACAAATTCGCGTTGGAAAAACTCGTAAGCAAAATAGACTATGGCGTCGAATGATCTCCATATTATCCAGCTGAACATGCATGGTGCAAAGAATGTAACATCTGAGCTTCGAACACAAATCCAAACGAACAGTATAGACTTGCTGCTTTTACGAGAACCGTACTCTTGCCGAAATCGCGTAACTGGTTTTGGAACTCAAGCATGCATACTCACTGCTAATAATCCTGACGAGAAACCATGGGCTGCAATTGTCGTGACAACTAAAAACTTGACAGTTCTCAATTTGAGACATCTCGGTAATGCTTATTGTGTGTGCTGCGAAATTAGCATCCGAAACCTATCGATTTACTTCGTCAGTGCCTATTTCCGTTTTTCGGAGAATATCGAACAACATTTGCAACACCTTGATTTCGTTCTTAGTCAACTGCGCGGGAAAAAAGTTGTTCTTGGCATCGACAGTAACGCAAAATCGTTCCAGTGGTTTAGTGGTAAGGTCGATAACCGTGGCAGGAAACTCGAAGCGTTCTTGGCAGGTCACAATTTGATGGTAATGAATAAACCCAACGAACCAAGCACTTACTCTTCTTCACGTGGTGAATCCAATATAGATATTACTCTCGAAACAATAAATTACAAGAACGTAGTTCGTAACTGGACTGTAATAAAAGAATACACATCCAGTGATCATCGTGCAATACTTATCGAATGCGTGGGCACCGAGGAGATTCGAGCTACTCAAAATAACCAAAGATCTTGGCGATATAGTATGCGCAGAGCCGACTGGGAACTGTTTGATAACACCCTCACTGTATTATGGAATAAGGAACCCAAGGTACAGCCATCAACAAGTCATGATACCCTGTAGTTGATTAAAATGATCGAAAAGTCAATACGAAAGGCATGCGATAAATCCATCCCGCGGAAGCAACATTTCAGAACTAAATCTGTACCCTGGTGGACACCAGAGCTGACGAATTAAAAAAAAAGAGTATACAGAAGTTGAAGACTGTTACAGCGCTGTAAAAATCCGCTTTTAAAAGAACGTCTCAGATTGGAATATTCATCAAATCGACAAGAATATCGTCGACATATTGACAAAGCCAAAATGAATAGCTGGGAGGAATTCGTTGGTCGTGAAGGAAACTTAAACCCATGGGGGATTGTATATAAAATACAGAACAACAAACTAAACACGCATGAAGCACTGTGTTCGATACGATCTGCAAATAGCTATCATCTTGATTGGCAAAACGCCGCTAGGGCGGTCCTATCTGCCATCATTCCAGACGATACGACTTTAAACGATTCAGAAATTCACACTGCTATGAGAAGTAATGCGCTCATTTCACCGGATACTGAGAACAGCAGAGAGTTCAATAAAGAAGAAGTCGAAGCAGCAATCAAAAAAATGAAGGATAATAAAGCACCAGGTACTGACAACATTGAAACAGCTGTAATAAAAAGATCCTGGCCTATTATCGGCGATGCACTTGTAAATGCTTCCAACGGTTGTCTTCGATGGGGGATTTTTCCAGAACAATGGAAAGTCGGGAAGATTATACTTATCCCGAAAGGCTCTGTGCGTGATCCGTCAGACCCGAAGTCTTATCGTCCTATCAGTCTCTTATCGATGCTTGGTAAAGTCCTCGAGCGCTTAATACAGTCAAGACTGAAATCTTTACAAGAAAGTTATAGCAGCAAGAATCAGTTTGGATTCAAAGCAGGATTGTGCACTGACGATGCAATTGTACGCTTACGGTCTATAGTCGCAGAAAGAAGAGAAAAGTTCGTACTTGGAATTTTCCTAGATGTAGTAGGAGCATTCGACAATGTCTGGTGGCCGAGCGTTTTAAACGAGCTGAAGAAACGAGCCTGCCCGAAAAACGTCTACGTCATAATCAAGGAGTACTTCAATCTAAGATCAGCGATGATCCAAGAAAACGACCAGGTCGTTAGAAAATTAGTTACGAAAGGATGTCCTCAAGGTTCTATACTGGGACCATTCCTATGGAACTTAATTTTCGACGAGAACCTCAAACCTTTGACGAATACCGATATGTCGATACGATAGCATATGCAGACGACCAAGTGCTGATAATAGCTGGGAATAGTAAGCAAGAGATCGAGCACCGAGCGCGACTGGCGATTGACAAAGTCCCATCGTGGTGTCAAAAACATAAACTCGAACTATCTGCTAAAAAATCAAGTATGATGATACTGAAAGGACGTTCAAAAAATCTAGAAAATACAATCAATATTAGAATAAATAACATCAAAATGATACTTACGGACAAAGGTTAAGTATCTGGGTGTAGAATTTGATAAAGGACTGACAATAAGCTCGCACATCAAGAGAATCTGCGAAAAAACGAAAAAAATATTCCACAGCTTGGGAAACGTTGCGAAAAACAAGTGGGGATTAGGGCATAAGGCCATGAAAACGATCTACAAAGGTGTTTACGTACCTATAATAACATATGCTTCAATAGGTTGGGAAGATAAAATCAATATAAAAATAAAACAAATGTTAGCCAGCTCGCAACGCTTAGCTCTGATTAGGGCAACAAAAGCATACAGGACAGTCTCAACGGAGTGCTTACCGGTGGTTGCAGGTGTTCTGCCAATCGACCTGGAAATTATGAAAAGAACTACATCGTATAAAATCAGGAAAAGAATAGATTTCAGAATAGAGGACGTATCTATTGAATGGGTTGAGGACAAAACTACAAATGGATTGACAGTTATAGAAGTTTATAAGGAAGTAGAAAAAATAATAGAAGAAATTTGGCAAGATAGATGGACGCATAGCACTAAAGGGAGAACGACGTATAACTACTTCCAAATAGTACACAAGCGAATTGAGTCGATGTGGATCGACCCAAACTATTTCGTAACGCAATTTTTGACAGGACACGGAAATTTCAATAGCAAACTCAAAGAACTGGGAATTCGTCAGGATGAGAACTGTCAGTGTGGAGAACAGGAAACGCCAGAGCATATGCTTTTTCACTGTAAACAGTATGACATAGATAGAGCAATAGCCATAGAGGAACAACAAAAACTGAACATTACCGGATTATCCATGAGTAATTTAATCAATAGTGAAAAAAGTTATAAGATCTTCAGAAAATTTGCGAAAAGAATCATCGAGAAGAAAGAATCCATGGGAAAGAAATAAACAAGGGTAAAGGGGAAAAATAACGAGGAACAAAACAAAGATGAGGAATAATAATTAAAATCATTCAGGAATAGGCAATGCCAACATTAATTAGCTAAAAGCAAAAATTTGAAACGCTACTTGATAGCAGCGTATAAGAACTGAAGAGAAATTTAGAAAATTCGACCGTCGGTTTAACTACAGGTACGACGGGGGTGGAGGTGGGGAAAAAAAAAAAAAGGGGAGTTAGCAGTCTTCGGTCAGGATCTCCGAAAATATGCTCAAAATTTCGCGAAACTTGGTAGCGTAGTTGGCGTATGCGCAAGTTCAGTCTTCGATGCTGTAGCCCATTCCATGTGTTCACAAAATCTTCAATGTTGTTTATTTGTTTCGGTGCCATGTTGCAACCACAGCACGCACACCTTCTGCGGCGCTGTTGATTAACGTCGTTGTAGATTCTGCCCGGGAGCGAATTTAGTTCTCGTTGTGTCGGTGAGGTATACCTGATTCGCATGTACCTGATGAATCCGATCAGGAATCTACCGCGATTTTGCGGTAAATTGTACGTCTCGTTGTTAAAACGAATCAATCTGGTGTCTTCCATTCTGACCCGCAAAACCTCCTCTCTTTGGCGTTGACCGTTTTGCCCGGAGCAGAAGAACGTCGCCGTTCGTATATGAAAATGGTAAGCATTGGCTTGGCGATAGCGATTTCTCTCGTCGACGAAAGAGATGATGAGTGGCAACGGGAAACGTGCCCAGTTGTTTGGTGCAACCATTCCGAGTTAGTGGTCCTGGAACACAATTGTATGTGGTTACTCCGCGATAAACGCTGAGGCGTCGATCTTCACCCAAGTTCCTTCGCATATAGGTTCGTGTGCTTTTGCCTCTCCATCGTTTATAGGTGCGCCTGGCATATTCCGATAACGCACGAGCTGTTTGTGACACTTTGTGCACTCCCAATACCTCCGTAGGTGAGCCACATTATCGAGCCCGCTTTTATCGAGAATTGCTATACGTAGCCTTGTCTTCTTGTTCCAGTCTTTCATCATTCTTACAAATTCCGGTCCATGGTTTACTTCGTTAACGCCCGTACAGAAAAGGTACGCGTGTATCATCTCGTGCAACAAAGTTTCGATCATAATCTTGATTTAATGTCCTATTAAATTTTTCTTCGAGAGACTTATCCATCTAAATGGGAAGAGGTTTGTCCTGCCAGCTTTTGTGCACGTCCGCGGGCACCAACGAATTTCAAAACCTTTTATTTTATTGTCGAAGTATTTTTTATTGTATCCCAAAAAGATTTTATATATATCGGGAAGCGGTTCGGTCAATAACTGTTTTAGTTGTGTTCGTGAATAGAGTATATTTTCTTCAACGGTACGAGGAGCTTGACTCCTGGTCACTCGTTTTTGCCCTTGCATCGTTGAAGTCGAATAATTGCGGATGTCGCTTCGATTGGATCGTATATTCCTATAATACCAGACCAGATCAGACTTCCTGCAAGACCAGCCTACGGTGGATTCCGTTCCCCAACGTGAGATAGGTGGTAGGTGCTAATATATTGTAACGAATTTCGGATCCCTTTCTCTTTTATCGATGGATTGCGGGAACACGGGAATGAGTATAGATCCGCTCACGCGGATATGACAATTGACGAACGGACTATCGCAGCTTCACGACGATCGTAGTCTTTTTAACAGTCTTGACCGAGACTTCAAACCGCACGGACGTATCGCGAATCGATATAAATTACGACTTTCTTTATCCGGGATTAATAAACAACGCTCGCATTCCTTTTTATAATAAATCGGTGTCCATTTCTTTTGTGTGAACGTAACAATATATATACATGTGTTTTTTTTTTTTTTTCAGCGTATGATAGATTTTTGATAGCACTCGCGCTCCATGGCTACTCGTCTCTTTAACGTACGATTTGTAGGAATTGCCGTTTTGTTGTTCGAGTTATTGATTCGACATGGACTAAAGTCAGAATGCCGAATCTCTTGGGTCGTATGTCGAAAGGCTTCCAATGACACCGGCGTAATTAGGGTGGTACTCGACAACGTGGAATAAGTGGTCGCTGCCGATTTCGTGTTACGTCCTGGGTTCGACGCCCAGTCAAAAATTGGTAAATTTAGGGAATCTTATCAGTATGCGAGCTAGTGACACGATGTTTCCATAGAAGGTGTTTAATGTGACGTTTCCGATGGAATGGGATATGGTTTCTAAATGCACTGCATCGAGTCTGACGATATTGATCCCGTAGTTCAAATCAACTTCGAATATTCCAATCCCGTTGTGTAATTGCGATGAATATGCGACTTCTTCGATCGCCAGAGGATGACCGTTTTCGGTTTCCGAGTCACAGTGTTGTTTATTGCACCGAGTACAGCCGTTTCGTCGTTGAACCATTGGTGAAAATTGTATTTTCTGAGTAGTTAAAGCTGCGTATGTATCACCGTTGTTTGTCCTCGATGGGAAGGGGACGACGAGTTGTTCTCCTAGAACATAAGTAGTCCCATTATAGGTTCGCTAGTCGTAATTTGTTTGTATGCACAAGTCTAGGTTTTCCCTTGTAGCTGATTTTAACATTTCCCCCAGACAGGATTTCGATGACCTCGTGTGGTCCAGTATACTGATCGAAGAATTTTCCCGTGTTAGGTTCCTTTAGCATGAGAACCTTCGTACCAATTCCGAAATTCTGAGGATTTGCGCGATTATCGTAATATCGTTTGGAACGCTGGTTGGCGGCATTGAGATTTTCCGCAGCGAGTTCTTGAAGACCGTGTATTTTATTGAAGTGTTACGTCCACGTATCAACTCCAATACTTACATACATGTAACACATATACCGTATAAGTATAATATTCTATAGTTCGTCATTTAGACGAACACATACTATAATCCATAATTCATCATCTAGACAGACGCATACTGTAGCGTCTATAATATCTGTAGGAGTAAGCGTATGCTATAGGTTAGTCATTCAATCTACAGTTCGTCATTCAGAAGAACTTTCACTGTAGAGTCATGCTGGTTGTCCATCAGTGACGTGGCACACAAACAAGCCGAGCACTGAACCACACAGCGTGACTCACCTATAGCACGTAGTCATAGCATAGTACGAGTCACCAAGATGTAAACACGGTGACTCACCCCAAGCGTAGCGGTAGGGCCCACGCACCACGTGCGTCTATCCCCACCTCTGTAAGGACCTTAAATACGACACAAGCGCTCCGCTCCTCAGTAATCATCGAACCGCTGACCAAGACGAATCGCTGTCTGGCAGAATAGCATTTTGTAACGCGTATATCCTGAAGCGAAGTACATTAAGAGACGCTACCAGGCGGACTAAAAGAGTACCGTAAGAATATTCGTGCATCAATTTGTAAATCGTAAATTACTCCGCGAACGAAACGTTGTGTAAAGATCTTGTATTGAACCCTCGCTACGTTTTATAAAGAATATACTCTACTTTTACCTATTAAACAAGTGTAAAATCATTCATTTAAAAGAAAAGTGTTCTTACCTATATTTTTACTTACCTGTAGAATCCAGCTCTTCAAGCTACCTGAAAAGAAAAGTGTTAATTCCTGAAAGAGTGAAGTGTTGCATTGGTTGTGGGGAGTTCGACAATTCTCCTTCTACATTCCTTAGACTTTGTGGTGCTCTTATATCGTGCACGCTGGTCATTCCATACGTATCCCCACACGTGCCCATGTAGAAACCATGTAAGCCTTTGAATCTCTTGCGGTGCACTCATATCGTGCACGCGTAATTCATTCCTTGTATCAAGTATCTCCAATACGCATCCGTCGAGCTCTACTCTATCAAGCATCATCTCACGTTGCATAAATATTTCTATGGCCAGGCGTCGTGGTGGTGTGAAACGATTACTCCGCCGGGCTATCGCGATCGCTAGTGGCAAAGACAAAATCGTAACTGGACACAACGTGCCGAACAAGCATCAACAGCTCTACCGCGAATTGCAATCGATCTCAGACGTAGCTTTCGCCGAATCTAAAGCCAACAGGAAACCGATTGTGATAAGCAACGACTTTCTACGCATCAAGTATCATAAATACATTCTCGTCCACGTTGCGGGCCAGGAACGTTGGCTAGAGGCGCGGATCGTGCCCGTGCATCTCTCGACTCCCATGATTCCGGTCGTCACATTGGATTGACTCCAGCACCTACAAGGCTCAACCTGCTACGCCCAGTAGCTCAGTCTCCACGTCTGCATTCATCCAATAACTAAGGTAAATCGTCCAAATATATATAAAATAGGTACCAGCGTAGGCCTCCTCCCTGGCGAGCGCATTCTCGTCTGAACAGAGGCCATTGTTACTGTCACTCTCTCTTTTTAAAAAGCCGCGAGCGAAAACCGAGACGTAACAGAAGAGGTTTTCCAAATATTCAGCGTATGTAGTTTCTTGATGTTTCTCGATCTGCTGATGGGTGGACGGTTGTCGAGCAACTCTGCCGAAGATTATCTCGAAAGGAGTAAATCCTGTTCCCTCGTGCTGGCTAGTACGAGAACATTGCCAGTTCGATGAATTCGTCCCAGTCATGGTAATTATCCACGTACTGTTTCAGGTATTCCGCGAGTACGTGATGTGATCGCTCGATCGAGCCGTTTGATGGGGGGTGATTCGCGGTCGTTCGACATTGCATAATCTTGAACTTCTTCGCCAAAGCTTTCATCAGACCTAAAGTAAAGTAAAGTAAAGTTGCTACCTTGGTCAGTAAGGAGTGTTAGGATGTACGCGTTGCCTTCTTCAGTGATTGGCAATGGCCCAACGATGTCCATCGATATCTTGTCGAAGGCGCTTCTCGGGGTGTCCATTGGCTGTTTTGTTTTCACACGAACAAGTTTCTTTACCTGGCATCCGCGGCAATGTTGGATGTAATCTTGGACCTGTGTTTTCATATTTTCCCAAAAGAATTTTTCGCGAATGCGTTTATACGTTTTGGTAACAAAACGTTTTGGTATGTCCGCCGATCAGTGAGTCGTGGTATTCCGCGATGATATCTCGTCGTTCGAGTTCCGGAGGGAGGCGGACGAATTGATTACAAATTGTTAACATTAGCGGTTGTTCCGTCCGGATACGTACCAGTTCGATACGTATTTCTTCCCAGGACAGATTGTCGATGATATTAGTTCTCGCAATGCTAATAGATTCTAGGTCCCAACTCGGTTACGACATCTCGCAGCAAATTGAATGATTCTCTAATGTCATCTAACGCTGTGTTTGCCTGCAGATCCGCTTTGATCGGAAGAGCTATGAATCGTTTCGACTTTCCGATTGAAACGCGTGCTCGAGTAAGGTTTAAATTTTCAAAAATTGGTAAATTATCGTTGGTAACAAGTTCTTCGGCTCCGCTGTCTACAGGTTACCCTTTGGTAGTGACGAAGTTTACAACATTATCCTTTCGCATACTCTGGCGATCTCGAGTCCGATAACAACAAAACCATTTACAAGCGGTTCTCTATTGTTTCGTTCGTACTGAACATCGGCCCTGTCAAAAATATCGGCGTTGGAATCGCTTTTAGAATTCGGTTCGTTGCTGGTCTCTGATTCATTATCGCTAATTTTTATCTCTAATGGGACAGCTCTATCGTTGTTACTATCTCCCGAATGACTATTTTGTGTTGAGTCTGGACTCCCTTTAGGAACCGACTGACCAGCAGCCTCATTAGAGTCTCGAGGTGTTACGCGTTTACTTGTATCGACCATCGCGTTTTTGCTCTCTAAAGAAGCTTCGGAATAGTTTACTTGATCGGAAAAATCAGTATCCTTGGCGGAGATTGGGTTATTGGAACGATTTTTGCGAATATCGGAACCATCACTAGGCGAATCGTCGGACGGCTGTTCCGGTATGTCGGTTTTCGGTTTCCTTTTCGTTTTCCTTTTCGTCTCGAATGTTACGCTAGTCCGATTCCGAATCTCGCATTCTCTTTGATTGAATTTGTGGTGCCCCGGAGGGATCTAACCCGGTATTTGAAGGAACAGAACATCCAGGCCCATCAGAAGGGTCGCGATAGCCCGGCGGAGTAATCGTTTCACACCTTATGCGTAATTGACCAATCCTAGATCGGAGATCGGCAGCCGTAGTGGGGTTCGCCCAGTGGGTGGCTCTATTATGCGTGGTTGCTATCGTATAAGGGTATTCTCCGGGTATAGAGGGTATCTTAAACTAATTTGTGAACTGAGATTCAAAATCTTTATCGTAATTTTAATTCATTCTTTAATAACTAAGACTAATTCGGCAATTCACGTCAACGGGTTCGATCGTTACCCGTTGATCATGACCTTCCATCCGTAATATTTAACCGAGTCGTCACTCGAACCGTAACTAAACCTACTTAACTCTAAATAACCCTATACCCAATGTGGAGCGTCGGACTTACACCGAACTTCTTATCCTTCCTACACGGATCGCCTTAAGAACGGGGCGTTGGTACATGGCGGGAGGCAAGTATATCTGCCGCTATCCTCGTCATGATCGACGTTCTATCCACGTAGGACCCAGTATTTACAGTGTAAGGTAACAATTGGCCTCGCAATACATAACCGGAATATTAACATAACGTAACAATAGTTCCTTGGGACGCTAATTTCTGAAAATTACGTCACAAAATGAATGATTTCACATTTGTTTAATAGGTAAAAGTAGAGTATATTCTTTATAAAACGAGGCGAGGTTTGAATACAAGAGCTCGACGGATGCGTATTGGAGATACTTGATACAAGGAATGAATTCCGCGTGCACGATATGAGAGCACCGCAAGAGATTCAAAGGCTTAGGTTTCTACATGGGCACGTGTGGGGATACGTATGGAATGACCAGCGTGTACGATATAAGAGCACCACAAAGTCTAAGGAATGTGGAAGGAGAATTGTCGAACTCCCCACAACTAATGCAACACTTCACTCTTTCAGGAATTAACACTTTTCTTTTCAGGTAGCTTGAAGAGCTGGATTCTACAGGTAAGTAAAAATATAGGTAAGAACACTTTTCTTTTAAATGAATGATTTCACACTTGTTTGATAGGTACAAGTAGAGTATATTCTTTATAAAACGTAGCGAGGGTTGAATATAAGATCTTTACACGACGTTTCGTTCGCGGAGTAATTTACGATTTACAAATTGATGCACGGATATTCTTACGGTACTCTTTTAGTCCGCCTGGTAGCTTCTCTTAATGTACTTCGCTCCAGGATATACGCGTTACAAAACAAAATGCTACCCTGCCAGACAGCGATTCGTCTTGGTCAGAGGTTCGATGATTACTGAGGAGCGGAGCGCTTGTGCCGTATTTAAGGCCCTTACAGTGGTGGGGATAGACGCACGTGGTGCGTGGGCCCCACCGCTACGCTTGGGATGAGTCACCGTGTTTACATCTTGGTGACTCGTACTACGACTACGGTATGACTACGTGCTATAGGTGAGTCACGCTGTGTGTGTCAGTGCTCGGCTTGTTTGTGTGCCACGTCACTGATGGACAACCAGCATGACTCTACAGTGAAAGTTCTTCAGAATGACGAACTGTAGATTGAATGACTAACCTATAGCATACGCTTACTCCTACAGATATTATAGACGCTACAGTATGCGTTCGTCTAGATGATGAATTATGGATTACAGTATGTGTTCGTCTAAATGACGAACTATAGAATATTATACTTCTACGGTATATGTGTTACATGTATGTAAGTATTGGAGTTGATACGTGGACGTAACAACCTATTCTCTTTTCGTCGTTTACGAGGGACTTTGTCCGAATCCGAGTCAGACGAGTCGACCCTTGTTCTAAATCGAATCGGCATTACTACTAATACGGATTTTCTGTTAGCTGGTAACCACATGTCCGAATCAGGCGGGTTTCGAGATAGCGCATCCGCGTTACTATTTACTCTTCCCGGTTTATAAACGATTTTATACTCGTAATTCGCGAACTTTAACCGCCAGTGAACCAATCTATTCGCAGGATCCTTTACTGAGTCAAGCCAGACAAGAGGCTTGTGATCGGTCACGAGAGTAAACTCCCGGCCGTAGACGTAGGGCCTGAAATGACCAACGCAATGTACGATCGCTAATAGTTCCTTTTCGATAGTAGAGTAGTTCACTTCGGGCTTTGACAATGTTCGTGATGTATATGATATCGGTTTATCGCTACTGATTTTGCCTTGACTGAGGATGCCGCCGATGGCTGTATTAGAATCGGTCGTAATTACGAAGGGCCGAGTGAAATCTGGATACTGTAAAATTGGTTCCTTGCACAAGGCGTCTCGTAATTTTGTGAAAGCATCTTCTTGCGCTTGCGTCAAACCAGATCCAAAGAAGATCGCTTCAATAAAAAAATTACCCGCGACCAACAAATTCGACGAAAATCAAACAATTTCTTGGTTTAGCGGGATACTATCGCAGGTTTGTGGAAAACTTTTCCGGAGTCGCGCGGCCATTAACACAATTGCTGAAGAAAGACGCGATTGTTAAATAACCATTTTTAAATAAAAATCGCGTCTTTCTTCAGCAATTGTGTTAATGGCCGAGCGACTCCGGAAAAGTTTTCCACAAACCTGCGACAGTATCCCGCTAAACCAAGAAATTGTTTGATTTTCGTCGAATTTGTTGGTCGTGGGTAGTTTTTTTATTGAAACGATCTTCTTTGGATCTGTTTTGACACCGTCTTCGCTGATTACGTGTCCGAGGTATGCAACCTCTTTGCGCAAAAATTCGCACTTGTCGGGTTGCAGTTTGAGGTTAGCTTTCCGCAGTCGCTCTGCTAGTTTATTAAACTTCATTTCGTGCTTTCGCAATGAACTCGCGTATATTACAATATCATCGAGGTATACGAAGAGTTCATTGCCCTGTAGACCGCACAGTATCCGATCTATCAATCGCTGGAATGTTGCCGGAGCATTTTTAAGCCCAAACGGCATGCGATTGAATTGGTAGTGCCCGAACGGCGTTGAAAATGCCGATTTGGGAGCATCTGAGGGATGCATACGAATTTGGTGGAACCCACTTGCCAAATCGAACACCGAGAAGTATTTGGCACTTCCAAGTTGGTCGAGATTTTCGTTTATGTTTGGTAAAGGGTAAGCATCCCCGATAGTTTTTTCGTTCAAACTACGATAGTCAATCACCATTCTCCACCTTGGCTTCCCCTGTGAATGGGTCTTCTTCGGCACGATCCACAGCGGCGAGCTGTATGGGGAGTCGGACGGTTCGATTATTTTTCCCTTTATAAGTTCACCCACTTGTCTCGAAATTGCGTCTTTGTGAGCGGGAGGATATCGATATTGACGAGTAAAGACCGGTTGGTCGTCCGTCGTGGAAATTTTATGCTCGATAGCGTTTAGTGTGATCCAAATATTTTCACGGTATGTGAAAAAGATCTGCGTTTTTCTCGATTAATTGATCGATGTTTTCTCGCTCTTCGTCGTTAAGATCGTCAAGCTGTAATAAATCTTTTACTCGTTTTACGGATTCCTTTTTGATTCGTAAAAGTGAATGCGACTGTTAATTGGCAAGTGATTGAATATTCAGACAATCCGGATCCTGTACGATAAGTATTTCACCAGATTGGCAGTGATTCTCCAAATCGTGTTCCGAGTGGGGATCATAGGACTCAAATGCCTCTAGGGTTACTGCCGGAACAGTGGGCTCTACGTCCTCCTCGTTAGAATTAATTGCCATCAAACACGCTATACCATCTTTGTTTGAGACCACAGTGTTTCCTAAGTAAACAGCGTTTCCGGCTCCCAAACGGGGAATGTATCCCTCTTTTCCGTCGGGATTTTTTACCCTAACGTAAAATACTGCGCGGGATCGTTTTGGAATCACTACCGTTTCGTGGTTTTTGAATGGGAGAGATTTGTTTTTCCACCTAACCGTTTCCTCATCCCAATTGATTATTGCTCGATTTTGTCCGTGAAACTCCGAGCCAAGAATAGCGTCCTGCTCGATGGGAAGTTCGTCATCTACCACATGAAATTCGGATTCCGTCCCTTTTATATCAATTATGACCGAGCCGCTTGTGAAAACCGGTGAGTCCGAGATACCCCTTAACCTTAAGATATCGTATTTGTCTATGGGAGTACCCGGATTGAGGGCTCGTCGTTTTATGAGATCCGGGTCCGATCCGGAGTCGACCAAAAAATCCGTTTTACCAAGTAATTGCGGGGACACAACTTCAACTGTGGGGATGAAAGAATTTTCCCTTTACCGGATGTGGAAGGTTCGGACCCGTCTTTCGCGTGAACTATGCGCACCGGGCGCTCTGCTGTGTTCTCCACTCGGTTCGCGCCGGAGTTTTCCGAGCGGGATTGCCCGTTTCCTGTCTTGCGTTCGTCGTCTCTCTGTTTTTTATTACACTCCGAGATTCTGTGTCCAAAAAGCTTACAATATTCACACCGAACGCGCGGTTTACGCCCTCCGTTGATATTGTCTTGACTCGACTGATCGCGATGGTCGCGTTTCGCGGTGTCGCTGTTTTCGCGAGACTTGAAACGTTGTGGGCGTTTCTCCGGGAATTGAGTCCAACAATTTTCGGGTGTGTGGCTTATTTTATTGCAATGCGTGCATGGTTGCGAGGTGCCAATAGATATGGTTTTAACGCGCGCCTCGGGAAGAGTTTTAATTTCCGGTCGCGTTTCCGTGAAATTTTTTTGATCTCTCTCGATTTCTTTTTCGATTTTAACAGCGTTTTTTTATGCTGTCGTGAGATCCGCGCAACCTTCGAGTTTCAAACGAATCTTAAAGTCTGGTGGTAATCCGCGATAAAACAGTCGAGCGTCTCGGACTCGACGCTGGAGGTTCTACCACCACCGGTTGGTGATTCTCCCTCCAATATTGCGGAGTGGAGGTCTTTCACGCGACTTATATAATCAATTACATGCTCGCTTTTTGACTTGGTTATGTTGCCGAGTTGCCCGCGATATTGATTCAACGATTTAGACGCCCCAAAAATGTATTTCAGCCGATCCGTGAATGCAACGACGTTTTCGAATACATCGTCTTCGACCGCGGTGTAAGCACGCACTTTTAATTTATTACGCAATAGTTTAGTCAAGGTAGACTCGAGATTTGCCGGAAACATATCTCGTGCGCGTTTGCATGCTCGGGCGAATTTTAAAACTGGCATGTTTTCTCCGTTAAAAGCAGGAATACCCTCTAGGACCTCCTTGAAGGAGAGTCGGGGTAGACCAGCATCGGAATTTACCGCTGAGGTCGACGATATTGGGGGAGGAACAATAGTTGGTAGTCGCTGGGTTGAATTGATATGACTATTCACTCTAGAAATGTCGTCTTTGATGGAATCGAGCTCTTGCAAGACGTTGGATAATGCAATTTGAAAAATATTTTCCATAATGGTGGTGCCGTTCAGCGACGCGTTTTCGTTTCGCGATTCGATCATAGCTTCACGCGCTGCGAACTCTTCCTCCATTATGCGTAATCGTTCTTTTTCCGCTAGTATTTGATTGTGTAATGTTTCGATCTCTGCTTCAGTAAGTCTCGGCATTTTCAAATTGAAATATTAAAAATAACTGAATTCGACGACAAGTTACAGCATGTGATAAATTGATCGTTTGTTACGCGAATGACTCTATCCGCGATTTTAAAGTATAAACGTCACACAAAATCCAGTGATTATCCCACCGCTGTCACCAGAAAATGTATTCCTGTTACGTCGCAGACTATGTTGTCGATATAATATTTTATGACTATACTCGATGTTAAAGCGACCGGTTACAGAATACTGTATGATTGCTCTTCTTTTAGGCCGGAATGCGCCGACCAGGGATTAGAGCAGTACTGGACACGTTTGGTTGTTAAATATGATAATAATATGAAAATCTTACCTGTTATGTTGATTGTCAGCGTGAACGAGTGGCCCTCGGACGTAGCGGGTTGATTCACTCGATGGTAATCGGGACGAGAGAAGCTGGAGCCGTGGATGCCTCAGACAAACGGTCGTCCTCGACCTTCGAATAAGTGATCGCAGGATCCCTAGATCACGGGGAGCAGCCAAGAAAGGGAATGGAAGGAGGATTCCCCGACACGAGGTGAATACGATAATCAACGCGTTCGATGGACACTATCTTCGGTAACTGTCGGTTATAATTTGTCCTTTCAGCAGAAGACTTCTGGGACCACTGATCTTCACAACTAGTATGTTTATTCGAGATTTTTGTTGCGGAACAATACGATCTCTGATGAACTGGATTTGTCGTATTATTTCCAGATGCAATGGCGAGCGCTTTACGGATTGCAAACCGTGTGCCAGCTCGTCTACGACCCATAATGGCAAGACGAATGTCGCGAACGCATAGTTGAATTGCACTTTCTCTACTACCTTCGAGAGTGTATCAAGTTATAGTGGATTCACCAGAGCGCACGCTAAAGAGCGCCTCTTGGCAAGGGTCGCGTAAGAATAAAGAGGGACTTACCCGAGCGAACGCTAAAGAGCGCCTCTTGGCCAGGGTCGCGTAAATTAAAGAAGGAGAACGAGAGAGTTGTAGGATAGAGTTCACTAAGAAGGTGATCGGAATAAGTGTTTAGTAAAAAGTCAGGCGAATTATGTTGACAAAGGGCAAAAGAACTACGGTTTGTCGTGAATAATTATTATACCGATATGATAATGAATTATTTCGATGTAAAACGTTCACTTAAAATGATTTCTTACTCGTAAAAAACGCGAAGAAGTTCGGTCGAACTGTCACTTATTTGTTATTGAACAATGAACACTACACTGTAATTCTAGTTGATTAGTAATAAGTAGCGATAGTATAATGATATTTTAATGACACGTAGCGCGTGGTCCGCTTTGGGACAGAGTCGTAATGTCAGAGAATCACTTGCCGGTGTCTCTAAATTGTTCTCGGCTGTTTCGGTCTGCCGGAGACGATTATTGAGTAAGAACTGATTTTTCTTTCGTGCTGCATTGACCAGCAAGACTCTCGTGAGTCTATATGGTGGGGGAACCCTTGCGGAGACCCAGCGCTACGTTCACTGGATGGTGGGGGAACCGAGCGTGGGGCCTTATGCTCACGCAGCATCCCATGGCAAGTCCGCAACGTCAGCGATCTCGCACGTGTGCTCTACCGCTATCAGTGGTAAGCGTTCCGAGAACGCAACGCCGATATCGCCGCTGACGATGCGACTGGGGCCCGTCTGGTCCCACACTCTGTTTGAAACCCAATATTTATTGTTATCGTATTATAACGGTTATAATCATTTGTTGTATAATATGCATAATAATATATAACCTATTCTATACGAATACGTTGATTATTGTATTATAATGTTGTTTTTCGTGAACAAATGTCTATCGTTAATACGATTGTTATTAATGAATAATAATTTGTTATTAACCTTATATAATGTTGAAGAAGCCAAATACTAATGTTCTTTAATGAAATAGCATGGTTTTTATCGTTGAACAGCGCGTTCAGTTGGGCGACGAGGCTGTTCGTACTTTTTATTTTAGGAACTCGATTATTTCGAGAAATCGGCATTGTTTAACAATTTTACGCGCTATACACCTTTTAATTCCTAATCGATCTGCTGCATCGATAGGAGTGATTGCGATTCACCTAACTATAATATTTAAGAAGTTATTCAACTTTTACTGTTGACAACTAGATCCCTCCAATGCTAAACTATTCGTAATAAGTATATCTTGTGTAATTTTAGTATAAATGTTATTATAAGAGGAGGGAAAAAAATACGATGAGACGGGGAATAGACCCAGGATGTAACAACCGCAATAATGGTTCCACTCAGCAGTCGGGTTTTCAAAGAGACAAGCCTACGCCTCGCCCCCCGCCGAGAATGAACCACGTGCCCGAAGAACCGACTTCGGAAGAGAACAGAGAACAGAACTACCAAGAATCAACGCCATGGACCGGACAAACGAGTGGTCAAATTATCAATGCGAGGAACAAGAGGTACAGGAAGATTTCTATTAGATACCGGATCAGCCATCAGTTTACTTAAAAAGAAAATATCGACCGAAAAATCATTGATCAATAAAAACATTCGCACTAAGTTTACGATGGTGTTACGTTCGGCTCGATGCGAGATCGAGAGCGAACGTTTATTTTATTATTATTTATGGGGATCCTTTATGTCTGAAAGGAGTTGGAACTCCAACACCAAGAATAATGTTGTTCAATTACTAGGTTTATTAGAATATTGGTTACAGATGAGTTTTACAAGAGGAGTCTACGTTGTCTCTTCGGAGACAACCTCTCAGTTCGGTCGATGGAATTAGACAGATTGGTGTTCGATTCGCAGTCGGGGACTGTGAATCGAAATATTCGCATTTTTCGCAATCGCGGAAGAGCCCGGCGATTGCCTCTTGCTGCGCTCGCGCTTCCGTATGCGTTCGCACTTTTCGTTGCTGCGTGCATCGGAGTGCGAGTTCATTCGCCTTTGCTGCGTTTGCACATTCTTGCGAGTTCGTTGCTCGCTTTTAATCGCTCGATTGAACTTCGCTCGGAATATTCTATGCGAATATTTCAACTCTTCGTTTTATCGCTCGAATTTTGAATATGCCCTTTTTGCGGCATAACAATGGGCAATGTAGAGCACGAATCATTGTTCATAACACAACAAGAATTTGATGGCGAAAAACAGATTTTTCATGTTATCATGTTTCATGATATCCAGTGATTTCCCTCTCCTGGAAGACGGGCTCTTCGGTATCCCATTCATGAAGCAATACCAAACTTTCATCGGTATTGGACCGCAAGAATTCCTTGAACTCAACGGACAACGGTACCAACCAACGGCCAGCTATCACAGCTGAAGAAAATCCAGATGCGGTGGTACCTTGCGTCTTCGAAGCCAAAGACTATCATGCCCGAGTGCCTGTAACAAACGAATCGGAAGAACCGAAGTTACTATAAAATTGCTGCGTGGGATCCATTTGAGGAACCTACCCCTTCACCGTCGGAGGAGCGCCCAAACGCACCGCCGGGCGTAGCAGTCGTACACTACATCGAAAGCCAGAACACGGCTGAACGTGTACACACACTAAGACAAAACGTGCAACTAGAGCACGTAGTCTTCGCTCTACCTGGCAACCCCTTGTCAGGTACAAAAGCGGTCAAGCACCGCATCATTACAAGCGACAATGTGCCAATGAATGTCAAACAGTACAGATACCCACCGGCACACAAAGAAGAAATTGATCAGCAAGTGAACGACATGTTGCAACAAGCACTCATCGAGCCAAGCGATTCACCATACAACGCCCCCTCTATGCCCTCTATGGGTAGTGCCGAAGAAATCGGACGCATCAGGAAAGAAGAAATGAAGAATTGTTAGAGACTCCCGAAAATTAAATGAAAAGACCGCTCACGACGCGTATCCTCTTCCGTGTATAGATGAAATATTAGACCAGTTGGGAAGAGCAAAATCTTTCTCCGCTTTTGACCTCGCGTCCGGCTCCCACTAAATCGCTATGGACGAAAGAGACAAACAAAAAACAGCATTCTCTACACCATCAGGGCATTATCACTATAACAGAAGGCCCTTCGGACTTAAAAACGCACCAGCAACATTTCAGCGAATGACGAACAACGCTCTGCGAGGTCTCATAGGCAACGCGGGCTTCTTTTATCTTTACGACATCATTATAGACGAAAACACTCTTGAAGAGCACAACAAACAGATGACCGACGTCTTTTAACAATTACGTGCAGCAGATCTGAAACTCCAGTCAGATAAATGCGAATTTCTGCGCCCAGATTTGGAGTTCCTGGGACACGTCATATCAGAAAATGGCGTTCAACCTAACCCTGCAAAGGTACAAGCCGTAAAAGACTTTCCTCGACCAGAAGATTCGAAAGCAATTAAACGTTTCCTCGGACGTTTCTCAATTCTAGATTTATTCAATACAAATAAAGATATTGTTAAATTAATTACATTTTTCGTATGGTTCTAACATGTATGGGAATGCATCAACAAAATTAAAACAATCTCATGATGTTTTGATTCAATCGAATAATTCGGTGCTTGCATGCACTCAGGCAGTTTATTTGAATCAATTAAATGTCAATGGATTCAGGTGGTTTTTTTCTCAGTGTAATGTCAGCACTGGTATGCTTAAATTTGTTTGAAATCGAAATAATAGTGTGTAAATTTCGTAGTATTAGAATTCGCTGTCTTGTAACGACAACCGGGACGGCAATAAACGGGCCCGAAGGGAGGCAAACAATACCACTTCTGCGGCGAAAAATGTCGTAAGTATCAAAGAATCACTCATATGGACGGTGCTTGAAATAGTACATTACGATACTAGTGCGATAAAACTTTTTCTGAGGTGACGAGTCTGAGGTTGCAGCACGAACCGAAGGCGAGTGATGCAATCACACGAGTCAGAAAAAGGTTTCTCGCACGAGAATCGGACAAAGTTTTAAATCACGACGCGTGAAAATGCGGATTCCCGCACGCGAAGCGTGCGTAAAACCGCATATTACACACGGAGTAATAGTACATTACGATACTATTAGAGCAACAGGATTTTTGTGTGATAAAGAAATAATAAATGTCTTTCGGAGTAATAAATGTCTTTATTAAAATGGTGAAACAATAGTACATTGTGCAACTAGTACGGGAAATTGACGATTGTGACGAGTGTGAGATTTGCCGCCCGAGCGAAGCGAGGGTGGCAATCACACGAGTAAATAACAATACCGGTGTTACGATCGTGCTGCGGGAGGATTCGCTTTCCGCGGATCCAAAGTGCGCAGCGCGATTCGTAACCCCGATACGCGCGGATAGATCGTCTTCGCGCTGACGAGGGCTGCAGCGATAGGATTCCGCTGCTGCTGCCGTCGCGCGAAGACATCGAAATCAAATATCTAACTAGATAATAAGTTCTAAGAAGACTGACCGTTGCGTGTGACTCGGTAACGGATATCGCGATGGTGTTCTCGGTCGCCGAGTCCGCTGAACAATGAAAAGGCGAAGGTTGCAAAAATCCACCCCGGCTTGCCACCCGCCGATTGCGAGATGAGCTCGGCGGATGAGCTCGCCGGGGAGATCAGTCCCGTTTTGACACGAGAAGCGAAAGCTTGTCACGGAAAAACTCCTCGTAGAAGCACTCGCAAAGTGATATAATTCTGTCAATAGAGAACCGCGGCTCATAGAAATTGTTCGAAAGTCAATAGAGCCGAAAGGAGCTTTGATTAGTTTTTGCGCCGCGACGGTCAGCCTTCACGTGCGAGGTTAAGTGTTACACCTTGTGCCACGAACTATATAGAAACAGTCGTGTAGAATTTAAGTGATCGCAGCCACCCGAAGGTATAGAAAGGGGAAGAGAAAGAGAGAGAAGCGAGAGGGAGGAAAAGTGTCTGCGATCGGAATATTATTGTAAGTAGAGTTTAAGCAACTGAACAGGAAAAGAATTAGAATATAAGGAATAATTTCATAATAAAGGCATCCAGGATAACTTTTCAAAACTGGTTAATAAAAATATTATCCTTTTAATTTTTACCAAAATTTGAAGTCAAAATCTTGTCATCTTTTAAAAACCTAACCATCCTCAAGAAACGCCCTGTATAGGACGTCCGGTAAAGATCCCAAAACAAAATTAAATATAAACCCTTCGTACTTCATACGAAGGGGTTCACTTGAGAGCCCAATAACGCCCTGGGACGTAACAAGTAAACTGGTGTCAGAAGTGGGATACTGGTAAATTCTTGAGATTGGTTGAGTTGCCCTTGTCAACATTTCACAAAATTTAAAATTTGATTCTGTCAACATTTTTCAAAATTTAACCATTTTTCAAAATTTTTCAAAATTTACATTTTATAACTTCAAATTATATAAATATATCCGTGATTTTGACAATACTCCCTAAGTATCCAATGGTTCGGATAGTACGCACACCCCTAGTAGAGGGCTGCCCTGAACAAGAAGTATTTTCCGAAATATTGTGGGGCGGTTCCGGAATATTCGAGCCGAACCCAAATTACGGAATAAATATCGTCAGGGTTTCCGAACTTAGACCAACCGCAGAGATACACTCTGCTTTGCCGTCCGTCCTTTTGATGAACGGCGAAGAAATCGAACTAATCGGTACTATCCTGATCACGTCTACGGAAGGGGCAGGGGGTCCGGAAATTTCCACCTACTTGTTCTATATCGCGGAGACCTTTCCCGGGCCTTACGCGGGAGTTCTTGGGTGTTGGGGTAATTATAACCCGCTCACGTACGAATACCTCGCGGTAATTCAAGCACCGGGAGAATAAACCAGTAACGGATTTAGCGTTGCGTAACCGATTCGTTATATTACAACACGAATCGGAATCAATATTCTAAATAAATAAACTGGTAGTAAACTGGTGTCAGCTCACTAAAGTTTAATAAATCGCTCGCGATGGCAAACGAAGCGCCAGCCGCGCTCGACTTGTCGACGCAAGCGCTGCAGAACGTCAGCACCGCGATGCAAAACATGACATTATATAATCGGTACGCGAACTTGCCCGTTTTCGACGGGAAGAATATGTCGCTAAGGGATTTCCTCCAGGATCTCCAAAATGTGGCGACGTTCGTGCCAGCCGAAAACGAACCGGAATTCGTCGCGGCGGTAATTTCCAAATTACGCGGAAGTGTGCGCAATTGCGTGTACGGAGAAACCGTAAACACAGTTGACGCATTAACAAAATTATTAAAGAAACGGCTCGCGCGCGGAAAACCATACGCGTATTATAGTCAACAAATTTCATCCATACGGATGAAAAAGGGGGAATCAGTCGACGACTTCTACGATAGGATACGCATTCTAATCAGAGGAAGCCGATCGGCTTATGTAGCTCAGCACGGCGGAGAGCCGCCGGATCGAGAAACAGATCCCATTTACGATCTCGCGTTGGCCGGGTTCATGGACGGTTTGCCGACAAATATCGCTCAAGCCGTGTGGCCTCGAGCGCCAAAAACGTTAGAAGACGCGTACGAAATCGCGGCCGAATATATCGACAATGAAGAACGTCGATCGCGCCGCGATGGGATCACCGCGCAGGTTCTTTATGGAAATTACGGCGAATCGCGTGGACGATCGCCCGATCCACGATATCGAAACTACGGAGATTATCGCGGTCGATCACCGGAACCGCGATACTCCAATTACGGCGAATCGCGCGGCCGATCACCGGATCCGCGAACGAATTGGCAAAATCAACAACCCACACACCGATCGCCTAGCCCGGGTTGGCAGGCTAGAGATGGGCGAAACGGTACGAACGGGCAAACCCAAACGGAGTCTGCAAAAAGAGACACGGGTGCCGCGGAACGCTTTCCCGAGGGTTGCGGGCACGAATATTGTTGGTCCTTGGGTAGGGGCTGTCCTTGTTGCCCATGGAATCGACGACGCCCGACCGAAGCTCGGCTACCGCATGTCGAGGCTCCTTTAAACTCGCAATCGGCTCGTCCCGCGGAAACGGCGGCGAGCCGAGCGCGAACGAATTCACCGGTGTTACATCCTGGGTCTATTCCCGGTCTCATCGTATTTGCTTTTCCTCTTGTCATAATAACATTTATACTAAAATTAGACAAGATATACTTATTACGAATAGTTTAGCATTGGAGGGATCTAGCTGTCAACAGTAAAAGTTGAATAACTTCTTAAATATTATAGATAGGTGAATCGCAATCACTCCTATCGATGCAGCAGATCAATTAGGAATTAAAAGGTGTATACGAGTAAAATTGTTAAACAATGCCGATTTCTCGAAATAATCAAGTTTCTAAAATAAAAAGTACGAACAGCCTCGTCGCCCAACGAAACGCGCTGTTCAACGATAAAACCATGCTATTTCATTAAAGAACATTATTATTTGGCTTTTTCAATATTATGTAAGGTTAATAACAAATTATTATTCATTAATAACAATCGTATTAACGATAGACATTTGTTCACGAAATACAATATTATAATACATGAATCAACGTATTCGTATAGAATAGGTTAAATATTATTATGCATATTACACAACAAATGATTATAACCATTATTATACGTGTTATACCCCGAAAACGTACGCGAGTACGACCGAGGTTGCGACATAGCAACCACGGCGTACGAGCGCTAAGTTTCCTCATCAGACGCACGGTATCGGTTAGGCAACCGTCGCATCGGGCCTTCGGCGCTCGATCGCGGTCAACATGAATGCCGAGTCGGCAAATTGCATAGGCCGGCGCTCGGATCTCGCAATAACGCGAATCCGGAGCACCGAAAGATAAACATTAAATAAAGAAATTTGGAAACAATGTTTATCTTCCAAAGATGCTGCTGACACGCTCGCTCCACTTTATTGACTATAAAGTGTGATCGCGAGCTCACAGCAGCAGTCAGAAAAGTTATCCGACACCGTGCGACTGGTTGAGCGAGAGTACAGACTCGAGCAAAGGGTCTCGTAAGTAGTTTAAACCAAACAAGTCGGACACTAGTCCGACACTCTGTATCAATTATACTTCAGAAGAGTGTTGAGCGTCTTGAACGCCAAATAAAGTTTACGTGTATTCCACAACCTTTCTCGTGAGTTATTACATTCACTAAGGGTTCCAACCCTTAACTGGTAATCCCGAACAACGTTCTGAGAAGAGCGTAATATCACCGGGCTCGGAGTAGCTACCCGAGATTCGGCGGTACAACATTGGTGGCAGCGGTGGGATGCCAGAGTGAGTGTTTAACCCGAGCGAAGGGAGGAAGCTTCGCTGGCTGATCACCAGTAAAGGGTGCGTTACAATCGAGCTGTGAGCACAAGATTGAGCGCGAGTTAGCCACGCTGTAATAGAGCGTGCCGCGAGCACAAGAGTGAGCGCGAGTTAGCCACGCTGAAATAGAGCGTGCTGTGAGAACCGTCACCAGGGGATCGACGGAGCAACCAGTCGCGTCGAGGGTTACTGCAGAACCCCATTGAATCGTCACCTAGGCAGAGGGGCGTGGAACGGTGTCAGAGAGGAAGCCGGAACGTTCACGGGAACTCAGAGGCAACCTAAGATGTGGCACATCGGCACACTGTAAGTGCAAGAAAATCCTATTGCGTCAAACTAACACCCCGGGAAACGAAGAGACCAGTAGACGCGCTACTAACCCAGGCGGGGTAGGGACAAGGGGGTTAGAACTTGAGGAAAGACCACATGAGTCAGAGGGGTTCCCCCAGCGGGCAGGGGGCTCCAGGAGCAGACCTATCGACGTCAGCGCAAGAGGACGGGCACGTAGCCGCAGGGCTTAGAGCAGCCTTGGCGGGAATCGCGCAGGTCGCAGACGACCTAGCAGTGCAGGTTCCAGGGGAATCATCCCCGAATCACCCTACGAACGGGGTGAACACACGGCGAGGAGCCGAGTTCGACGAATTGGAGGATATAGACCACAGTCTGTTCGAGCCTAGAGAGGCACACACGGCAGGGACAATGCTCTCCCCTCGGGCAGTGGACGCGGAGATCGAGCGTCTGAGGGCACAGCTCCTCAATACACGGGGTGAACGACATCCAAACATCCCGATGTTCGCTAGGGGGCGAAACTGGACGACCACCTTCGGCGAAGGGAGTCGGTTGTACCCAATGGGGGTGGATCTCCCCGGGGTACGACGAAATTTGAACCCCGAACTACAGGGAGAGGGGGAGGAGCACGCCCGGGATGAGTCGGAGGGTAACGATACCGCACGAGACGGGATCAGGATGGCCGAGCAGACGGCACGTGGGGAACAGGAACACGACGCGATGCAGGCGGGCATACGGGAGTACATCGCGGAGGAAGTCGAACGCGCGTTGGGCGAGGGGCGCCCTCCGCAGCGGCAACAGCAAGTAGCCACGGTCAGGGAGGATGGGGCTCCCTACATCGAACTGAGTTTGGCGATCCGGAGCATAGAGCCCTTCGATGGCAACAACCCCGGCAAGCTCGAGGAATTTTTATTGTCTTGCGAGACAGTATGGGACAGGGTGAAGCCCCTGGAACGGGGAACACTCCTGGCGTTGGTCCGCAGCAGCAAGCTAAAGGACAGGGCGGCCCGGGAGCTGCGGCATCGGGAAATGAGGGATTTGTCGGAGCTCCGGAAAGAGCTCGAAGCGCTGTACGGGAAGCGGAAGTCGCTTGCTGTACTGCAATACGAGTTTTGCCAACTGAAACAGGGTGCGAAGGAGTCGGTGGCTGCATACGGCGCCCGCGCGGAGCGCCTAACAGGCGAAGTAGCGGAAAAACTCGGCGAGAGTGAGGGGGCCGCCGACGCGCGGGTCATTGAGAGGGCTGTACGGCGATCCGGGCAAGCGAATTTCGAGAATGGATTGCAACGAGATGTACAGGTGATCGTACGTTCACGGAACTACGGGAGCCTGCGGGACGCTGTGGTAGGAGCAGCGGAAATCGAGAGGATGTTGGGCTCCCAGGGCGGTAAGGGTGGCGCGGAGGCGAGCCATCCCCGTCATAACCCCGACAAGGGGGGTGCAGGGTCCCGCAAATGTTTCAACTGCGGTTCAACAGGGCATATCGCACGGGACTGCACAAGGAAATCGGGGCGACACAGTCTCCCGGCGCCGGGTCCGGGCCGGGAGGTAAGCCAGGTGAAGGTAACCTGCAACCATTGCGGTAAATTTGGGCATCTCTGGAGAGAGTGCAAGAAGCGATTGCGGGACGAAGGCAAGAAATCCCGGCAGTCGGGTAAGGACAGCAGCGCCCCGCCGAAGCCGCAGGGGGGCACGAGAACATGGAAGGAGTTTTCGAGCAGTCAAACGAAGACTGAAGGGGAAGGACAAACCAGGGAGGTGTGTGTTGTCAACGCCACCTCCGAGGGAGTCGCCAGCGATTTTCACATCAAATCACCGATGTGCACGGGGGGTATGTTGACCCTAAAAGCGGATACGGGCGCTCAGGTGAGCATAATAAGCCCGGGGATACTCCGCGGGGATGCCGAGGTAGCGGACTCATCGGTGGTAATCGCCGGACTCGCAAGCCGGCCCATACAGGCCCAGTGCGCCGCGAAAATTAATTTAGAAACGCCTTCGGGCATCGTGACGCACTGGTTCCACGTGGTGCCACGCGAGGTGAACCTCGGGGTGCACGGGTTCCTCGGGATGGATTTCATCAGGAGGCATGAGGTGGATATACTCCGGGGACGAGTGCTGCGGATGTTCGGGCACGAGATGCCCTTAATCAACGGGCGATTGAAGTTGCGTTTGCCACCGCGGAGCGAGAATATCGCGTATGCGGCAACACACAGTCAGGGCACGGGGATCGTGAACAGGTGTGAAGTAATCGAGGGAATCACGCTCGGCGCTTGTATTACGACACCGCATGGAAACACCTGTGCGGTGTGTATAATTAACACGACCACCGAGGAGGTCGAGATCGAGCGCCCAGCTGTGACACTTGAGCCGTATGAGTCAGCAGAAAAATCAGGCGACGAGGTATGCGAGGTAAACGCAGCGAGCAACGAGAATACGGGCACGCGCCTCACGCGATTACGCGAGGCGATCGACGTGGGCCATCTTAATGAAGAGGAGACGGAAACCCTGCTCGAGGTGTGCGAGGATTTCGCCGAAATATTCCATCTCGAGGGGGACTGGCTCCCATGCACGAGCAAAATCGAGCACGAGATACCTCTCAGGAGCGGGGTAAAGCCGATAAAGGTACAGCCCTATCGGTTGCCGGAAACACATAAGCGAGAGGTGGCTCGTCAAACGGAACAAATGTTAAAGGACGGAATAATACAACCGAGCCGAAGTCAGTGGAATGCGCCTCTGCTCGTCGTGACAAAAAAGCCTGACGCAGCAGGAGTCGTGAAGCTACGAGTCGTCGTGGACTTTCGAAAACTCAACGAGGTCACAATCGGAGACTCATACCCACTACCCAATATTACTGAGATATTGGATCAGCTGGGGCGAGCAAATTATTTTACCACGCTCGATTTGGCTTCGGGTTTCCATCAAATACCGATGGCCGATGACGACAAGGAAAAGACGGCGTTCTCGACGCCGCAAGGGCATTACGAATATACGCGGATGCCCTTCGGGCTGAAAAACGCCCCTCCGACCTTTCAGAGGTTAATGAACACCGTGTTGGCGGGCCTGGACGGCATAAAATGCTATGTATATCTCGACGATATCGTGGTATTTGGAGCAACGCTGAAAGAGCATAATCAGCGTTTGCGTGAGGTGTTCGAGCGGTTACGGGAGGCGAACTTGTCGCTTCAACCGGGGAAATGCCGTTTCTTGCGAAAGGAAACGCAATATTTGGGTCACGTTATCTCGAGCGAGGGGGTACGACCGGACCCTTCAAAATTGGACGCTGTGAGGGATTTTCCCGTCCCTCGCAACGTAAAGGGAATTTTATCATTTCTTGGTCTCGCGGGATACTACCGGAAATTCATCGAGAATTTCTCGAAGATCGCAAAGCCGCTCACTGACCTAACGAAGAAGGATGTACCCTTCGTTTGGGCGGCGAAGCAGGAGCACGCTTTTGAGGAGTTAAAAAAAGCATTGACGACAGCACCGGTGTTGCAATACCCTGATTTCGAGAGACCATTCATCGTGACAACGGACGCTTCGGATAAAGCCGTCGGCGCGATATTATCGCAGGGTGAAATCGGAGAAGATTTGCCCATATGTTACGCGAGCCGTACGCTCAATAAAGCAGAGCAGAATTACACCACGACGGAAAAGGAATTGGTCGCGATCGTATGGGGTATCGCGCAATTTCGGCCATACGTATATGGTACAAGGTTCATCGTGGTAACGGATCATAAGCCCTTAACATGGCTTTTTGGCGTAAAGGATCCAGGATCGAGGCTCATGAGGTGGAAAATAAAATTATCGGAACATGAATTCGACATCGTTTACAAGGCAGGGAAGCGAAACACGAACGCCGATGCGCTGAGTCGCATATTTGTGACAACGCGGTCGCGTGCACGCCAAGCCACGAGCGAGGCGGCGGACGAACGCCGTGTGCCAGAGAGAGAGAGCGACAATGGAATGCATGCGGGGGCGCCATGCATACGCTTAGATGCAGCGAGGGAGACGGAGCGAGGCGACAGCGGCAGCGAGAGCGAGGCAGGTGATGAGTCAGCCATCGTGCCGAGCGAGGCAACGGAGTCCAGCGCGCTAGAGCGGGACAGAGAATGCGATAGCGACAGCCACTCCGGCGACGAAGATAACGGCGGCCATGCGAGTGGAAAAGATAACAGCCGTAGCGATGGCGATTATTTCAGCGAGGAGGAGAAGAAAAAGATATTACATGAATATCACGATGCACCGCTGGGCGGGCATCAGGGCGCAACACGTATGTTAAAGCGCATACGGCTCACGTACACCTGGCCGGGTATGCGAAAAGAAATAGAGGAATATGTGGCCACTTGTGATAAATGCCAACGAAATAAAATTCGCGCAACTCCAAAAGCGCCAATGGCAATCACGGATACGCCGGAACGGGCATTCGAAAAATGTGCACTGGACATCGTAGGGCCATTGACGGTAACGGAGACGGGGAATAAATACATCCTCACGTTCCAGGATTTGTTAACGAAATATAGCGTCGCGATTCCTCTCCCAACGCAGGCAGCGAACGACGTTGCACGGGCATTTACGGAGGAAATAGTATGCCGATTTGGTATACCTGAGGTGGTACTTACCGATCAGGGCACGAACTTCCTGAGCTCGGTATTTAAGGATGTTTGCAAATTGTTGCGCGTGGAGAAGGTGCAAACCACAGCGTATCATCCACAGTCGAATGGAGCGCTTGAGCGTTCTCATCGGACGTTAGCAGAGTACCTGAAGAGCTACACCGATGAAGATCAGAGGAATTGGGATCAGTGGCTACCGTATGCGATGTTCCAGTACAATACAACACCGCATACGACCACAGGTTTCACTCCCCACAGCCTAGTGTTTGGAAGGGAGGCTGAGCTACCGAGCTCGATAAAAAAGCCTTCGGGTACGCTGTACGCGTACAATGATTATTCACAGGAGGCACGGGAACGGATGCGAGCCTCCTGGGCAATAGCACGAGCTAATTTAAAGGCAGCGAAAATACGTGCGAAAGAGCTTTACGACGGAAAGACGAAGGAGAGAAAATTCCAAATTGGGGAAAAAGTTTTGCTGCACGACGAGACCGTGCGCCAGGGAAGATCAGCAAAGCTCACGGCCAACTGGATTGGGCCGTTCATCGTCGTGGAGACTCATCCGCCCCTCAACTACACCATTCGGAAGGGACGAAGGTGTATCAAGGTTCATGTGAACCGGCTCCGCGAATATATCGAGAATTAGGAGCGCGGTTCAAAGGGGGGAGGGAAGGAGCGAGATTTGGTACATATTGTGTTTTCGTGGCGTGAAGTCGAGACTTTGCAGAGCTCGAGCTTCGGCACCGTAGGGGTTAGGGCGATGGGACCGATTGCATTCGGTGCTCCAACTCCCCAGGCGGGTAACATTTTCCGGAAATGTTCATGGGACGCATGGGAAAAATTTTATGGGGTTTTTGCGGTCACGAGAATTACGGAGAATCGTCGCTTACCTTATATTCGTTTTGCGCCGGATTAATTGTGGTGATGTTGACAGTGGGCAATGTTGCGAGGAAATTACGAAGGAAACATTGTTGCAGGACATTGTTGTTGAGTAGCATGGCGGCTACGGTCAATGCACGGGACAGGTTCGCGATCGAGGAATTTCGGAACGTGCCAGGGATCTATTTCGAGCACGTGGGCACAATGAGTCTGTACACAGACGAATGGACATTGGCCGTGCGTATGGATCTGGCAAATCTCGTGGCATTGGAGCAATCGGTCGAGTGGCATCTTGAGGGCTATCGAGCAAGCTGCAAGCTATCTGTGGGCCCCGGCAGTTACTGTGCCGAGATGTTGAAGCATTTAACGCGACTTTCCGCAAAGGTGGCCGAGGAGATCGGCGTGGTGCACGATCTCGTTGGGGGCGAACACCCTCGGAGCAAACGTGGGTTAATCGACGGGCTTGGCTCCGTGGTGAAGGCCATAACGGGAAATTTGGATGCGTCGGACGGGGAGCGGATTGATGAGGAATTGTCGACAGTGCGCGAGACACAGGAAGCAATAAAAGATGGGATGCGGAAACAGCTGCAAGTGGTCGAGTCAACGCTGGATATTTTCAATCGCTCGTCGCACGCGTCCGAGCGCAATTTCAACAAGCTTAACGCGATGCTGCGGGAGGTCAACGGCTATTTCCACAACAGCACGGGTCGTCTGACAACACGACAACAGTTCGACGAGAGCCTGGGGCTGATGGACGCCTACGTCGAAGCGTTCCTCCGAGATGTGAGGGACATTGCGAGGCTGTTCGCCGGGATCGCCTCCGGAACGATCGATCCCGCCATTCTTACGCCGGAAAGGGTTACCAGGTACCTTTCGGAGGCATTGCCGCACGTGCCGAAGGGACAAAGTTTCCCTCGGCCCGTTACTAGGGAAAATGCAGCAGGGCTGTTGCGACTGGCGACTACGCGAGCATATCGCAAGGGAGAAATAGTCACGGTGCTGGTCGGGATACCCCTCGTCGGGACAGCGGAATTTGGCGTGAGTCGGACATACCCCCTGCCAAGGAAGGGGGAAAACGGAACATATTATTACCTCGAGACCCCATCCGGGCCGGTAATCGTGGATCGAGCGAGCCGGAGCTATGTACGGATGTCGGAACAGGAGCTAAGTGAATGCAAAAAGGATGGCACGAGATTCTATTGCAATCCGCGCCATCCCACGTTCCCGATCAACGGGGCGGCGCCGTGCAGCGTGCGAGTATACGCCGAAGGTGCGGTAGGTCGGGACCAGCAATGCCCAAAGCGCGTAGTCAGGTTGACTCACGCGCTCATCATCGGGTTACAGCGACCGGGACGATGGATATTTGTCGCGCCGCGACCCGAGACGGTAACCGTCGCCTGCGACGGAGTGCCGACGCAGCAGGCTATAATGCACGGCACGGGGTCATTGACGCTTGACGGTCGATGCACCGTAACCGCAGAAGATTTCCGCCTCGAGTCGTTGGGCCGACACCTGCAGCAGATAGCAAATGAAGATTTGGTGCCAACGTACAATCTCACGTTGACACCACGGGAAGCCGGTTACGTGCCACAGACGATCGAGCTGTGCGCGAACGCAACCCTTGAGCACGTGGTGAGCTCGCCCCGAGAGTTAAATGATCTCGGGGTACGCATAGGGCACCTCCAAACGGAGCTAGAGGCCACGATCACGCCCAGGCAACGCATTGTGGGCGCGATCAGGCAGCATATCGTTGGAACGATCTCGCTGTTGGCGGTGATGGCCCTGGCCATCCTCGTGGCGTGGGGGCGATGCAGGCAGCAGCAACCAGCGATGGAAGCCCCCTGCACGAAGGGGGCACGACCACACGACGCAACGATGCCGATAGAGCGGCAGAACCAGGGAAGAGCGGCCCCGATGACCGAAATCTCGATCTTACACGAAGCGAGGGGACCGGGGGAGACCCGGGACGCCATAAGACTACATGAAGGAGAGACGGAGAGCCAGAGGTTGCGGAGGAAAAGTTCTTTTATTGAAAACCGCACGCGAATACAAACGGAGATCGGGGGAGCGGCGCTTCAGCGCACGAACTCCCACTCATCGTCATCGTCATCGCTTTCGCCGGCGGGCCGGATGCCCGAGGATCCCGCCGGAAGGGTACGAAGGTACCCTGGGCCCGAGAGGGCGCGCCCGTTGATCTGACGGGGCGTCAGAACCAGCAGACGGGAGGAGTTCCGGGCATATGGACGGTCGTCAAACACCGGAATCGACGGAGGCGGCGCGGTATCCGGCTCGGGTTTCGCGGGAGGTGCGAGACGTTCGAAAACAATAACGCACTCGTCATCATCCTGCGTGGTCGGGGACAAACGTGTCCTCTGTGGGAAAAATACACCAGGGTGAGCCCAAGCCACAAGGGTGAGGTGTAACAAAAAAAAAAAAGAAAAGAATCCGCGAGGGAGGATAAGTACCTTGGCTGGAGGCGGCGACATCGTGGCGGAAGTAAAGTGCGTCGAAGTGACTTGACCGAAGAGCAGTGTAAGAGACAATAAAAACTTCCGCGTAACGAGGTGGCATATAAGCCAGACAAACCGCTCACGCAGCAAAAACAATCGGCCCCCCGGGGTCAACAGCCGCGGCGAGCGGTGTTGCGTTAGTACGTAAGAAGCATTGTAAAACTATATACGTTAAAGAAAAGAAACCTGTCGGTTTCTTTTCCTTAAGGGGGGAGGGATGTTATACCCCGAAAACGTACGCGAGTACGACCGAGGTTGCGACATAGCAACCACGGCGTACGAGCGCTAAGTTTCCTCATCAGACGCACGGTATCGGTTAGGCAACCGTCGCATCGGGCCTTCGGCGCTCGATCGCGGTCAACATGAATGCCGAGTCGGCAAATTGCATAGGCCGGCGCTCGGATCTCGCAATAACGCGAATCCGGAGCACCGAAAGATAAACATTAAATAAAGAAATTTGGAAACAATGTTTATCTTCCAAAGATGCTGCTGACACGCTCGCTCCACTTTATTGACTATAAAGTGTGATCGCGAGCTCACAGCAGCAGTCAGAAAAGGTATCCGACACCGTGCGACTGGTTGAGCGAGAGTACAGACTCGAGCAAAGGGTCTCGTAAGTAGTTTAAACCAAACAAGTCGGACACTAGTCCGACACTCTGTATCAATTATACTTCAGAAGAGTGTTGAGCGTCTTGAACGCCAAATAAAGTTTACGTGTATTCCACAACCTTTCTCGTGAGTTATTACATTCACTAAGGGTTCCAACCCTTAACTGGTAATCCCGAACAACGTTCTGAGAAGAGCGTAATATCACCGGGCTCGGAGTAGCTACCCGAGATTCGGCGGTACAACATACGATAAGAATAAATATTGGGTTTCAAACGGAGTGTGGGACCGGACGGGCCCCAGACGCATCGTCAGCAGCGATATCAGCGTTGCGTTCTCAGAACGCTTACCACTGATAGCGGTAGAGCACACGTGCGAGATCGCTGACGTTGCGGACTTGCCATGGGATGCTGCGTGAGCATAAGGCCCCACGCTCGGTTCCCCCACCATATGGACTCACGAGAGTCTTGCTGGTCAATGCAGCACGAAAGAAAAATCAGTTCTAACTCAACAATCGTCTCCGGCAGACCGAAACAGCCGAGAACAATTCAGAGACACCCGCAAGTGGTTCTCTGACATTACGACTCTGTCCCAAAGCGGATCACGCGCTACGCGTCATTAAAATATTTCAATATCAACATTTACAAATAATCAACTAGAAGTTACAGTGTAGTGTTAATTGTTCAATAATAAATAAGTGACAGTTCGACCGAACTTCTTCGCGTTGTTTGTTTTTTTTTACGAGTAAGAAATCATTTTAAGTGAACGTTTTACATCGAAATAATTCATTATCATATCGGTATAATAAGTATTCACGACAAACCATAGTTCTTTTGCACTTTGTCAACATAATTCGCTTTATTTTTTTTACTAAACACTTATTCCGATCACCTTCTTAGTGAACTCTATCCTACAATTCTCTCTCTCTCCTTCTTTATTCTTACGCGACCCTTGCCAAGAGGCGCTCTCTAGCGTGCGCTCGGGTAAATCCCTCTTTATCCTTACGCGACCCTTGCCAAGAGGCGCTCTTTAGCGTGCGCTCGGGTAAGTCCCTCTTTATCCTTACCCAGTCCTTGCCAAGAGGCGCTCTTTAGCGTGCGCTCTGGTAAATCCACTATACCTTAATACACTCTCGAAGGTAGTAGAGAAAGTGCAATTCAACTATGTGTTCGCGACATTTGTCTTGCCATTATGGGTCGTAGACGAGCCGGCACACGGTTTGCAATCCGTAAAGCGCTCGCCATTGCATCTGGAAATAATAGGACAAAATCAGTTCATCGGAGATCGTATTGTTCCGCATTAAAAATCTCGAATATACATACTATTTGTGAAGATCAGTGGTCCCAGAAGTCTTCTGCTGAAGGGACAAATTATAACCGACAGTTACCGAAGGTAGTGTCCATCGAACGCGTTGATTATCGCATTCACCTCGTGTCGGAGAATCCTCCTTCCATTCGCTTTCTTGGCTGCTCCCCGGGATCTGGGGATTCTGCGATCACTTATTCGAAGGTCGAGGACGACCGTTTGTCTGAGGCATCCACGGCTCCAGCTTTTCCGGTCCCGATTACCATCGAGTGAATCAACCCGCTACGTCCGAGGGCCACTCGTTCACGCTGACAGTCAACATACCAGGTAAGATTTTCATATTATTATCATATTTAACAACCACACATGTCCAGTACTGCTCTAATCCCTGACCGGCGCATTCCGGCCTAAACGAAGAGCAATCATACAGTATTCTGTAACCGGTCGCTTTAACATCGAGTATAGTCATAAAATTTTACATCGATAACATAGTCTGCGACGTAACACCGGCGAGCAGGGCGCGATCGCCCGACGGGCTACCCTCAGTGAGGTTCCTGGGAAACAATGCCTCGTCCTCTGGAGCCCAACTCCCGTCGAGAACCCAGTAGTCGAACTGACTGCACCGGAGTTACGCAACAAGAAGGGACGATTCTTTCTTGACACGGGCTCCGCGACCAGCCTGATAAAATTAGACTCGCTTAACGAGGATCTGCGAGTAAACGTACATGACATAATCTGGATAACGGGCTTGGAAGAAACAAAGATTCCTACTCTGGGCTCCGTTAATCTACATTTCAACGAAAAGCCGAGTAAATTTTACGTAGTTCGCAGTTTGCCACTAACTAGCGACGCGCTAATCGGCAAACCATTCTTCTACGACGAGGGAGCAGAAATTTCTTTTCATCATAAAGCTCTCATAACACGTAGCGACCCTATCCGTCCGAAGCCGTTTATCGAAACTCCTTCGGAAGAAGCCAATCGAACGGCGGAGGTGCTATTCACAAAATCAAACCCCGCGAAGACTAAGTTCAAGCTACGCGCGCGCATGCGACAGCAAATTGCGTTGCCGATCGCGAATTCGGATTTAACCGAGGCATATTTGCCGCGGGTAGAGACTTCAAAGGGCGTGTACGTGGGTAACGCGATCGTGACGCAGAACGAGGGCGTTTGCCAGGTCCTCGGGATTAATACGCGTTTCGAAGACGTTGAGATAGAGTTGGGTCCACAACAAATCGAATCGTTCGAGTTAAGAAACCCGGAAGATGTCGATTCAGAGTTCTCAGATACCGATTCTACGGAAGAAGAAATTTCTCCACCCGTCGATAGAGTCTCGGCAATAATGGCCGCCCTACGGCTAAACGATCTCAACGAGGAGGAACGTCGACATGTTCGGCGACTCGTTGAAGAATTTCCCTACCGATACAAATTACCGGGAGACAAATTACAGCGAACGGAACTGGTGTATCATCGGATTCCGACGATTGATGATCTCCCGGTAAACACAAAACAGTACCGCTTTCCAGTCGTCTATAAAGAGGAAATGGATCGGCAGGTACTAAAGAAACTGAACGACGGAGTCATAATCCATTCCTGCTCCCCGTACAACTCTCCCGTGTGGATCGTGCCAAAGAAGGCCGATTCACAGGGACGACCGAGGATGCGGATGGTTATAGACTTCCGCAAATTGAATGAAAAGACTATCTCGGACGGCTATCCTCTGCCGAACATGATTGAAATCCTGGAACAGCTCGGTCAAGCGAAATATTTTTCGACATTCGATCTGGCGAGCGGATTTCAACAAATACCGATGGACCCGCGAGATAGTCAAAAGACCGCATTTTCCACTCTGAACGGCCATTACGAATATTCTCGAATGCCGGAAGGATTGAAGAATGCGCCTGCAACATTTCAGCGCCTGATGGATCGCGTACTATTGGGTCTACAGGGCACGGAATTATTCGTGTACCTGGACGACATAGTAGTATTCGCAGCATCCCTCGAAGAACACGAGAAAAAGGTCCGCAGACTCATGATGCGTCTAGAGGATGCGAACCTGAGCTTGGAACCGGACAAATGCTCTTTTCTGCGCAGAGAGGTGGCTTATCTGGGCCATATAGTCAGCTGCGACGGGCTCCGCATGGACCCCAAAAAGCTCGAATCGGTTCGGCATTTCCCAGTACCGAAAACGCAGAAAAATGTGCGTCAATTTCTCGGTCTCTGCGGTTATTACCGACGTTTTATACTCGACTTCGCAGCAATCTCCAAGCCACTTTCGGACCTGTTGAAGAAGGGACAACCCTTTTCATGGGGGCCCGAGCAGAAAAGGAGTTTCCGGGCATTGAGAAAAGCTCTCTGTAGTGAGCCTATTTTACGATACCCGGATCTCGAAAAACCATTCACCTTGACGACCGATGCGTCGGATCTCGCGCTCGGCTCGGTACTGTCTCAAGAGCACGACGGTTTCGATCTGCCGGTTGCGTATTATTCACGCATCTTGTCGCCGGCCGAGGTGAATTACGCGACTACGGAAAAGGAATGTTTAGCAATAATTGATTCAATTGAACAATTTGCGACATACCTTTACGGAAAGAAATTCACGCTCGTGAGTGATCACGAGCCACTAAAGTGGATGCAAACGACGCTCGATCCAGGTAAAAGGCTTAACCGGTGGAACATGCGATTGCGTAAGTATGATTACGACTTCGTATATAAACCAGGAAAGCTGAACGTGAATGCCGATGAACTCTCGCGCAATCTGGTCGCTCGCGAGCTTTCAAGCTCGAGCGATAGTGAGGAGGAAGCTAACAAAAAAATTAGCCAAATAAGCTTGACGGTATTGCCGATTTCTTCCGGCGCAGGCTCCAGCAAAGGAGCTATACCCAAGCCAAAATCGATCCTCAAACCTCCTTCGGGATCGCGCGTTAAAAAGTCATCTCGAGTAACCTTGCCACCGAGTACAGACGCGATAGCAGGCCGCACGCGCGCAAGATTACAATCCGCGCCGGCCGCCGCGCCTGTATACAAGGAAGTAAGCTCGAGTTCGGAGGCTTCCGACCCGCCGATTCAACGGTTGCATAGAAGTATGCCACCCGCGGAATTATTGCCTCCGAAGAGACCAATAAAAGACCCGCCGGTTGCGGTTCAGCCGGAGGTTGAGCCTGCTGAAGAACCTGTAGAGGATACCGAGGCCGCAACCGGGAAAACAAAAGGCGAAATGGCACCACGCGATCGCTCAAGCATTGCGGTGGTTGTCAGGCCGCCAATGGATGAGACCGATGACGAAGATGACATTCAGGCTGATGAAATTATGCAAGCCGAACCACAAGCCAAAGACTGTCCCTCGAAATCGCTACAAGAGTCTCTCCAGTGGTTCGATGAATCGCTACGTTTATTGGAAAGCCGATATACGAAGGGCGATGACACAACCATAGAGTCGAACGCACCAGAGTTAGGCGAATTCGATTGGCCTGATTTCGTGTCCGAAGGAAACGAAATACACTCGGAGGCACACGAAATCCTTCGAATTTTCGACCCTTGGGATGATACCGGACACGACCTCGAATTACCGCGTCGGTTGGAAAAGATCGCCGAGCGAGAAAAGGGTATAAGTGAGACCGAATTATTACGGCGAGTGAGCGTCATGGGTTTACCGCAATCACAAAAAGAAGATGGCGACGATGCAGATGACGAGAGCGACGTAATTGAGGAAAACAAAACAGCCTCACCCGTCGCCTCGGAATCGGCAGCCTGTGCCGTGCCGACGGTACCGCAGCGATCGGTCAGATGGTCGCTGCCTCCCGCGGATCACAACCCCATGGCACGCTCGACGCCGCATCCGAAACGGGTGCCGCGGACAATAATTGAAGATGAAACGTTACTACATTCTACGACCAATCCGAATGTACCATCGAAATCCGGAATCAATTGTCCGTCGGATTTATTCGTTGTCGTATCTTCAGATAGCGATTCGGAGACAAACTCGGATCGCTTAAGCAGATGCGAGACTTCGACATTAGAAAAGAAATATAAGCCGGTAGTAGGCACTCGCGAGTGTCTTACCTATCGAGCCGATAATTATGTGCATTTTATTTCTGCCGACGGCGAATTGTCTACCCCTATTAGGAGACTGTTAGCCGACTTGGGCAAAATAAATCCGCAGGCCATAAAAACCCAAGGGTTACGGACCGGCCAGATACCAATAACACCACATGGCGAGCGCAACGTGTACAGCGTCGTCATAAAAGACCGTTACTTTGACAGAACACTCGAAGACGACTTATTGCTGGGACTGGAGAATTTGAAAAAAATTGTCATAAATTCTGGCATTAACTCGTTTCGAATTTCACGTTCTGGACATTTCTCCGACGCCCTGCCGAGCGGGCGTCTGGTGGAAAAACTACACGAGCTCTTCGATAAGTCCGGCGTGGCCGTAACGGTTTGCTACGGCAAACTATTGTTGCCGCCGGAAGAGTCGAGAGCAAAGATAATAAACGAATTTCACTGCAGTCTCGTTGGCGGACACAAAGGCGTTACAAAAACCTATCGGAAAATCCGAGAACGGTTTTTTTGGCCCGCTCTCCGCAACGAGGTACAAAACTTTGTTAGGCGTTGTAAGGGCTGTCAAGAGCGTAAGCTTGTACGGGCTAAGACCCGTGAGCCCATGCTGTTAACAGATACGCCCGCTGATACTTTCGACAAAGTGTCTCTTGACACGGTGGGTCCTTTGCCTACCACTCCACATGGTAATAAGCATATTCTCACCATGCAGGACCATTTGTCGAAGTATTGTCTGGTCGAGCCTATACCAGATTTGAAAGCTACAACGATCGCTGAAGCCGTGGCGCGCCGATTGTTTACGCAATTCGGTGCCCCGCGAGCTATCCTCACCGATCGAGGAGCGTCGTTCATTAGCGGACTATTGCAAGAAATATCCGTGATATTCCGCATTAAACAAACAACAACCTCAGGATATCGCCCACAAACGAATGGGGCCTTAGAGAGAAGTCATATCGTTTTGGTGGAATACATTAAACAATATGCCACCCAATACGACGATTGGGATAGACTGTTGCCATACGCGGAACTATCGTATAATACGTGCGTTCACGAGGCAACAAATTTCACACCATATGAAATTGTATATGGGAAGCTGGCTCGATTACCAAGTGAGTTCCTCGTCGACAATAAACTGGAAACGTATAATTCATACACCATCGAGCTAATCAAACGACTATCGGAAATTAGAGCAATGGCGGGGGACAATTTAAACAAAGCAAAGGAAAGGTCAAAGGGTTACTACGATCGGAAGATCCGCCCCTTCGAAGGTAAAATCGGAGATAGCGTTTATGTCCTAAAAAAACCGAAAAGGGGGAAATTCGATTGTCAATATCACGGACCATATAAAATCATAGAGATCTCGGATCGAAGTAACGTAATCCTAGAGACCATAAATGGACAGAGAATTCGCAAGCATGTTGACAAGGTGAAGTTGGCATACGAGTGAATAAAATAACTGTAATATTAATGGAAATATTGTTATCATCCCGTGTAAGTCGGGAGGGCTTGAGCGCCGCTCGGCGTAACACGATACATATGCCGCATGGGGCAAGAGAGACGGACGATGCACGCGCTCCGTCTGAGCGCTACCTGTCCTCGTCGCTCCGCGAACGCCGCGCGTCGTCGAGCCCTCTCAGACCAAGGAATGTCAAGGAAATGTGTGTGCGAGCAATTATGTGTATGTGAGAATGCGAGTTGAGACTTGTGTTGTGTTACAGACACGGATTGCCGGTGCGCGATAATAAGCTCGTCCGAATTTTCGTGGCCAAAGTAACCGAAAGGGACAAAATGAAGCTGTGGGTGTTGTTCGGGTGCCTGATGGGTTACGTTTTCGGTGAACTCAACCGAAATAATGCCTATCATGTGACAACAGTGACGGATCGTCCAGGACTATACTACGAGCGCGTGGTTACACTCCGATTGCAACACGTCGATTGGAGGGTGGCAGTGTTTATCGACTTGGAAAAATTCATCTCGAGCTTCCCGGAAGAACATGCGACTTTGACGGTAGCGTTGGAAAAGTGCTACGAAGTGACACGGACGATGTTCTTCGATACTAACTTTCCGCGAGGCAAGTGCGACGAACTTTTGAACTCTAATCATATTGCCAGCCGCATCGCGCGTGCAAGGGAATTGGCGGGCGAGCTGTCGAGAATAGCTCGCGATTCGGCGCCAATACGCGACTTGGGAAGTGTACATCTACGAACGATGAGAAAACGATCCGTTCCGTTAGGATTCATAGGCTCCTTAAGCAAGTCGCTTTTCGGGACAATGAAAGAAGAAGATGCGGAATACATAAATTCGCAAATCGATCGTTTGTTCTCTGATCAAGCAAACATCACACGGCTCATTGGAACACAGATGCATTTCACTCGCTCCAACCTCCAGGAGCTACACGAAGAACATCTCGCGGAAACCAGAAGAGTCAAGATTATGGATCATCGGATAAACGAAATGTGGAAAACAATAGGCGGAATCACAAAAGATACTGCCGAATTGATCTTCCGCGTAGAACTCGTGGACTATGCGAGGCGCGTCGAAATAAAAATCGATCTTTATATCGATGCGTGTGAGCAATATTTACGCGTCATCACCTTTGCCAGAGACGGGCGTTACCATCCAGCCGTCTTACCACGGCACAGCTATCGGCGATCTCGGGCGAGATAAGGGAGCGCGCGTCCGAGTTCGAATTTCCGTTGGCCGGCGACTACCTACGAGGCGAGCTACTGGCGCGTGTGGCGCGCGCCGACCTGATCTATCATTCTGGAAGGCTATTGATCATCGCGCATATCCCGCTGCTGGACCGGATGAGCTACAATCTTTATCGAATGCATCCGTGGCCGGTTCCACAAACGGGAATTAATTCAACAGGATCGGCTCACGTGACGCCAATAACCAACTACATCGCAGTATCGTACGACCGCCGCAGTTATTTTATGGCGGACGATATTTACGTGGCTGGTTGCAGTCGGCTAGAGAAAAAGTACATCTGCACCATGGAGACGCCGCTACATGAGGTATCGACATCGGAGCAGTGTGAGATCACGATGCTTATGAGACCGTCCGTACAGGCGTATCGCAACTGTAACGTGAGAGTCCGAACTCAACACAGGGCCTCGTGGATACATTTGCCGTCTCAAGGCGGATGGCTGTTCTCTCTGAATGACAAAGAACAGATACACATTCTTTGTCCAGGACTTGACGAAATTACGACCACGCTGCAGGGAGCCGGGGTGTTTCATCTTAGCCCAAACTGCGTGGGGCGAACGCGTACAACGGCACTTACCGGCATAAGGACTTACAATAGCCGAGAGCAATACTTTTATACTCCGGACATTTCCCTCAACGTGACTATCGTGGTGCCGAGGCTTCTCGAACGTCTCGATGCCTCAAATTTCGCGTTGCCCACCGAACCAATCGAAGAAGCAACGACGGAGAAAAATCCGGAGACTTGGAAGCTGTAAGAGGACGGTGAGTCGTTGTTTGAAATCGAACGACGAATCGCCGAGATAGGCACGCACCGACGCGAGAAACAACAGCGAAGTTATTTATTTCTCGCTGGCTTCTCATGCCAAGGGCTGATTATCGCCTCATTAATATTATACTGCTGTGGCTCGAGGATATTGAGAGCTCTTACGTGCCTGTGCCATACGAGACGTCGTCGCCGCAGCAGAGTCGAAGAAGGAAATCATAGTCCAGAACACGATAACGACTCTAGACGAAATCTGCGTGCGAGGCTGCGTACAAAGAAGGGCTATCGCTCTCCCAGCGCAATACGAAGAAAAGCCACGTCAGCAACGTTCCATGCGGAAAGCGAAGACGTCGTAATCTCAAGTGGTGCCGAGCGACGAAACAAAACACCGCTATGCTCTGTAACGGTCGACTTTTTCACCGACGCGTCTGTCGGTTACTTCGCGATCGTTAGGGATTCGGGGCGAGCAAAAAATCGTTAGATGTGGTCAAATTCGGTGAAATGAATGGTTATTTATTCAAAAACACATAAATAAAACGAAATACAATATCACAATTATTTCGTATTGAAGTTTTCTCCTTCCGATGATTCCTGTATTAAAATCGCGTGACGAAACACACTCGAGTTGTTCGTCAAAAGAAAATGATTAATTGTTAATTGTTAATTAATTAGTTAATTAATCGTGAAAAACGATGAAAACGCCAAATGTTTCGAATTATGATCGCGATTTTGTTGCCAAACTCAAAATTCAATTCAAAATCTCATTTCTCAAAAAAAAAGAAAATTTACGATCTGTTTTACCGACCGAGAGTCAGTGTTTCGTAAGAGAAATGTTTTTACCGATGACTCGTTCGACGTTCGTCAAGAATGAAACCCAAACGCGAAATTAAACGAGATTTAAATAAACTTCTGTTTTTGAATTACCGACCGAGTCAATTTTGCGGCCCTTTCCGATTGTCGTTGCGTGTTATATGAGAAACTCAAAAAGAACGCGAATGATGATCCTTGAAACGCGAGAGAAACCAAAAATTCGATGCAATGAATTTTTTTTCTCAATTTACCGATCGAAACAATTTACCGACCGAGCTGTTTTACCGTCCGAGTCGTCCTTCTCGGCACGGTGTCGCGTGTATCTCGAAAAATGTTGAGGTTATGTCGCGGAAGAAATTTTTCGAGGTTATGTCTCGAAACGAAATTTCGAGGTTAGATTTCCCCGCTGGCTTAAACTAACCTTAAAATCTAAAGAATTTTCTAATTTGCATTTAGCATCTGCCGTGAGGAAGGTGCACGTAGAGGAGGATCGGGGATCGAGCTCGGAAACGAGCTCGAACCGCTACCCCGTGCGTGGTTAACCTCCTCAGGGCCCTCTGCGAGAGGCTCGGTATTCGCCCGGAGAGATTTTAAAAGCGGGGCCGCGATCAAATCTCCCGGGGTGCAAGCTCACCTCCGCCGGGTAAACTAACCTACAATCCTCCAGAGAACTACGATAACCGGTGTCTGACACCGAGTTGTCCTAGCCCCTGGGCTTAGTTGAACAAATTGAACTAAAGAAGTACCTGAGTGGAGCTCCTTCAGCCGACTGCTGATTTTTCTGCGTTCGGCACGCCCTTTTATACAAAAACCGGCCCCTGGCTGATTGGCCGAAAAATGCCGCATTGCGGTATTTTACCTTTCGGCTAATCAGCGCTCAAGAAAATTTTCGCGGCCAATCGGAGCCACTGCGGCAGTACCTGCGCGCCGCTCTGCGTGAAAATCAATAAACGGGTCGATTTTCACGCGCGCGAATATTTGAATCGCGGAAAATACAAAAAATAGAAAAATGCGACAAAATTCAATTTTTATCGAGAGAAAGTTGTCGACGATGAATTTCTAATGAAATTGAGGCGGAGATCGACCTCGTTCTCCGTCTCAGCTCCTTACCCCGGCAAGACGCCGTGGTAGATTAGGCAGGGCCTAGTCGTCTCGAACCTTTGTGCCCCCCCACCAAGACCAACAAGAGGCACCGGAAAAAGGAATCGGCGACTTCGAGATGCAGAGCGGTCACTCATTACCAAACTGTCGACCGAGCCGAACAGTCACGCGTTCTACGTACTATTCAGTCTTTGTCGCGAGTGCGGAATCTTTAGACTTTCATAAAACAATTATTATACTTGGTCAACTCACGCGTATGCGAACATTAGTGAAACGTGAGCGAACCTGAACTTAGTGAACCATTGGTACGTGGTGATTCTTCGAGTTCTGTGCGTGTGCCCCTGTGACTTTCGCGCCTTGTCTTGGCCTTCCGACAAACCTCCGTGTTACAATTTCCTTTCATTGGCGCTCAGCTACTTCGCACCTACGGGGAGGTCACTTACTGACGATTTAGCGAATATCTCGCTGATTTAGCGGTCATTCGCTGAATTAGCGGCAACCGCTGCTCCCCCGGGCGTGCGGGGTTGGGCTGTCAACTTCTTACTTTCCGTGAGCGATTCTCCGCTCAACTTCGTCCCGCTTCGCGCGAATACCCGCTTGGATAATTCCTGGCGGACTTTCTTTGAGCGGTCTCTCGCTCGAGATTGTCTGCCGGATACTCTTGAGCGTATAACCGCGCGGGCGGTTAACATCATTGTACTCTAATCCTTCCCGCTACGCGCGTTTACCCGCTTGGGACATTCCGGACGGCCTTTCTCTGAGCGGTCCTTCGCTTGAGACTGTCTGCCGGGTGTTCTTGAGCGTACACCCGCGCGGGCGTCTAACATCACTGGCGTTCTTTGCTTCGCGCGAATACTCGCTCGGAATATTCTGAGCGGACTTTTTCTGAGCGGACCCTCGCTCGAGATTGTCTCGCTCGAATACTCCTGAGCGTACAACCGCGCGGGCACCCAACCCTCTTCTCTTCCTCTCACCTTCATCAGTCGGCAGGGCCGGGAGGAGACGCGGAATTCAAATGGGGCGACGTGCAGGAACTAAACATCGGTTCCAGCGCGAGAGTGCAATAGCTGCGGGAAGGGTCCCACACCCAACCAAGGACGCGAGGAGCCGACCGCCGCGGTGATCACTGCCCAGCCACAGCCATCGACCAGCATCGAGGACCAGCCATCGGCCGCGAATACACCAGGAACGCCATCCGAAGATCAGCGGCCAATTGCTGGCACCTCCGGAGCTCCAACCGACCAGAATCCGGTCACTACCAGCACCGAGGATCATCAGCCGGTCGCCGGTACTTCCGAATTATCCAAGGAACAGCTTCCGCCTGCCAGCACCGAGAAGCAACTCCCGGTTACTAGCACCTCCGGAGCGACACCAGCGGAAAAACCCGTGGCTGTGGTACCGCCGTGGAAGGTGGATATCCTCTACGTGGTGCCAGAGCCACCGCCACCAGGATTCCGACCGGCAGGAGAGCCAGCCGCGACCGAACCCGTGATCGTGCCGGCCACTAACGAGCCGGCCGTGAACGAGCCAGCCGCGGAACCGCGGAGACGCCGACCGGAAACCAGGCCCGCGAGACGACGATCCGCGGACAGGACGCCCAGAGTGCCAAGGGAGCCTAGGAGGAGGAGGCAACGTTCGGCCGAACGAAATCCGACGGTGGAAGCGCCACATCGGAGCAGACGCCGAACCGGCAATAACGAGCCTGCGGAAGAGCCACCAGCGGTACCGCAAGCCGCAACCGAGCCAGCAGGACCGCCGGTCGACCCGCCGCTTCCACGAAGACGACCCGTGCCGCTGTCATCGCGACACGGCACGATTACCCGAGTGCCGGCAGTTGCGCTCGATAGGATCGAGCCTGTGCGGGAAGCAGTTGGCGCACCGAACATAGAACCCGCGGAACCAGTGCGCGCAGCCGCGAATAACGCCACCACGGCGACGGACGTACCTGCGGAACCAGGACGCGAAACCGCGAACACAAGTGCAAGCGCGAACGCGAGCACAAGTGCAGACGCGAGCGCGAACACGAGTGCTACCGCGAACGCGAACACGAGTGCGACCGCGAACGAGAGTGGGACCGCGAGCACAAGTGGACCCTCAACGGGACAATCGCGACTGAGACCGACAGGCATTGCACCACCTGGGACAGTGCCCCTCGGTCAACAATCAAGTGCGCGAGTGACCACGGACATCACGATCTTGACGCTTGATTGACCAAGCAAGTGATCTAGCAACAAGGTACAAAGAAGCGATGGAGCAGCGCGCGGTCACCACTACCCTAAAGGGGCAATGCGCGTGTTGCGGCCAACCAACGGTGCGTTGTCCCAACTGGGAAAAGTGCTACGAGAAATGCATGATGCGGCACGAGAGGGGTAGCGAAGGGCGCCGATGCGTCCTTTGCCGCTCCTTCGTGGCCAACAAAGAGACGGCACGTCATGCCGGAGTGTGCATGTCGCGATATGCGCGATGTGTCGCAGATTTAAAGGCAAAACCAGCCACTATGCCGGCCGGCATGCGCTCCAGCGAGCTCCAACAGCCCCAGGAGAGCCAACCGCCGGGACAACCAGCCAGTAGCACGGCAACAACAACAGCCAACAACAGCACGGCAGCGCGATCCCGGGTGTTTTGGCCCACCAGGAGACCAGGCGCGCCGGTAAAACGGCCCGCAACCGTCACCGTCAAGGACAAGGGCCAACAGACGGAGTTTGCGACAAAGGACAAGGGAGTGCAAACGGCGCCCTTGCACTTAGAGCCCGGGGAGCTCTACCCATTTGTGCAGTGGGTTGGGCCCATCCGCCTCGGGCGCCCACTCTGCCGCGCTGATAAGCGACGTCTGGAGCGGGCATTTGACGCCCTATGGGGGGAAGTGTACTCCCTCATCGACGGGGCGGAAGAGGCCGAAATCACGGACATCCCAACGGCACCTCCCGCCGAATCGGAGAAACCGGAGGACTCTGCACCCGGTCAACCAAACGACGGGAATAATGTCGAGGAAGATCCGGAAGAAGGGGTATTGGCTGGTGACACCGAATCACCAGCTGCGCCCTCTCTTCCGCATTCCGAGCCCCCAACCGATCGTATCAAATCGTGGCTTCGGAACCTGCCAAGCCAAGATACGATTTTGCGTCGGGCAAGTCTATTCATGGACCTATCCGGCCAAAGGGAATTGGAGAGAATCCTTGGGAACTCCCTGGCGGAGCCGGACGAAAGAGGCTCTCACAACGGATCTGGCAAGGGAACGGAGGAAACCGAGGCAGAAGATCCGCCTGCAGGGGAGGTCGCGACGGAGCCCGACGCAGGCCTCACCTCGCAGGAGGAGGCCACCGAGAAGACGGCCGAAACGAGCGGCCAGCGGAACGAGCTACCAGGGCCACTGTACGACGAATCGTCCGCGTCCAGCCCATCTGTCGTGCACACGACCGCGCCGGAAAAACACGCCGACGAGGACAGTGAGCGCCAATTGTGGCTGCACCTACATGTGCAGTCACAATTGTACCTCGAAACTCCGGGCGAAGTCTTCACGGGGCTCGCGGATTCGGAGGACACCGAAAACGAGCCCCGCAACTAGAACGAGTCGACGGCGAGGGATTCACAGCCTTCTAGAACGAGTCGACGGCGAGGGATTCACAGCCGTCTAGAACGAGTCAACGGCGAGGGATTCCCGGCCATCGTCATGGAGCAACGATCGGGACATTCCCGCTACCCGGATCAACAGAGCAACGCGGTATCGTAGACCAAAAATACCGTAAATATAATACCGTCAAACCGGAAAAAGACATTAGTATAGCTTCGCATACATATATATATATACCATATAATACTGAAAATTAATAATTCGACGCGGACGTCGAATCTTGAGGGGGGAGGATTGTTACGATCGTGCTGCGGGAGGATTCGCTTTCCGCGGATCCAAAGTGCGCAGCGCGATTCGTAACCCCGATACGCGCGGATAGATCGTCTTCGCGCTGACGGGGGCTGCAGCGATAGGATTCCGCTGCTGCTGCCGTCGCGCGAAGTCATCGAAATCAAATATCTAACTAGATAATAAGTTCTAAGAAGACTGACCGTTGCGTGTGACTCGGTAACGGATATCGCGATGGCGTTCTCGGTCGCCGAGTCCGCTGAACAATGAAAACGCGAAGGTTGCAAAAATCCACCCCGGCTTGCCACCCGCCGATTGCGAGATGAGCTCGGCGGATGAGCTCGCCGGGGAGATCAGTCCCGTTTTGACACGAGAAGCGAAAGCTTGTCACGGAAAAACTCCTCGTAGAAGCACTCGCAAAGTGATATAATTCTGTCAATAGAGAACCGCGGCCCATAGAAATTGTTCGAAAGTCAATAGAGCCGAAAGGAGCTTTGATTAGTTTTTGCGCCGCGACGGTCAGCCTTCACGTGCTAGGTCAAGTGTTACACCTTGTGCCACGAACTATATAGAAACAGTCGTGTAGAATTTAAGTGATCGCAGCCACCCGAAGGTATAGAAAGGGGAAGAGAAAGAGAGAGAAGCGAGAGGGAGGAAAAGTGTCTGCGATCGGAATATTATTGTAAGTAGAGTTTAAGCAACTGAACAGGATAAGAATTAGAATATAAGGAATATTTTCATAATAAAGGCATCCAGGATAACTTTTCAAAACTGGTTAATAAAAATATTACCCTTTAAATTTTTACCAAAATTTGAAGTCATAATCTTGTCATCTTTTAAAAACCTAACCATCCTCAAGAAACGCCCTGTATAGGACGTCCGGTAAAGATCCCAAAACAAAATTAAATATAAACCCTTCGTACTTCATACGAAGGGGTTCACTTGAGAGCCCAATAACGCCCTGGGACGTAACACCGGGATCGAACTCCAGATTGAGTTGGACCAAAAGTTTTTTCTGTTGCTTTGTTTACGTAAATATTTGTTTCAAACAAATGCTTTTTCGTTCAGTAAAAGAACACATTTAAATCGCTACTAAAATCGTATACACTTAATTGAAACAAGAATGGATTTTTACAATCTAATAACATATCTTGCTAATAATAGTAACCAAATTTCATTATTGCGGATAACATGTTATCGTAATGCTTAAATTCGCTTGAAATTGAAACAATAGTGTGTAAATTTCGTTGTATTAGGTTCCGCGGAATTCCCTGCCCAGACGTAGACGTCAACGACGCATGCGTCGTGTAGCCAATTTGACCGATGTAAGTAACAAAAAATCACTCATGTAGACGGTGCTAGTGCATTACGCAGCGTGCGGTGCGGTTAGTATCGACTAGTGCGATAATAGTACATTACTCGTGTGATTCCATCACTCGCCTTCGGCTCGTGCTGCAACCTCACACTCGTTCGAAAAATGTTTATTTCACTCCGTGCGATGTACGAAATTTTTCATCACAAGGTGCAAAAATAGCGGTTTTACGCACGCGAAGCGGGCGGAAAAGTTTCAATTTTGGCACAGTTTATTTAAATTATAGACCTGTAAATTATATTATTTATTTATAAATTATAATAAACTAAACTAAACCAAACCAAGCCTAACCTGACTTAACCAAGCCTAACCTAACCACATATCCTAACCTAACCTAACTAATCTAACTAACCTAACCCCCTTTGCCAAAAAACCCACCCCCAGTGGCCATATCTGTATATCTAATGATATAATCTGTATTTGTAATCTGTATGATCTCTCTATATTATATAAATAAGTCGCCGCCGCCGCCGGGTACAAGAATCGAGGGACTTAGAATATTGTTGCCGCAGTCGAGTGTGTTGCATGTCAGCGTCGACACGCACATTCCTTCGAGGCAATTCCCGGTGAACGTCGTCCGGAGGAAACGACTAAGGTGGCAGGCTCTCTGCGCGACGTCTTTAAAGAAAGCGTCGGCGAAGTCTGGAACCGATTCCATCGTGGCGCCGGTAAACCTCGATGGATCGGCCAGCGACGCATTCCAAACACGCAGAGTCGGCTCCATATGACGGCGAACAGCACGTCTTTAAGGGGCGTCTCCGCGACTTCGGCGCGCTCAACATCCTCTAGGAAGGGGCTGCAGTGCGCCAACCCCTTCAGAAACATAAGCGCGTAGCAATAGTTGCTTGTGCGGAAATATGGGTCGCCATCGGCATTTGAAATATTCTAAGTCCCCAAGCCCTTGGCCCGAAATGTTCCAAGTCCCTAAGGGGGCCTCGGCCAGAAATATTCTAAGTCCCTGAGGGGCCCTCGGCCAGAAATATTCTAAGTCCCTAAGGGGGTCTGTGCCCGAAATATTCCAAGTCCCTAAGGGGGCCTCGGCTCGAAATATTGAGGGACTTAGAATATTTTCGCCTGCCCTCTCTCGCCCTCAAGAATCAGAAGGGCGTATGTCCTCAGACGACCCCCCCTCCCCAGAATCAGAAGGGCGTATGCCCTCAGACAAAAAATATATTTTGGGCCACGATCCCCGTAAAGACATAAAATATTTTTGCCAGGGTTGGAGGGGGGCAAGCAGAAACGTTCTAATTTCTTAATTTACGTGAACGGCAGCGGTGGTGAGATATCTATGTCATATAGAGAGATATCTCGGTTATCTTCATATAGTTGCCTGCTTCTTTTCGAATTTCGAATTACAAATCAGAAAATTCGAAAAAATATTCCAAACGGACTTAGGCTTTAGGGACTTAGGAAATAACGCAGAGGACATTCTTTTACGTACGGTGCGCGAGCAACTCGAGTGAGTATTTTGAAATTATACTAATTAGAGGCCTAATTATATATAATTAGAGGTCTTCCGCACATAGGATTGAACTGAAATCATTCTGGTATCTTCTCTGATACTATTATTAAACTGAATTAATTAAAATATACTTAACGCGAACATTCTGAATTAGGACAATCTATCTGTCAAAAGTAAAAGTTGCATAACTTCAAAAATATTATAGATAAATGAATAACGATTACTCATGTCGATGCAGCAGATCATTTAGAAGTTATAAGGTGTCTACGAGTAATAATGTCAAATAACACTTATTTCTCGAGATAATCAAATTTCCAAATAAATGTCCCGATAACTTCGTTACCTTGACGAAACTCGCTGTACAACTATAAAATCAATATTATTTCACTCGAGAATATTACCGTTTGGCATATAAATTACTTAGGATTAATTACAAATTATTAACCATTTTCAATAATATCAACAAACATGTTAATAATAGGTATTGATGCATAACAACATCGATAATCGAAATCAGATAATATTATAAATAATAATACGTACCTTATTATTGATATTGTAATGATGGTCCCGCTAAGCCTTACTCGTTCTTTCCCGAAATCCGTCGAATGTCTTTCCTGCCTACGTGACTTTTAACGCCAGATGCATCCTCATTATCGCTGGGCCCCTTGTCGTTGAATGCATGCACGCCGTCTCTCCCGATTAAGGCCCAAAACCATTATTTTTCATATCTCCAGACCCTAACTTTACGACCCTATATTCTCGGAATCTAAGACTTTCGTCATTCCCAACGTCTCTCGAGATGTGGCCTCATTTCCCACAGTACTTTAACCCTCGAATTCTTCCCCACCGTGCTACGATTTTCTCACAGAACTCTGCTATAAGAATCGTCCTCATCCGAGGCTAGCGAGTTAGTAGTTCTTCGATCACATAAGCAGCAACGTTACGCTGTCCATTGTAATACTGAAAATAAACGTCTTGTGCTATTCGAATAAGTGTCTACCGCGTTTTTCCTTTCAACAATCGCGTTCCGTAGCCGAGTCGGCAGCTTCACCCATAAAATTATCGTCAAGAAATAAATCGCGACGTCACATTGGTGCTAAGTGTGGGGTTTGCCAACTCTAAGTGTCAGGAACATTGAAACGATTAACAACACTAAGAAGTTGCACGAGACAAAAACATCAAGGCTGGATAAACAACAAGAATTGGTGAGTAATCGCAACTCTTTTACTCAATACCGCGAACAAGAATCCTCAATCGCGACCGATTCCGACAGTGAGTCCGCGGCTACTAACTCACATTCCACCATAAACTTCTGTAAAATAATCAGAAACAAAATGACCGAAGTAAGCAAACGTCAACAAAACGACGAACAAGCGCAACACAACAGCGAAATATCCGAGCTCGATATAGAGGAAATAACACCAAAAGAGGCCATAGATCTTTTTAAAGAATTCGATAGAAAAAATATCGGTGTTGAGATGTTTATCAGCACCATTGAAGACATGAGACAACAAGTAACCCGACAAGATTACCTCCCCACGGGGGGAGGCTGTAACCCCTACGTGGCGCGTCCCCAGGTGGCGGATAGGGGAACGCCCTCTAGATATATATAGGTAAGAGGGTCATATATTGAAACCCCTCCCGCGGACCAACACCAGGGGAGTAAACCTCGTGAACAAACCGTGATGGGGAGTAAAAAAGGAAAAACGATTACGGTGCAGGGATTCGGAAGCCCAGTACTGGCGTCTGTCGGGCGTGAGAAAGCGGGCCCCGGGACGTCATTATCAAACGACCGCAATAAAACCACAGAGAAACTCTCCTCTTTAAACAGAGACCGAGGAAATGAGCGTAGATCTTTATCTACCAATACGCGATATTTTGTTATAAAACGTACGGAAAGCAATTTCGATTTAGTTAGCCCTTTCTTGATCAATAGAATCTTAACTGCAGTAATTGGGACAGCGAAAAGCGTCAATAAGTGCCGAGAAGGTTTGACGGTCGAAGTATACGATTCCAAACAAGCGATACGTCTGTCAAAGATGAAGGAATTCGCTGACTTTCCAGTGAAAGTTAAACTGCATGGTTCACTCAACACTAGTAGAGAACAAGTTACATCTCGCGATCTCCTAAACTGCTCCGCTGACGAAATTCTCGAAAATCTGTCTAGCCAGGGTGTGATTGGTATACGGAGACGCACGATTATGAAAAACGGAAATCGCATCGATACTTCCACCTTAATCCTTACTTTTGATACACCGGAACTACCGAAGTAAATAACTGCTGGTTACCTTTCCCTCCCGGTTACCGTGTGGATTCCACCGCCGCTAAGGTGCTATAACTGCTAAAAATTCGGCCACTCGTCTAACGTCCGCAAAAACTCTGCTGTATGTGCCTGCGGTCGGGAACCTCGTGGTGAGAATCCCTGCCCAGAGCCTTATGTATGCGTTAACTGTAATGGGCCGCATTCTGCTAGATCTAACCAATGTCCGATCTTCAGGGCGGAAACAGCTATACAACGTATCAAGACAACAGAGCATATAACGTACCGCGAAGCAAAGTATAAATACCGTGATAGTGTGCGAACATATCCAGTAGTATCGTATGCAGGAGTCGCTTCATCGGCACCTCATCCGGTGCAGCCAGCCTTTAACATTTAAGACCTCGTTGCGGCATTAATTCCCGAACTGACACGTATTATTCAATCGAATTTGAAAAGTACAGAGGTCCTCGAATCGCGGGTAGCTGAAACGCCTACCAATGCTGGGCGGAATGACCCGAAATTACTCGTGAAATCGTCGGTCCCCTTGACAACCTTTATCCCAACGTCGGTCCTCCGACAGACGACAAAAAAACAGCAGCTACGATGACAACCGGATCACTTTGACACGTCGAAAGTATTCGGGTGGTTCACTAAAAATTCATCTTCAAACAGAAATCGAAACAAATTAAAACGCAGCAACTATCAAGCTTCGACGCCAGCCGATTCCATTGCATCGGTAGGCGAAGTAGTCCAGATATCAATATCGATAGTTCAACGGTTAGCAAGCCCCCAAAGAAGAAGATTGTACTCAAAGGGTATGAATCGACTGTTGTAGAACCGATGGTGGCGGATCAATCGGCATCAGATACTGAATCAGAGAAAATATTCGACGCAGGTAGTCAAAGCGCGGCGGCCCCAAGTTCCGTCAAGGACACGCCGCCCAAAACCTAGGTACCTTTATTTATCGCCCTTGTGAGTAACAGCTGCTTATAATTAATTTACGGCACCTTAACATAATCAAACATGAAAATGCAACTTAACTAATTCAATGGAATTGTATTGGAATTAAGAGGCATCTCCCAGAATTACAGTTATTAGCGGCCCAACGACGGCTGACAATATTTGCTATACAAGAAACCCGATTAAACCAATCCGACAATTTTGCTCTGCGCAACTTCGATATATACAGAAATGATTGCACTACGGGCCATATCGCTCATGGTGGCATAGCTATACTCATACGGAAAGAGAAATTGTCCATTGATGTCCCACTGACTACAAATTTGCAAGCAATTGCGGTGCATATACCGTCATCGACCGTGACACTTTGCTGTATCTACCTACCAGACGGCGCCTAGAAATCCGAATATCTTACGGATTTATACAAACAATTACCAAGCCCGTGTATAATCTTAGGAGACTTCAACGCTCATAATACTCTTTGGGGCTCACGCATAACTGATAAGCGCGGAAACGCAGTTGAGCAGTTTCTGGAAGATACGGACCTGATTATTCTTAATGACGGAGATCAAACTCACATCACACTCAGCACCGGGACCGCATCGGCAATTGACTTGACCTTTTCCTCGCCAAGTCTAGCAAGTAGGCTGTCATGGAAACCTCTACCCGATCTTTTTGGAAGTGATCATTTTCCGATACACATACACCAATCGCTGGGTAACCAGGTAAAAAGATACGTCCGTAAATGGCAATTTGACAAAGCCAACTGGTCGACTTACAGGGATTCAATATCTATACGAGAATTACCAGATAACATTAACGATGGTTTCGACTTAATCACTGGAAGTATTCTTTTTGCAGCTGACACAGCAATTCCAAAATCATCGGGATTTAGAAATTCAGGCTCTGTCCCATGGTGGAACAAAGAGATTGCTAAAGCGATTGCTGAAAAAAAAAAAGCCCTACGCGAGTTCAAAAAGAAACCAACGATATTCAACATGATCACATTTAAACAACAGCGCGCACTTTGTACGAAAATGATCCGAACTGAAAAGAAAACCACTTGGGAAAATTATATATCCACGATCACCGCATCCACTCCGGCGAGCAAGGTTTGGCAGAAGATACGTTCTATTTCTGGAATGAACACACCCCTTATTGGACCTATAAGAGGGCCGGGAGGTACCCTCACCAAGGATCCCCAACAAATTGCAAACGCCTTTGCGAGGTTCTTTGAAGCAGTAAGCAGTACGCTAAACTACAGTAACGAATTTCGACGAATAAAACCGCAATTAGAAAAACATCTAGACTTTCATACGGCAGAGCAATACACATACAACGCGCCGATAACAATAGCAGTACTGAATGCCGCCTTGGGTCGTATGAAATCAACACCGTCCCCTGGCCCGGACAATATACCAACAATTATGATAGAAGAACTTCCCATTGAGATGAAACAAAAAATAGTTGACTTATTCAATAAAATCTGGACTTGGTTCTATCCGGACAAATGGCGCGAGGCCACCGTAATACCGATTTTAAAAGATGCAAAGGACCGCACGGACACAAAAAACCATCGACCAATATCCCTCACGTGCTGTATGAGTAATATAATGGAAAAAATAATACATAACAGACTTATTTGGTGGTTAGAAACACGGAATCTAATATGTTCTGATCAATGCGGCTTTAGAAAAAATCACTCTACTATAGACCAAATCATAAACTCAACGGATGCTATACATGAGAACTTCGAAAATAAAAAGCACCTGGTTGCTGTCTTTTTTGATCTGGAGAAGGTCTTCGATATGACTTGGAGGTACGGAATTCTTGAAACACTATAAATGGGGAATCAGAGGTAACCTTCCAAGGTTTATAGCAAGCTTCCTAAAAAACAGGTATTTCCGAGTTAGAATAAACGATCGACATTCATCATTACACAGCTTAGAAAATGGAGTACACCAGGGCTCAACACTCTTCTTCTTCTTCTTCTTCTTCTCAATTCGACTGAAACCAGTCTGGCCACAGGCCAAAAATCCGCGCCGGCCAATTATTCTCGAACTATAAACTGAGGCGAGGTGGCGCCTCCACCAATGTAACTAGTGATTTTTATGGCCTTCGCTCAGCCTAGGTATTTTATAGAACGGTTGGTATATAAAAAGGCTATTTAAATATAGCTCCTCAAAAATAACAAAAATAAAAATCATCACAGCCTTCATGGAAATGTTCTTATGTTACGCAAACATAAGTTTTTCTTCATTTTCTTATATCTTTTTCTTTTTTTTTTTTTATTATGAAAATTCCCAACCTCAAGGTATTTAAGTCAACAATTTGCCTAAATTAAATATCACAGTTAGTACTATCACAAGATTACTTTACTAATAAATTAGGTCGCATATCTCCTTTACCTCTTTAGCAAAATCTAAAATCATTTGCAAAACCTTTTCACAATCTGAAAAGGCTAAACTCCTAATTTCCAGCGGGGGACGGATTCCAAGCCCAGCAAGAGCTCTCAACAATTTATCAAGAGACGCGGTAGCGTCTCGACGCCAAGTACATAAAAAAATTTTTTTTTCGTACGAGGCTGGCCGAGGCGCTGCCGCTTCTTAGTATACGCGAATATGCCGGAAGTAAAACTTTCGCTCGATAATTCTCGGAAGATTAACTTCGAATCAAATTTTTGGCAAGTCTTTCATCATATAATTTGGCCATCAGCTTTCGAATGCGCCTAGGTGCGATTGAATCGGTGCAGCCGTTGCTGAGATATCGATGCCGTGACCCAAAAGGTATCCGATCAGCGATACTTGAAAGAAAAAAATGTGTAGATGAGAAACAGATGGGCATCCTCTCCGATCATTTAACGGGTTACGGCCATGGATATACGCCCTTCTGCTTCCCATCTACATGTGTAGATGAGAAGCAGAACGGCGGTATCGCACACCATTTTACAGGTTGAATAGTATCAGATACGCCCGTCTATTTCTCATCTACATCGGGTCGGGCATCGCGGAGCATCGGGCATCGCGGAAGATTGTGAAATCGTGGCGCGTCGTGCGTGTTCGGTGCTCGCTCGGCCCGTCGGCCGTGCCGGCCCGTCGGCGGTTGACAGCGGGCGACGTAACCAAAGCAAGGGCCCGGGATTAAATAAATAAATGAATAAATTGAAAAGTGGTGAATGTTTGAAAGTGATTTCAAAAGTGTTCTTTCGTCTCGTTCGACTCGATTCGATTTTTTAAGCGATTAGTGATTGCCGGCAAATGATATAACCTTACAATAAAAACTAAAGTCAAGAAAAATGTTATGATCAAGATTTAATTAAGAAAAATAATTGTTTTCAGTTTCGTTTTTTTTTTTTCGCTGTTCTCAAGATCAATAGAACTTTTCTGTCGAAGGTCGGTGTGGTTGTGTTCTTGAAGCGCTACAACACATTTCTACGCTGATAGCGTAGAAATCAAGATTCCTCGGCAGGTCTGTTATACCATTAAGAAAAATTTTTATCGCTTTAACAAAAAAATTGTGTAACTCTGTCTTCGGTTGTCTTGACAGAGGAATTACCCAGGACTCTTTCATTGACTTTCAGGATAAGTCAACTTTGCCAGCGCTTCGTTCGGTTCTTGCAACGAAAGAATTTTACCAATTTTCACTTCACTTCTCCGGCCGAGAAAATTAAAAAATAAATTCTGTACTTCTTCAAAGAGCATCGAAGAAGAGAATTCAGGATTTCTTTTTCATCCGGTCAAAAATATCAAAGTAATGGATGGCAGAATTCTCTCGTCGAGAGAATTATTGGAACGGACGGTATCGTTGTCTCGTTGCGAGAGCCAAGGTAAGAGGCAGTAGAACCTTTCCGCCAAGAGAACTGAAGATACAGTTCTATCGATAATAGAATCACAGATTTTTTTGATAATGTAATGAACCATGCTGCGATATCTGAATTTATTCGCTATCACTGTGCGGTTCTTCAAGAATGACCACACCGATCTTCCGTCGCTTCAGTTTTACTGAGAAAACTGATATAGTTATTTTAATTTACAAAAAGAAAATAAGAATAATAATTACAATAAAGAAAATAAAATCAATAAATAATTGCAACTAAAAAGTAATTACTATTATTAATTTGATTTAAAAAAATCTGAATTTTAGTTTTCTTGCTGGTTTTCAAAAATTAGTAAAATCCCCCAAAACTACTTTTTTCTAAAAAAGTGAAAAACGTACGCCAAGTACATAAAAGGTATATAAATAAGAAAACCGTTGATTCAAAAAAATCTGAATTAAAAAACATAGCAAAATCATATGAGCCAAGTAATAGATGTTTTTTTTTATATAGATGCAATGGTAACTATATAAAAAGTTTATGCTATCAAAAATAAAAATAAAAACATGCTTGGCACGTCCCCTTTTTTATGCGATAAGTAACGTTTATTTGTATTTGAAAGGCGTGCCAAGCATGTTTTTATTTTTATTTTTGATAGCATAAACTTTTTATATAGTTACCATTGCATCTATATAAAAAAAAACATCTATTACTTGGCTCATATGATTTTGCTATGTTTTTTAATTCAGATTTTTTTGAATCAACGGTTTTCTTATTTATATACCTTTTATGTACTTGGCGTACGTTTTTCACTTTTTTGGAAAAAAGTAGTTTTGGGGGATCCGTATGCACTCGAGTCTCAGGACAAGCCCAGAAAATATGATTTAGATCTTGCGGGTCAGTATCGCACACACACGCTGAAGAATCCGACAAGCCGACTCTAAATAGATGTCCCTTTGTACCTGTGTGACCTGATCGAATTCTGTTTATTCCAGTGATCAACTTCCTGGATAACTTAGTTCTACAGAACCAAGGGATTCTCCCCTGCTGATTCCTCAAAGAACCGTAAATGCAGCCTTTAATTTTAAAAGAGTCTCGAACATTATTATCTTCTATTTCCCTATAATGAACTAAAGCCAATTTGGCCAGCGCTTTATGCATCGGTCTAAATTCACAAACTCTCCCGCTTGTACGCGCGTCAACGGCCAATCTATCAGCCGCTTCATTACCCACAATTCCTCGGTGCGACGGACACCAAACCAGTTCGATTTTCCTTTCTTTGGTAATTCTACTAATTAAGGACTTAATTTCTAGAATTAATGGATTAATTCTTGGACTAATATCGATAGACCTAAGCGCTTCGAGGACACTCAAGGAGTCTGAACAGATTACAATATCTTTAGTTGTGCGATTTTGTAGAAAAGAAAGCGCTGACTTCATGGCCCAAGCTTCCGCCTCAAAAATGCTCGCCACCCCATCCAATTTAAACTTCTCGCAATAATTTAACTCTGGAACATGAAAAGCCGCTCCCACAAAGCTGTGGTTCTTACTCTTAGAACCGTCAGTGTAAGTAAATAACCAACCATTCCATTCTCTCGAACATTCTCGATCAAAAATAACATTGGGTGGAACTGACCCACCCTTCAAAATCAGACGACCGATATTCGTGTTTGGGATTATCGGCAGCAGCTGTGGAGCCAACGGAAAATCAAAGCACGGAGCTCTCTCAGACCTCTGCATTCCATTTAAGCCTCCATTTAAGCCTTCCGCAATATCGCACCAGGTCGTAAACAAAAAAGAGCGACAGCAATTCGGAAACCTTCGAATACTATTACTTAAAAACTTTGTGTAATTCAATTTTGGAATTAATGGATTACACCTCGAAGCATAAACTCTAGCCAGAAATCTAATCGATAACTTCCTCGCTCGGAACTCTAAGGAGGCCTCGCACGCCAGGTCTCGGACTATATTAATTGGAGTGGAACAGAATAAACCGAGGATCAACCTCAACGCCTCTGATTGAGAACGCTCAAGAGTCACTATCACGCTTTTCGCCGCACAATGGAGCATCGAATAAGCCCATTCTAAATTAGCATGAATTAAACCTTTATACACCAATAAGAGAGTCGACGGATCAGCTCCCCACGGTTTGTGCGCTAAACATTTTAATACATACATACTCTTAGTGACCTTCACCTTAGATTCTTTGACCTGAGCCTTCCAATTTAATTTCGAGTCTAACAATGCACCTAAAAACTTTGTAACATGAGAACGTGTAATACGAACATCTCTAACTGAGATAGATAATTCGTTAGGGACATCTAACCTACGCGAAAATAACATAAATTTAATCTTTTTAGTAGAAACATTTAAACCTAAACTGCACAACCACCTGGATAGACAATCAACGCCTCCTTCTAATTCCCTAATACTTTCATCTACCCGCCTACCTCTATTATATAAAACAATGTCATCCGCGAATTGCAAACAATTGCATCTATTGCCAATTTCATAATTAATTCTTCTCAAATAAATATTAAATAACAAGGGACTTAACACTGAACCTTGAGGAAGTCCTCTTATCACGTCTCTACTACAAATCAGTTTACCTTCCGTGTAGAAGCTTGCATTTCTTTTTTTAGTCAACTTCCATATTAAACTAGCTACATTGTTTGGAAGTCGAAGTTCTCTTAGGTTTGTAACGAGAGAAGCAGGAATAACATTATCATAAGCCCCTTCAACGTCCAGAAATGCCGCTGCTACCACATCTCCTTTTGACATCGAGTTATACTATACATCTGTAGAAAAAATAGCTAAATTATCTAAACAAGATCGAGCTTTCCGGAATCCAAACTGCGACCCAGGAATTATCAATTCCGTTTCCAAAAAATAATCTAAACGATTTTTAATGCAACGCTCAAAGACTTTCATCAGACACGAAGCTAACGAAATCGGACGATACCCTCCCGAAGGTTTCGGGATCAAACAAACGTCATAATCACACCAATCGTCCGGTATAATTCCGTTGTACATAAATTTATTGAAAATAAATACCAATAACCTCAAAACATTATGCGGAAGATTACGAATAGCCAAATTATTAATCTGATCTCTTCCTGCCGCGGACATTACTTTTAATTTACCGATAATGTTGTTCAGTTCATGGAACGAGATAGGTAGCCAGACACCTCTCACTACCGTCCGATTGTCTCTAGTTGAAAAAGAGGGAAAAATCAAATTTGGATCTAACGGTGGAGCCAGTTTATTTATTGCCTGCTCTATTTCTAATTGACTATCTTTATTTTTAACTGAAAAACTCGCAGAATTACTTCCATTGAATTTCTTGATGGTGTCCCACACTGTCTTTAGCGGCATATCCTGATTCACCGCCTCCGCAAATTTTTTAAATGATAATCTTTTTTCTCTCTTAAAAATACTCTTTGCTTTTTTATCCGAAATTACCCACAATTCGAAATTACTCTGCGATTTGTTGTCTTTATAAATTTTAAAAGCCTTCCTTCTCTCTTCTAGAGCCTTCGAACAATCTTCGTTCCACCACAAATTATTCGACCTTTTTTTATTTTTTACCCGAACGTTACTTCTCGAATCTATAGCCCCGCATTCTATCAACGAATCTCGAATGCATTGAACTAATACATTGTATTCTGCCACGCAGTTATCTGCTTTAATATTCGTATTAGACTTAAAGTCTTGTAACTTTTCATTGAAGCTTTCCCAATTAACTTTACCCGTATTCAGAGTTGGTCTACTTAATTTTCCTCCCTCCGACAGACCGTTTAACATTATATCTATCACTAAGTGATCGCTCCCCAGTAAATCATCAGAAACGACTTGAGAGCAAACTAGAGCTAAACTCGCGTCTACCACCGTCAGATCCAAAACATTAGATATACCGTTCGGACCAATGTATGTCGCTGTACCATCATTCAAAATGACTAGATTAGCTTCAGAAATAATATCATTTAACGCTCTGCCCGACGAGTTCCACTTATTACTCCCCCAATTTGGCGAAGACGCATTAAAATCCCCCCCGATAAATAAATGTTTATTTTTACTCAGTCTTAAAAGTTCTTTAAAAAGTAAACCCCAAGCTTTTCTACTCGTATCAAAATTCGGGGCTCTATAAAAACTCGCTATCACTAACTCCTTTCCGTCTTTAAGTGGGATCTCAATAACTACTAATTCAAAATCCGTAATATTCCATACTTCTTCCGGAAGAACAAGCACTCGAAAAGGAATACCTCTCCTGACTCCAATGGCAACACCTCCCCCCAACTCATGCTCCTCCCTGTCACGTCTAATCAACTCAAAAAATGGGATTTTGAAAGATTTTGAAGGGCTGAGCTAAGTTTCCGAAAGTAAAATAATATCTCTATCTTTAATTAACGATGGCAATTCGTGCGCTTTACCACAGAGTCCTCTGCAATTCCATTGGGCTATTTTTAAGCTACTTTTGATTGCCATATAACAATTCAAGGGGGTCGAGAGTAGTTAAAAAACGCGCAAAAAGCTCACCACTCCCTTAGAATTATTAACAACCTTTAGCCTTGCGACTAGTCATTTCCACATCATTTGCAGGTTCTTGTCGGGATGATGGGCCCAATCCTGGACCCTTGTGTACTACACCACACCCTGCGCTAACTTCTCTGGCCAAAACCGGCTCAGCTTCTTTATCAATTTCTCCCTGAAGATCGATTATCTCTGTTAGGCTTAGAGGCTTAACGTCCGAGTTCCATGAGCAGTTCTTCGCTCGTTCCAAACGCAATACACCCGCGGGAGGAGTCTTAGTCGGGGATTGGACAAACGACACCTCCGAGTTTGAAGGTGAGACCTCCATTTCTGTAGGGACTCTGGAAATAGTACCATTGTTAGTCTGAGGAATCGTCGTCACAGATTCATTCTCTAGAGAGAAATTAATCTTTTTCGGTTTTTTCCTTTTCGTTAAGTACGTCTTCCTCGTGTTAAATCTGAGGACCTCGAAGCGTAGAGGGGACGACTCATTATTTCCAGACACGGGAGATTTCGCCCCGGAATCCCGCTCGCTCCGATCAGCCAGCAACCACTCGTTCAGTGGTGCCGATCGCCCGATCCGATTGCCATCTTGGTCCTCCCTATTCCTAATCCACGTCTCGGCCCTATACAAATTTGAAAGTTTATTGATCTTTATGATTTCGTTAGCTGACTTCCTATCAACGTTTACGTGTGCCATAATTTTGTTCGCAATCTTTTCCCTGTTCCAACTCTCACAAGCGGGATCCGAAGCCCCGTGACTACTTCCGCAATTAGGGCACAACGGCCGCGAGCTTTTACAGTCAACCATCTTATGACCCCCTCCACACCTCTCACACTTTTCCTTGCCCCTACATTGGCCGACGCGATGACCAAACCTTTGACATCTAATGCACCGCTTAATCCTGGGCTCGAAAGGCTCAATATCTATCCTCGTTTTGAAAATAATGATTTTTTTCGGCAAAGTACTTCCCTCGAAGAGGAACTTCACTGTACTTGTCGGCTCTTTTCTTAGCTGCCCACCTTCCCCTTGAATATTTCTTGTGAACCTCTCTGCCCTGATAATCGTGAATGGGTCGCCGACCCACTCCAAACCGTTCAAAATGTCCCACTCCGATAGAGACGGCTTGATATCGCGTGCAATGCCAACCCTCGAGATTTTCCATTCTGGGATGAAGGCTTGCCAAGTCTCACGTAGAGAGTCCTCTTGCTTCTCAACTAACTTGTTTGCTGCCTGAAACGTATCAAATGTGATTTCTATCAGATTACGTCCTTTTCTTTTGATTTCCACAATACCCGAAAGCTTGTCATGCAGCACCTTCCCGATAATCATCGGGTGGAGGTTCCCAATCCCGCCTTCCGTATGAGATTTCCCTGGGCTTGTCCTCGACCCCTCGGCTTGCGCACTTTGCCTAATCATCACCACGAATGGTGGAGCGCTGTTTTCCTTATACCTGATATTCCTCTCTCGGAATTGCGAAAAAAAACTCTTCCTCCTCTTGGATCCATCCTCCGCCATCTCTGAAAAGGACAAGGAGGAGGAGGCACGGGGTTCGCCCGAGGAATCATCTTTCGACGACTGGGCTCCAGTCGATGAATCCCCTAACGATCTCCTTTTCCTCTGGCCTTCGCTTGCCTCAGAAAGAGGTTGAGATCCTATAATCTTATTAATTTCCTCCTCGCCCAGCTTTGCCAAAGAGCTAAACGGATTCTTGTCTTTACTACACATGATGGTCAAAGAAAAATAATAAACACATAAACAAAAAAAAAAGAAAAAAAGAATTCAATCAGACAGTCACAATAAATACCTTGAGGCCTGCTGTGCTAAAACTAAAGTCTTCACTTAAGCTACCAACCGTTCTTTTTATTACCCTCTTTAATAAGTAAGCGACCATGTGCCGGCCGGTCCGCCGGGGCACTCCTCTTATTCGGTTGTGTGGGCTCTTCACAGTCCGTAACCCAAAACGACCTCGTCAAGAATAAATTAATAGCTATTTCTGCCACTTCTCAATAAACAAAGACTTCTCTATGCTATTATAAACTGAATATTTCTCAGGACGACTGATTTATACGTCCGGAGTGTCCGCCATCTTCCAGGCTTTTTTTCAGGGCTCAACACTCAGCGTAACTTTGTTCCTTTGTGCTATAAATGACATTACTCGGAATCTAGATAATAAAATAGGACGAAGCTTATACGTCGACGACTTAACGATTCATATATCAGCACAACACATGTCTGATATACGAGTGAGACTGCAGAAAGCCATTGACGAATTAAATCAATTTGCAAATAATCGCGGATTCCGTTTTTCAGCAACAAAAACACAATGTGTAGATTTCTGCAAACTTCGACAGACAGAATTCAAGCCTCGATTAAAAATAAACAATGAGAGAATAAAGGAAGTAGATTCTGTAAAATTTCTTGGTGACATCTTTGACAAAAAGCTGACCTGGAAAAATCACACGGAGGAACTGAAAACCCAATGTAAGAGGGCAGTAAACATACTAAAATGTATGTCAAACATAGAGTGGGGATCAAACCGAACAACATTGCTCAACATTTATAAGACGATGATTCAATCAAGAATCGATGACGGGAGCATCGTCTACGGCTCGGCATCTCGAACGACACTGAATAAACTCGACGCTCTGCTATAGCAGAGCGTCGAGCGGCGTGCGGTATATATACCGGAATACGATGCGCTACAGGTGCGTTTTGTACAAGTCCAAGGATGAGCCTGTGTTGTGGAGCAGGCTTACTACCGCTCGAATTAAGGAGACAACAACTTGTGCTAAATAATGCTATACACATATGGTCACAACCAGAAAATATAAATTACACTAAATTAACGAAAGCAATTGGTTATTCGGAGAAATGCAACGGTAAACAAGAAGCTGAATCAAAATGCTTCCAGGCACGAGTCAAGAATATATTGGAAAAAACGGAAATGCACCTGTATCCAACGCTACAAAACAAGAAAAACAAGCGGACATTTTCTATATTCAAGGATTACGCCAAAGAAATATTCGAGAAGAAAAACAAACGACTGAGGAATTAGCCTAGGATAGGAGTAATAAATAAACAAAAGTACATAAAGAACGAGCGCAAGTTAAATTAATACTGAGTGGATATCAAAATACATAACCCGAAATATTAGACAAAATGCACACTTAATGTCACTTCTCGTCACCGATGAGAGTAGAAATTAACGGAAAACAAAATCGTAGAAGGAACTACGACCGCCGGTATGTCATTAACAGGTACGGCGGGGGTGGAGGTGGAAAAAAAAAAACTCTCGGAATACTGAATATAAGCATGGTCATGGTCGCCAAAGGACCCAACGACTCCCAAGATGATGAGGGCAAAGTGACCGAAAAAACTTTGAAAATGCTAGACGACGCAGAGGGGCGACCGACGAGCGAAACCACCCCGCATAAGGCTTCTTTTGGTGCCGCACAGGCACCACCCTGAGACAGGCTTCTTTTTTGACAAATAATTATTTTAATAATAAAGGAAGCCACACCCGGCGAGGCCTGGGTCAGGGGCTGCCGGGGCTCTGTTTGACGATTTTTTACTATCTGAGTTTCTTTTGGGCGCCAGATGATTTTCAGCGAACCAACGAACCTTTGACTACTTTTATTCGGCTAGTAATTATTTTAGCAGAGACGATCACAAAGCGGGTAGGATTGGAGGACCCGTTTTTTGCGAAATCACAGCAGAAATAATCACGCAAGAAATACGGCTTTATTCAATAATTTGACTTACGTGAAATTATCACCAAGATATCGAACACGAAACACACACAGTTTGACAAAATATTCCGGATGACATTCTTTCTATTGTCTTATAATTTATCCGTAAATGAGACAAGATATCGCGACTACTCGAGGGCTGACCTGTCGTACTCTAATACGGTCGACGGACAAGTGAAGATCGAGAGACGATGATTCAGCGAGCGCTCGATATTTCGGCGCTCGTATAGGCGCGTCGCGAGCCGCGTCGTTCGGTTGTACCATAGACTTGTCGATATTTTGTCTCGAGACGATTAATATTCGAGATAATTTAGACGACACGACAAACAGAAATTATAATTAATATAGTATTATTTATCTAAGTATTCAACCTGCGCTAGCTCTCGAGTAGTTCGGCGAGCTAGATGACGTCGAGGACAGTCGATAATTATTTTCCTGTCACAGCGCAAAATCAACACACACCAACACACATCAACAGCACACAAACACAGCACAGCTGCACACAGCACAGCACAGCACAGCTGCACAGCTGCAGCACAGCTGTTGATGTGTTGATTACACATCAACAGCATCGAAAATCCGAAAGATAATGATGTCGGTAATGACTCCCACATTGAAGCTGAGGAGTCAAAGGAAAAAATAGCGACCCTGAAAGCCGACACCGGAGCACAATGCAGCCTCGTGAGGAACGGGATCCTGCAGCCCGACACCAGGATCACGGACGACACTCTTGAAATCGCGGGAATAGGGGGGAAAAGAATCACAACACTGTGCATGGCCGAATTGACAATCGTTGTCCCAGCAGTAGAAATAAAGCACTGGTTCCACGTAGTGTCAGACGATGTTGAGACAGAATATTTTTCTGACAAAATATCCCACCTGGCGCGGCCTGGGTCTACGGCTGCCAGGGCTCTGAATTTAATTATTTATTTGACATCTTTACTAATGTTGGGCGCCAGTCAGTTGCAAGGAACCGACACTTGATAATTTTATTGAATTTAGTCGACTAGCTTTTGACAAAGAAATGGGAGGGGTTCAGTTGGAGGACCCAGGTGAGGAGTTCGATAAAAGAATTTCGACAAATTATGAGTCTACTCACGTTTTAATTCTCGACCAAAACCCTCTGACGAATTCTTCACAGTTTGACACAATGTACAGTAATTTCAAAATAATTCGACAACTTCTTTAGTTGAAGAATGTATATAATTTTAATGCGATTCCACGCAGTTCACAATTAATAGGTTTCCCTTGACGAATAACATTCCTTCACAAGGATTAACCAGACCAAAATCGTCGGAATAAGTATTATAAATAGGACGAATAGGCGCAGCCTCGAAAGCCGACGACTCCTTGCTCTCACACGAGCAATCGGGAAGTGTCTCTCTATCGTCGTTCGCCTCGCGCTCTCTCTCGACGGCGGTTACCTCTCTTCTTTTCGAGATCTTTCACCTATTGGTTTGATTTTGGCGTCAAAGTGATTGGCCCGGAGCCGTGGTAATTTCAGATAATGTTTGACATAGAAATGAAATAATTTCGACGATGTACGTTTTAACCATGATTTTGTAATTAATTTCGATATTTAAAGTATTGAGGAACGCTCATGTTGACGAGGACGAGAATTCCTGTCACAATGTACCCCTAACGACCGACGGAATACTGGGAATGAAGTTTATAAGGAAACATAACGTGGACATACTCGGAGGGAGAGAAATAAAAATATACGGACACTGCATGCCGTTAATCGATGCGCCTCGTGCGGTAGAATCACCGCCAAGAAGCGAGACGTTGATACACGCGAACACAAAATGCAAGAAAGTGGGACTAGCGGAAAAACATAAACCCGAAGACGAAATTTTAATCGGATTTAGCGTTACACCACCGAAAGAAAGGCGTCGAGTTTTTAGCACAATAAGCACGAGCAAGACGGAGGCAGAGGTGAGCTGTCCGACGGTGACACTCGAGCCGCTGGCGTCAGCAGAATCGCGAGACGTAGCTCAGGTCGGGACCAAAAAATAAATACGGTCAAAAGGAACGACTCGATACCGCGAATATAGCGAATGTACGAAGTGAAAGACTACGAGCATTTAAACGACGAAGAGAAAAATACGCAACGAGAAATCCACGAAAAATCCAACAACATTGCCTACCCGGAGGAAGATACACCTCCGTCCACAGACAAAATCAAACACGATATCCCGTTGAAAGAAGGAATGCGTCCCACCTACGTCAAACCACAACGTCCACCAGAAGCCCATAAGCGTGAGGAAGCACAGCAAGCAGAGAAAATGTCAAAAGGAAAAACCGCAATGCCGGAAAACCGCGATGCACAAGGGAAAGTAAAAATGCGCGACGTAGTGGACTCCCGAAAATTGAATGAGTTCACTGTAGGTGACTCCTACTCACTGCCTAATATTTCCGAAATATCAGACCAGTTGGGAAAAGCCAAATATTTCAATACACCCGACCTCGCCTCCGGATCCCTTCAGATCCCGATGATGGAGAAAGACAAGGAAGAAACAGGCTGCTCAACGCCCCAAGGGCACTCCAAATATAACCGCATGTCACTTGGAGTATGAAAGGCACCACCGACGTTGGTGATTAACAAACACCGCATTAGCTGGTATACAAGGGTCGAAGTGTTTCGTATACCGCGACGACATCGGAGGGACCGGCGCAATGCTCAAGGCGCATAATGAACAATTACGAGAAAAAGTAGACGAACAAATAGGTATAGTTTGTGATAACCAGATAGAGAAACACGAAACCTTGCGAGGATCAGGTATACTGGCTTTAGTAGGGAAACGTAGCAGAAGCCTCAAAGACTCCAGAATTAATATCGCCGAAAACCTAAAACAAAGTGCTCACGAAAGTTACGCACCTTACAATTCTCACTTTGTCAAATTTAGACAAAAAGGCAAAAACGCGAGTAAATAGTGAAAGTGAAAGTGAAAAAATCAAAATCTTGAAACGTGTTACGAAACCAGAAGGACTAAAAAATCTCGGAGCAAGCATACGAGAAATCGGAACCGACTCAGATAAAGACTCTAAAACAAGTGCACGAAATTATGATAATATAGGAATTGTGAGAGGGGATTTTCCTCTCTCGCCTTCGTTGGTCTCCGTCGGCCAAACTAACTCAAAACTGCAAACAAAAAGTTGGGCGCCAGCCACCGTTGTTTCACCGGGGCGACAACCGGTACCCAAAACTTAACTCTAACTTAACTCGAAACACAAAACTCCAGTCTATCCCTAATCGCAGAAAATCCGGGACTCGACAACCCTCAAATGGAACACAAATCGATCCCTAATCGCGAAAAATCCGGGACTCGACAAGGCTCGACAAAACATAAAACTATCCCTAATCGCGGAAAATCTGGGAAGCTACAACACTACTAAAACTAACGACGGAGACGCAAACGGTACACCCTGGGTCGCTCAGTGTGCTAGGTCTGGTAGAGGGGTCGTGGGCGGACGGGAAAGAAAAGGGGTACTCAAATAATTCAAAATCAAAGCCAACATCTTCCTTACGTGTTTCGCTATTGATAACCACTAATATTGTACAAGAAAAATGGAAGTAACTGAATTCCAAAAAAAAAAAATATTTTTATTGATAGTTCTTAGGGCTTCTCTTTGTATGACGGAGACGGTCGTGACGAGGCGACTTTCCGCGAAAATAATAAGAATGGCTAGGCCGCACTTACCGAAGATCACGGCGGCGATGAGAACACTCACTCACTCAGCGAGATCGCGAGGTCTCATCCGCACTCACGCAGTGAGGGGAAAAACACACGCATAATGTGCGAGATCGAAATCGGCCGAGACTCATCTCGTACGAGAGAGATCTCAACGCTCAAGACTCTGCGGAAAGAGGGGTCGAACTCGATCGCTTGACGAGAGCTCGACACTCCAAAATTATCCTCGGGATCATAGTTGTTACCACAAAGTTTATACAAAATAACTGAGGGAATAGATGGGAAAAGAAACACCAACGCACGGAACTATGGGAGCTCTCGGCACGTAGGAGTCAGGTCTCTTTCGGGCACCTCACGGCCAAACGGCCGGGGTACCACCCAGAGACCCTCTCGCTACGGCGGCTCACTCGAGACTCTCTTCGCGAATTTCACAAAGTTTCCTCGAATTCGGCTCTTCAATACTGGGGCCGAGGGAGAGTCGTCGCACACACACATACACGCAACTCACAAGCACTCTACACACCTGGGCGCTCATCGGGCTGGTCTCGGGCCCGATATTTACCTCCTCCCTTCCATTCGCTCTAAGGGGCTGGAGGGATATCCCCGCGGTCACACACACAGTGGCAAGCTCGGGACCACTACTCTAATTGGATCGGGCAATCCCTATCGACGGGGTGATCCAAACCCGCCGATAGGGCCTTCCATACTCAAACAAACTCAAAGATTTTCCTAATCGCAGTAAATCCGGAAAATTCACGCTCAAAACACCGACCTTCGCTTGCCACTCTATCACCTGTGCGCCGGCCTTGCAGCCGGACCGGAATAATCCGCGGGGAATCTCTTAGGGTGATGGGCGATCAGGTGGCGGGTTGCTCGGCATGCCAGCTCCTTTCCTCGCCACCCTTTCCACCCACCCTCCTCCACTCAGCGAGGTTGCTCCCAGGGTGTTCTCACAATCACACTGACTCAACTCAAAAAGGAACTCTAACTCTCAATTCTCGATGCTTTCTCTCAAACTTTCGCTCAACGCCCAATCGGCTCAGACTCTTCGCTCGGCAACACACTCTAGTGAATAACGGTATCGGTTATCTCTTAAACTCTCAATAAATTGTGATTCAGCTCATCTCTCGATTGCTCGACGATGTCTCTAACTGAAGTCATCTACGGGATCGATACAAAATAAAAAGTCGTGACTCTTGTTTTGATGATTATTTAAATAGTCTTTTTTTTTAATCGAGATCGTAAGGGGTTTACGTCAGCGGGGAGGAGTGTTCTCCCATTTTCATTCGCGTATTTTACGGTTATACGGTGCGCCTCGTCACTAACCTGGCGCGCGGCGCGCGTGGGACGCTGCATCGAAGAAACGGCGTCACAGAATATATTCGTTAAGTAGGGTAGCAACGTAAGTGTTGGCCGGCTATTTGATAGCGAAATGTATGAAATGCCGACGAAGTCAGAACGCCACACCGAAGGCGCAACCTGACACCGCAGGAACCGATAATACGCAGAGATCCACCAAAACAAATCCAAAACAAACGCGCACGTTTTGCGTAACGAGAATGCGATAAAGTAAATAAATCCAAATAAACGGACTATTTCAGAAGAAAAGTAAAGATAAAAAATAAAATGAAAATAACGGGAACTAGAAAAAGGGATTAAATCGAGAAATAGGACCAAAGGGATTATATATACCTAGAAAAGGGATCAAACTTAGAAATAAGACAAATTTTGAATAGACGAATGAACGAATCGACTGAGATGAAACTTGAGCCGAAGATTTCTTCTTCTTAAGGGGGGAGGGATGTTATACCGCGAAAAGTGCATATTCAAAATTTGAGCGATAAAACGCAGAGTCGAAATATTCGCATAGAATATTTCAAGCGACATTCAACGTCGAGTGATTAGAAGCGCGCAGCGAACTCGCAAGAATTTGCAAACGAAGCAAAGGCGAATGAACTCGCACTTCGATGCACGTTGCATCGAAAAGTGCAACCGCATACGAAAGTGCAAGCGCAGCAAGAGGCAATCGCCGGGCTCTTCCGCGATTGCGAAAATGCGAATATTTCGATTCACAGTCCCCGACTGCGAACATTAGTCAGTCTAATACCATCTGTCGACTCGCGAGGTTGTCTCTCGACGAGACAACTCGAACGCAACTTGTAATATCATTGTAACGTACCGATTGATAAATAAACTTAGTAATACTTAGTAAGACGGTCAAGATTCTTCTTTGATTATTTTTATTTCGGTAAACACCGTCAGTGACGTTGATTTGTCGAAGAATTTACTTTTTTCACTAGTTTTTCGGATATTTTGTTATTTGTTTCTATGGATTCTGTTTTTGTCCATGTTATTATTTTTATACATTTCCGCGATGCTTTATTTCGCTCCTGAACTCTTTCCTCTCCCTAGGCTAATATTGTCTGCTTTGATACCTTTTTTCCATGATTGCCTCTGCGTAATTAGCGAACATTCCAAAACTTTTCATGTTCTTTACTAGGTTATTTATCGTTAGCTCATGAATATTTCCCTTTTTCAATTTTTCTGCCGCTTCTAGTCTTTCTATGTCGTAATTTGCACACTCAAATAGCAAGTGCTCCGGGGTTTCACGCTCGCCACAACTGCAGTTTTCATTTGTCACGATATTCATATCTTTTAATTTACTATTGAAATACTCGTGTCCCGTTAGAAATTGCGTCACGAAGAAGTTCGGTTTTATCCAACCGGATTTTACTCTGTCTTGTACCGTCTGGAAGTAATCAAATGTCATTCTCCCTTTGGTGCTATGTGTCCATCGATCCTGCCACAGTTCTACTATTTGTTGTTCAACTATTTTGCGTACGTCCATCATTGTTAGGCACTTCTTTTGTTTCTCCGTCGTCTAACCACTTAAATGAGTATTCCTCTATCGTAAAGTCGATTCTGCGCCGGATTTTATAGTTCAGCACTCTTTTTTTAATTTCCAGGTCTATCGGGAGAACTCCAGCGAGTATTGGTAAGCATTCTGTCGAAACCATCCTGAAGGTTTTCGTGACTCTTATGAGTGCTAGTCGTTGCGAACTACTTAATGCTTTTTGCAGTTTTCCTGACAGCTTATCTGACCACCCGCTTGCTCCGTATGCCACGATGGGGACATGAACCCCTTTGTATATTGTGCTCATAGCCTTGTGACCTAGACCCCATTTGCTTTTCGCGACTCTTCCTAGGCTTTGGAAAACTTTTCTCGATTTTTCACAAATATCTTTGACATGTGCGGTTATTTTAAGTCCTTTTTTTTTTTTTTCTTTTTTTTTCTTATTGGGCTTCGATTGCTTTGATCATTCGCCCATTTCTCGCTGTTTCTATATTGATAGTTAGTTTTAATATCTTTTTATACAGTTATCATTGATTAATTTAAGTTCTACTATCTATCTTGTTATATCTTATTATATATATTTGTTATTTTACAGTATTCTAATATCTTATTTATTGATTTTTCTTCGTAGCCTAGTATTTTGTCCATTGCGTTCTCCATCTTTAGTTTTTTCCTTTCATTACTCCATTTCTTGCAGTGTACTATTATGTGCTCAATCGTTAGCGTCACGCCACACGAAGAGCATACTGGCGCATTGCATCGTGTTAGTAAATGTTCTTTAGTTAGCCTTGTATGTCCAATTCGCAGTCTCGTGATAATGACTGATTCTCTTCTTTTCGCCGGATATATTGTTTCAGATTTTATCACTTTACTTTTTACATTCCTTAGTTTTGCATTTTCTTGATCCCATTTATCCAAGGTACTTTACCTTTTCTACGAGAATTAACTTGTGATTATTTATTTTTATATCGAGGTTCGGCCCTAGTGAGTTAGGTATCCCTTTTAACAACATCATATTTGTTTTCTCAGCTGATAGTGACAGTTTATGCTTGCTTCCATTCAGTTACTTTGCCTAAGGCACAACGTGCCCGCAATTCGATTTCTCTCAGACTATTTCCTGATATCAATAGTACTTGATCGTCAGCGTATGCAATAGTATTCATGTTTCGTGTCTCCGATATAGATTTCAGGTTTTCGTCAATGCAGTGCGAAGCTTGTCTATTTCTCCGCTTAAAAAAGTAGTATGGGAATGCGTATTGAATCGAGTATGGGTTGCAACATGGATAATAGTATGGGAAAGAGTATGGGGTTGAGTATAATCGGAATATGGGTAATTTCCTTTTCCCAGATTCATTCTATACGCTCAGGTAGACTCTTTTCTAGTCATCACAGAAATCCTCCGAAGATTCTCAGGAATCGATCCCACACGATGGTATGGATCCTGGCTCAGATTCCTGCGTAGAAAGAAAGTGGCATGGGAAAGTGAAATAATGTGAGTATGGGTAGCATAGGGAGAACGTAAGGGTACCGTACGATCAGCGCTCGACCCAAATGTGAGTATTCATTTGTTTACATATTCTTTCCACAGTATTTTATTGAGCGATTATTACGGTGAAATATTGGTAAAAAAAAGTGATGTGTAAATTAAAGGAGACGAAAAATAGAAGTTGATGCATCGAAGGACAAAATGAAAAATGAAGAAATATGTCCGAGAACAATTTATTTCAACGGATATGAGTTCCTCGAACAAAGTTAAACATTATACTGCATAATCAGCGGTCTGAATTAGATTACGTTACTGAAAATATTTTGAAGTATTCGACGATTGTAACGTCGTACTGTAACGTATAACTTTGATCAAGGAACTCATATGCGTTGAAATTTTTTTTTTTTTAACATATTTCTTCATTTTTTATTTTGTTCTTCGATTTGGCAAATTCTTTTTTTTAGTCTTCTTCATTTTACGCATAACTATTTTTTTTTAAATATTTCACCGTAAATATCGCCCTATAAAATATTGCGGACGGAATATGTAAACGGAACAATCCTCATATTCAAGTCGAGCGCTTCCCGTACGGGTCTCCTTACTATCTCACTATCCTACCCATACTCACATTATTCCACTTTTCCATACCACTTTTTTTCTACACATATAGGATTGATTCCTAAGAATCTTCAAAGGAATTCTTTGATGACTAGAAAAGAGTCCACAAAAGCGTATGGGATGAGTCTGAGAACAGGAAATATCTCATATTCCGATTATACTCGGTCACGGACTCTTTCCCATACTATTTCCCATGTTGCAACCCATACTCGACTTAATACGCTTTCCCATACTATTTCTTTACGCGGGTCCTTTGCCGGTTTCCATCCTGCAGTCGCAATCTGTCGAACAGGAACTTAGGGATGTGAGGCAAGTACTTGATAAGTGACGCAACCAAGAAAGTACAATCCCCTAGTTTTCGTTTTGAGCCAACCGAGTTTACAATAATACTCCGTGATGTGCGCATCTCGTCGGACGTCAAGCGCGAACCGGATACATGCATTTAGCGAACGACTCAAAATTAAATCCTGCTTGTTCGTGGTATCAATGTAGGCAAGGCAGCATTGAGATGAGGGAACACAAGCGTCGAAATGAGCTGTGCTCTTAATTTGTGGGGTAGCAGACTTCTGCTAAACTTTAGCTGGTGCAAGATGCTATTTACTTTTTGGACAATGCGAGTTGTGTTAGAGCTCCAAGATAGAGTACTGCTGATCGTCGTGCCTAGGCAGGTGGGTTCCAGAGAGAACGGGATGTTGACGTTACCGACATCAATCGGCGGGAAGATATCGTAACCGATGTTTGCAATAATGCGTCGCGTACCTACAATGATGGCCTTCGTTTTTCCACCGTTGAGGAGAAGACCCATTTCGGTGGCCCAGTTCGAGATGTTGTTTATATCCTCATTGACCTCAACAATTGCAGTTGCAAGACCGTCCAGTTTACGATGTAGATAGATTTGTAAGTCATCCGCATAGAAATTGTAGCTACAGTGTTTAAGAATGTCTTTAAAACGGGGCAGATATGAAACAAACAGTAGAGGGCCAAGCATTGAAGACTGCGGAACGCCATTCGTATTGTTAATCCACTCAGACTCTTCGCTGGTTAACCGATCCCTTGTGCATTGCTGCCTACCGATCAGGTAAGAGCAGAGCCAATATAATGCTGACGGCGAGAAATTCAATCCGCGAAGATTGTCGAATAGCTTATCGTGTCGGACGCGATCGAAAGCCTTCGAAAGTCGAAAAGTATAAGCAATGTGAGTTTTTTATCATCACTGGCGAGTCGCATACCGTCAAGAATGCGGAGGAGAGTGGTCTGCGTGCTGTGCTCTGCTCGATAGGCCGATTGGCATGGATCTAGATATTCGTACATGTTCAAGTACTTCGACTTAACATCGAAAACGTACCAAAAAGTCGTTTTTTCATAAACTTTCGCTGTTTTTGTCGATTCTACGGTCCTCACTTCTGTACATCGAGTTTCAATACTGTCGACGACGAAATTCGACCATGTCTCGTTTTCTCGAAAACACGATTTCGCTTCGACACAACTACGATGTATCATCAAAAACGTACTGAAAGCCCGTTTTTTAATATATTTTCGCTGTTTTCGTAGATTCTTCGATCCTGACTTTCGCACATCAAGTGTCAATACTGTCGACGACCGAATCTGACCATGACCCGATTGCACGACAACACGAAATCGCTTCGACGCAACTTCGATTTATCATCGAAAACTTACTGAAAGCTCGTTTTTTCATGGATTTTAGCTGTTTTCGTAGATCCTTCGTTCCTGACTTTCGCACATCGAATTTCAATACCGTCGACGACGAAATCCGACCATGACTCGTTTTCTTGATAACACGATCTCGCTTCGACGCAACTACGAATTATCATCGAATACGTACTGAAGCTCCTCTTTTCATGGACTTTTGCTGTTTTTGTTGATTCTTCGCTCGTGACTTTCGTACATCGAGTTTTAATACCGTCGACGACGAAATCTGGCCATGACCCGATTTCACGAAAACACGATTTCGCTTCGACGCAACTTATCTTCGCAAATTATCATCGAAAACGTACTGAAAGCTCGTTTTTTCATGGATTTTAGCTATTTTTGTAGATTCTTCGTTCCTGACTTTGTGGCATGTGGCAGCTTGCATGTAGCGAGACAAAGTTCGACGATTCTCTCCTACTCTACAGTTTTTCGTATTCGAGCAGCGGACACATTCCGTCACTTTACCATAAAGCGAAAGTAGAACCGTGCCGTAGTACCATGATGCGCCATTCATACGGATATTTGTCTTATCATAAACTTTTTTTTTTATTTCATAAAAATTGAAATTCAAGTACTACGCAAAACGAGCTTGTACTTTTTTGCAGTGTTGGACCGCCGGAGCCCGGGTGGTCAGTCCGTGCTCGGCGAGTGAGATATTATCTCCGAAGATTTTTGTTACCACTAAGGGGTTGGAACCCCAGTGAGGACCACAACCCGAAGGTGCAGTAACAATTTATTGACGAAATGGAAAACAGAGTAATAAACAAATTCACTTTACAATCTGCAACTTTTCCACACAACTTTACAAAGTTACTTTACAAATCAACTTCAATACTCAATTCCAAACTCGGAATCCAGGACCGACCCTCACCCGCCAGTGCCACTTACTACGTTCCCTTGCCCGAAACACTCTATGTTACCTTTTGGATTCCTATACCGAATCCCTGGGACAAGACACACAGTTTCTCGAGTCAAACCAGACTGTCGAATGCTCGCTCGCGTATCGTTATATATCGAGCGAGAGCATCAGCATTATTTATTAGACAAAACATTATTTCATAAAACTCCACTTTGCGTTATTTGCTATTTATTTTCCGTCGCTCCAGATTCCGTACGTCCACGGAATATGGAGTCTCCGCGCTACTTAAATTGCTGATGCGCTGCTCTACTTATCCGCGATCGAGAATCGCTCGATGCGTCGATTGCTCAATCGCCCGCGATGCGCTTGATTTCGGTAATTGTATTCGCGCACCTGTTGTACCGCCGAATCTCGGGTAGCTACTCCGAGCCCGGTGATATTACGCCCTTCTCAGAACGTTGTTCGGGATTACCAGTTAAGGGTTGGAACCCTTAGCGAATGTTACAACACACGAGAAAGGTTGTGGAATATACGTAAACTTTATTTGGCGTTCAAGACGCTCAACACTTTTCAGAAGTATAATTGATACAGTGTGTCGGACTAGTGTCCGACTTGTTTGGTTTAAACTACTTACGAGACCCTTTGCTCGAGTCTGTACTCTCGCTCAACCAGTCGCACGGTGTCGGATAACTTTTCTGACTGCTGCTGTGAGCTCGCGACCACACTTTATAGTCAATAAAGTAGAGCGAGCGTGTCAGCAGCATCTTTGGAAGATAAACATCGTTTCCAAATTTCTTTATTTAATGTTTATCTTTCGGCGCTCCGGATTCGCGTTATTGCGGGATCCGAGCGCCGGCCTATGGAATTTGCCGACTCGGCATTCATGTTGATCGCGATCGAGCGTCGAAGGCTCGATGCGACGGTTGCCTAACCGATACCGTGCGTCTGATGATGAAACTTAGCGCTCGTACGCCGTGGTTGCTAAGTCGCAACCTCGGTCGTACTCACGTACGTTTTCGGGGTATAACACACCGCTCGCCCGCTGCACTCATACCTCGGTTGCTGCGCAATGCATCTTGCGACAACAAACGGCGTTACCGGGGTACAACAAAATGAAACGATAGAAAATAACTTTAGTTTAAGCTCGGAAAATAATTTTCAGCACTTTAAATAATGTTTGTAGATACTATTACAAATGACTAATATGATTTTTGATAGTTTATTTCGGAAGAATTCAAATCTACATACGTGCGTCCAAGCATTGGTACACTTTACGTGAGAATAAAAAGCGAGTCGTTACAGGAAACATAAAGTGCATAAAGGATAGCAGTTCGTAGGGCTCGCGCGCTCGCAATTTTCTCACAAAAACGACCCGACGAACCGAGCCAAGGACACCGTTTCTCTGGTAACTGTCGCTATAGCAATCGTTACTATGGCAACCATTACTCCCAAAATCCTTAATACGGCAATGAGATGTAACCACCGTTGCAACACTAGCAACAATCTGAAGTTAACAGTGCTTTGGAGTCAGCAACATTGTAAAGTTTCCAGCGATGTGAACCTGGATATTTCTTGCTTCTTCTACACGACGGCGGCACAATCGTATTATGTGAATGTAGAGATTGGTGCTTTTTGAATAAGTGCGAATCCTGCAACCACGCTTGTATTCTACGCATAGAATACAAAAACGGTTCACAGATATAAATACTCAATGCATCGGTACAGTTACTGCCATTCTTTTTTTGAATCCTTCAGTAAATAGAGGATGGCCGTTTCCGACATTATCTGGAAGAAATCATTACAATCTGGTTTTATACATTAGATAGAATATAAAATGTTGGATGAGCGCCCACCATGTGACCATGAAAGTTTCAATGATACGATTCGATTAAATTACATTTATGTGTATCATTACGATACACGAATTTTATTGCATATGAAAAAAATAAGATAAAAATGGTACTCACTAGAAGAAACGAACGTAGTCTCAAAGGCAGCAAATCGCAAGCGGTTATTTGGACTTTGTGGTAATGAAAATACAACATTTTGTCCATCCACATCTGCATGACCAATTGAATCGATTATAAACCATAACGTTAGAAACAATTTATATTAATAAACGGAACACGAAGTATTATCAGCAAAATGAAAATTTACCCAAGTTTCAGATGAATCCTGTAGGATGATGCATCGGTCTTTAATAACTTTGTAACACGTTTTCTCTGACTAGAAATTGACGAATACGATTTGCAACTTAACACAGTCGCATTACTCATTCAAGGCCAGGTAATAAAGTCGACTTGTTTTCCATATCACATGCACGAAAAGTTGCCCGTTTGTTATTTGTAAGGTTTGACAAGAACGGCGCTTTTTAGTATTAAATGCCACAAAAATTTCGCACATACTTACGTATAAAAAACAATAAAAGACGTCACTAGTATTTTTCACACCCATTTACGGTGCCACAATCAGCAGGCACGATAGAAGCACTTCTCCTGCAGTTGTAACCGAAAATATGACTTTACTTAGGTGATAAGCGAATCTCCAACGGAGGTTGCGAAGTAGATAGCACTTGCCCACTTTTGCGCTATGAGCTACACCTGACACCTCGTGTGGCCACGTCTTGTAAAAAAATTAATGTGCAAGAACTTTTTGTTTCTTTTGCAGTTTCTCACAAAAGGATTGTAACAAATTTAATTTTCAGTTTCTGATATCTGCATCTGCAAAAAAATTGCATTTGGCATATCTTAGAGTTGTTGTGGTCTGCGGTGCCAAATCGCGAGAGAGACACGCAATCGTGTATACAATTCCCGGGATTCTGTCTAAAGTAATTGGAACCGCAACATCAATTCGAAATTATCGATTGAATACACAAGATTTATTACAATATTGAGCCAGTAAGTTACAAGAATTTACAAAGGTTACGAGAGGAGTCTGAGTTGTTTCTTCAAGAGACAACCTCTTCGTTTCGTAGATGGAATCTGTAAAAAACTACTTCTTTTTCGGAAAAGTAAAAAACCTACGCCAAGTATACAGTAAGGTTTTCTTGAAACTAGACAGGGCTCGAGCGCACGAGCCTCAGCGTTCGAATCTGATTGGCTGCCGCCGTCCGCTGGCAGTGCTGCTCAACTCGAAGGCGACCGCGTACTAACCTGGCGTCAAAGGGGATGAGGGGGGTAAGGTAAGGTAAAATACCTTAGGGATAACAGCGTAATTTTTTTTGAGAGATCATTTTGATAAAAAAGTTTGCGACCTCGATGTTGAATTAAGATAAAATTTTAATGAAGAAGTTAAAAATTTTTAGTTTGTTCGACCATTAAAATCTTACATCATTTGAGTTCAGATCGGCGCGAGCCAATTCGGTTTCTATCTTTAAATTAATATAATAGAATATAGAATAGAATAGAAATTTATTTTGCATATGTGTGAATACAAAAGATTCATAATGCAGGAGGTTCTTAAAACTATACAGGAGGGTGAGAGATAACATACGCCAAAACTTGCCCCTTGTGATTATCGTAGTTTAAGAGTTCGTAATCGATTCTCTAAGTCTGAAACAACTGACCAGAAAGTAAAACAGTTTCTTTATACTTTCCAGGCTATTTGAGTTTAGTAACGCCATTAAGTTCTCTTCATAGTTTGCATTTTCTCGAGTGCGTAAATAGTGAAGTCTGATTGGTTCGAAAATCGGGCAGCTTAACAGTAGGTGCGCTAATGTTTCCGGCGCTTCGTTATTGTGACAGAGAGTGCACGTCTGCGACGGATCGTACTTGTATGAAGAATTGTTTATAGAAATCGCTCGGGCGTGTATCGTGGCCAGACGAACTTGCAATTTAGTCCTGACAAAGTTAGCCGCGCATCTGGCAGGATAGAAGCAAAGAAAGTTATCCGTGGCACTGCGGTTCAGCTGGAGTTGGTATGCCCTAGAGTTGTGAAATGCTTGTAGGTCTGCTCTTAATAAGGCCTGCTCCACCTCAGCAATGATCGTCGGCTTGAGTGCCGTCCAGTGGTCTGCAGTGAGATTGGTCCAGAGGCTGTCCTTGTTTGCTTCGCCAAGCAGTAGCTTGAGTTGAGATATCCAATTGTATAACTGTAAGGGATTCGCAGAGTCCAGCTGTACCAAGCGGATCAAGCATATGTAGGGTAGCCTGTCTTCATCCATTTTCAGAATTTTTATAACCCAAGATAAGGCGAGGTTGATGATGTTTATAATAATGCTTCGCATGCCCAATTCGAGCCTGACTGCGCATCCCGGTGTACACTTAGGAAGCCGGAAGAAGCGCTTGAAAAATTCGATTTTTGCTTTTTCCAAGGTGTCGGTGTATCTGATACCCCATATTGCGGCAGTATACAGTAACGTGGCCGCTATCACACTGTCGTACATTTTCGTAATGGCATCCCAGGAGTCGCATTTCGCGGAGGAAAGGATTGATATGACAGATAACGAGGCTACTCTGGCTTTCTTTACTGCGGTACTGACGGGTATTGAGCCCAGGGATGAGCAGGACAAAGTCACACCGAGATACTGATATTTATTAACTACTGCGACGTTGTTTCCTTTGTATTTGAAATTTTGGTCGTTCTTACTCAATTTGCCCCCGGCTCTGAACACCATGACCTGCGTTTTCGAAGTATTTACAGTGAGCCCGTTTTCGTCACAGTGTTCTGCGAGCAGTTGAAGTTTTCGTTTAAGGTCAATGTTCGAGTCTGCCAGAATAACCAAGTCATCCGCATATAAAAGCATTAATAGATCTTTCGCGTTATTTAGTGAGATGCCTCTTACTTTCCTTCGTCTATAAAAATCTACCATATCGGAAATATAAACAATAAACAGTAAAGGGCTTAAAATCTCACCCTGTAGCACGCCCTCACTGACTTCTGCCGATTGCGAAAGACCGTCCTTTGTTTTAATCTGAAGTGAAGCTTGCTTGTACAAATTTATTAACAATCGGACAAATTTCGAGCTGATACCAAGATTTTGCATTTTTTTCCATAATTTGTTATGGGGCACCGAATCAAACGCTCGTCTGAAATCTACGAATAGTGCGTAGGTTTTTCCCCCCGGTTGCCTCAGTCGGAGGTGTATCGCGGTTTGTAGTGTAAAGAGATTGTGATAAATTAATATAATAAATTTGTACGAAAGGACTTTTTGGGACCTCTCCGCGACCGAGTTGTCTTGTATTATTTAGACGACATTTTTATACCGGGACGCGATTGGCTGGATCTCCGCGAGAGATTGACGTTAACACTCGAAGCATTAAGAAGAGCGCGTCTGACGATCAAGTTGAGCAAATGTAGATTTCTTCAAAAACGCGTAAGCTATTTGGGATTCGAAATCTCATGCGACGGTATCGAACCGGGCGAAATAAAAATAAAAGCGATTATCGAATTTCCGACGCCGAAAAACGCGCACGATGTCCGACGTTTTATCGGCCTAGCCAGTTTCTTTCGCCGGTTCATTCCGAGGTTCGCGCAGATTGCATCGCCTCTACATGCACTGCTCCGAAAAGAAATCGCGTTTGTGTGGAGCGCGAACGAGCAAAACGCGTTTGATAAGTTGAAACTATCACTTTCGAGCAAACCGATTTTGCAACCATTCGATCCCGAGCGAAAAACGGAAGTGCACTCCGACGCTAGCGCGCTCGGATTAGCCGCGATGATGTTCCAAACCGACGAACAAAAGCGATTGCGTCTTGTGTATGCGATCAGCCGAAGAACAAGCGAACCGGAGAAAAATTATCACTCAAGTAAACTCGAGCTCTTGGCAATCGTGTGGGCGGTAACGCGTTTGAGGGCAATGTTGATTAACATTCACTTCACGATCGTCACGGATTGTCAGGCATTGCTGTATTTGAGTACTCAGAAAACGGTAAATCCACAAGTTGTGCGTTGGAATAATACACTGAGCGAATTCGACTACAGCATTACGCATAGACCGGGAACGAAACTCGCTCATGTAGACGCCTTAAGTCGAGCGCCGGTGAGTGGGTGTGAACAGAGCGAGCGAGATGAGATGAGAACGTGCGGAATATTTACTATTGTAAACGAGTGTGACAAAGTTGCGTTGAATCAGATCGCCGATGAATCGATAAAACGAAAACGCGAGGATTTGCGTAAACCAGCGAACGAGCGAAGCGCGTACGAAAACAGTGAAATCCGAGACTACGAACTAGTGAACGGTATAGTATACAAGCGCCAGGGCGAACGCTTACTCTTCGCTGTACCGCGCGCGATGCGAAAGAGTTTAGCAGTACGGTTCCACGACTTGAAGGGACACCCTGGGCTTGGATCGGGCATTCGCCATGCTGACTGAACATTACTTCTTCCCCGGAGTGAGACGATACTTACGTCGACATATCGCGTCGTGTGTGCAGTGCGCGTTGACGAAAGTTAAGACCGACAAGCAGAGTGGTCTTCTGCACCCGATACCGCCGGGCGAGCGACCTTTCGCAGTGATAAACATAGATCATACCGGACCGTTTGTCACGTCGAAAAAGAACAATAAATATATATTCGCTATTATCGATAACTTGACGAAATTCGTAATTTTGCACGCGGCAAAAGATACGAAGGTGAACGGCGTGTTGCGAGCGCTTGAAAAGTTGGTGAACGATGTGACGTGATTTTTCGAATCACCGTCACACAAAAACCAAAAACAACATTCATACCGCAAATTACCGTTCTAGAGATCTCGCTTATTGTCTCTCGCTACTTCCAGTACGATTCAGCGCTTCCTAATGCAGTTTCGTTATCGTCAATATTCAGTTCATGCATTCAGTCAGTTTTGTTCAGTTACAGTTAGTCGAGATCTCGAAGCTATTCGGTGGTGCGAATCTCGAAGTACTGAGATACCCGAATAGTGGAGAGTCTCGACGAGGTTTCGTTGCGACTACGCCACAGTTCGGTGCAAGTCCGGCACTCTCAAGGTGAGTTTCGGTGTGTTGGAGAATAGGCGGAGGGTTTAGTTTTGTCCGGACAAGGCAGGAGTACCTTGTGCCGTGTATTTTGAGTAAAGAAGTTGAGTAGAGCCTTGTTTTCACGCACCGAACGGAGAGTAGCGATCGCAACGATCCTCAAACATTGCCGCTTCCGTACAGCCCATTTATCGATTACCGTCTAGATCCCGTAGCGAAGTAGCTTGAGAGGGCAGTAGCTACCGGTTAAAGCTCCCGAAATAATGATAATGACCGATTACGCGACTTATCATAGACAAATCAGTCTACCGAGAGCCGCCCTAGAGGCAACTCGGGCTCTCTCTCGCGCTCCCGTTACCGTCGCTTCGGCCGATCGTGTGTTCTCGTGTGTGTGTGTCGTGAGTCGCGCGTAGCGTGGGTCTCACTCTCGCTGCCGCGGACTCCGATACTCGGCTCTCGCTCGTGTTCGTGTGTTTCGTGCTACCTGTCACTTTCTCGTTCGCTCGCGTTCAGCGTACGGTCGAGAGTGACAGTTCGTGATAATTCCGATACGAATTATATCCGAATTTTGTGAGCGAGATGCATTCGAAAGAATGCTCTCGTAGTGCAGTTCGTGATCAAGTTCTCGTGACGTCGAAAGACGCGGATCCCGCAAAATAATGGATTAAGTTCTGCTGTTTCGGTGAGTTTATCGTTAGATAATTTTCTCGATCGCGAATAGAAATTCGTTGAGCTGCTCGCCTCGATCGCTCGATCGGCTGAGCGCTTCCCGCTGCACTTCGGTGCGATCTCGTGGCTTCTGAGCCTGATACATAATTGTTCTCGTTATTCGTGTTGAGATTCCGTTTTCGATCGCGTAGGCTATTCTGTTGGCCCTCGGATTGCGACCCTTCTACCAAAACCCGCATCCTGAGTAGCCGTGCATTTCCGTAACCGTGTGCTCTCGTGAGTGTCATCGGTGGGTATCGATGCGAGCTTTAGCTCGCGGATCTCGATGCGGGAGTCGGCTCACTCCACCGACTCCCAGATTAGTTCGGTTGATAATACCGGCGAAACAAAATTATCATTTTTTGTGTGTTTGTGCATCGTTCATTGAGTTTTGGGCCGGTTTGGTAATTTCCGGTGAAACAAAAATTAGCCATGGAGATCGGCCACTCCACCGATCTCCCTTTTAGTCCGGTTCGTTAATACCGGCGATACAAAAATTAACTGGCGCCCCCGGGACCATCGATGCATTCGCGAGAGTGGGCGGCCGAAGGTGGCGTTAAGTCTCGTTCGCGTATAACTCCCGTTCGGTTTGAGTTTTCGATTTCGTTCTTTTTGCTCTGAAATTAAGTTTAAAGTCCCGCGTTTCGGATTCTAGAAATAAACGTCACAAATGGCGCCCAACGTGGGGCCACGCCAATAGAATAGCAGTTCCCGAAAATTTCTGATTTTGTTCTCGTTTGTTTTTTTGTCGCTTCGATCTCGATCTTGAGGCGATCAAATAAAGCAATTATTTTTTTATTTTTTTTAAATTTTATTTCTTGTGTGTTCTCGCGTTATGAATTTAACGGTTCCCGCTGTGGTTGTTCGGTCGAACCCACACGTTCTCGATGACAATCGACGAAAATTAAAATTTTTTTCGGCTTATTTTTTTTATATAATTTTTTTTTGAGAATTTTAATTTTTGTCTTGTCCGCTCTCGGACCTCTGAAAATTTGCAAAAATATTTCGGAGCATGCACTGAGTTCCCGATACGCCTCGAAAATTCATTTTCGGCGATTTTCGTCATTTTTCGAATTTTTCGAAATTGGCGAATGTTCCCCTCGGACGCTCGCGCGTCGCGCGCGCTAGAGTGGGAGGGGGGGAGATCCCGTTAGCCGAGCCGGCCGTTATCACGGTGGCTTGAAAATTGTGACAAACAATTTTTTTTGGGTTCGAGGAGTCCCTTCTCCTCGCCCTTTTCGATCTCGATCACCGAATTTCGCTATCCATCGATCACTTCATCGTGAATAATTGCTGTGACTAGTCGTTCAGTGCTCTCGCAATTTTCCCGAATTATTCTGTGTTATCTTTGGACTTCGCCGTCGACTACCGCTGTGAACGGTCGAGAGCTCCCGCTCTTCGGAGATGCTCTCGATTGGGAGCATTCACAAGTTCTCGTCGGGACAGGATCTCGTATGAATTACTTTGCGCCTTCGAATTAATTTTCGATGCCGAAGTAATTTACGCTCTCGCAACATTTCTCAATGTCGAATTAAATTTCGATTTTGGTGAAATTTTGGCTCTCGATTATTTCTCGATTTCGGATTAATTTCTGATTTCGATGAGATTTTTGTTCTCGGAATATTTCTCGATTTCCGATTAATTTCCGATCTCGATGAGATTTTTGCTCTCGTCATATTTCTCGATTTCGGATTAATTTCTGATTTCGATGAGATTTTTGTTCTCGGAATATTTCTCGATTTCGGATTAATTTCCGATCTCGATGAGATTTGGCTCTCGTCATATTTCTCGATTTCGGATTAATATTCGATTTCGATGAGATTTTGGGCTCGCGGAATATTTCTCGATTTCGAATTAATTTTCGATTTCGATGACATTTTTGTTCGTTCGTTTTGTTTTTTTGTTTGTGTTGTTCGTTTGTGTATTCGTTCGTTTTGGTTATTTATTTGTGTTTGTTGTTTTGTCACAAATTCTCGCTCTCGTCTGGAACTCGAATTTATTCTTGACGTTCGACGAGATTTCCGATCGTGCCTTCGAACGCGAATTAATTTTCGCTGTTCGAATTAATTTTTCGATCTCGCATTCGAACGCGAATTAACCTTCGCCGTTCGAATTATTTTCGATCTCGCATTCGAACGCGAATTAATTTTCGCAATTCGAATTATTTTTCGTTCTCGCATTTCGAACGCGAATTAATTTTCGTAGTTCGAATGATTCTCGTTCTCGTATTTCGAACGCGAATTAATTTTCGTAGTTCGAATGATTCTCGTTCTCGTATTTCGAACGCAAATTAATTTTCGCAGTTCGAATTATTTTTCGTTCTCGCATTTCGAACGCGAATTAATTTTCGCAGTTCGAATTATTTTCGTTCTCGTATTTCGAACGCGAATTAACTTTCGCAGTTCGAATGATTTTTCGTTCTCGCATTTCGAACGCGAACTAATTTTCGCAGTTCGAATTATTTTGGTTCTCGCCCTTCGAACGCGAATTAATTTTCGCAGTTCGAATTAATTTCCGTTCTCGCATTCGAACGCGGATTAATTTTCGCAGTTCGAATTATTTTCGTTCTCGCATTTCGAACGCGAATTAATTTTCGCAGTTCGAATTAACTTCCGTTCTCGCATTCGAACGCGAATTAATTTTCGCCGTTCGAATTCATTTTCGTTCTCGCAATCGGACACGAATTAATTTCCGACGTTCGGATTTTCGCTCTCGTAGCCGAACTCGAATTCATTCGCGATGTTCGAAGCTTCGTTCTCGTATTCGAACTCCAATTAATTTTCGAAGCTTGAATGGATTTTCCCTCTCGTATTCGAACTCGAAGTAATTTTCGACGTTCAAATTCAAACTCGAATTAATGTTCGACGTTCGAATTTCCATTCTCGTGCTTGAACTCGGATTAATTTTCGACGCTCGCACGAATTCCCGCTCTCGCTTTGGTTCTCGAATTGATCGTTGAGGGGAAATCATTTTCCACTCCGATCTCAATAAATCGATAAATCGTTGAAGTGAAATTCTTTCACTCCGATCCGACTTTGGTTGGGATCTCGAATTGATCGTTGACGTGAGATCATTCTCACTCCGATCCGAATATTGGTCTCGAATAGATCGTTGAGGTGAAATAATTTTTCACTCCGATCCGATTTTTGTTCCCGGATTGATCGTTGAGAGAAAATTATTTCACTCCGATCCGACAACTGTTCTCGAATCGATCGTCGAGGCGGAATTATTTCGCTCCGATCTGATTGGCATTACCGACGTGATCGTCGAGGTGAACTTATTTTCACTCCGATCCAATTAACGCTCTCGTATCCATCGTTGAGTAGGAAGATTTCCACTCCGATCGGCCCCACCACCGGATTGATCACGGGAGTGCACCCGGTGCACCCCGATCTCCACGGGGGATCTCGAACACCTTTCGGGTTCGTCGCCTGACGCCCTTGAATTCTTCGTTTATTGATTGGTTCTTTTTGAAAAGAACTGCGGCCAGGCGATCTTGCCGGGGTACGACGGATTCCCGGCTCGCCGAAGGGTCGATTTCCCGGTCGAAGCCCCTAATTGTTTTTTTATAAAAAAAAATTTTGTTATCGATCGTGACCACAATCGTGTGTCAGACGATCGAGAAGGCGCTCGACGGTTTCCCGGCTTACCGAACGGTAGCAACTAGGTTTTGGCGATCTTGCAGGGACCCTACTCGTCTCCCGCCCGCCTAGTTACGCTCTCGCAACTCTTTCGTGAGTTGACGGGTGTCTCGAGCCCTACTGGGACCTCAGGCTCTGATATGAGAGCCGGGAGTCGTGACATCGCGTTGCTCTCGCCTTGTAGGCTTCTAGGCCTCGGTGATTGAGTCACTAGAGGTCAAGTTTTCGCATCCGACTTCGGACGTGGTTTCCGTTTTGCAGGTCTTCGGGCCTCGGACCTCGACTAGTTCTCGTATACGGCATATGCCGTAGCTCTCGTCATACGGGCCGAAAGGCCTAGGATCCCGCCGAAGGAGCAACTCCTTGCTCTCGCCATGGATCTAGCAACGTTATCACGCTTCACGATGAGTGACGCTGCAAATACGGTAACGTAAAACATTTATGCGACTTGGGATTGTCCTTGGACTCCGGTGTTGTCGAATTGCTTTCTCGAATCACGATCGAGCCTTCATTGGACTCTCGTGCCGCGATCGAGACGTGGTCTCTCGCAGGTTCTCGCTTACCCCCAAAATTTATTGTTCTCGACTGGTAACGGTGGGTAAGACTTCGCTGCGACCGAAATACGGGCAGTGATTTAGGCAATAAAGCCAAGTTCTCGTAACACGATTGAGACATAGTCTCTCGTGAAGTTCTCGCATTACTGACGAATTATTGATAATTTGTCCTCAACCGGCAACGGTGAGTAAAAGATTGCTGCTACCGAAATACGGGCAGTGATCCTTGTAATGGTTCTCGCGCCGAGAGGACAACATTCTCGTGCTGTCGACAGCTTCTCCTCGATGGGGATCGCGAATAATCGCTGATCAACGCCGGAGAATGTGTGTCGCTGTTGATAGGCGTTAAGCCTATCAAGATCTCGAAGCGTTCCCATAACCTCCTCAGGTTAACACCAAGTACCGAAGTACTTGAGTGACAGGTCCCGTGATCTTTGGATCGGCTACCGTTTCGAACTCTAGTTCGAAACCTCCCCTAAGGGGTGAGGAGTTGTGACGTGATTTTTCGAATCACCGTCACACAAAAACCAAAAACAACATTCATACCGCAAATTACCGTTCTATAGATCTCACTTATTGTCTCTCGCTACTTCCAGTACGATTCAGCTCTTCCAGATGCAGTTTCGTTATCGTCAATATTCAGTTCATGCATTCAGTCAGTTTTGTTCAGTTACAGTTAGTCGAGATCTCGAAGCTATTCGGTGGTGCGAATCTCGAAGTAATGAGATACCCGAATAGTGGAGAGTCTCGACGAGGTTTCGTTGCGACTACGCCACAGTCCGGTGCAAGTCCGGCACTCTCAAGGTGAGGTTCGGTGTGTTGGAGAACAGGCGGAGGGTTTAGTTTTGTCCGGACAAGGCAGGAGTATCTTGTGCTGTGTATTTTGAGTAAAGAAGTTGAGTAGAGCCTTGTTTTCACGCACCGAACGGAGAGTAGCGATCGCAACGATCCTCAAACATTGCCGCTTCCGTACAGCCCATTTATCGATTACCGTCTAGATCCCGTAGCGAAGTAGCTTGAGAGGGCAGTAGCTACCGGTTAAAGCTCCCGAAATAATGCTAATGACCGATTACGCGTCTTATCATAGGCAAATCAGTCTACCGAGAGCCGCCCTAGAGGCAACTCGGGCTCTCTCTCGCGCTCCCGTTACCGTGGCTTCGGCCGATCGTGTGTTCTCGTGTGTGTGTGTCGTGAGTCGCGCGTAGCGTGGGTCTCACTCTCGCTGCCGCGGACTCCGATACTCGGCTCTCGCTCGTGTTCGTGTGTTTCGTGCTACCCTAGCGAAAACACCCACCAATGTAGCCAACATGTAGCCACCTTGTAGCCACCTGTGTGCCACGAGGTGTGTACCTGCCATTCTGCCACCGCCAACTTTGCGTGTTCCACCGAGTATTCCACCAAAGAGTGACGCCCCGTTGACGGTGGGATATTGGTATATTCCACTATTATTTCACAGTGTTAGCCACCATTATTCAACGGACCCAAAAATGGGCCCTAGGTGGGACACATGGCTAGGCCACCGTGACAGCCACTGTGTATCCCACGACCGCCAGTACCTCGCCAATAGTGGCACAAGTCGCTAGGCCACGGTGGTTTCCACCGCCACCAGTACCCTGCCGATAGTGGCATACGTGGCTATGCCACGGTGTATCACACCGCCGCCAGTACCTTGCCGATAGTGGCATACGTGGCTATGCCACCGTGTATCACACCGCCGACAGCACCTCGCCGATAGTGACATACGTGACTAGGCCACTGTGATATGCCACCGCAACCCACCCTCGTAAACGCCACGCCGATGGTTGCATACGTGGCTATGCCACCGTATGCCACCGTGTATCACACCGCCGACAGCACCTCGCCGATAGTGGCAGACGTGACTAGGCCACCGTGATATGCCACCGCAACCCACCCTCGTAAACGCCACGCCGATGGTGGCATACGTAGCTATGCCACCGTATGCCACCGTGTATCACACCGCCGACAGCACCTCGCCGATAGTGGCATACGTGACTAGGCCACCGTGATATGCGACCGCAACATACCGGTGTAAGCGCTCCGCTGACGGTGGCATACGTTGCTAGGCCACCATCATATGTCACCGCAACCCACCCTCGTAAACGCCACGCCGATGGTGGCTTCCGGGGCTAGGCCACCGTATGCTACCATGTATCACACCGTCGACAGCACCTCGCCCGCAGTGGAAATCACGGTGGTTAAGTCACCGTGAATGCCACCGGCCGTGTAGAATATTGTGAGTGTGTGTGTTCGTACAACGATAATAATAGGTCTAATTTTATCGATTTCTGTGATTCATTAACGCAATGGGCCAACATTGCGAAAAGTATCAAAATCCCAGAATCGATACAATTAGACTTGTTGTTATCTTTGTTTTTTTTTTATACGAACATTTTGTGTCTTGCATAGTAACTTGTGCAACGATATGTATTGTTGTTTATTGTGATCATACAAAATATGTCTTACTATTTCTAATTATGTGTGTTTCTATGTAACATTTCGTTTTCTCGTAGTTATTTTTTTAATTAATTACATTATTTTGCATTTTCATTACTGTGGAAAATAAATGATATCTTTATTATTAATGTCAAGAAAAGTTATCGCTGTTGGTACTCCGCCGATCGGCGCATTCATGGCTGGACCACCGTATGTCACCGTGAATACCACCGGCCTCGTAGAATACTGTGTGTACGCGCGCATCGTCGTACAAAGATAATGAGTACGCTCTGTAACGATGTAGCATCGCTACAAGTTCGCCCGAATTCTCGACTCGAGCCCACCACTCACTACGCAGGGAAATTTAGCTATGTTAAGTAACGCGCCCCCCGCCCCGTCCACCCACACACCCCCGCGCACGCAGCCAAGGTATCGCTGTGAAGAACGTCGCCGAAACATCACCGCTGCAAGGCAGCGAGAGAGCGAGCGAAACGCGTGAGGAAGAGAAAGAGCGCGTCGACGGAGGGGAGAGCCTTCCCTCGCTGCCGCCGCCGTCTCGCCCAAGTCGCCTCGCTGCCGCCGCCGTCTCGCCCAAGTCGCCTCGCTCCACGCCAGCCGCCTCGCTGCTCAACACCGTTGCCGTCGAAACTATCGAACGACGATCAACGGGACTCCTGCCGCCCTCTTGCGCAACACCTGTCGATCGCGTGATTTATCGACCTCACGCCGAGTAGCGAACTCTCTCGCTCACCGAGACCCCCCACGGCGCTGCGCAACGAAGAAGAAGCCCGAGAGAGACAGCGATACCTCAGCTCGATTCGAGATCTTTAGAGAGAAGCACGTGTGTAATCGGAAGAGAATTTTGTACGAGAGAATTTCGCGAGAAAAACGCGTTGTGTGCAGCGTGAGTGTGTTCGACGGTTTCTGTGTGAATTTCCTGTCTCGTTGAGACAATTTTCCCCTTCGCCCCGACCCGTGACTTCGCCGAGATTAATCGAGGAATCGAGGAAGGATAACTTATCGGATTTTCGCCGCCGCCATAGCCGGCATTTGCTACAGGTAGCGTGTACACGTGGTGAGTGGTGAATAGCCGTTAATTATTCTAAGTGTGAGTCCCGATCCCTTTTGCAAACAATCCCAAAATGTATTATTAATTATTTAGAGTCTTCCCGAGTGAATTTATAGCCGAAGTTAATTGACAGAGCCGAAATATCGGAGTATCCCGTTCCCTCCCCCTGAGCCTTTGCTCTCCTGAGACTAGTCGGTGACCACGTGTTGTGTGAATTTTCGAAGCACGAGAAATTTGTCGATTCTCGACAAATTTACTAGAACGGTGTTACCCCGTGAATGGTAGCTGGCGCCCAAAAATACTTGTAATTTGACAGATTGAATATTTGTGCCCGACGAGTCTATCCCCCTCCCCGTGATTAATTTATCTGCCGATAAATCCCCGCGAGCCTTCCCCCCCCCCCCCCCCCCCCCGTGCGTGAGCGTTAACGGCGAGAGGTCCGTCGCCTCGTGTAACGCCGCCATATTTGCGCCGACCGATTTGGTCAAGTTTTCCCTTCGCCGTTACATTTTTGTCCACTTATTTTCTGAATTATTTTCTTTCTGTTATTAATAGCTCATTCCGGTTTCCCCCTTTTGTTATTATTTTCTTTCGTATTTTCGTTAACTAGTCACCCGCATTTATTTCTTTATCTCACTTATATCCGATCCCCTTTTTCTCGATTATTATTATTATTATTTTTCTTGCGTTATTATTATTATTATTTACCCTTTTTTTTGAGTTGTATTATTTCGCTTGGTTTTTTTTTATAAATATCACATGGCTGCGTTTTCATTATTCATTTTTCTTGCTGTTATTTCCTTCTTTTGTTACACCTGAGTTGTCCGGAAAATCCCCTCCTCCCTCCCCAGGACTCGTCCGAAGAACGTCAAGTAATTATTACAGCTCGTTGGAGCCCGTCACAGCTCATATCGATTTACTGAGAACAAACAAGCAAAAGAAAAAGGAATCAAATACGAGACATATATTACACAATTTATTTTTGTAAAAGCTATAAATACCTCGCGCATATCATCAAAGAATTTGTGTGTATATGTGGCTGGTGTGATACGATGGTAAGTTTATCCACACTATTGATTTGAGTTATTCATTCGATCTCTCGCAAACGAACCAGTTGTTAACTGTAAAGAAAGAAGCAAACAAAAAGGTATTAAATATGATAATTATATACAATGCATATGGTTTGTCTTGGCAAATGCGAAAAATTAACTTCGTACCTAGTAATAAACCTCGTACCTCGCATTACCTCGTAAGTATCGGTGAATTAATTTTTGTTGTGTTTTTTTAATCCGTTTCCCAGACATTTGGAATCTTTGATATTACGAGTTGTTTCTTCACCGTTGCAATTAAAATCGCTGGTACGATAGTCGCTATTTCGTAGCCAGCAATAAATGCTTTTTCTCCTCTTCTTACGCTTTGAATGTGTTCCATGTCTTTGTAATTTTTTACCGTTTCTAGTTTTTCAATTATGAAGCCACTGACTACGGAATCGTTATTATCGCGAAACGTTACAATTTGTTTAATCTCCGAATAACCGACGGTTTCGCAATGTATGTATTTATTGGAGTATCGCGTTCTTTTACTTTTCGCCGATAGCTCGGAGGAGCAATGAATGTTTCCATTCACAAGTGCAGTACGATAAATGGACAGACTTTCCGGCGGCGGATGCACATAGCCGGCAATTGACAAAGTTTCCGCTTCTTCAGTTGTCGGTGGGCGTTGATGCGCTAGCTTTTGGCACTCTAGGACGTTTGGTCTTTCATCGATATCATCTATTGCTCTCCGTTGGTATTTTTTACTACCGGTGAGAATGTCATTCACCGCTTCTCTTGTACCGTACGGTATGCTTGGGTCGCACAATACGTTTTCTATGAATCGCGGTAAACGATGTCTCGTTGCTATCTGCAAGCATCTCGAATTTGAGCTCGTAACTTTGTCGATGATCTTCTTATTGAGCGTTTCGTACGGAAAAGCACTGTGCGTCCAAAAAGGACCCCATTCGTTTACTGAGTCCGCCAAATGATTTAAGAGATGAACGTTGATCGTCATATTGTCGTTTTTGAAGATTTCGTTGTACTGTTGAACGTAGGTCGTTAGCGATTTCCTCGCAGATTCGAGCTCATCAGTTGAAATTGAATCTTTATTCAGTACGAATGTGGCACGGGACAGTAACGCTAGATGGCCGCTTATTCTCTCGTCAACTAGTCCATTTAAGCAGCGCACGGCGTAAAACTGGATCCAATTTCTCCATTCGGAAGCCTTCCATTGTGCCGAATCTCTGATCGAACGAGGCTTTCGAGATATTACGCTCGGTGGTCGTATTTCCATTAATCGTTTATCGATGGTGGTCAAGTTTTTCGGAGTTCCGACGAAGCAAGACGCAATCTTTTTTTTCTTTACTTTGTGTAAAAGTAAATCCGTATGTGCTTTTACAACGCCGAGATATACGTTGTGCATGCTGTCGACGGGTAGTCCGGAACCCAAATCGAATTTATCGAGTAGTGCAATTGTCGCGTAGTCTTCGACACCAAAGATCCTGTTTTTTTCTATCCTATTGTGCGCTAATTCCATGTGACGTCGTATACCGGCATCCGTTCTGCGTCGCGATGGTTTCTGTTGATAAGGGTATACCCGTACTACTCCCCTTTGCTCCACTCTCAAGCCTTTGTGATAACAATACGTACATCCATATATTCCGTTTCCTTGCGTCATGTTTAGCAGCGGAGCTCTTGCCTTCGAATCGGCTGTGCAGAGAATAGTTATAAATTTACTCGATATCGCCTCGTTTTCGTTTCTCGGGTTTTTCCACACCAATCCGTGTCTGTACAACGAATTTAATTCGTCAAATGTTGGCAGAAGAAGCGACTGTAGATTTGGATGTTTATCGTCGACATATATCGCGGCGAGTATCATGTATTTTTTTCGCAAATGCGGCGGCAGCTCATTAACCATCAACATTACGGGCCATGCACTCGCATTCGACGAATTCGACACTTTTACTCCGTCGGTGAAAAGTGAAAGCGAGAAATTGTATTTGTTCTCCAAAAAACCGCCTCGTTTACATAATTTTTTGTACTTTTGGCTATCATAGATGTCTTCCATGTTGTTGCCATTTCGCTTTTTTCGTGTGTATCGATACACTAGTATTGATTTTGCTATCATAGGATTCTCCAAAAGTTGTATCAATTGCGATTTTATTTTCAATTGAATGAAATACGCTGCATAGTTTCTTTTCTTGGTTGGTCCACATCGTTGACAACGACAAATTGACGTAATTTTCGGACCTGTTCCTATATGGTTCTGGCATTTTTTGCAATACCAATAACGCGTTGTAGTTGCCTCGTCGTTTCGCGACAATAGTTTCCAGAGACTGTGTTTTGTTGATGGCAATACGCTGTCAACGATCGTTTTTTTTAACGCTTTAAATATGGTTATTATCGCGGTATACGTTATTCTCGACCGGATGGCTGCAGCTAGCATTGTCAACAGCACAAACAAGTTTGTAACTTGGGAGCTGAAATTTATCGTTGCGGATAAATCTCGTATTTTTTTCTTGATTGAAAATGTTTCATTTAAATCGTCGTTGTCCTCGTTCTCTTCATCGTCCTCATCGTCGTCATCGTCCTCATCGTCCTCATCGTCGTCATCGTCGTCATCGTCCTCATCGTCCTCATCGTCGTCATCGTCGTCGTCGTCGTCGTCGTCGTCGTCGTCGTCATCGTCGCAGCCATCATCGATATCGTTTGTATCTTTTTCGATGTTCATGAATGACGTTTCGTCGTGGCTTACTTCACTAGTGCTGTGGCCGCTGTTTTTGCCGATTTCATAGTTGCTACTTGACGTTGTTAACGTACTGTCATCTCTGCGATGTTGATTGACGGCAGTGGGGTTTTTTTCAACACTGATCGTCGTTTCTTCGTGTTGTACGTTTGTCGATATCATCGAATTGCATGTCGACGAATTGCTGTCGTTACGCGAGTATTTTTCATTACTTTTTAATCTTTTTACCGCTCTTGTTTCCTCGATATTTCTTGTATCTTCGATAATGTTGGCGGTGCCGTAACCGTTATCAATGATATCATTACTCGTCATCGCTCGCTCGTCATATACTGCTGCATTCGCGCTCGCTGCGTCGTTTGGTTTTTTTTTTCACGGTCAGACGGCGGCTGTAATCATAGGTTACAAGATATTTTATAACGCGCAACTTATTCACAATTTCATTTCATAATGTTGTAATAGAATATTACGATGCGAGTGCGAAGAAACTTTTTCTGACGAATGTGAGTTTGCAGCACGCGCCGAAGGCGAGTGTTGTAATCTCACGTTGAGAAAAAGTTTCTTGCACGAGTTTCGTACAAAATTTTATTGCACGAGTACGTAAAATGCGACTTTACACACGCGCAGCAAAGCAAAGCGTGCGTAAAGTCGCACTTTATTTTTCGAGTGCGAGAAAGAAGTGAAATTAAAAAATTTGCGCAATTGAGTTGTGTTACTTACAATTTCATATTCCAACTCCAAGTTCAGTGATTCCAGATCCATAGATTTCCTATTACTGGCGAGATGTTTCCTGATGGCTCGCATCTTTATTTTATGTTGATTCACGTTGGTCCATTTCGTATCGTTGGTTTTTTTCGGCGACATATCGGCGAGTCGCTACTTTATTCGAAGTGGTCACTCGTTGTCGATGCGTCTATGAATGAACAGACGATAGGTAATGTAATTGATGGACATTATGGTCCCGCAAGTCGACATATTGTGCAATGACGATATCGCGTGGAATAACCGTTATTACAACGAGAAACAACAATTATTACAAGCTTCCAAGAAAACAGTTTTTGCAAACTTTCCAATTGATGTATAAAAATACGTTAAATGTATTCCCAAAATAGTATAATCCTCATGTACGTGTACATAATTTTCGTTTTGACTCGACACTTGTGAGTACTCGTCTTATTTCTCGATATCAATTTGCGAAATGTGATTGTAAAGACCGATTAAGATGTACATGATTGAGGAAATCAATTTCGGACATTTTTTTTCGCAAACAGTACACAACTGAGAAGATTGAAAAGAAATGCGAGACCACGCACGTCGCATATGAACCGAAAGAATGATGAAATACCGCGTGCGCTCGCATCGCAATAGGAAAGCGAGAGTGAGCGAGTGAGTGAGAGGGAAATAATGCAAATGCGCAACTTTCAAACACTAGAGGTGTGTGTTCGTTTTCGGAGTAAGCTGAAGTATTTCATGTGAAAGGTATATCTAATATACAATGAATATAGATACACCGTCTACGTAATTTTAAGCGCTCTGCTTTGCGATTTATTCTTAGTCATCTGCGCGTGGGTGGCATACGCGACGCAGCCGTCGTGTATGGAAATGTTGATGCGATAAACGAGCCGATATTCTCTCGTACCCTCTTAATATTCATTTATTTTTTGTAAAAAAAACCACGAATAGCAAACTTTAACAAAATTAAAAAAAACTCATTATTATGGAAAAAAATAAAGAAATTTGTTTTAAATACACAAAAATACAATAAAAATGTCGCGTACATCTGCTTGTTTAAAATTTCTCAGTTACGAGTTGTTGAATAGATAATAAATATAACGTTTTCGCCTATTTGTTTATCTGTCTTTTGTGACGCTATTTTCCCGAATACCGTCACAGGTCGTGCCGACCAGGGTTTTGTTGTATATCGCGCTACCGAAATTAAGTCTGATATTGTGCGTTTAATCCAGTTTTGCGTTGGGCACCGATACATTTTTGAAGGTTGATTCAGTTGAAGTGGCGCGTGGAATACCGCGGATCAGGGCCGAAGTAACGTGCCACCCGGTATATCCTCGCGTTCCACTATAGCTTGTCGCGAGGGGAAAAAAATACAAAGGTTCGAGTGAAATTCTCGACGTTTCACTACCGGGATAAGGGACGGATAGTTCACACCACTCGAAAGAGTGAGTTAAGGTTTAGTTGAGTTCACGCCACTCGAAAGAGTGAGTTAAGGTTTAGTTGAGTTCACGCCATCCCCGGGGGTGAGTTAAGGAAATATTAAGTTGGAAGGCCGTGGCGACTGGAATTGCGACCACCCAGTCCCCACGGATCGCCAGGTCGCTAGTTATCGTCCAGTTATAGTTAAATCCCAACCTTATCCCCGAAAAAGTATAGCCCCGCGATAAACTCACGCTAATAACATCTGGCGACTATTTTATCCAGCTACCGAGTCCCGTTATCGTCCGGTTCAGTTGCGTTATTGTTCGGAATTATACGTTTGGAATTTTAGTTTCAGTCAACAGGTTCTTAATGTCGTCCCTCCGATCCTGGCATCGAGCAATCGACGTCATGAGTAGAGGGGACATTCGCTTTGGCTACCTACGAGGAGTCTCTGGGCTTTTTCGCTACCGTTCGTGCGACTCTCTGGGCTTTTTGGACTCGGCTTTCGAGCTGAGCGGAGCTCCTCGGGGCTCCGCTCCGCTGCGGTGTTCTCGTCAGGTCTCTCTCCTCGATGCTATCGTATGTTACCGTTTGAGCTCTCGTACGTTACCGTTTGACATGCTATCGTGCGCTCTAAGATTTGACAGTTATCGGCAATTCCGATGTCTCGCTATCGATATCGATTGTGCTGGGATCGCGTTACGTTATCGATTACGAGTTATTACCGATTAATTATTACCTCCGTTCTTTAGCTATTTTGGTGTCAGCGTGGTAAGTACCGATTTACCGATTTCCGAATAGGTCCGGTGTTCTCGACTATTTCTTAGAAATTTCCGAAATTCCGTATGCTCTCGATTCTGGTGTTCACGTAATATCGATTCTGTCTGGCGTTCTCGAGAATTTTTGCCGTTATCGATGAGTACCGAATTACCGAAGTTATCGTTCTTTCGATCCCGTTCGGCTCTCGATTTTCGTTGGTGTTTTCGTACGTCTAGTGTCCTTGGAGTGTCTGTATCCTCGCGTTATTGTTTGAGTTGTGAGTTATCGTACGCGTTATCGAGATTTCCGTGTATTACCGAAGTTTAGTGCGTTAATAAACTCCATTATTTATCCACTGGAACCACGGTCGCATTAGAGTCATTTATTCGGTTGAGTTGCGTTCTGTGTCTTGTGTTTCGGGTGCTCTTTCGTCAGACCGCCGTCCATGCCCTCTCTCCACAACCAGCACACTGAGCGAATCGGGAATACCGCTACCAGCCCCTGCTGTTCTCGTCGTCGCCTTGTTCCGATTTTCGGATTTTGGAATTTACGGTTCGCGGTTTCCCCAATTCCGCCGATAATCAAAAATTGATGATTTAAGATTGAGTTCGCGGTTTGTTAATTCCGCCGTATAAATAAAAATTAACTGGCGCTCAACGGCTCTCGTGGCGACGAGAGCAGTGCGGCACGGGCCGAAGGTAGCCGGTGAGAAATCACACGGTTATACTTTACACAGCCAAAAATCTACAAAATGTTTTATGAAAAAAATCTATATAATGCGAACGGATATAGATATGTATCGTGGACATAATATTCGTTTTTAAAAATATGGCGAATTCGCGAAAAAAAAGTATGCATTCATTTTACCTTTGACGACAACGACAGCGAAGACTTTTGATGAACACAGAGCTCTATCAAGAAGATTGTAATATACTAAAAGTGCTGTCAATGAATAGCGCACGACGTAGTACAACAGCGAGGGATAAAATTCAGTCGAATCCAGCGTCAGCAGCGGAATCTGTAAGAAAATCAATTTTCTAATATTAGGTGATAATTCTTATCTCTTTTTATCATTAATTTAATCAAGTGTTTTTGTTTTACCTCTTGCAATGATCGATGCACTCTCTACGCTCTCTGGCACGAGACGACGGAATGTCCCACGAAGAGGATGGCAATGACGACGAGCAGCAGCTACAAACTCTACGACGCACAGAACTTGCTGATACAGTTAGTCGCAGCGCAAACCGTGGAATATGTCGTATTCTCACGAGGACGACCAGCCTAAAGTCTGCGAGAGGTGCCCGAGGCGCGACGAGACATCAACGAGAAATCTCTTGTTGAGCCGTAGAAACAATCGGAGGAACGTACCCGCTGCGCACAAACTCAGGATGGTTTTATCCTCAGATATGCGAGAGAGCAAGCACCGAATCGTGTCGTGTGATGATAATGATGGTACGTATGATACATAGAGTCGTCGGATGACAGATGCGTGAAGGCACGGTACTCGCGCTTGCAATCCTAACCTGATGAAATGCAAATATTTTAATAATCCAATCCAATGAATTTTCTCTATTAATTTCGTACATTTTTTCACCATGTATGATTGAAAAAAAAATGCAACATAAGGATGCGTGGAAAAAAGAAACTTTCACGATGATGAAAATAGCACGAGCGCCCAATAATTTGACGATATTCTAAAAATCTCAAAAAATGTAGGTTATGTTGTCACACAATCTTTTCGACTGCGCGTGAAACAAGATTTTCGATCGCGTTTCTCCACTTTAATAATATTAAATGCATATAGCGATTATAATGATGTTCCGAATGATCTTTCACAATACTGAAAAATATTTTTTCCACTTTTTTTTCGTAACACAGACAATAGACGCGCGCGCGCGCGATCCACACACACGCACGAATCACGCCGCGAGGGCAAACGAACCCCATGCTCTCTACGCGTGAAATCTAAAAATGTTGTACATTACCTTTTTTTCGCCCAATGCGGCAATCTTTACAAATTTCACGACACACGGAAAATTAAAACGACTTTGGCGACGGTATATTTTATGAAAATTCTATGAAAAATTATTACGCAAGAATTACGCAACTCAGAAATGAGAGAAAGCGAGAAGTTACATTATGCTCGTGTCGCAGAATCGTTTTGCAAAAGTATGACGAAATACCATGAGGTGGAGAGTGAAGAGAGACACGGAACAAAAGCCGCTTTCCATTTGCTCATCATCACTTGTTTCGGTTTACTATTGGTCCATCCTGTTCAATTTCATCGTAATCTAACGGAATGAGCCAATCGAAAACCGACTATCATTATGATGTGCAAATGGAAGGGCCTATAGACTGAAGTGTACCGGCCAATCACTGCTAAGCGTCGGTTTTGAAAGCAACATGCTGATTGGTGGAACAACCTCTACCCCTGTGGTACATTCTAAATGATCGCCGAGCGACTTCTCTCTCCTCATCGCGTTTCGGCCGCTAAGCAACGGCAGCTCGAGCAGCGATAGTGCATGTGCGAGTGATCTCTCACCGAAAAATCCCACGCGTTTTATCATTACATTACTATTACGCATTAAATTTCTATAACATTTTCGCCATTAAATCTGAGCAATTCTCTCATCCGTACGAGAAATTTTGGATATTATTTAAGTAATCGAAATATTGTCGAGTGATTTTTTTTTTACATCGAGCATCGCTCTTTGTGTCACGCGATAGCTAAAGCGAGCGTGCGCGGCGACCACGACGACGACGACGCCGGCCGACTTTTCTCTCCTCATCGCGTTTCGGCAGTTAAGCAGCGGCAGCTCGAGCAGCGATAGTGCGTGTGCGGGTGATCTCTTACCGAAAAATCCCACGAGTTTTATCATTACATTACTATTACGCATTAAATTTCTATAACATTTTCGCCATTAAATCTGAGCAATTCTCTCATCCGTACGATAAATTTCGGATATTATCTAAGTAATCGGAAACTTGTCGAGTGAATTTTTTTTTTACATCGAGCATCGCTCTTTGTGTCGCGCGATAGCTAAAGCAAGCGCGCGCGGCGACCACGACGACGACGACGCCGGGCGACTTTTCTCTCCTCATCGCGTTTCGGCAGTTAAGCAACGGCAGTTCGAGCAGCGATAGTGCGTGTGCGAGTGATCTTTTCCCGAAAATTTCAACGAGTTTTATCATTACATTACAATTACGCATCAAATTTCTATAACATTTTCGCCATTAAATCTGAGCAATCTCTCATCCGTACGAGAAATTTCGGATATATTATCTAAGTAATCGAAAAATTGGCGCGTGAATTTTTTTTCTACATCAAGGATCGCTCTGTGTGCCGCGTGATAGCTAAAGCGAGCGCGCGCGGCGACCACGATGACGACGCCGGTAGAGCAACACACGGCAACGGCAACGTGCTTGTAACGTGTCTACAACGTGTCGTAGCCCGCCAACAACAAAGAACGCGCGCTCTCCAGAAACAAAACAAAGAGGTAAGAATAAAATTTAAAAATAGATAAAAGGAAAACTAGGCGCAATGGCATATATATATTTTTTTAAGATAGTCGGTAATAAATTTCAAAATGTTTTCTCTCACAACGCCAACAGCATTACGAAACATAACCTCGTTGATCCGAATGCGTCTGGCGTCTAACACTCTTGTTCTCTCGAACAAACTATTTTGCTTGTTTTTTTTCTCGCTAATGAAATTTTAACAACAAATATTTTTATTTATTGCTAAATTCGGCGGAAAGAATAATTCATTTTTTTCTACCAAAAAGTTATTTGTCTTGTGACATTCTTAAAAAATCATGTTGCATGTATTTTTCAGTTAATAAAAAAGGAATCACCACCAAATCGTACCATAATCCGAGACGCGATATTGAATCAAGTGTATTTTCATCGTCGTTTTTCTGTAACGACACTCATATGTTGACCGAGCGTTGCATCGCAACAGAGTCGGAGGATAAAACAAGATTCATCATATCGGAGAACAACATCTACACCAAAGGTAATAATAATAGTCGCATTATCTTCATTACGAGATTCAATAGTGTCTCAATAATAAAAACAATGAATAATAATTTTCAGGTTCCGTCAGTCTCTCGATGCTTCGCCAAAATTCATTGCTCATCGTAGCTATCGTCGTCCATTATCGAAATCACCATGTAAGCGTACCGTAACAAATGGTCAAGAGGTTCATCCTCCTGTTCCTATGCAGTAACAACAATATCGAGAATAACAACGACAACAGGTAAATCAACTTTTTGATATGACCTCTCGAACAAGTACGCCACCGCATTTCAAGCATCATCGTACTCTCTCTCTCTCTCTCTCTGCGTGTCTCTCACTCCGGCAATAATCAACGCCAATGCCAATACTGATAACAATAATTACATCACTTGTCGAAATTGTGCATGACAAAGCGTGACCGCAATAGCACGGCATGTTAAAATTCGCTCCTGATTAATTACTAATACCGAAGGGCTAATAATAATTTAAAAAAAAACATTTCAATAAAACAACGGTTGCGCGTTATTAAGCTCTTATGTACTTCCACTAAATTTGTAGTTAATAACTCAAAATCAAAACTAATGAAATAATTCATGCCAACCGTGTAAAAACAAATTGATCGTGCAATTGTACACAATAAATTAGCCCTTATATATAATTCATTCTTTAAAATTCTTTAAATTATCCTTACGCCAAAAATAGCAAAAATCCGGAAAATTGAAATTGAACATTGAATTGAATTGAATTTGAATGACAAACATTTTAGCGAACTGCTATCCAAAAAATTCCAAAGTTATCAGAAAATAGTACTGAATGAAGAACCTGAAGTATCTCGCCGAAGCTTACGTATTATTTATTAACTGAATAGAGCCAGCAACTCAAAGACGCCGCAAAGCAAACAACATCAACAATGTCATGAAAAGTACTGAAAAATCACGCCCGTATCGACAATATGAATTGTTCACTGCAACAACTGATCAAAGGTACTTGGAGGATCATCGTGCAGCTGAACCTTTTCAACCCTTCGAATTGATCGAATTGACGAGACTCGTCGATGATTCCAGAGAAGCAGAAATATCTCTCGTCTACTGCCAGATAGTTGAAAACCTCAAGAGAAAAAGCACAGCTGAAGGCGACAATCCCACGGTCTTGCCCAACTGCACACGCGCATGTACCGAATACAACGGCACAGCAGAGTACCATTACTACCATCACCACCGCCACCAACACTACCAACACCAGACGGCTCAAAGAAACGAATGATGGATCAACAAAACAAAGTGTCTCGCCGCGGAAATCGACGAGAGCTGGAACGAAATTATGCGAAAGAAACACCGGAAACGAACAACGGCATAAAAGCAATCCGCGTAATAATAATCCCACTGAACACTAAAAAACACAAATCAAACCCGCGTTGATCGTATTAACAATACACAGATAGATGAGTTATACACGAGAGAGAGTTTACTCGATTTTCGAGATAATTCGTTTTACGTTTTTGTTAATTTCACTTTGATAGGACAAGAGACCATTTACGATTAAACCCTTTTTCTCGTTCATTCCGAACCAAAATGGAATTTTGATAATGCTGATAAAAATTTTCGTATGCAAGTAAAAAAGATAAACATACAAAATTGTACACGTAATCAGAAAAATAACTGTATAGAAAAATGTTGCAAACGTTTCGGTAACAATGACATTCGAATGACAGAAAAAAAATCGCTACGACCAAACATAATGATTCAATGACCTACTTAGGGATGAAAATGGGGCGAACAACAAAATCTGTTTCGAAAAAAATTTCAAGCCTAGACGACCAGCGAGCAAATTGGTACTGCATATTCACACAAACCGGTGGAGAGCAGCCGCAAAAGGAACAAGTCCGTAATCTGCATCGAATGCCTACAGATGAGGAAGTTAAAAGGTATAAATATAATCCGAAGGAGTACGTTCGATGCAGATCGGAGGATGTCGAAAATTGCGTGAGATACCGAAACAGACCGGGAACGCGTAACAGCAAAGTACCGCCGACACTTCGATTGAAAATGATTGAAAATGAAAAAGAAATTAAATTCTTGAAAGTCGAGCCCATATGCTTAATCGGTAAGTACACTATCGAAAGCTTGCGCGAAAATTATTGGATAAATATTTATGTATTATGTTAAATATATTTTATGTCGAAACGAAAAAATAGAAAACGAACACGATGCGGAAGACAAGGTGAATCAGATTAATAACGAAACACCCGGACGTCAAAAACGCCAAAGGAAACCCCCGAAGAGAATTACGAACGACACACCCGATGTGGTGACAGTATTAAGAAGTCTCGGAAGCATCCAGCTGAAAGCTCGATTGGCGAAAGAAGCGCTTAAGTACAAGAAAACAAAATCCAACGAGGAATCAAGGAAAGCGGTAAGCTAAAAATATGTCTTTTTATGTATATCGAAACGCATTACTAAAAAAATTAAAATAAAACTCTTTGCACAGAATTTGCGATTCAATTTTGCGTGTAAAAAATCGGCGAGAGATGTAATCGATGAAATCGCCCATAGAATGAAAACGAAAGATGAACAACTGGAGGAGGAGAAGGCAAGGAATGACGACGAAAAGGCGAAGCACAAGAATAGCGTCGAAAAAACAAAAGACGATACAACTGAAAAAAATGGAGACTGTATCGACGAGGTATGTGCAACAAGAATAAGTTATATAATAATAAGTATTATTATTGCATTGTTTCCTTGTGTACGTTCGAATATACTGTATTATACACACTTGATCTTTAATGCAATATATGAACAAAATATATCATAGATTTTTTTTCAGTCGTTTGTATCACCGCAAACGTCGCCGACGTCGACGTCGTCTAATCATTCGAATGGCAAAAATGAGCAGCAAGCCACCGATGAACCAACGAAGCGAAAAAATGTAACGACAACATTAGACTTAAGAACGTTATTATTAGACTTAATTAGACGACAACATAGAGTTAAGAACGTTATGTTTGGACTATGGACGATGGAAGAAGTAAATATAATGTACCTGTCTACCAAAATCGTAGATCAGGATCATAAACGATTGACGCAAAATGAAATTGGGGCAGTGGAAGGCAAGTAAAAAAAATATATACAATATTCAATATCGTTAAATTGTTTCACGAATAAAAATCTAAGATGTATTTTTGTAAAAAGATATTCTGAAAAAGATGGCCAAAAATCCTACCATCAACAACAGAAAGATGCTCAATGAACCAATCACCGAGAAGAACGTTAGAAAATGGATATCGAACAGCTTGAAAGAGCACCGACGAACGTACAACTTAGACCCGAAAAAACGAGAAGAGCGTTTAGCAACGAACCACGAAAACATAAAGAAAAAGCGTAAATTGACGAAAAAGAGCACATCGGCGAGAAGACAAAAAAAGAGAAATAAAACGAATCGTGATGAACAAAAGAGCAGCGCCAGCGAGAGCGAGTACGAGGATGCTGACGAGGAGGACGTTGACGGGAGGACGCTTAATAGTAGAACGAATGTCGATAAAATTCGCAAGGTAAACATGGCGCATCAGCCGAACGACAACGACGACGATGCCGCCGACGACGACGACGACGACGTGGAAAGTGTGGAGAACGATGTGATCGAAATCGAAAAACGGAGGAGAGATACGGACAACATCATCAGACTAGCCATAAAAAAAATACTCGAAACATCGGCGTACACGGGCAATGAATTTACATCGAAAGAGCGCGGATTGATACCGAAAGATTTTCTCGAAAATTGTTTAATCGACGAAGAAACAATGAACAAAATCTTCTCTTCAGATGTCGTCATCGTTGACGACGAAGGTACGAAAAACCGAAAAAACTTTAACATAAAACGCGCATAAATCGATATGTATAGAGACTAATGGAACAATTGTATACGGAATTATTCATTCCAGGCAACTACAGAATTGTCGACTACCAACACGAGATGACAGCGTTGATCGAGTCGTTCACGTGGATGAGAAGGAACGAAATTTTAAAAGAAGATACGATACTATTCGACAGTGCATTATTAATGGATAATAGCAACGCGTGTCGCTTGAATGAGAAAATGAAAGAATACCTCATTTCAAAATATGCGTCAAAAACGAATCAACAAATGAGGAGTGAGACTGTAGTTCGGTAAGTAATGAAGGAAGGAATAAAAAACTGCTTCTTTGTTTATTAACAGTAATTTATTCATTTACAGCTTGAACGATTCAGCCTTACTAACCGCGATTCCCTACGTTATCATGATGAAGAAGTCGAAGGAAAACGATTCCACGAAAATGACGATATCCGCGATAATGAAAGAATGTACGAATATATTGCCATGCAGTAAGTTTTTAAAAATCATGGAAAAATATTTGCATACTTTGCAATTGACATTGGCATAATCAAGTTTTTTTATTTTCATTACAGATAAAATTACCGACGATGAGTGGAAAAAGTCGATACAAATGAACGGGCAGATAGACGAGATAGACAGCGAAAGAATACAATTCGACGAAACAATCAATAAGAAAAAGATATCCGCCGTACCGACAATCATGAAGAGACTCGATTTTCACATTTTCAATCATATTCCTGACCAACGTTCTGGTTCGCGTTTTCCCCCTCTCCGTCATTAACGGCTCAACACAAAACGGAAAGGAATGGAAATGCGCTCTGATTGGGGGTATTTATTTTTAGCTTTCACTATAATTAACTATATATATAGTATATAATTTTAGTATATACCTTTTTTTTTCGTTTCTTGCTTAGTTTCAGATATAATCGTCAACAGTTCGCTGGCGACTTTACAACACGACTAGATAATTTATAATAATTAGTGTTAAGACATATTTTGTATGAAAACAATAAACAAGAACACATATCGTTACCCAAGTTATCATGCTAGACAAAACGGTTTGTATCAACTAAAAACAAAGATAACAACAAGTATAATTGTATTGATTCTGGGATTTTTATACTTATCACAATGTTGGCCCATTGTGTGAATAAATTGCGAAATCGATACAATTATACCTATTATCATCTTTGGGCAAACTGACACCTAGCATTCTACGCAAGCGGTGGAATTTACGGCGACTTAACCACCGTAATGCCACTAACGGCGAGATGCTACAGCGGTGGGATACACGGTAGCATACGGTGGCCTAGCCATGTATGCCGCCATCGGCGTGGCACGCACGAGGGTGGGTTGCGGTGGGATATTACAGTGGCCTAACCACGTATGCCACTGTCGGCGAAGCGCTTAGGACAGTGTGTTGCGGTATCATATTACGGTGGCCTAGCCCCGTATGCCACCGTCGGCGAGGCACGATGGCGGTGTGATACACGGTGACATTTACGGTGGCCTAGCCATGTATGCCACTATCGGCGAGGTACTGGCGGCGGTGGGATACAGAGTGGCAATTACGGTGGCCTAGCCATGCATGCCACTATCGGCGAGGTACTGGCGGCGGTGGGATACACAGTGGCATTTACGGCGGCCTAGCCATGTATGCCACTATTGGCGAGGTACTGGCGGCGGTGGGATACACAGTGGCTTCCACGGTGGCCTAGTCATGTATCCCACTTCGGTCCCAGTTTTGGGTCCGCTGAGTAATGGTGGCAAACACGGAAAAATAACGGTGGGATACACCAGTATCCCACTGTTAACGGAACCTCACTGCGCGGTGGCATACACGGTGGAACACGCACAAGTCGGCGGTGGCAGAATGGCAGGTACACACCAAGTGGAATACATGGTGGGTCAGACGGTGGGCATTTTCGCTAGGGTACCTGTCACTTTCTCGTTCGCTCGCGTTCAGCGTACGGTCGAGAGTGACAGTTCGTGATAATTCCGATACGAATTATATCCGAATTTTGTGAGCGAGATGCATTCGAAAGAATGCTCTCGTAGTGCAGTTCGTGATCAAGTTCTCGTGACGTCGAAAGACGCGGATCCCGCAAAATAATGGATTAAGTTCTGCTGTTACGGTGAGTTTATCGTTAGATAATTTTCTCGATCGCGAATAGAAATTCGTTGAGCTGCTCGCCTCGATCGCTCGATCGGCTGAGCGCTTCCCGCTGCACTTCGGTGCGATCTCGTGGCTTCTGAGCCTGATACATAATTGTTCTCGTTATTCGTGTTGAGATTCCGTTTTCGATCGCGTAGGCTATTCTGTTGGCCCTCGGATTGCGACCCTTCTACCAAAACCCGCATCCTGAGTAGCCGTGCATTTCCGTAACCGTGTGCTCTCGTGAGTGTCATCGGTGGGTATCGATGCGAGCTTTAGCTCGCGGATCTCGATGCGGGAGTCGGCTCACTCCACCGACTCCCAGGTTAGTCCGATTGATAATACCGGCGAAACAAAATTATCATTTTTTGTGTGTTTGTGCATCGTCCATTGAGTTTTGGGCCGGTTTGGTAATTTCCGGTGAAACAAAAATTAGCCATGGAGATCGGCCACTCCACCGATCTCCCGTTTAGTCCGGTTCGTTAATACCGGCGATACAAAAATTAACTGGCGCCCCCGGGACCATCGATGCATTCGCGAGAGTGGGCGGCCGAAGGTGGCGTTAAGTCTCGTTCGCGTATAACTCCCGTTCGGTTTGCGTTTTCGATTTCGTTCTTTTTGCTCTGAAATTAAGTTTAAAGTCCCGCGTTTCGGATTCTAGAAATAAACGTCACAACGAATACGGAGCGCCGCGGAAAATCATCTCGGATCGAGGATCAACGTTCACGTCGAAGAGTTTCAGTGAATTCTGCCGAAAACACGGAATACATCATTCCCTGAATTCGCCGCGACATCCGCAGGCGAACGGACAGATAGAACGAGTGAACTGCACTCTAATTCCGGTACTGCAAGCGAGTCTTCGAGATGCGGAAGGAAGAGACTGGGACACGCGTCTTCCGGAGGTTCAACGTAATTTGAACGACGCTTCAAACGCGACGACGAAAAAGAGCGCGTTCGAAATGCTATACGGGTACCAAGCGCGACGAAACGAAGGTGAGCTGAGAAAAATCACCGATGAGAGTGCGTCGTACACACCACCCGAAGTACTACAGCGAGCAGCACAAGAATCGATAGCGCGCGAACAACAACGAATGAAAGAACGATACGATCGAAACCGTGCGAAAAATGTAAACTATCACATCGGAGACATAGTGTACATGAGAGTAGCTCCAACAGCTACAGGCGAGAGCACCAAGCTACAAAAGAAATATCGTGGACCGTTAGTTGTCACAGAGGTGCTACATGGTGACACATATCGAGTGGCGGACTTGCGACAGGAAGAGCCCGGACGACGATACGCGTCCACCGCGCATTCCAGTCAACTCAAGATTTGGCAACGACCGCAAGACGACGATTCAACCGATGAATCAGGCAGCGAAAACGAAGCTACGCAACGCGAAGATACGTTAAACAACGAGAACGAAGAGAGCGATGGAGATACGGAGAATCACGGTCACGTCAGTGACGAAGAGGAACGAAGAGATCTCGAAGGTTGTCGTGTAGACGCAGAAATCGAAGTGGAACCGCCGCAACCACGACGTTCGACGCGTGAAAAGCGCAAACCGATGCGTTTACAAGATTACGAAGCCTAAGTACATGAGGACACGTACATTACAGGATGGTCGAGTGATAACAACATATACGACGCATTCGACCTAAGGCTCGAGCGACGAAATAAAACGGCGGGCTACCTGCGGCGGGATCGAGACTCGCGTTTGAGTCGAGCGCGCTCGTTGGTCGAGCGTCGCCGAGTGTGTGTGCGAGAGCGCGCGAGTGTGCGTGGAGGGGAGAGAGTTTCTCGAAGCGAGAGAACAGAGTGAAGCGTTACGAGCGTTACGACGGAGATTGTTCGTGAGACCGTGCGTGTGCGAATGGCGGATCGCGAGCGACACGAGAGGCTAAACGAGCGAGCGAACAAATCTTTGGACCGCGTGTCAATTCACTTGTCATTTCAATTATATTCTTAATCACTATTTTTCATTCTTAATAAAGTTTTGTTGATAACCGACTAACACTGAATCTCCAGCGAATATCCCATCCCACAGAGACTCGAGCATCCTTACAGCGATTATTAAAATATATATAAATCGTTATCAGGAAGGGAAAGTAAAAAGAATAAAATGTTAAAAAAATAATGGTAAATAGTGAGACTCGATACAAAGAAAAATAATCAGTAAAGGAAAAAAATAGAATTGAGAAAAATTAAAGAATACCGGAAAAGAAATAATTAACTGCAATAGGGAACTCAGATTAAAGCGGAACGGACTAATATAGATAATACTAAACGAACACCAAAAAAAAAAATAACTAAAAGTGAAGAGCAGAGGAAGAAAGAAAATCGGAAACTAAACTTAAGTGCAAAAAAAGAAAAAAAGGAAAAGGAAAGCGAAATAAACTGATTGCGCGTGACTAACGAATAAATGAACTTTAATACTACGGCCGAATAAGAAGGGAAATGACACAAAAAAAAGAAAGGGAAAGCGAGTATCCGGAAGGGAATGTGGGGGCGCCTGCGCGGTTATCCGACGAAAAGAAAAAAAAACGCACGTCGTATGGATTCGGCGCCAGCTACGAGTCGGTGTAGCCCCGTAAAAAAAAAAGAAGAAAGAACAAAATAAATTCGGCTGTTCCAATACACTGGCCGGCTAGTCACGGGGGAAAGGTGAGATGAGGCTCAGGGGGTGGGGTAACCGATTTTATTGGCTCAACGAATAAACTCCGGTGACAAGGGGAAATGGGAAAAAGAAAAAAAATACCGAAATAAAAAAAAAAGAAAAATTACGCCAAAAGTGGGGACGAAAATTAAGGAGCGAGGGTGAGGGAGAAGGAAATAAGCGTGGCCTCGCGCGTGGTACGAGAATAAGGGACTCTCCCTTATACTGTTCGCGAACCGCTCACACGTGCTCGCTACTGTTACGTCCGAGTAACATGAAATTGTTGCCCTATTTTTGACCTCAGCAAAGGCTAATTAGTCTGGGAAACGGGTTAACGGAGTTTGATTGATTTGAAAATAAGAGAGGAAATTTTCTTTTACAATTAATAGTTAGATTATTTATTTAATAATTTGTCTTTACATTTGGGAGAGTCTCTTCTCGTAAATGGTTCGTCGAGGATCGTTTTCAGGGATCCTCGATGGGTGCAAGAATTTAATCACAAAATCTATTTTACTAAGTTTATATTTTATCTCTTCGGATTTGTGACCGAAGAGTGCTTTAATGAATTCCTCAGTGCAATAGCCGTGTTGATGGTTCCTTGAGTAACCGCTGTATTCAGCGGTTATTTTCCGAAGGTTATTCTTGCGGCCACTCGATTTACGTTTTCCCACTAAAATGAAAGTTACTTTAGATATTTGATTTAAAAATGAATTTAACTGTTCAGACTGCACGAACCCCAAGGTTGAGAGGAATAGAAGTTTGCGGTGGTCCGCGTAACAACTATGTTTTTTTAAGGAGGATAAGAGTTCGCGGTGGTCCGCGCAACTCTTGAGTTTGAAGGAAAAGAATATCCGGTGAGTTCGCGGTGGTCCGCGCTACTCCTGATTTCGAAGAATATGATGGAGAGCTCGCGGTGGTCCGCGCAGCTCAGAAAGAATTCGAAGTTTTCGTTGAACTTACTTTTACTTGAATTTTGACGAAGATTTCTGGAGAGCTGTACAAATCTTAGCTCGAACCAGAGAGGTTGAAGATTTTACAAGAAGTGTCTTTTTAGGTGAAAAATTGCGTCTTATATACTAATGCATACACTATCTTTATCTAAACATAGGGGTTGGAGAGGGCAAATTTATTGTAGCCTATTGGCCCTGAATTTCCCGTCTTCCACTTCCTACTTTTCCTGAAGGATGGGGGAAAAATCGCTCTTATCTATTACGCATACAAGGGCCCAAGCATCCCCCCTCCCTTAGCTACTACCCAAGGCCCGCGCATGAGCCTTGCGTGCATGCCTGGAGGGTTGCTTGTCCGCAGGCGCTGTGTGGCGGCGTTACGGGGATTTAACACCGCCTATTCGTGCTTCCAAATCCTTGAATAAATTATCGCTGCAAAATTGGGGCCTGCTCCCAGTTTTTCCTTTCTTCAGGGCGAGGGGAGGGGGGGGGGGGAGGGGGGGGGGGGATCCTGGTAACGCAAGTCTCACTTACTCTTCACACCCTTGACTCTTAACAAAATTTCCTTTTAATTTTCTCTCCCACACGTGCGATCTACTCGTGGCTCGGCTCGAAAGTGATGATTTTCGCCGATTTCCGCTTCTTTCTTGCTTCCAGCGACGCGGAAAGTCTCGGCGGCGAGTGAGAAAGTCTGCGACGCGGCGTTGGTCGATAATTGAGGCTCGCAGCGAGTGTGGCCTTAGATGGCGGCGGCAGGCGGTTAAATTGCCGACGGACATATGCTCTCGCTCTGGCGGGACGGCTGAGACGGGCGGTGGGAGGCAGAACACTTGTGCGAGGCGAAGCAGGGTCTGTGGGCCAGGAACTTCGCGTCCCCTCGCCGGGCTCGTCTGTCTCCCTCGGCCTTGTCGCGCGCTCTCCCACTTGGGTCCCCGCGTAAAAAAAAAGAATATGGGATTGATTCTCGCCGAGTAACTCGGCGTATCCCGCCGAGTATATCGCCGAGTATCGCGCCATATCTCGCCGAGTAATTCGCCGAGAATAGTGCACTGTGCTCAGGCCAATATTCTTTTGGCAGCCTCTGAGAAGCTTGGGGAAGCCTTCCTAGCTTCCTACCGCGATTGTCGTGAAACCCATTCAGAAGCTTGGAGAACCGTACCAAGCTTCCTACCGTGGGTGTCGCGAAACCCATTGGAAAGGTTGAAGAACCGTTTCCAGTATCCCACCGCGATTGTCGTGACACCCATTGAGAAGCTTGGAGAACCAAACCCAGCTTTTTACTGCGATTGTTATGAAACCATGTGTAAATGAAAGAAGAAGAAAAAGTAAATTTTGACAAGTGGAAGAAAAAAAAGAAAAACGAAGAAATCTGCTTAAAACTAATTTTTTCCGATGGATATGAGTTCTTCGAGCAAAGTTAGGCGCTGTAATCCATTATTGGCGGTTGAATTTCGTTTAAGGTCCCAAAAATATTGTGGTGCACTGGAAAAATCTTTGATAGACAAATTAAAAGATAAATGTGAGATTCGTCCAAGACTTTCCAATATTTTTGGAATTCACTCCAATTTTAACCGCCAATAACATACAGTAGCATTTAACTTTGATCGGGGAACTCATATCTGCTGAAAAAAATTGAATCCGGGCATATTTCTTCGTTTTTCAAATTTCCCTTCTATTTGTCAAAATCTACTTTTTCGTATTCTTTCATTTACACATGCTTCCACGACAATCGCGGTAAGAAGCTGAGTTCGGTTCTTCAAACTTCTCAGACGCTTTCGCAACTATCGCGGTTAGAAGCTGGGAACAGTCCTCCAAGCTTTTCAGACACTTTCACGGCAATCGCGGTAGGAAGTTTGGAACGGCTTTCCAAGCTTCTCAATGGGTTTCACGACAATCGCGGTAGGAAGCTGGGAACGGTTCTCCGAGCTTCTCAGAGGCTGCCGAAAGAATATTGGCTTGAACACAGTGCACTATTCTCGGCAAATTACTCGGCGAGATATGGCGCAATACTCGGCGATATACTCGGCGAGATATGCCGAGTTACTCGGCGATATACTCGGCGAGATATGCCGAGTTACTCGGCGAGAATCAATCCCATATTCTTTTTTTTTACGCGGGTCTCTCTCGTCGTTGAGGCTTGCTGTCAGTGTCGCGGTGTCTCCTCGAGCCTGGGCGTGCTAAGCGAGGGGAAGGTAATGGTCGACTACGGTTTCTAATTCTCGGATTGATCTACGCGTTGTGGGTAGCGTGTGGGCAGTGAACCCGAGCCGAGTTAGTGGGAGAAATTGTGAGGGTTTTTCTCGTCGAAAAATTGTCACAATGCAGGCACACGCACGCACACGCACACACGTTTCCTGAACATGGTTTCTGATCATGATTACATGACGTGTTGCTCCTTGAGGAAGCAAAATTTCTTCTATTATGTTATACCGGAAAACGGGCTGTCCAAAATTTGAGCAATGAACTCGCAAGAATTTGCAGACGCAGCAAAGTCGAGCTCGCAGTTCCTTGCACCCAGAAACAAGAAGTGCACGGAAAAGCGAGCCCAGCAACGAGCGATCGCCCCTACCGCGACCGCGAAAATGCGAATATTTCGATTCACAGTCCCCGACTGAGAATCGAATATTAATCAGTCTAATTCCATCGATCAAACTGCGAGGTTGACCTCCGAAGGGACAACCTAGACTCCGCTTTATAGTCACTTGTAAACTCATCTGTAATTACAGCTCTTTTAAAATAATAAACTTGTAATCATTCAACCTTTATTCTCGGTGTTGGAATTCCAATTCCTATCGACAGAAGAGATCCCGAATAAACTTATTTACGTGTTTCCCTCGATTTCGCATCGAGGCAAGCACAACATTGGTGGCAGCGGTGGGATCTGTCACATCGAATAAAATAAAATAAAATAAAATAAAATCAGTTGATTACAAGTCGGGAAAATTTTGGTAAATTTTCAATTCGGTAGTTTTACGCGCGCGGGACGCCGTTAACGCGTAATACCAAATTACAGTCAGTGCACTGGGACTAGTGACAAGTGCGCACGGCGAGCCAAGTACGTGCGAGACCCCGTTAACACGCGGACGTTGACGTGGGTGAAATTCGTCCCAGCACGCAGAAGCTGTGGTACGAATAAACGAGATCAACAGTCAAGCTGTTGAGGGATATCATCGCCATCAAGGATCGACGACGGAATTGCCGGCAAGGGTCCAACGGAGGGCAACATCGTCGAAGGATCGACAAGAGGGGCACCGTCATCAAGGATCGGCGAGGGACATCGACATCAAGGATCATCAAGGGCCACAGAATGGAGTTCATCGTACTGTGAGTGGGGGGAAAAATATTTAGCTACGTTGTAACTAAAGCCAGTTAGCGAAGGGTTAGGGTATTAACCCGGTAAAAGTCTCTGATGAGTGAAAGGGCGAATAGGGAAGTTGACCCTCCGCCATTGCGTAGAGCGAGAACATTAGAGTCAGTCTTGCCAGCCCAGGGAGTAAGCGTAGCTGAAGGCGTACAGAACGCGCTCTTGAACATTACCACAAGGGCACGGCAAAGTTTAGGGCAGTCGCTGACGCGCCAGTTCGCGAACATACAACGACAGAGTTCGTACGATTCAATTGACTCTATAGTGTTACGTCCCGTAAACTTCAACTTCAAGAATATATTCCGCATCGCAGCGAGCCTCGCGACTCGCGCCACGTGTCGGAATCTGCAGCGTCAGCAATGCTCAACACGCTCGCAAAGGCGGACGACAAATCGCAAACGCCGCCGATCTCACGGTGCGCACAAAAATATTAATATTAATCCAATTGCTGACCCTGCGGATTCCACCATTTCACCACCGCTCTCTCCGATCGATGATCGACGAACGCATCGCTATATATTTCAAATCGATCCGCTCCTCAGGTCAGTCTCTAATCAAGTAACGATCAAGGTAGATCAGATTAGAGCTCCGTGGCTCGTATCTACCCCGCGCGGTTAATACTCAACACCCCGAGAGACCGCTCATCGTAGTATCATTCGAGCCACGTAATATTTAGTGCAGTTATTAGTTTAATTAACATCAAGGTTTGGAATACCCAATTCCACCTGAAAATTCGCGTAGTCGCAAATAAACATCTCGGTAAATCTTCGAGGTTCGTTCAGCTTCCCACAAAAGGGTCGTCGTGAGTAAATCGACCGAGAAGTCAAGAAAACTGTGAAGTTCGTGCGTGCGCAATAAATATACAACAAGTGACATTCTCGCTACGAGCCAAAGCGCTCGTGTAGTGTTTAAGACATTAGAAAAGGTGAACGCACGAAACAGGTGTGACTGTGCCGGCAGAAGCGGTGCTCCGGTATCTTGTAACCCGAGCACACGCTGATAGCAGCCGAGCGCCGCCGCGAGAAACCCATCAGCCGCACAGTACAGTCTGACTTCGTTGTGTATTAATTAATCACTAAGCTTATAATAATCAAGGAACATTTAATTCGGCAAATTCTGACAAACAAAGATTGTAACAATATATAATTCATGTTCCAAGGGAACTCAAATTCTTATAATTTCGACTCCTGCATAAAACCCAATCCTCGTTATTTCAAAGGACCGTGCCTGTAGAGGACGGAGTTAAAGAACGGATCCAATGATAAAAATAAACCTCGCGATTCTCGTGAGGGTTAGCGTGTGTCCGTACGAGACGCCCCCGCACGTCACAATAGATTATAGCTTGTTTCAACCTCGCGCGACAGCCATGTCAGCAGGAGATCGTCAGGTTTCAGACGCATTAGTCGATGCGGAAATAGCCCGAATGAGGGAGGCGGTACGGCAACTTCGCGACGAGAGCTTGAATCTCGTTCGGGAACAAAACCTCTCACGAGCAGAATCGCCTGGCGAGGCTGCCGGCGGGCCACCTCTGTACGTACAAGGGGGTAACGAACCCCCACGTGCGACGGGAAGAGAGGACCAAGGCAGTAGCAGGCAAGCCGAAGGGCAGGCGACAATTAGAAGGGCCGCCAGTGCGGGACTGAACGGTATTGAAGGAAATAGGCAATGGGAACTCCCGAGACAGAGTAACGCGAACAACGCACGAGCACATTATCTTACCGACGAATACAGAAGTCGCGAAGAGCGACTCGGCGCTCGAGCGAACGAAAAACAGCAACAAATCGAACAGGTCGAAACGATGCTAGGTAGATTAGGGCGTGACGTGAGGTCACATAACCGACGTCGTTCAATAGAGGAACACAGGGACGCCGATTATTTGAGCTTGGATTTAGCTTTAAAAAATGTCAAACGTTTCAACGGGAATGATCCCGACGAGCTTGATGGATTTATACGGTCTTGCGAAATCGTGTTTCCTAGAGTAAATCCGCGAAATTATGAAGTATTGCTAGAATTGGTAATGGCGAGCAAGCTCGAAGGGCGAGCGCCTCGCGAAATGAAACACAAAGCGGTATATACTGTGTCGGGCTCCAACGAGCTGTAATAATTACTTGACGTTCTTCGGACGAGTCCTGGGGAGGGAGGAGGGGATTTTCCGGACAACTCAGGTGTAACAAAAGAAGGAAATAACAGCAAGAAAAATGAATAATGAAAACGCAGCAATGTAATATTTATAAAAAAAAACCAAGCGAAATAATACAACTCAAAAAAAAAAGGTAAATAATAATAATAATAACGCAAGAAAAATAATATTAACAATCGAGAAAAAGGGGATCGGATATAAGTGAGAAAAAAGAAATAAATGCGGGTGACTAATTAACGAAAATACGAAAGAAAATAATAACAAAAGGGGGAAACCGGAATGAGCTATTAATAACAGAAAGAAAATAATTCAGAAAATAAGTGGACTAAAATGTAACGGCGAAGGGAAAACTTGACCAAATCGGTCGGCGCAAATATGGCGGCGTTACACGAGGCGACGGACCTCTCGCCGTTAACGCTCACGCACGGGGGGGGGGGGGGGGGGGGGAAAGGCTCGCGGGGATTTATCGGCAGATAAATTAATCACGGGGAGGGGGATAGACTCGTCGGGCACAAATATTCAATCTGTCAAATTACAAGTATTTTTGGGCGCCAGCTACCATTCACGGGGTAACACCGTTCTAGTAAATTTGTCGAGAATCGACAAATTTCTCGTGCTTCGAAAATTCACACAACACGTGGTCGCCGACTAGTCTCAGGAGAGCAAAGGCTCAGGGAGAGGGAACGGGATACTCCGATATTTCGGCTCTGTCAATTAACTTCGGCTATAAATTCACTCGGGAAGACTCTAAATAATTAATAATAAATTTTAGGATTGTTTGCAAAAGGGATCGGGACTCACACTTAGAATAATTAACGGCTATTCACCACTCACCACGTGTACACGCTACCTGTAGCAAATGCCGGCTATTGGCGGCGGCGAAAATCCGATAAGTTATCCTTCCTCGATTCCTCGATTAATCTCGGCGAAGTCACGGGTCGGGGCGAAGGGGAAAATTGTCTCAACGAGACAGGAAATTCACGCAGAAACCGTCGAACACACTCACGCTGCACACAACGCGTTTTTCTCGCGAAATTCTCTCGTACAAAATTCTCTTCCGATTACACACGTGCTTCTCTCTAAAGATCTCGAATCGAGCTGAGGTATCGCTGTCTCTCTCGGGCTTCTTCTTCGTTGCGCAGCGCCGTGGGGGGTCTCGGTGAGCGAGAGAGTTCGCTACTCGGCGTGAGGTCGATAAATCACGCGATCGACGGGTGTTGCGCAAGAGGGCGGCAGGAGTCCCGTTGATCGTCGTTCGATAGTTTCGACGGCAACGGTGTTGAGCAGCGAGGCGGCTGGCGTGGAGCGAGGCGACTTGGGCGAGACGGCGGCGGCAGCGAGGGAAGGCTCTCCCCTCCGTCGACGCGCTCTTTCTCTCCCTCACGCGTTTCGCTCGCTCTCTCGCTGTCTTGCAGCGGTGATGTTTCGGGTCGTTCGGCGACGTTCTTCACAGCGATACCTTGGCTGTCGTGCGCGGGGGTGTGTGGGTGGACGGGGCGGGGGGCGCGTTACTTAACATAGCTAAATTTCCCTGCGTAGTGAGTGGTGGGCTCGAGTCGAGAATTCGGGCGAACTTGTAGCGATGCTACATCGTTACAATACACTCTCGGATTTAAAAACTGAGCTCGAAGGCTTGTACGGAAAACGTAAATCCTTGGCAGCCTTACAGTCCGAGTTCAGCACTCTTAAGCAAGGGCATGACGAGCCGGTAAGCACGTACGCCACCCGGACTGAGAAATTAACGGTCGAGATAATAAAGAAACTCTGCGAAGGAATAGATTCGAACGGAGCGCATTACATTGAACAAGCGCAAAGAAAAAGCGCGCAAATGTCGTTTGAAAATGGGTTAAAAGACGAGCTGCGGATGCTCGTGCGCGCGAGAAATTATCGTACGCTTCACGAGTCTGTGGTGGGAGCCACAGAAATTGAAGGAACGACGCAAGGTAACAATCAGCACGAAAAGCATGGAAAACCCGCTCCTCGGCGTTCAACGATGAACGGGGGAAATGTTTCACGTGTGGAATCCCAGGGCACAGGGCGAATGACTGCCGACGAGGCTCGGGACGACAAAGCCATCCAGGCGGAGAGAAAAAGGTCGGACAAGTCGAAGTAATATGTTGGTATTGCGATAAAAAGGGACACTACAAGAGCAAGTGCAAGAAGAGAATTAGCGACGAGAAGAAAAAAAAGGAAGAACAACAAAAGGCACCAGAAAAGGAAGAGAAACCCGTTAAAACTCTCGGGATGTTAGAAATAAATATGGTCACGCTCGCCAAGAAAATCGTAGATATCCAGGAAAACGGGGGAAAGTGACCAGAAAAACTCTGAGTATGCTGGACGATGTAAAAGGGCAATCGACGAGTGAAACCATCTCACGTAATCGCAGAACATTACATGTCAACAGCCTCGAGAAATCCGAAGAAAATGACGCAAGCAATGACTTCCACATCACAGCACAAGAGTCCAAGGAAAAAATAATGACCCTGAAAGCTGATACCGGGGCACAATGCAGCCTCGTGAGGAAGGGAATCCTAAAACCAGATACCACGATCTCGAATGAAATCATCGCCATCGTAGGAGTAGGAGGTAAAAGAATTAACACGCTCTGCATGGCCGAGCTGACACTCGTCGTCCCAGCAGTAAAAATAAAGCATTGGTTTCACGTGGTGTCGGATGACATACCTCTAAGCACAGACGGTATATTAGGCATGGAATTTATAAAAAAGCATAACTTGGATATACTTGGAGGGAAAATAATTAAAATATATGGACACGATATGCCATTAATTGAAGCGCCTCGTGTACTGAAATTGCCACCGAGAAGCGAGACGTTGGTACACGCGAAAACAGCAAGCAAGAAAGTCGGACTTGTGGAGAAACAAAAACTCGGAGACGAAATCATAATCGGATCCAGTATCACACCCCCGAAAGGAAGTAGCTGTGTTATAAGTGTAATAAACACGAGCGAAACAGAGGCAGAGGTGAGTCGACCGACTTTGACACTCGAGCCGCTAGCGTCAGCAGGCTCGCGCGACGTAGCGCCGGTCAGGGTAATGAAAGTGAATATGATCTGCAGGAAAGACTCGACAACGCGTATAAAGCGAATGCACGGAGTGATGGACTACGAGCATTTAAATGACGAGGAAAGAAATTGGCTACGAGAAATTTGCGAGGACTTTAACGATATCTTTCACCTGGAGGGAGATAAACTCCCATGCACGGATCAAGTCGAACACGAGATCCCTCTGAAAGATGGAATACGACCAATAAAAGTCAACCCGTATCGACTACCAGAGGCCCACAAGCGTGAAGTGACCGAGCAAGCCGAAAAAAATGCTAAAAGAGGGAATTATAAGGCCAAGTCGAAGTCAGTGGAACGCACCACTGTTGGTCGTGGCGAAAAACCCCGATGCATATGGAAAGGTAAAAATGCGTGTCATGGTGGACTTTCGAGAATTAAATGAAGCCACCGTAGGAGATTCGTACCCACTGCCTAATATTTCAGAAATATTAGACCAGTTGGGAAAAGCAAAGTATTTTACTACCCTCGACCTCGCATCTGGCTTTCATCAGATCCCGATGAAAGAAGAAGATAAGGGAAAAACAGCATTCTCCACGCCACAAGGACATTTTGAATATAATCGAATGCCATTCGGTCTAAAAAATGCGCCACCGACATTCCAAAGACTAATTGTTATACTGTGTGGAATCAGTGGGAACATCCGTCATCTTTGGAACTAGGCAATTTTTGCAAAGGATCAAGGAATTATTACGGCGAAGAAGAAATAAAAACGGCCAAGCGGTTGATATAACACGGAAGTACTTTTGTACATTAACCGTAAAATATTTTAAACAAACAAGAACGTAAATTTGTTAAAAACGCGAAAAAAAAAATCGTAGGCACGTCAATTACTACCGAAAATTCAGACAAATTTTTGTGTGTAAAAACAATTTCAGAATAAATATTTTCTGTTATTCGATCGAAAACTATAATACGCTATAAAATAAAAAAAAATTTTATCATCACGAACAAATACTGTTTTCCCATCTGACAAACATGAATAGTTTCTTTCTTTTTCTTTTAACAAAATTTACGTAGTGTTCGTGATACCGCAAAAAAAAAATCTTATTTTAGTAAAGTATGGCGATGATCGATGGAATCGTGTGACATGTTGTTTATCGTATTAAACGTACAGCTAATCATAAATTACTTTGTAAGAAACAATCCTTTATTTTAATTAACAAAAAAAAGAACCTTAGCATCAGAATCAATTCTGAATTTTTTGAATCACGGAGAGAAGGATATTTGTTTCATCAAAGCTTTTTTAACTTACAAAAAAAATTCATTAATATTTGTCGCACCGTAATACAAATCTTCTTTGAAAAAAAAAAAAAAAAAAAAAAAACCTTAGCATCATAATTAATTTCTAATTTTCTGAATCGCAGAGAGAAGGATATTCGTATCTTCAAAATTTGTTCAACTTAAAAAAAAAATCCATTTTCTCGTATAAAATATATACCGGTATTTTTGTAGAATAAAAAATTCTCGGCCTTTTTAATACTGGCTTACGCGCCTTTGTTTTCATCGCTGTATAAAGCTATAGTCGGGCTCGTTCGAGAAAGTCGGTAGGCTTTGGTCGAGCGACGCGCGAACCTCGAGCGCATTGTTTAATAAAAACGTATGCGAAATAGCTGCAAAGGGAAGAAAAAAAAAAATGTCGCCGCGTAAACTACAACAAAGTGCACATTCCGCGATTTTTTGTATATTTTTCGGGGAATTTGTTTTTTCTGTTTTTTGACTTTTCTACTCTATAAAATAAATTTGCATTTTTTGCAAGAAAGCAAGAAAGAAGGATATTCGTTTCTTCAAAACTTTTTTAACTTACAAAAAAAATTCCGTATTATTCATCACACCGTAATACAAATCTTCTTTAAAAAAAAAAAAAAAAAAAAAAAAAAAAAAACCTTAGCATCATAATTAATTCCTAATTTTCTGAATCACAGAGAGAAGGATAATCGTATCTTCAAAATTTGTTCAACTTAAAAAAAAATCAATTTTTTCGTTTAAAATATATACCGGTATTTCGATAGAATAAAAAATTCTCGGCCTTTTTAATACTGGCTTACGCGCCTTTGTTTTCATCGATATATAAAGCTATAGTCGGGCTCGTTCGAGAAAGTCGGTAGGCTTTGGTCGAGCGACGTTCGAGCGACGCGCGAACCCCGAGCGCAGTGTTTAATACAAACGTATGCGAAATAGCTGGAAAAGGACAACAAAAAAACAATGTCGCTGCGTAAGCTACAACAAAGTGCACATTCCGCGATTTTTTGTATATTTTTCGGGGAATTTTTTTTTTCTGTTTTTTGACTTTTCTACTTTATAAAATAAATTTGCATAACGAACAAATACAATTTGGCTGGACGACAAAGATGAATAGTTTTGTTCTTTTTATTTCAATCAAATTTACGTAGTATTCATGGTAAGAAATTTTTTTTAATTAAAATATAACAATGATCGATCGAATCGTGCGACATGTTCATTATCGTATTAAACATAGTGCTAATGAAAAATTACTTTGTTAGACAAAATCCGTTGCTTAAAAAAAAAAAACTTTCGTATCATAATTAATTCCGAATTTTCTGAATCACAGAAACAAGGATATTCGTATCTTTAAAATTTGTTTAACTTACAAAAAAAAAATCCATTTTCTCGTATAAAATATATACCGGTAATTTTATTTTATAGAATAAAAAATTCTCGGCATTTGGCTTACGCGCCTTTGTTTTCATCGCTATATATGAACCTTCAGTCGGGCTCGTTCGAAAAAGTCGGTAGGCTTTGGTCGAGCGACGTCCGTGCGACGCGCGAACCTCGAGCGCAGCGTAAGCTACAACAGAGAACCAATTCCGCGATTTATTGTATATTTTTCGGGGAATTTATTTTTTGTTTTTTGACTTTTCTACTTGATAAAATAAATTTGCATCACGACCAAATACAATTTTGCTGAACTACAAATATGTAATAGTTTCGTTCTTTTTATATTAGTAAAATTTACGTAGATTTATGGTAAAAAAAAATATTTTTTTTAGTAAATTATGAAAATGATCGATCAAATCGTGCGAGATGTTCTTTATCGTATTGAACATAGTGCTGATGAAAAATTACTTTGTTAGAAAAAATCCTTCGCTTAAAAAAAAAACTTTAGCATCATAGTAATTCCGACTTTTCTGAATCACAGTGAGAAGAATATTAGTTTCTTCAAAACTTTTTCAACTTCCAAAAAAAATTCCTTAATATTTGACCCACCGTAATACAAATCGTAAAAACGAACTTTAGCATGATAATCAATTACAAATTTTTAGAATCACAGAGGGAAGGATATTCGTTTCTTCAAAGCTTTTTTGACTTTCAAAAAAACTTGGGTAATTTTCGTCACATCGTAATACGAAAACTTCTTTAAAAAAAAAAAAAAAAAAAAAAAAAAAAACGTCACCATCATAATTAATTCCGAATTTTCTGAATCACAGAAAGAAGGATATTTGTTTCATCAAAATTTTTTTTCACTTACAAAAAATTCCGTAATATTCGTCACACCGTAATACAAATTTTCTTTGATTAAAGTATTTTTTTGTATGAAATATATACCGGTAATTTCATAGAATAAGAAATTCTCGGCCTTTTTAATACTGGCTTACATGCCTTTGTTTTCATCGCTATAAAGTAGCATTTTCATAAAGTAGATAATATTCAGAAAAAAATCCTATCGGTTTTATAAATCCATTTTTCAATTCGCACGTTTATTCGTGATCTAATTTGATTTTTTTTTATTGTTCTATTCACAGGCTGACCACACATACGCACGTACACGCGCGCGCACACACACTCACACACACACACACACACACACACACACAAACACAAAACTTGAGAGTTTAATGAAATGGCTAATCGGCCGAAACGTACGTCGGTAGCGCCGGCGCGATTTCAGGATTACACTGCACTTACTACTTCGTCATCGGACGAATTGGACGTAACTTCCAAGTCCCAACCTTCTTGTTCAATGTCCGAGAGTATGACTAAATTGCGGTCTGCTCTTGGCGTTTTAAGTGACGATACGTCGATGACATACCAGGTTCGTATAAAGGAACCTATATTGATTATCCATACAAAGAGGATAGAGGGCGTAAACTATTTTTTATTGATCTTTTTTTATAAATGTCAAGGGGCAAAATTCATCGCAGCTAGGACTTCGGTCCCTCGAGCAAGCGGAGCTTCCTCAACCAAGCGAAGGAAGTCTCGTAGCAGACGTTCGACGGCAGGAACCACAGGCGGAGGTACACCTCCTACGAGCGGAGCCCGCAAAACAGACCGCACAGATGGTAGAAGAACAAATTCGACCAGCGGATCCTTCAAAACAGGCAGCACAGGAGGTAGAGGAACAACTTCGGGGAGCGGAGCCCACAAAACAATTCGCGATGGAAGCAGAACACATTCGACTAGTCAACCTTGCAAAAGAGGCCGCACAGGAGGCACAGGAACAACTTCGAAGAGCGGAGTGCGCGAAACAGACTGCAAAGAAAGCAGAAGAACAAATTCGACTAACGGACCTTGCAAAACAGGCCGCACAGGAGGCAGAGGAAAAACTTCGAAGAGCGGAGTGCGCAAAACAGATCGCAAAGGAAGCTGAAGAAAAAATTCGACGAGCGAATGTTGCAAAACAGGCAGCACAGGCGGTAAAGGAACAAACTCGAAGAGCGGAGCTTGAGAAGCAAGAAGAATCGAGACGTCAGCAACGAAATATTTTGCAACAAGCATTAATGCCACGCGAGGGTGCAGCGCTCGACGGTCTGGAAGACCAGCTTGCACTTCTCGACGGTGAAGCACCGCAACAAGTGAACGTGCGAGCAGAGGACGAGTTTTATCTACGGCGGTCCCAATTAACGCCGCTAGGATCTAACGTTTCGGGTCCAAACATTCGCAATAATATCGGCGTTATGAATGCGGAAGCATTTATACATCCAGGATACGATAACGGCGTTGTGGCTCCTGGACAACAAGCCCATTTTATCGCACCGCCAATTAACAACGACTTGCTAACGCAACTCCTCCAGACTATTCGAGATGCGCAAAGGTACGTATCCATATAGGTTGTGTAAATATTTTGACGAATATATTTATGAAAACATCCTTGTTTTTATTTTCCAGAGACCATCACCAATACTGCGTCAACCAATTCCGGCACGTATTAAAAATTCAATAAATTTCTACTTTCTAGTCTATGACCCAAAATTAATTTTAAACTAAAGTTATGATGACTTCATTTTGTATTTTAGTACCATCAACAGTCGAATCGACAAGATAGCTGGACTTCTGGAACGCGAACCTGATTTCCCAACGAAGCCCGATGCATTACCAATGACTACGCGGCAAGAAATAGACAACTTTGAAACTGCTAGCGATGAAGACTTTAAAAAAACAGTAAGCGTTGTTGCTAAATTTTTCTAAACTCAACGAAATCCGGTTTCTCTTAATTGAAATGTCTGATTTTTCTTACAGGTTCAATATTTGTCAGAACTAGGAGGGTTTACGTTGAACGAAACAACTAATTTCATCGTAAAAAATGCTATTGAAGATTCGCTGTCGCCGTCTCTTACGTGGCAAGGTCGTGAACCGGGAACGCTTAAACTGCAAGACACTAAACTTGCGAAAGCATTTTATGGTACGCATGACCCATAGCATTCTTTAAGTTTATTTAATGTTCTTTATGTTAGAGCTGCGGCAACAAATAAAACAACGTTAAAAGTGATGATGTTTCTGTGTTGACACCATAGCGGCTACATCGAAAAACAAGGCTTTTGCCAAGCCAACCGTGAAAGAATTTACGGATGCTATGACTGCAGCACTGAAGTCGTCCGAGCAGCGATTTCGTAATCGTCAACGGATTGGAGGAGCGATACGCAGGCCGCGAGAAGACAATCCTGCAGACGTGGATAATGGGGCACTTCCCGCAGAACGAAGAAGGCGTGGACTCGACGCCGGTGAAACAGCAGGTTGAATAGGTAGTATTTAAATATAGAAAAAAAAAACCGAGAACACCATTGATATTACGAACAGCAGTTATCGCGTTGTAAATCATTTCAACTGAACATGCTTTAGTTTTATTATAGAAAAGATTAAGGAGTCTGCGGCTGCTTAAATTTTATCACTTCTGAAATTTTTCGTTCAGTTTTTGTTATTAATTTTAACTTCATCCTTTAACGTACTTGCATGGATTTTTTCTTGTTTTGCTGAACATGGTTTGCAATGCTTCTTGTGCGCCGTATTAGTATCATATTTTTATATCTTTACATACTCTAGTCGATTGTACAATTTGATTTTCATTTGTCGTTTTTTCTTTTTTTTTTTTTTCATGACGTTAATTTTGCTCAAGAAATTTAAAATCCAATTTCAAAATATTTATTTTCTGCAGTTTTCCGTTTTATTATTAGATGGAACTGGAATTCAATGATTCTGAATAATAAATGCTCCACTGTAATCCTTAATCTACTCTATGATTATAAATCTTGGTGATTTAAATAAGTTGTTAAATCTATAACGTATTTTTTTTATGTGAAGAATTAAGGGGTCACGCCTGCAAAATTTTGATTTCTCTAGAAATTTTTCTTTCAGTACTTTTTTTAATTCTAATTTTTTTCGTTGAGAACGTAAACACTGAAAATTTTTTGTTGTTTAATAACACGTTCTAATGCTTCACGATGGGCTGAGTTAGTATTGAATACTTTTTTTCATACTAGTCGATCGTATAATTTCATTTTTCATTAGTTTGTTTTTTATTTTTTTTATCCATTAATTTTGCCCATGAAATTAAAATTGCATTTTTAAAGCAATTATTATATTTTTTTTTATTGCTCAATATAGTTGGAATTCAGTCACTTTAATTAATAAATGTTTCACCCCTTAATTTATTCTATTCTTGTCGGTATAATTTGTGACGTTTATTTCTAGAATCTGAAACGCGGAACTTTAAACTTAATTTCAGAGCAAAAAGAACGAAATCGAAAACTCAAACCGAACGGGAGTTATACGTGAACGAAACTTAACGCCACCTTCGGCCGCCCACTCTCGCGAATGCATCGATGGTCCCGGGGGCGCCAGTTAATTTTTGTATCGCCGGTATTAACGAACCGGACTAAACGGGAGATCGGTGGAGTGGCCGATCTCCATGGTTAATTTTTGTTTCACCGGAAATTACCAAACCGGCCCAAAACTCAATGGACGATGCACAAACACACAAAAAATGATAATTTTGTTTCGCCGGTATTATCAACCGGTCTAACCTGGGAGTCGGTGGAGTGAGCCGACTCCCGCATCGAGATCCGCGAGCTAAAGCTCGCATCGATATCCACCGATGACACTCACGAGAGCACACGGTTACGGAAATGCACGGCTACTCAGGATGCGGGTTTTGGTAGAAGGGTCGCAATCCGAGGCCAACAGAATAGCGTACGCGATCGAAAACGGAATCTCAACACGAGATCGCACCGAAGTGCAGCGGGAAGCGCTCAGCCGATCGAGCGATCGAGGCGAGCAGCTCAATGAATTTCTATTCGCGATCGAGAAAATTATCTAACGATAAACTCACCGAAACAGCAGGACTTAATCCATTATTTTGCGGGATCCGCGTCTTTCGACGTCACGAGAACTTGATCACGAACTGCACTACGAGAGCATTCTTTCGAATGCATCTCGCTCACAAAATTCGGATATCATTCGTATCGGAATTATCACGAACTGTCACTCTCGACCGTACGCTGAACGCGAGCGAACGAGAAAGTGACAGGTAGCACGAAACACACGAACACGAGCGAGAGCCGAGTATCGGAGTCCGCGGCAGCGAGAGTGAGACCCACGCTACGCGCGACTCACGACACACGCACACGAGAACACACGATCGGCCGAAGCCACGGTAACGGGAGCGCGAGAGAGAGCCCGAGTTGCCTCTAGGGCGGCTCTCGGTAGACTTATTTGCCTATGATAAGGCGCGTAATCGGTCATTATCATTATTTCGGGAACTTTAACCGGTAGCTACTGCCCTCTCAAGCTACTTCGCTACGGGATCTAGACGGTAATCGATAAATGGGCTGTACGGAAGCGGCAATGTTTGAGGATCGTTGCGATCGCTACTCTCCGTTCCGTGCGTGAAAACAAGGCTCTACTCAACTTCTTTACTCAAAATACACGGCACAAGGTACTCCTGCCTTGTCCGGACAAAACTAAACCCTCCGCCTGTTCTCCAACACACCGAACCTCACCTTGAGAGTGCCGGACTTGCACCGGACTGTGGCGTATTCGCAACGAGACCTCGTCGAGACTCTCCACTATTCGGGTATCTCAGTACTTCGAGATTCGCACCACCGAATAGCTTCGAGATCTCGACTAACTGTAACTGAACAAAACTAACTGAATGCATGAACTGAATATTGACGATAACGAAACTGCATCTGGAAGAGCTGAATCGTACTGGAAGTAGCGAGAGACAATAAGCGAGATCTATAGAACGGTAATTGGCGGTATTGTCGTTGTTTTTGGTTTTTGTGTGACGGTGATTCGAAAAATCACGTCACAACTCCTCACCCCTTAGGGGAGGTTTCGAACTAGAGTTCGAAACGGTAGCCGATCCAAAGATCACGGGACCTGTCACTCAAGTACTTCGGTACTTGGTGTTAACCTGAGGAGGTTACGGGAACGCTTCGAGATCTTGATAGGCGTAGCGCCTATCAACAGCGACACAAATTCTCCGTGGTTGATCAGCGATTATTCGCAATTCCCATCGAGGAGAAGCTGTCGACAGCACGAGAGTGTTGTCCTCTCGGCGCGAGAACCATTACAAGGATCACTGCCCGTATTTCGGTAGCAGCAATCTCTTACTCACCGTTGCCGGTTGAGGACAAATTATCAGTAATTCGTCAGTAATGCGAGAACTTCACGAGAGACTATGTCTCAATCGCGTTACGAGAACTTGGCTTTATTGCCCAAATCACTGCCCGTATTTCGGTCGCAGCGAAGTCTTACCCACCGTTACCAGTCGAGAACAATAAATTTTGGGGGTAAGCGAGAACCTGCGAGAGACCACGTCTCGATCGCGGCACGAGAGTCTAATGAGGGCTCGATCGTGATTCGAGAAAGCAATTCGACAACACAGGAGTCCAAGGACAATCACAAGTAGTCGAATGAATGTTTTACGTTACCGTATTTGCAGCGTCACCCATCGTGAAGCGTGATAACGTAGCGAGATCCATGGCGGGAGCAAAGAGTTGTTCCTTCGGCGAGATCCTAGGCCTTTCGGCCCGTATGGCGAGAACCACGGCATAAGCCGTATACGAGAGCAAGGCGAGATCCTAGGCCTTTCGGCCTGTATGACGAGAACGACAGCATTTGCTGTATGCGAGAGCGTGGCGAGATCCTAGGCCTTTCGGCCTGTATGACGAGAACGACAGCATTTGCTGTATGCGAGAGCGTGGCGAGATCCTAGGCCTTTCGGCCTGTAAAACGGGAACCACGACCGAAGTCAGAATCGAGAACTTGACCTCCAGCGGCTCAATCACCGAGGCCTAAAGGCCTACAAGGCGAGAGCAACGCGAGATCACCACTCCCGGCTCTTATACATGAGCCTGAGGTCCCGGTAGGGCTCGGGACGATCCCCTGCGCCTCTGACGGCGGCGTCGGCGGCTGGTTGGCCCTGTGGGCGGCTCAGGGGCCGCTACTGCAGTTTGTACTGCGGGGGGTGCCGTTTCGGGGCGAACCGAGCTCTGAGGCTTAGGCCTCGCAGCTCGGGCCTCCCTCAACACGCCCCACGGAACATTGCTGCCCGCTCTCGCCACGTAAGGCCCCTCACGCTGCCACTGACCGTTGCAGGCGGGGCAAGTACGCAAGGTCTTACCCTTGCGGCCACAACGCCTGCAGAAGGTCGTGGAGGGCGGTCCACGCGGGCACTGCGTGTACCGGTGCCCCTCTCCTCCACAGACCCAGCACACACGAGCCAAGGCCCGAGGTAGCGGGCGGATCGGCCCCCCGCCTATCCGCCGAGTATCTCTCGACGGAGCGCTTATCGTAGTCGCAGCGGCGGCGGCGTATGTCCGTGGTACGGACGCCGGAGCGGGTTTCGGCAGAGGTGCCGGCGGAATCTGCGACGGGATCTTCGCCGGCACTTGCGGTACCGGGCGGGAGCTTGCCGCTGTCGGTGGCGGTGCTGGCGAGGGCAAAGCCCCCTCCGCACTCGGGCCAGATCGACGACGGCGGTTTCGAGATCGTCGGGTTTTCCGCGGGGGCCGGGGACGAGGGTCCTTGGAGGTATGACCTCCAGCCTCCCGCGGACCGACCGGGATCATGCGTGGCGGCTCCCAGGTGGCACGCAGCATCAGTTCCTCGGCGGCGGTAACCGGGCTCGGGGATCGGGGGGTGTAAAGCCAGGGTCCCTGACTTCTTCCCCGAACGTCCTCGCCTCGGGGCTTACCGCCGGCGGTATCGCTGGCAGCGTCTCCACCGGGGCCACGACTCGGGAGCTACCCTCGGAGGCGATAGTGGGGCTCGGGGTGGGTTCCTCGTCGTCGAGGAGTACCCCAATCGCCCTCACGAGGGCATCCGTCGACTCGGAGCCGACGGTTGCGGGATCCGCCAGAGTGGCAGCGCACGCCCGGACGAACTCGGTGGCGGCGGGCTTCAGGAAGAAGCCCTTCCGCTCCCGCTCGTCCATCGTTTCGCGGCACAGATGGTCGAACCACTCTGAGCCGTCGTCGACCACCATGACGTCGGCGTCGGAGTCGGATTTGTCGGACATCTGAAACTCAAAAGGGTTCGTTAGCCCGGTACCTCCGGGGGTCGATAAGGTTTAATATCCTTGACAGAGATTTTTCCCATTGATCGCCCATCGAGATCCGATAATTCGTAAACAACGCGAGATATCTTTCTCGAGATCATGAACGGTCCTTCGAAAGGCGCGTTCAACGCTGCCGAGATGTGTCTGGCGGCGTTCGAGAGCGTATGCGATCTTCGCAAAACGAGATCACCAACCTCGAACGTACGATCTCGATGACGGAGATTGTACTGTTCGGATTGTCTTCGGAAAGCTTCATCGAGAGCGTGGGTGAACGCAGTCCTCAGAGTCTCTAGACGGGCCATTCGCCTCATCCATTCCTCAGGAGGACGCGGAACAACCTCGAGATCCCCTTCAGCCTCCCGTCGTAGCGAGGTGGCAGCTGAAGGTTCGCGTCCAAAGTTTGCAAATGCCGGGGTGGCTTGCAAGGAACTATGGAACGCGGTATTGTACGCGAACCGGAACTCATGCAAGTGGTGATCCCACTCGCGATGATTTCCATCGAGATACGCGCGGATCATGGTCTTAACGACCCGATTCACACGCTCGGTAGGGTTAGCTTGTGGGTGATACGGCGGTGTTGTCTGGTGCCGTATGCCCACTCGCTCGGTAAGCTGACGAATGTCCCGGTTGATAAACTCGGTTCCATTGTCCGTGAGCAATACTCGGGGTGCGCCCCAGCGAGTAACGATCAAATCGTCGAGAGCTTTCGAGATCGATTTTCCAGTGGCCTTCCGAAGAGGGCAGATCTCAATCCACTTGGTGAAGAGATCCTGGATAACGAGAACATACGCGTGACCTGTGGATGCCGGTGTGAGCGGCCCCATTATGTCCGCTGCGACAGTTGTCCAAGGTCCGTCGACCACGCGGTGACCCATAAGGCCCGCGGGAGCTTGTTGTTCTACCTTACAACGTTGGCAGGTATCGCACTGCCGAACGTGGGAGACAACGTCCTTGAACATTCCAGGCCAGTAGTATAAGGTGGAGAGACGTCGGTACGTCTTCTCGACACCTAAGTGACCGGCCTGCGGGAGCGCATGGCACTCGTGAAGAGCGGCCTGTCGGGACTCGCGAGGAAGGACAAGCTTCCACGCGTCGAGATCCTCGAATTCGAGATCAGCGAGATCCGATGGTCGATGGAAGTAGAGTCGATCGTCGACTATCTTCCAATCCGGGAACTTGGCAGGTATCCGTGAAACGTCACGAAATCGCCGTCGATACCAAACATCCTGAGTGTCGCGAGCGCACAGGGCAGCTTCAGCTTGACCCTCAGGGATTCTCGAGAGCGCGTCGGGAACATGGTGCAACGCGCCCTTGCGGTGTACTATGTTGAAGTCATACTCCAACAGTTCCAAAGCCCACCGGGCGAGTCGACCAGTAGGGTTCTTTAAATTGTGCAGCCAACGAAGGCTGCTGTGATCGGTGATCACGGTAAAAGAATACCCTTCGAGATAGCAACGGAACTTTCGTATCGCCCATAATACGGCAAGACACTCCTGTTCCGTGACAGAGTATTTCCTCTCGGGAGCAGTCAGAGCGCGGCTTGCATAAGCGATCACTCGCTCATGACCTTCGATTTCCTGCGTGAGGACGGCACCTAAGCCGACCCCGCTGGCATCGGTTTGTAACGTGAACGGTAGCGAGAAGTCTGGGCAGGCGAGAGTCGGGGTGCTCGTGAGCCTCAGCTTCAACGCATCGAGAGCTTGTTGTTGATCGGGACCCCATTCCCATGCGTGAGCCTTTTTTGTAAGCCGCGTCAGGGGTTCCGCAATTGTTGCGAACTCCGGTATGAAGCGGCGATACCACGACGCCATGCCGAGGAAGCGGCGTAGCTGTCGGATATTTTGCGGGATCGGAAAATCGAGAACAGGTGCAACCTTTGCGGGATCAATCTTCAGGCCCTCGCTATTCACGAAGAACCCGAGATACTGGACTTCGGAGCGACAAAACTCGCTTTTTTCGCGGTTAATCGCGAGTCCAGCAATCGAGATCTTCTCAAGAACTTTCCGAAGCCACACTAAGTGTTCTTCGAAAGTCCGAGTAACGATAATAATGTCGTCTAAATAGACGAACACGTGCGGATACATCTCCGCACCGAGAAGTCGATCCAGCATGCGCTGAAACGTAGCGGGAGCGTTCGTCAAACCGTACGGCATACGCTTGAAGTGGAACAGGCCGCGACCTGGTACCACGAAAGCAGTCACCTCACGGGACGCGGGATCCATTGGTACTTGCCAATATGCTTGGCTCAAGTCCAACGTCGAGATGTAGTTGGCTTGTCGCAACTCGTCGAGAATACCGGTCATGTTCGGGATGGGATAAGCATCCTTCTTCGTGACTGCATTTACCTTTCGGTAATCAATGCAGAAACGGTACTTGCCATTAGGCTTTTTCACCATGACCACGGGACTAGCCCAGTCACTACTAGAGGGTTCGATAATGTCGGTAGCCAACATTCGATTGACCTCCGCCCACATGATATCGCGGATCACGGGGGTAACTGGGTACGGCTTCTGCTTGATCGGAGGGCTGTCACCTACGTCAATGTGGTGGGCCACAAGAGTGGTGACTGCCGAATCAGCAGAAATGTCCGGTACGTGAGCGTCGAGGAACTCGCGTAAGCGTGTTGCCTCGTCGGGATCGGGAGTTCGCAAGCCGCAGCACATAGCTACGCGCTGAACTTCTTCCTCGGGAACAAAGGTGTATCGTACTTCCGGGGTATCACGGAAAAACCATGACTCCCCGAAGAAATCGACAACCATTTTCGCGGAACGTAAATAATCCAACCCCAGTATCAGCTCTTCGGAGAGCGACGCTAGGTGGAAGGCGAGAACATTCGTGCGGCGACCCTCAAGGATTGCCGGCACTTCGGAAGCCGCCCAAATAGTCTCCACGTGACTATTCGCGGTCACTACTGACCGGGGCGTGATTCGTTTCGCTGACAGGCCGAGACTGGCGAGGAACTCAATCAAGTCCCCGCCGAGAAACGTCCGTGTCGCCCCCGAATCGACGAGAGCTCTAACGGTACGACCGTATATTGTGACGGAAACTCTAAATGCGATAACGCGGCTGGGAGTAGCCGCATTAACGATAATGTCGTGTATTGACGAGTCGGGAGCTGAGTTTCCGTCCGAGATCCGCCTCTGTCTTTTCTTACGCACGGTAGCGTGGCGACAGGGCTTCGGTACCCGGGATCCAGTCGAGAACGTAGGGGTGAGGTGTTCGGCGGCTAGAGGCGCGGAGGTGTGACTCACGCGCCTCGCTGCGCGTTTCCCCGGTTGCAAGAAGTGCAACTCACCGACGTCACCCCTGAAAGTCCGCATCGGTAGCAGAAGAGCCGACGAGGCTCTTTGCAGTCGCGATGTCGGTGGCCCGGCTGGTCACAGTTCCAGCACATGGCATGTGCGGGAGCTCCAGGGGCACGAGCACCCTGGACAGGAGCTTGTGGGGCTCCAACGGGAGCTTTCCGTGGCGGCGGAGGGCCGCGCGCAGGTTGCGAGATCGGGGGTTGCTTTGCAACCACAGGAGAGGCAGGAGGTGGTGCCCTCTCTTCGGGAGCTCGTCTTCGCCGATTGCGAGACGGGACGATAGCATCGAGGAAGTCGAAAGTTCCTTCGACCTCACTCGTCAGAGCCGGATCCTCAGCTACAATATCCGGCTCCTGCGCTGCACATACTCGTGCGCGTCGAGGAGCCTGGGACACTGGCTGCCGAGGTTCGCGATACGCGAACCCAGGGCAAAGCGAGGCCTCTGGCGTTGGGGGTGGTCGGCGCGTTTCCAGGCTTTTGATCACCTGTTCCCGGCGACCAGCTTCCCTCTCGAGATCTTTCATCGACAGACGGTCGTGAAACGAGATCATAATCTTGAACGGGGGTAGCATATTACGATACGCGTACCGCACCCGTTCTTGCTCAGTCCAAGGTGGACTGAGACGCGAGAACAAGCCGTTCATGCAGCTTAAATATGCGCGAACCGACTCATGGTTTCCCTGAGTCCGAAAAGCTATCTCCTCGCGAAGCGCGATTTGATAGTCGGGATCGGAGAAGCGCTCGCGGAATGCAGCTTTGGCCGCCTCCCAGTCTATTAAAAGACGGCGCTCCTCCCGGTACCACATACGGGCTAGACCCGTCAGGCAAAACGAGATCGTTTTCAAAAGATCCTCGTCCCTGATGGGGATCAAGGATCGGCCTTCCTCTATGAGGGAGAGGAAATCCTCAACATCCTCACTCGGTAGGCCCGAAAACGAGACCCCCCAGCGGCGTACCTCGTGGAGGACGCGCTGAGGCGAGAGCCAGCGACGACTACGTGTCAAGGACCCGTGATAGTCAGTCCCCTCCAGATCTTCGGGGTTCAGCGTTATACGCCGTCGAACCCCGTTTTGAGGTGCGGTTCCTTGCCTCCCGCGCTCGACCTGCTGGTGAGCGGGAGTCGCGGGGTTTTCCGTCACCTGTACGGGAGCCGCGGGGTTTAACCCCGCCTGAACGGGAACCGTGGGGTTTAACCCCACCTGAACGGGAGTCGTTGTAGCCGCAGTCGGATCGACCGCGGCCATCGGCGCGAAAACTCCCGCCCTACGCCTTAAGCGATTCGGATCCGCGGGACGCCTCGGGCGAGGGTCACCTCGGTACCGTCGCACTGGCTGACGAGAGCGATCTTCCTCCTCCCGTCCATCCGAAGATTCGGAGAAGGAGGATTCGGGATCCCTCTTCCGGTCGCTAGCATGGCCGGTTTCTCCACCCCTCGCTTCGCTCTGCGACATAGCGTGGGTGTCCCAGCCGGCAACTCACGAAAGAGGTGGCGAGAACGGTCGGGCCCTTTCCTGATCGCGTGGCACACAAAGGGGCCGCGATCACAAAAAAAAACAAAAAAAAATAAAATAATTCGGGCCTCGACCGGGAATTAGACCTTTCGGCGAGCCGGGAATCCGTCGTATCCCGGCAAGATCGCCTGGCCACAATTCAAAAAAGCAAAAAAAGTTTTTCGGGGCGTCAGGCGACGTACCCGAAAGGTAAGCGAGATCCCCGTGGAGATCGAGGTGCACCGAGTGCACTCCCGTGATCAATCCGGTGGTGGGGCCGATCGGAGTGGAAATCTTCCTACTCGACGATGGATACGAGAGCCTTAATTGGATCGGAGTGAAGGTAAGTTCACTTCGACGATCACTTCGTGAATGCCAATCAGATCGGAGCGAAATAATTCCGCCTCGACGATCGATTCGAGAACAGTTATCAGATCGGAGTGAAATAAATTTCCCTCAACGATCAATTCGGGAACAAAAATCGGATCGGAGTGAGAAATAAATCCCTCTCGACGATCACTTCGAGACCACTATGCGGATCGGAGTGAGAATGATCCCACCTCAACGATCAATTCGAGAACCCAACAAAAGTCGGATCGGAGTGAACGAATTTCACTTCAACCATTTATCGAGAACGATACCGAGATCGGAGTGAAAAAAAAAGATTTCGCCTCAACGATCGAATCGAGAACCGAGTCGAATTGAGAGGAGTCAACCCCCCTCGAAATTCTCCTCGAGGTTCGTGTACGGGAGCCAAATGGAGTTTCGAAAATAAATTCGAGTCCACAACGAGAGAGAAAAAAAAGAAAAGGAAAAAAAAAAAAAAAAATTCGAGTCTCGAAAATAAATCCGGACTCGGAGCGCGAGCGAACAGCGAATGTGAACTCGCGTTCGAAGGCGGGAACAAAAATCCGTGCGAGCTTCGAAAGTGAATCCGAGCTCGAGCACGAAGCGAGAACTTGTTCGAACTCCGAAAATTAATTCGGGTTCGACTCCGAGAACCGAAATCCGCACGTCGAAATTTACTTCGAGCTCGGATACGAGAGCGAAGTTGCGAGCGTCGAAAATTAATTCGAGCTCGAGCACGAGATCGAAAATTAATTCGAACGGCGAAAATTAATTCGCGTTCGAATGCGAGATCGAGGTAGATCGAACAGCGAAAATTAATTCGCGTCCGAATGCGAGATCGAAAATTAATTCGAACAGCGAAAATTAATTCGCGTTCGAAGGCGAGATCGAAATAATTCGAACAGCGAAAATTAATTCGCGCTCCAATGCGAGATCGAAAATTAATTCGGACGGTGAAAATTAATTCGCGTTCGAATGCGAGATCGGAATAATTTCGAACAGCGAAAATTAATTCGCGTTCGAATGCGAGATCGGAATAATTTCGAACAGCGAAAATTTATTCGCGTTCGAAGGCGAGATCGAAAATTAATTCGAACGGCGAAAATGAATTCGCGTTCGAATGCGATATCAAAATTATTCGAACAACGAAAATTAATTCGCGTTCGAATGCGAGATCAAAATTATTCGAACAGCGAAAATTAATTCGCGTTCGAAGGCGAGAGCGGAAATGAGCTCGAACAGCGAAATTTAATTCCCGTTCGAAATGCGAGAACAACAAAAATTTTTATCGAACTGCGAAAATTAATTCGCGTTCGAAAGGCGAGAGCACAAAAAAAAATTTTAATCGAACTGCGAAAATTAATTCGCGTTCGAAATGCGAGAACAAAAAATTTAATCGAACTGCGAAAATTACTTCGCGTCCGAAATGCGAGGACAAAAATAAATTTAATCGAACTGCGAAAATTAATCCGCGTCCGAAATGCGAGAACAAAAAAAAATTTTTTTTTTTTCGAACTGCGAAAATTAATTCGCGTTCGAAATGCGAGAACGAAAATTCCGTCGAACGTCGAAAATAAATTCGAGTTCGAGACGAAAGCGAGAACTTAGGCGATCTTCGAAAATGAATTCGAGTTCGCGTGCGAGAACGAGAATTTATTCGAGCCTCGAAAATTAATTCGAGTTCGAGTACGAGATCAGGAGTTCGTGCGAACTTCGAAAATTAATTCGAGTTCGAGCACGAGCGAGAATTTATTCAGACTTCGAAAATTAATTCGAGTCCGAAAGCGAGAACGAAAATTCGTGCGAACTTCGAGAATTAAATCGAGTTCGAGCACGAGCGAGAATTTATTCGGACTTCGAAAATTAATTCGAGTCCGAAAACGAGAACGAAAATTCGTGCGAACTTCGATAATTAAATCGAGTTCGAGCACGAGCGAGAACGATTTTAACTTCCAAATTTAATTCGCAAAAAAAAAGAAGAAAAAACGAGAACGATCCGTATCGAACAGCGAAAATTTTCGCGTTCCGAAACGGGAAATTCCTCGAACGTCGAAAATTAATTCGAGTTCGCGAACGTCGTCGATATTCAAGAAAAAATGTTTCACCAAAAAAAATTTTATAAAACACTTTTATGCGAGAGCGGCGATATCGAATAAAAATCCGATATCGCGAACGGGATCGATGGGCGATCGTAGAAAAATCCCCTATACGAGAGCGGTACCTCGGCAACGAGGGTACTTACGGTAGCGATGAATTCGGCTAAGTCCAAAGATATCGATGAATTATTTGGAAGAATTCCGAGAGCACTGATCACGGCAATTATTCACGATGTAATGATCGATGGGTCGCGAAATTCGGTGATCGAGATCGCAAAGGGCGAGGAGAAGGGACTCCTCGAACCCAAAAAAAAATTGTTTGTCACAATTTTCGAGCCACCGTGATAACGGCCGGCTCGGCTAACGGGATCTCCCCCCCCTCCCACTCTAGCGCGCGCGACGCGCGAGCGTCCGAGGGGAAAATTCGCCAATTTCGAAAAATTCGAAAAATGACGAAAATCGCCGAAAATGAATTTTCGAGGCGTATCGGGAACTCAGTGCATACTCCGAAATATTTTTGCAAATTTTCAGAGGTCCGAGAGCGGACAAGACAAAAATTAAAATTCTCAGAAAAAAATTATAATAAAAAAAAATAAGCCGATAAGAATTTTAATTTTCGTCGATTGTCATCGAGAACGTGTGGGTTCGACCGAACAACCACAGCGGGAACCGTTAAATTAATAACGCGAGAACACACAAGAAATAAAATTAAAAAAAAAAAAAAAAAAAAAAAAAAAATTGCTTTATTTGATCGCCTCAAGATCGAGATCGAAGCGACAAAAAAAACAAACGAGAACAAAATCAGAATTTTTCGGGAACTGCTATTCTATTGGCGTGGCCCCACGTCGAGCGCCATTTGTGACGTTTATTTCTAGAATCTGAAACGCGGAACTTTAAACTTAATTTCAGAGCAAAAAGAACGAAATCGAAAACTTAAACCGAACGGGAGTTAAACGTGAACGAAACTTAACGCCACCTTCGGCCGCCCACTCTCGCGAATGCATCGATGGTCCCGGGGGCGCCAGTTAATTTTTGTATCGCCGGTATTAACGAACCGGACTAAACGGGAGATCGGTGGAGTGGCCGATCTCCATGGTTAATTTTTGTTTCACCGGAAATTACCAAACCGGCCCAAAACTCAATGGACGATGCACAAACACACAAAAAATGATAATTTTGTTTCGCCGGTATTATCAACCGGTCTAACCTGGGAGTCGGTGGAGTGAGCCGACTCCCGCATCGAAATCCGCGAGCTAAAGCTCGCATCGATATCCACCGATGACACTCACGAGAGCACACGGTTACGGAAATGCACGGCTACTCAGGATGCGGGTTTTGGTAGAAGGGTCGCAATCCGAGGCCAACAGAATAGCGTACGCGATCGAAAACGGAATCTCAACACGAGATCGCACCGAAGTGCAGCTGGAAGCGCTCAGCCGATCGAGCGATCGAGGCGAGCAACTCAATGAATTTCTATTCGCGATCGAGAAAATTATCTAACGATAAACTCACCGAAACAGCTGGACTTAATCCATTATTTTGCGGGATCCGCGTCTTTCGACGTCACGAGAACTTGATCACGAACTGCACTACGAGAGCATTCTTTCGAATGCATCTCGCTCACAAAATTCGGATATCATTCGTATCGGAATTATCACGAACTGTCACTCTCGACCGTACGCTGAACGCGAGCGAACGAGAAAGTGACAGGTAGCACGAAACACACGAACACGAGCGAGAGCCGAGTATCGGAGTCCGCGGCAGCGAGAGTGAGACCCACGCTACGCGCGACTCACGACACACACACACGAGAACACACGATCGGCCGAAGCCACGGGAGCGCGAGAGAGAGCCCGAGTTGCCTCTAGGGCGGCTCTCGGTAGACTGATTTGCCTATGATAAGGCGCGTAATCGGTCATTATCATTATTTCGGGAACTTTAACCGGTAGCTACTGCCCTCTCAAGCTACTTCGCTACGGGATCTAGACGGTAATCGATAAATGGGCTGTACGGAAGCGGCAATGTTTGAGGATCGTTGCGATCGCTACTCTCCGTTCGGTGCGTGAAAACAAGGCTCTACTCAACTTCTTTACTCAAAATACACGGCACAAGGTACTCCTGCCTTGTCCGGACAAAACTAAACCCTCCGCCTGTTCTCCAACACACCGAACCTCACCTTGAGAGTGCCGGACTTGCACCGGACTGTGGCGTATTCGCAACGAGACCTCGTCGAGACTCTCCACTATTCGGGTATCTCAGTACTTCGAGATTCGCACCACCGAATAGCTTCGAGATCTCGACTAACTGTAACTGAACAAAACTAACTGAATGCATGAACTGAATATTGACGATAACGAAACTGCATCTGGAAGAGCTGAATCGTACTGGAAGTAGCGAGAGACAATAAGCGAGATCTATAGAACGGTAATTGGCGGTATTGTCGTTGTTTTTGGTTTTTGTGTGACGGTGATTCGAAAAATCACGTCACAAATTATAATTTTTAGCGATTTAAGTTATAGTTGGATTTATAATATGTTTTTGTATTTTATGTGAAGAGTTAAGGGGTCAACGCCTTCAAAAATTTTATTATTTTCGAAATTTTTCTTTCAGTTCTTTTTTTAATTCCAATTTTTTTTGGGAGAAGGTAATCACTTTCAAAATTATTTAATGATGTATAACAGAATTTCTAATGCTTCTTGATGGGCTGAGTTAGTATTTCAAACTTTTTTTCATACTAGTCGATCGTATAATTTCATTTTTCATTAGTTTGTTTTCAATTTTTTTTTATCCATTAATTTTGCCCAAGAAATTAAAATTGCTTTTTTAAAGCAATTATTATATTTTTTTCTTATTGCTCAATATAGTTGGAATTCAGTCACTTTAATTAATAACTGTTTCGCCCCTTAATTTATTCTATTCTTGTCGGTATAATTATAATTTTTAGCAATTTAAGTTATAGTTGGATTTATAATATATGTTTTTGTTTTTTTATGTGAAGAATTAAGGGGTCAACGCCTTCAAAATTTTTATTATTTTCGAAATTTTTCTTTCAGTTCTTTTTTTAATTCCATTTTTTTCTATGAGTACGTAATCACTTTGAAAATCTTTTGTTGTTCAATAACACAATTTCTAATGTTTCTTGGTGGGCTGAATTGGTATTGAATACTTTTTTTCATACTAGTCGATCGTAAAATTTCATTTTTCATTAGTTTGTTTTTCATTTTTTCCCACTTTTATTAATTTTGCCCAAAAAATTGAAATTGCAGTTTTAAAGTAATTATTTTCTTTATTCATTTTTTTTTCATTACGAAATATTGCTAAAATTCAGGCACTCTTATTGATAACTATTTCACCCCTTAATTTAATCTATGCGTATTAATATAATTATCAATGTTATTATTCATACAGATTTAAATTGGTAGTAGTTAAAATGATAATGTATTGTACCGAGTGTATGAGTGTGAATATTTTGCGTGAATGAGCGGTGCGGAGTCCGCTATACAAATGAGGTCCACCAATTGCGCGTATGCGATTTAAAGAAATCGAGCTTTTGAGGCGTTGACAACGACGATTAAATCACGGTTGTTGACAACGTCACATAACTTGATCCTTTCTATTTCATGCGCATCATTCATCGCGTTATGCTTCGACTATCATCTTTAATTTACATTAGCATTTTATTAACTTGTTAATTGTAATTTTAATAATTACTCACCGTGAATTCGAACATATTCACGTGAGATGAGTCTGGAAAAAAAATCAACACACGGGAACTCACAAAATCAGAAAGGAAAAAAGATATTTCTTGTCGAACAGTTATGTTATTCGTTTACCGGAATATTGTATTAATTGTATTAATTATTAGGATAAATAGTAATGAAGTCAAGTTAATCTCTGATTATTTATGATAAAATATATCTTACCTGATTTTTTACAGAACGTCTTTCATTTTTTATACCTGAAAAAAAGCGGCGAACTTGATAAACAATCAATTTTTCGTCGATAACGTAGTATTGTTAATTATTTATCAGTTATGAAAACGTAGTACGTAAAATACGTACTACCTGTCGCATATTAAATTAAGGAAATTTCGCACGATAAATTTTTCGATCGGATTGTAAATTAATCGAACGGCATTTCGTGGTGGCATTTTGTCGGAAACATACTGTTATAGTTTGCAGTAGATTATGAATAAAATGAGAACATCACGAGCGTCAATTGTGCCGGCAGCCTGCCGCCACGCTTTTTCGTGTCATATAATGAACGGAACAACATTTCGAACTCCTATTCTGTCGTCAACGTGCCGTCACGGCAACGGCTCTGCGAGCCTCAATTTTGCCAGCGCCTTGCCTTCATGGTATTTTAAAATATTAATATACCGACATGGTGAGCTTCAATTCTGCCGTCACCCTGCCGCACCGTTGATGCACAATATTTTGTCAACGTGACGGCACGATGTGCTGCTATTATGCCGCCATCATGTTGCATCGTTGTTGTGCAATATTTTATTAACGTGACAGCACGAAGAGCTGCAACTTTGCCGGCACCGTGCCGCCAAAGTTCTCACGAGTGTATGGTCAAACTTGGTGTTTGAACATGCCGCGTTTTTGACACAACTGTACCATCACGTCGTGACGCCATTACGTGCCGTCAGTGAATAGCTTTATGCTGCAGTACATTCATTGTTATTTCATGCATCTCGTGGCTTTGCGTGCCGCACTCTTGTCGATAACTTGCCGGCACCATCATGTCGAACAGCACGTTTGTCTATCTGGGTAATGAATACCGTATTAGCTGGAATACAAGGGACGAAATGCTTCGTGTATCTCGACGATAGCGTCGTAACTGGCGCAACGCTCAAAGAGCACGATCAACGCTTGCGGGAAATATTCACCCGCCTGAGAGAAGCTAAATTGTCGAGCCAGCCAGGGAAGTGTCACTTTCTGCGAAAAGAGACACGATACTTAGGACACGTGATCTCAGACGAAGGAATAAAACCAGATCCAAAGAAAACGGAAGCAGTAAGAAACTTCCCGATACCAAAAAAGGTCAAGGATGTACAGTCCTTCCTAGGATTAGCAGGATATTACAGGAGATTCATCGAAAATTTCGCAAAAATAGCGAACCCACTCACACAACTCACCAAAAAGGACAGCGAGTTTGAGTGGTCGGAACATCACGAAACAGCTTTCGAACAATTAAAAACAGCGCTCACAACAGCGCCGATACTGCAATATCCAGATTTCACACGGCCGTTCGTGATAACGACGGATGCTTCAAACAAAGCAATAGGGGCGATACTATCGCAAGGAAAAATTGGAGAGGATCTGCCGATATGCTATGCCAGCCGAACGTTGAATAAAGCTGAATTAAATTATTCAACGACCGAAAAAGAATTGCTTGCCATCGTATGGGCAGTGGCACAATTTCGACCGTACGTATACGGAACCAAATTCACGGTAGTCACGGACCACAAACCGTTGACTTGGCTATTCAACGTGAAGGACCCTGGTTCAAGATTGATGAAATGGAAAATAAAACTCTCGGAGCACGAATTCACTGTCGAATACAAGGCAGGAAAAAAGAACACAAATGCAGACGCACTCAGTCGCATATATGCATTAACGCGAGCGCAAGCAAAAGCGCGAGAACAGCCGAGCGAAGACAGTGAGGAAGAGAGTGACGAAGACGACGATAGCGATGAAAGCTACGCAGAAACAATGAAAGGAACAGAGACATGCGTAGAAGAAGAAGAGAAAGACACTGAAACAACGACGGAGAAAAATCAAACGGGGAAAATCTGTCCCGAGCCGGAAGATCGAGCAACGTTACTACGAGAATATCACGATGCACCACTAGGAGGACACCAAGGGGTTACCAGAACCCTCAAGCGAATACGCATAAGATACGAGTGGCCTGGCATGAGGAAAGACATCGAAAAATACATCGCTTCCTGCGACAAATGCCAAAAGAACAAAACCAGACCGATAGGCAAGGCAAAGGCGAAGAAAAGTAAAACACCAATCGCCTTTACGTTGCAGAGTCATGGCACTGGCCATACTACGAGGAGCAGCGGGAGGAAGAGACAAGGGATACGAGATACAAACCTTCAACACGGCACCAGGAATCTACTACGAGGGAATCGGAACTTTAACCGAGTACAAAGCTACATGGAGACTCGCAATTCGAATGGATCTAGCACCCATAGCAGTGCGAGAAGGACAAATAAAGCACCACCTCGAAAAAGTGCTACAGAGATGCGAACAAGAAACCGAAACTGACGACCTGTGCACCGCACTCACCGATTCGATTGTGCGAATGATGCAGAAAATCGATGACGGAATGGAAACGGTAAGAGACCTAGCAAGCGCAAAACACAATCGAAATCGTAGAGGATTGATAAACGGATTAGGATCAATAATAAAATCCATCACGGGAAACATGGATGCCGAGGATGCCGAAAAAATTTACAATGAAATCGGAGCCATCCAGTCGAACCAGAGAACACTGAAGGACAGCATGAAAAAAACAATTACAGATTGTAGACTCGATCCTGAAAATTTTTAACGAAACAGTAAGCGACCTTCAGACAAACGACAGAATACTACAGAACCTAGTAACAAAAATAGGAAATAGCCTCACCGACAAAGTAGACGAATTGACAAAACGACAGCAACTAGACGAATGTATAAACGCGATAGGCTCAATAGTAAATACCTTACACGCAGACGTCAACGAACTAGTGTGGTTACTAGCCGAAATATCAACCGGGAAAATAGGACCTGCCGTCCTTCCACCGCGAAAACTAGCACATTATTTAACAGATGCACTACCACATCTACCGACAGGGTATTCGTTCCCGATGACATTAGAACGAGGAACGGCTTCCAGCTTGCTGCGACTTGCTGACACGAAAGCCTTCAGCGAAGAAAAAAAGATAGTATTAATATTAGAGATACCACTAATCGGACAGCAAACGTACACCATAAACAAGGCATACCCTATACCGACGAGAGCCAACGACAACACATACTATTACCTAGAAACCGCCAAAGATCTAGTAATCTTAGACCAGGAGAATCGAAATTATATCCGCATGTCAAGCATAGAATTAAAGACCTGCAAAAGAATTGCATCATCATACATTTGTAGCCCGAAACAACCAACGATACCGCTCACCAGCGAAGCACCGTGCGAAGTGCTGACATATGCAAAAATCGAAACTCAGAACGGACTAAACTGCCCAAAGCGAATAATGAATTTAACCCACACGATGCTCATAACGATGCAACAACCGGGCAGATGGCTATATGTAACACCGAGCGACGAACAGATAGGTATAGTTTGCGATAACCAGATAGAGAAACACGAAACCTTGCGAGGATCAGGTATACTGGCTTTAGTAGGGAAGTGTAGCATAACCGCCAAAGACTTCAGAATCAATACCGCGGAAAAAATAAAACAAAGTGTTCACGAAAGTTATCTACCGCCTTATAATCTCACGTTGTCAAACGTAGACAAAAAGGCAAAAGCGCGAGTGAACAGTGATAGTAAAAGTGAAAAATTCAAATTACGAAATGTACTACGAAATCCAGAGGAATTGAAGAATCTCGGAGCAAGTATACGAGAAATCGAAATAGACTTGGATAAAGACTTTAAGACAAGTGGACAATATTATCTTAATATAGGAATATACTCATTAAGTACGATAGCACCGCTAGCGTTGACCGCCTATATACTAGCGAAATGTATAAAACGCCGACGAAGTCAGGAAGCCACGCCGAAGCTGCAACCTGACTCCGTAGAGATACCGTTGGAACCGATAATACGCCGAGTTCCAACAAGACAAATCCGAAACAAACGCGTACGCTTCGCGTAACTAGACCAACGATAAGGGAATAATTATAAATAAAAGGACTAAATCTATAAAAGGGAATATTGGGATTAAATCTAGAAATAAGACAAATTTTGGAAATTTTGAAAAGTCAAACGTAACCGAGAAGAAATCCGAATGCGAGATTTCTTCTTCTCAACGGGGGAGGGATGTTATACCGGAAAACGGGCTGTCCAAAATTTGAGCAATGAACTCGCAAGAATTTGCAGACGCAGCAAAGTCGAGCTCGCAGTTCCTTGCACCCGGAAACAAGAAGTGCAAACGTGCACGGAAAAGCGAGCCCAGCAACGAGCGATCGCCCCTACCGCGACCGCGAAAATGCGAATATTTCGATTCACAGTCCCCGACTGAGAATCGAATATTAATCAGTCTAATTCCATCGATCAAACTGCGAGCTTGTCCTCCGAAGGGACAACCTAGACTCCGCTTTATAGTCACTTGTAAACTCATCTGTAATTACCGCTCTTTTAAAATAATAAACTTGTAATCATTCAACCTTTATTCTCGGTGTTGGAATTCCAATTCCTATCGACAGAAGAGATCCCGAATAAACTTATTCACGTGTTTCCCTCGATTTCGCATCGAGGCAAGCACAACAATTATTTTTATTCACTTTTTTGACAGTGCGAGAATGGTGAAAAATTCCGGTTGATTCGCGGATCGCGGAACTCTTCACCCAATGGCATTCGACATGACAGTACTTTTTTTTTTATTTTTACGAATTTTTGTCGGGATAAAACCATTTTTTGGTTGAATAAATAATTTTTTTAACCGTATTCTTTTTTCTTTGTGTGAAAGGAAATGTAAAGTTCGGTTTTTTATGGAACAAAACATTTTTTTGTTTTTGTGTCACCAAAGTCGATTACCTTCACCAAACTTTGAAATTCATGTCCCAACAAGTATATATCTCTTTGGTTGTTGCAGGTTTTAGAACGAACGACTGCATCAATTTTAGTTTCTGACCGCTAATTTTCTTTGTAACAGACTACGTTACGCAACAAGTGTGGGGAGTTTTTATGCAACAAAAAATAGATTTATGACGTATCATTGTATACCTCGTAACGAGGAAAAAAGTCGAAAAAGTACATTTTTTGCCACATTTTATTCAATAGCTCCACCCGGGTAGCTTTTCGAAAGAATCCCCGCACTTGTTCTATAATAAACAGTCTCACAAACAAAATAAGACCTCATAAGTGATAATTCATGATTTCGATCGACACGAATTATGCGACAAGTGAAAAAAGTTCGATGATGTCTCTTTTCGAAAAAATGTACTATAGAGCTCTAAAAAAGTTCAAGAAGTTAGTCTACCACATGTACTTTTCGAGTGTGAAACTCACATTTTATTTCGAAGGATAGATACTAAAAAAAAAATTATTTTACATTTTTTAAGACGACTTAACACCCTTGAGTTCTCACGTCATCGAAATATGAGTTTTGTTGAATTGTCTTGTATTTTTGTCCTTGCGGAAGTCGGCTCGTTCGACAGACTTCTAGTTTAGTCCGGTTTGGTAATGTTGAAGTAATACTAATCTCAAAAAAAAACTTTTTTTTCAAAAAAGTAAAAACTGTACGCCAAGTACAAAAATAGCGCATCTATAGATTATTCCAAACGAATTCCCTTAAAAACAGAATATAAAAAAAAAAAATCATTAGCCAAGTTCTACAGATATTTTATTTATAAATATGCAATGTTAATTGTAAAAAAAAGAGTGTAATAACTGAAAAATTAAATTAATTAAATAAATACTTGGCACGTTCTTGCTTTTATGCATTACATAACGTTTATTTGAGTTCAAGGAACGTGCCAAGTATTTATTTAATTAATTTAATTTTTCAGTTATTACACTCTTTTTTTTACAATTAACATTGCATATTTATAAATAAAATATCTGTAGAACTTGGCTAATGATTTTTTTTTTTTTATATTCTGTTTTTAAGGGAATTCGTTTGGAATAATCTATAGATGCGCTATTTTTGTACTTGGCGTACAGTTTTTACTTTTTTGAAAAAAAAAGTTTTTTTTTGAGATTTCACTCATTTTTTACAGTGTATACATTACGTGAAAATTTTTTGTAAAAATTGTTGTAAAAAGAAGAACTCCGTCGACAACTTTTTGTCGAGACACGACCGATGCGAAAGACTCGCCAGAGTCCTTCTTGTCGAGACACGACCGATGCGAAAGACTCGACGGAGTCCTTCTTGTCGAGACACGACCGATGCGAAAGACTCAACGGAGTCCTTCTTGTCGGAGAGACGACCGATGCGAAAGACTCGACGGAGTCCTTCTTGTCGGAGGGTCGACCGATGCACAAGAGTCGACGGAGTTCTTCTTGGCGAGACACGACCAATGCGCAAGAGTCGACAGAGTCCTTCTTGTCGGAGAGACAACCGATGCGAAAGACTCGACGGAGTCCTTCTTGTCGGAGAGTAGACCGATGCACAAGAGTCGACGGAGTTCTTCTTGGCGAGACACGACCAGTGCGCAAGAGTCGACGGAGTCCTTCTTGTCGGAGAGTCGACCGATGCGAAAGACTCGACGAAGTCCTTCTTGTCGGAGAGTCGACCGATGCGAAAGACTCGACGAAGTCCTTCTTGTCGGAGAGTCGACCGATGCGAAAGACTCGACGAAGTCCTTCTTGTCGGAGAGTCGACCGATGCGAAAGACTCGACGAAGTCCTTCTTGTCGGAGAGTCGACCGATGCGAAAGACTCGACGAAGTCCTTCTTGTCGAGACACGACCAATGCACAAGAGTCGACGGAGTTAACATTTTCCTCCACTTTGGTTTTTTTTGTAAGGTTATTTCATCCCGCCGGCAATCACAAATCACATAAAAAAACATTGGCTAAAAAACGTTTTTTAACTTTTTTTCAAATTTCACATTCACATTCGGATTTCTTCACAAGAAGTCCGAATCAAATGAGAAACAACAGGACTCGTGTTAATCGCGTTAACGTCATTAATTTTTCAAAACACACCGAATCGCACACGCAAAAATCTTTCAATCGAACGAGAGTTATAACTAACTCGATAGATCGCGATCGAGCAGACGACGGCACCAGACGGCACACGGATGAGTCGCTTGGAGATACTTCACGTGTGCGTCGGCCAATCGCGGTTACAATTTTGTTTGCCTGTGTGAGCGCCTAATGTTGGCCATGTGCGAACGATTCACAGTGGTAACAAGGAACAACTTCACAGAGGTAACAAGAGACAACTTCACGGTGGTAACAAGGGACAAATTCACGGTGGTAACAGGTCACGGGTAACAGTTGACTGAACGAAAAAATCTGGAAAAACGATATGCTCATATCATGATATCTCGACATCGGCTAAACGGATTTAATCGCGACTAGGCGCGTTTGAAAGCTGATGTCGAATATATATCACAAAATTTTGTCAGAAATTAGATCTGACTTGTAGGTTTGGGAGAACGCACGATTTTAATTCAAAATCGAGTCCCACTTCCGGCATTTTGGCGTAGGCTTACACAGTAGCGTCTCGTCGACTCGTAAAAAAAAAAATTTTTTTTGTACTTGGCGTCGAGACGCTATCGCGTCTCTTGATTTCCGAAAAAAAAAATTTCAAAAAAAAAGGTACGCCAATTACGTGAAAATTCTGTTTACGAAAATTATTCAAAAAAACCAGTAAAATTATATGGGCCAAGTGTCATACAAGAAACACTTCAATATGGAAAAAACTATTGTCTTTTTAAGGCAAAAAAATTGCTATAAATAATTGGCGTTCCAGCGCTTGCAAACATCATAATAAACCACTAGCTGTGGAACGCCAATTATTTACAGCAATTTTTTTTTGCCTTAAAAAGACAATTAATAGTTTTTGCCATATTGAAATGTTTCTTGTATGACACTTGGCCTATATAATTTTACTTGTTTTTTTTAAATAATTTTCGTAAACAGAATTTTCACGTACTTGGCGTACCTTTTTTTTTTTTTGGAAATTTCATTTCTTTTCGAAAATTTAATAAAAACGTTACAAAACTGTCGGTGTCGACGTAATAATAATAATTTGATGATTTTCACCGAATGAGGCAGAAAAATTCATTATGAAAAATTTGGTGATTTCAATCGAGTGTTGTACCGCCGGAGCCCGGGTGATCAGACCGTGCTCGGCGGGTGAGATATTATCTCTGAAGATTTTGGGATGTTACCAGTAAGGGGTTAGAACCCCAGTGAGGACTACAACTAGAACTAGAAAACAGAGTAATAAACAATTTCACTTTACAATTTGCCTCTCTTGCACACAACTTTACAAAGTTACTTCACAAGTCAACTTTAAGACTTAATTCCGCACTCGGGATCCAGGTCCGACCCTCACCCGCCAGTGCCGCTTAATACGTTCCCCTGCCCGGAACTCTCTATGTTACCTTTTGGATTCCAATACCGAATCCCTGGGACCAGACGCACAGTTTCTCGAGTCAAAAACCAGACTGTCGAATGCTCGCTCGCGTATCATTATATATCGAGCGAGAGCATCAGCATTATTTATTAGACAAAACATTATTTCTTAAAACTCCGCTTTTCATTGTTTACTGTTTATTTTCCGTCGCTCCAGATTCCGTACGTCCACGGAATATGGAGGCTCCGCGCTACTTGAACTGCTGACGCGCTGCTCTACTTATCCGCGATCGAGAATCGCTCGATGCGTCGATTGCTCAATCGCCCGCGACGCGCTCGATTTCGGTAATTACATTCGCGCTCGGCTCGCCCGCTGCTCGCATACCTCGGTTGTTGCGCAATGCACCTTGCGACAACAACCGGCGTACTCGGGGTACAACACGAGTAACAGCAATGCCGGCTGCGGCGCCGAGCGCGCCACCATGGTGAAATCGACGAGCTGATGTAGACGTTGACATTGTAACGATTTTTCTAAGCGAAAAACGTCACAATTTTCCCCAACACTCGGCCCGAGTCCACCGCTCACCATGGCCGAACACAACGCGTAGGATAGGTGCGAATTAGCTATAGCGCGATCCCCCCCCCCCCCCCCCCCCCCGTCCTCCCCGCCGCGCGAGGCCCAGCAACACGACAACGCACGACGAGCCAGCACGAGTGAGAGAGCGCGCGGCAAAGCCGAGGGAGATAGAAGCGCCCGGCGAGGGGACGCGAAGTCCCTGGCCCACGATTGTCTCGCCTCACTCAGGTGACTCGTCCCCACCGCCACCTCAGCCGTCTCGCCTCGCACCGCCAAACTATATCGATCGGCGATCTATGAGCCTCCCGTCGCCATCTAACGCCACACCCGCCGGTGAGCCCAATTATCGACCAACGTTGCGTTGCAAACTCTCTCACTCGCCACCAAGACCCCCCGCGGCGCAAGGATCAAGAAGAAAGCGGAAACTGGTGAAAATTACTCACTCTTGGCCCGAGCTATCCCGTGTGCACGTGTGCGAGCGTTACCTTTTAAGTGTTTTTGCGAATAAAGTATCCTGTAAGTCGAGTCGCGAAAGATCGATCGCATGCTTTTGTGTGTGAGGATTATAAGAGTGAATCGAGTGCCTTCCCTTCCGCCCCGGCCCCGTTCTCGAGGATTTTGCACAGTTTTGGCGTAAACGACCGTGAGGAAATTGTCACGGCATCGGTACTCGCACGTACAGGTAGCGAGCACGTGGTGAGTGGTGTTAGTCAATAATATCCAGTGAGATTCCCGAAGCTCCCCCGCATTGAAAATAGCCCTCTCCCCGACTCTTGTTGCCTTGCAAAAATTATTGTTAATAACCGCGATTAATTTGTGAGCCGAAAGTATCGGGTTTGTCACCCTCCCCTGAGCCCTCTCCTCTCTCCCGCGACTAGCCGGCCCACCGTAGTAAAGACGCGTGTCACAGTACGAGTTTGGTTCTGATCGGAAACGGATGAGCGGATCGGAGGAGGAGTATCGGGCAAAATAACTTTTCAAACAAGAGTAATGAACGGCACATAAAAAACTCTGTATTTTCAAACATAACGAAAGTACACTGAGAGAAAAAATAAGTAAGTCGATGCGACTGTTTTGAGTGCGAGAGCGAGCGCGAGGGCGGTCGATGTCAGCCCGTCGCGGACTCGTGAGCTACTAATTCCCGCGCGGGGTCGCAAAAGCGCCGTGCGATCGAGTGCGAATAAAGAAGCGAAAACGAATCGCCGGCGCGGGTCAACGCACCGAAGAGACCCCGAGAATCCCGAAAAATATAATTCGCCGAATATTAAAGGCGAGAAGCGAGCTCGCCTCACTCCAAGGGCCAGAGCGAGACCAACGCGACCGCGCGAGAGAGCGAGAGCGCGCGACGCCTCCGATGTTTGTTGACATCGCGCGAACAATAGCCAGCCGCGGAACTGAGAGAGGCGCGATATTTCGGCAGCGAGCTGACTGCCAGTGACCGTGAATTCGGAACGCTCGAGGGAATCGTCTTCGACGAGTCTCGATCTCCCGAAACGATGACTCACGCAGAGTCGCGAAACGAGCCTCGCAAACCGCGTTTAAAAGTCTCGCTCCGAAACGTCGCAATCCCGAACAGGTTCCTTTTTGGTTTTCTTTTATTTTCTTTTTCACGCAACGGTGTGACGCCGACTCGTAACTGGCGCCCAACTATTATTTCATTTTGCAGCTTTTTTAGTTTGATAGTTTCGAGTGTGATAACCGCCCAGTCGCTCCCCCTTTGCCTCGTGAATTATTCGCTCCCTTTCCCCTCCTACATTTTGGCCACTTGTGAATCCCGTTTTCCCCGAATCGCCGCCATTTTCGCCCACGTTACCCCGCGTCCCTGATACCGTTTTCCTCCCTTTGTTTTATAAGTTTTCCGTGCCACCGAGAGCCGGATATTAGCGCCGAGATTTTGGTTATTATTATTTTTGCGTTTCTTTTCTTCTTTATTATTATTTTCACGTTGTTTATTTTCCTGATTATTATTTAGCTAGTGCGATTTAGTTTATTTTTCTCAGTTATTTTTCTTTTATATCGAGTCGTCCCGCTTATAATTATGTTTGTATTATTTTATTTTCTCCATTTTCTTCCCACGTTTATCTTCTTTTATTGTATCGAGCCACCCCACATGAATTCCTATTGTTTATTAAATTCTATATTACCGTATTTTGCACTATTTTGCTCGACCCTTCCCTCCCCGACGGTTATCGGTATTTTGGAAAACGCCGCATCACAAAATGGCGCCCAACGTGGGGCCCCGATAACTCAGGAGGAAAATAAAAATTCTTTTATTTCGCCACCCCGTTTCCTCCTGAGGGTGTAAGAGCTCATCGCGGTTGCCACCCCTCCCTTCCCCGCTCGCCCTCCTGAGAAGTTGTCCGACGATTAAACCGTCCGAGAAAAAAAATATATATATTTTGTTCGTGTTGCATTTCGGTATTTGAAAAGAGTTTGGAATACCCCACGCTTCCCCCACCCTACCCCCTCTCACGGATTGGATAAGGACTGCCACCCTCGTGCATCGCTTTATTCAACTTTCTTTTGGTATTGTATTGGTAGTTGCAGCGAATATTTTCGTAAAATTGATATTCTTTTTTTTACGATTTTTCTTTTGTTTAAAATTTTTCCCCGATCTATTTCTTTCTGTTTTTGATTTATTTTAAGCGGTATTTGGCTGCGCCGAGCGTATCACACACTCTGGCTGCGCCACACACTGGTCAACGGCATTGTCCCTGAATACAGTACCCTCCCCCTTGCGACTGCATTTATAATTTTGTTTTTCACCACCGTTCCCCAGGTTTCCTTTTCTCACTCCGACTTCATCCGTCGAACCTCAAATTAACCCGTTTTGTTTCTTTTTCCCCGCTCTTACTATTGTTTCACCCCTTCTCTCTCCTCTTGAGATAATTCACTCCAAAATGGAGGTTTTGGATTATTCAAGAATTGCCCCGGATAACGACCCTCTTATCACCTTCGCCCCAGTATGTGCCCCTGGATCAATTGTTCTTATCCTGCCGCTACCCCTCGCCCTCATAGACAGCGCCCTCCCCCCAACTGTACAGACCCAGCTAGACCAGATGTCCCACAGCCTTCGTAATGCCAGTGTAGGAAAAATCGTCCTGCTCTGCGATCAAGCGAGGCTCAGCACTTCCGGTACGCTCGATCAATTGATCGATCGATACTGCCGCCACCTCGCTCGATCCCGATTCCCAGACGTGTCCCTACCATGGGACCCTGCTCTCGATGAGAGAGGACCAGCCGAAATTCCCTTCAGCAGAGCCATTGGGCTCAAAGAATTAGCCGATTGCCACGGAACGTCACAGCTGCCCAGTCATCCCCCCACGTTTGCACACGCCCCAGCCACAGTTGCCCCATGCACCACTCCGAGGGAATCCTCAGAGTGCAATAGCCTGTCGGCAGTCCCAATGAGAATTCCTCCCCTCAGCTCGCGTTTACCCCCAGAACAACCAGCCCTCAGTTCCTTGAGTTCACATTCGAAACCCCTCGACCCCGTACCCTGTCCCATCGCCAAAGCCCCTCTCCCGGAATTGTTTCTGACCCCCGAAAGCCCCGCTTGTACCCCGTGCATTACCCCAGTAATTTTGGATTGTGCCTCGCGCCACGTAACCACACCCAGTCCCACCCGAACACGGTCAACTCCCAAACGCTTCGAGAATTTTGTGTCAAAAATCACCGGACCAGACAAAAGCGAAGCCGAGAAATTCTTCACCAAACTCGTGAAGATTTCTCGGGTATTCAGATCAAGGCAGGTGAAACAAACCGCCTTGACGAGACGATCGAGTTGCAGACCGGTCACGAGCGACATCAGCTCACTGAATGCAACCTTGGCGAGTGAGAATCCCCAAACCGCGGAATCTCCAGAGTTGTCCACCTCCACAGACAGATTAGCCTCTCCCTGCCAACCCTCTGCCTCAACGCACACGACCGTGCAGAATCCCCTTTCTCTCCAAATTCTGGAAAGCGAGGCAGTTCAATCCGAACCCCTCTCTCCAAGCCCAAGTCTCCCCCGCGCAAAAGGCCCTAAACGAAAAACCCGGAAAATTCCAAAAGGTTCCGTGAGCACCGGGAGCGACAGAAGCTCTCCGGAGTCCGGATACCGAACACCCACACCCCCTCATGCGCATCCACGGATTACCACACCCCACAGTCTTTCGCCCACGGCTTATATTCCCCCTCTCATGGCAAGGTTAGTGCCATGCCCTGCCCCCTGCCCAGAAGTCCCAGCGTTACGAAAATTCCTACCGAAAACCATCCTTCGAACGCGCGTTCCCTCGTCCCGTAGCCACTACTACGACGAGAGTCGCCGATCGAAGGGCAGGAAGACTGGAAACAGCCACCGCAGACGCCCCAGAGTGCCCGAAAGTATCCCCGCAGCCCCCGTTCAACCCTGGTACTACTTCTATCCTCCCCCTCTGATGCCCTATTCGTATTACCCGAGACCCCAAGCCCCTCGCAACCGGCTTCGTGCGTACCCACACGCTCCCAGAGTCCATGAACGCCATCCCCGTCCCTCTAAACTCCCTCAAGACACGTTCGATCCCCCATCGGACTGTGCCTGAGGCCCCTCGCACCCCCGAAATACCCCTCGCTCCCAACGTTTCACCCCCTTGAGTCACCCGAACCAGTCACGTTCCCCAAGTCCCCAGAGTTCGTCGCGCTCCAAGCGTCCCTCGAGTTCACTGCATTCAGCAGGATCCCAGAGTTCCCAGGATACCCCGTAAACCCCGCCGCATTCCCGCCCCGAATTTCCTGTAAAATGACCCCATTCACCCCGAGTATGCCGCGCCCCAGAACAGGAAAGGTCCCCTCAATAAGATCCCCGGAACGGGGTATTATTGGTCATCGTATGGTCCCGCACAGTATGGCAAAGTTTAGCACAGTTTGGAAAAAGTTTGGTAAAAGGGCAGCTAAGCCAAGCTCAGTTAAGCCCAGCCCAGTCAAGTTCAGCACAGTTTGGTAAAAGTCCAGTCAAGCCCAGTTCAGTCAAGCCACGTCCAGCCCAGTCAGTTCAAGCCCGCCCAGTAACCACAGGAAAGACCGCGCGATTAACTCCAATCGACGCGGAGCACCCTGTCGCCCTTTCCCAGTCAGTATTAAATGAAAGTTAACGATCAGCCCCCGCCCCTGACCCAAAGAAAAACCCTGCATTCCCACTTATCGCCCTTTCGCGTATTGCCAAAGGAGGAGTCGGCAAGACCCTGCGCATAGACAGCAATCGAGCCTCCCCTCACCTTACCCTCCGTCCGTCCTCGTGCCATCATCCCCCAAAACCTCTTTGAAAAACCAAGATACCCCCGACAACAAGACTCAGCCTAGCCCCGTCGCAAATCGTCGTATCGTCCATGAACAGTGTGTGGCAGAAGCTAGAGTGACCCCGAAGCTGCGATTCGATCCCCCAGTTACATTGGTTCAAAACCAGCAATTTCGATTCTTCGCCATCGCCAAGCTACCCATTCCCCTTATCCCCACATCCAGAACACCTCAAGTATGAGAGCTGCTCGAGTCATCTTGAGATGACTCTCGATGATCCCGGGGGGAGTTGTAACGATTTTTCTAAGCGAAAAACGTCACAATTTTCCCCAACACTCGGCCCGAGTCCACCGCTCACCACGGCCGAACACAACGCGTAGGATAGGTGCGAATTAGCTATAGCGCGACCCCCCCCCGCCGGGCGAGACCCAGCAACAAGACAACGCACGACGAGCCAGCACGAGTGAGAGAGCGCGCGGCAAAGCCGAGGGAGATAGAAGAGCCCGGCGAGGGGACGCGAAGTCCCTGGCCCACGATTGTCTCGCCTCGCTCAGGTGACTCGTCCCCACCGCCGCCTCAGTCGTCTCGCCTCGCACCCCCACACTATATCGATCGGCGATCTATGAGCCTCCCGTCGCCATCTAACGCCACACCCGCCGGTGAGCCCAATTATCGACCAACGACCAAGAAGAAAGCGGAAACTGGTGAAAATTACTCACTCTTGGCCCGAGCTATCCCGTGTGCACGTGTGCGAGCGTTACCTTTTAAGTGTTTTTGCGAATAAAGTATCCCGTAAGTCGAGTCGCGAAAGATCGATCGCATGGTTTTGTGTGTGAGGATTATAAGAGTGAATCGAGTGTCTTCCCCTCCGCCCCGGCCCCGTTCTCGAGGATTTTGCACAGTTTTGGCGTAAACGATCGTGAGGAAATATATATTTCGGACAGGACATTTATAATAGTTTGGACGCTGTTGGGTTTCTGACCCCGATATCTCGGAACCGACTGAACCAATTGAATTGTGAATAAGCTTTTTGAAAAGTTTGGCCCCGAATTATATGATAGAACTGGCCTTAAAAATTCGTGTCGTTGTACCGTTCCTGAGATATATCGATCGAAAGTTTCACTTCCGGCATATTGGCGTATATTGTGATTTTCCAAAAATAGCCTTTTGCTGACGCAACGGGGTATCGCTGTTTTTTGGGAAATTGCTCTTTCGCCGATTGGCGTTCGGCTCGGAGCCCGCACGCGTAATTTGAATTTTAAACAATAAAGCTCAGATTCGTTGTTCTCCCTTGGTGAAGTGACCGAGATCTTTATTTCATCACCAGCTTGTTTCCGATATTAGATGAATCTTAGAATTTTATTGTAAAATTGCTTATTACGTTCGACGTGACAAAACTTTCCGTTCCTCTTAGTTGGAGTTTTTGGTATTCAATCATCCGTATTTGTTGCGGATGTGTGCGCGACGGTAGCTTAGTGCTGTGTCTTGCAACTGTCCGTCGACAAACCGGGAATTGTGAGCAACAAAAATAATCCTTTCATATTCAGCTGCGGCAATTGCACGTGTATCGCGGGATTTTACTTCCCGTCTTTCTCGAAATGAATTCGTTTCCTTGAGAAGCGTGCTCAGTTCCAAGAAGTTTGAATGTTCTCCTGAGGTAAGGGTTTCCCTATCTAGGCCATTTAAACTTTCTTTGCTTCGGCAGCGCACGGATTGCGTGCGGGATTATCGGTTGCGTAACGATTGTTTGAATGAGCGCGGAGATCGAGGCTTAGCTCCTATCGACCCGTCTTGCTGACAAAATTCGCTTGTCGGTACCGAGTATAGTCGCGTACCGTGCCGTTTGTTGTTACGCACGAATCTCGAAATAGTCTCTCTCGTTAACAAGTGAGTTCCGCAATAATCCCATTTATGCGCGAGAACTACTTCATTTATTTGTTCTCTTCCGAGAGAAAGATTTGCTCGGAATTTAATTCCTAAAAAAAATTATAGCTAATAGATCGGATCGCTCGAGATGGATTTCTAATATTGAATAATTCGGTAATTAATTACCGTCGCGTGTCGCCTCGGATAATCCTGCTCGACGCCGAGTTAATCCGTCTATTGTCGATGCGAAATAATAGGTGAAATATAAAGTTCAATTCGAAGGTCGTTGAGAATTCGAGATTTAATGTTAAATGTCTCTCCTTCGTGAATGCGCGACAAACGGAACTCGAGATGTGAGAATAGACTCTATTTTGTAAATGATCGGCTAACGAAACTCGATGTTTTGAGAATATTCTCTGCTTTGTAAATTATTCAAGTCTCAACTTGATTTAATTATTGTCACGTCCGACAATCGAGAATTATTGAAACGTGAAAGAGAAAGAGAAAATATGTTGAATTAACAGCGCGGAGATAGCGGTTAACGCGTCAACTCGATTATATTATTTTTGATTGGAGAAGGAAAAACAGAAAAATTATGTCCGCACAAATGAATGCGAGGTTCGATGATTTTAGAACCCGGAATCGATTCGTAAGGTTTCGATACCGATCTTCATTAGAATTATTGGGCGTGATATGATACGTTTGTTGGACTCAATCGTGGGCGTCTAATGGTAAAGATCGTTTTGTGCTCTTTGCTCAATCATCATTAGTACAGAAACTATTATAATTAAACGACGAAACAATATTCGAAGAGGTCGGGGAATGCCTAGCAAAGAAAGTAGGCTGGGGGTTGCCCAGCAAGAGAATGTGGCTTGGACAGCGCTATGCCGTATGCAAGTCACAACCTCGTGGATCTGTATAACAGAGTGTTTTGTGCGAAGCACGGGTATCGAAACTAAGTGCTAAGCACAAGAATGCGGTAAGCGTTGTAATAATCGTGAGAAGAGTTATCTAAGTGTCAAGATTCCTCGGAGTTTGAGCTTTTATACCCTCGAGGATCGTTATCACGTGATGCAGGTCTGGAAAGGGGAAATTCATCACGTGGCTGAAATATGTTCCCAAATGTTTAAATGTTCAACGGTGAGTCGCTCTTAAGTAGCTTCACCGTTCGCTGCGGAGGATCAACAGATTAGCGAGTGGGCAGGCATTCGAACGCCAACGGATATTCGCTCTTAACTCGCGCTAATACTAGCGCGAGCCTTAGACGCTAGGGCGTATTCTAATTCGATATTACTCGGCGTCGGTTCGGCTGTATTAGCTATATCGGTTGTTATTTACACCGTTCCGCTCGAGTAATGTAACGGCCTTTTGCTCTTAACTCGTGATGACGTTTTGAGGCAAAAACGTCTCGTCACAATATATACCCTGTAACGTTTCGCCACGAAAAAAAAAAAATGTTCAGTACTTGGCGTCGAGACGCTACCACGTCTCTTGATATATTTTTTCGTTGCACGCATGCGCGTTGACATGCGGCGTTGGTTAGTCGGCCTGCGTGTCGTGTACGTCACTTAGTCGTACCCGAGCTGATCTACGAGCAGCATCGCATTACTGTCTTTCAATAAATCGTTCATTCATTCGTTCCTATATTATTCGTCGTCTGCTACGAACCCTCTGTTCCTTTCCCTACAGTCGAATAAATTATCTCGGTACTTCCATATACGTCAATAGGTAATTTCCGGTGAACTAAAAATTCACCCTGCGGAGGTCCACCCGTTCCACCAATCTCCAGTTTTAGTCCGGCTCGTTAATACCGGCGATACAAAAATTAACTGGCGCCCCAGGGACCATCGATGCATTCGCGAGGGTGGACGGCCGAAAGTGACCTCAAGTTTCGTTTCGCGTACAGTTCCCGTTCGGTTTGAACTTTCGAACTTGTTTTTTGTTCCGGAATAAAGTTCAGAGTTTCGCGTTCTCGTTTCTAGGAAATAACGTCACAACGCCGACAAAAAAATAGTCTACGGAAGCGTACGGGTTGAATCTGGGAACAGGAAATAATCCATATTCCGATTATACGCCACTTGATGTTTTTTTCTATATGATTCCCGGTTTTGCGACCTATACTTATTTTAATACGCTTTCCTATACTACTTCTTTGTGCGCGAGAACGCAATCTAATTTAGACCGCTGATTATGTACTGCAATATCTAACTTCGTTCGAGGAATTCATATTCGTTAAAATAAATTGTTTTCGAACATATTTCTTAATTTTTTATTTTGTCCTTCGATCCGTCAAATTCTATTTTTCGATCTCCGTTATTTTACACATAACAATTTTTTCCCAATGTTTCACCGTAAATATCGTTCTATAATATTGCGGCAGGAATATGTAAACGGAACAATCCCCATATTTAGGTCGAGCGCTTCCCGTACGGGTCTCCTTACTATCTCCCTATGCTACCTATACGCCCATTATTCCATTTTTCCGAACCACTTTTTTTCTATACAAGAACCTGAGATAGCATCTATACCATCGTATGAAATTGATTTCTAAGAATTTTCGGAGGATTTCTGCGATGTCTATGGCTGATCCAAGCTACGTGTTAGAATGCTGTGACACCCGGGTGACTCATTCTATCGATCGCATGCACCGATTTGCGGCGTGGTCAAGTAATCCTACGCGGTAAATTTCCAAAATGTATGGTAAACGACGAATGTAGCGCATAAATGGGAAAAAATGTGAGAGGCAGAAATTTTTTTCGGTCTCAAGACACAAAAAAAAGTAAAATTTTCATTTTTTCATATGACTAAACCCCCTTGAAAGCATCGTATTGGACAGTTTTTGTTTTTTTTATGGAAGTACCATAATTGATGCCATCAAAAATGGGACATATATATCGTATAAAATAATTAATTCACGAAAATAACTAAGATGTAAGATGACGTTAAAGCATATTTTTCAGCATTTTTTTTTACTTCACAAGAATCTCAATTTCGATGATGCCGATTTTTTAGATGTTCTCAATACGTTGCAAAATACCCTCCAAAGTTCGCAGGAAAATTTAATTTACTGCATTAAAAAGAAAGCTGACAATTACATTGTTATAGTGCTTTCTCTCTTTTGCTTATCATAGTCTACCCAATTCTGTTTGTGTGAAATTACGCTTATTATATTTGGCTTCCTCAAGAAGCTTTGTTTTGTGATTTCTTAATTTTTAACTGTTAGTTTTGACGTAAAGATGGCATCGGTGTCATGGTTGCGCTTTCGAACATTTTCGAAAAATTCAAGATGGCGTAAAAACTGAACGACTGGACAGTTTTTGCCCAAAATCAATACCAATCGTTGGTTTATAATATTTAAACTTCGTACTAAATTTGAGCCCGATGTCTCAAAAAATGTGGCAGCTAGAGCGCAACCAGACATTTGTGAAAAAATTCAAATTGACATAAAAACTAAACGACTGCACAGATTTTGCCCAAAATCAATTCCCATCATTGATTTATAATTCAACTTCGTACCAAATTCGAGCCCGATATCTGAAAAAATGTGGCAGCTAGAGCGCAACCAGACATTTTGAAAAAACTAAAAATGGCTTAAAAACTGAACAACTGCACAGATTTTGCTAAAAAGTGGATCAAAGAAGGGGACTTACCTCCTCAACATGTGGTATAAATTTCGGCTTGATATCGCAAATTTTTCTTAAGTTATAAGGTAAAATGATGCGCACGCACACAGGCACGGACAGACATTTTTTCTAAATGTGATTTTTCGACGTTTTGGCACATTCTGAACATGTTTACATAAAAATCTGGGAACATTTTTTTTAACTAAAACAAAGCTTCTTGAGGAAACAAAAAAAAAATTAAAAAGATTTTTTTTTGGCGGAAAAAAGCCTTTCACGTCATGAAAAATATAACATAAATAGCATTAAAAAGCATAATGTTTTTTTTAATTTATTTCTATCCCAAATCCTTTCAATAATGTTCGGTTTTTAAAAAAATCCATTTTCTATCGAGTGAAAAAAAATCGGAAAAAATACACAGAGAATACATTCAAATAGTACAACTAGTACTACTAGTACAGTTAGTGTGGTTTTAGTAGTACAAATTATCGAACACATTTGAGAGGGTCAAGAAAAAAGTGGCCACGTCGGTGGACAACGCGTCATGATTAGTTTTTATGCAAAAGAATTAAGTGTTTCTCCTGTCCACTTTGTTACCTGGCCTTCATTTCGAAACTATTAAGAGATTTTTTCTTGATAATTATTTTTACATACGAACGTTACCTCCTCTGATATCCTGCCACAAAGCGCGAAGAAAACTCCCACATGAATAATTTTATCCCCGAGAACAATCAGGCTCATGATCCTTGGTGTGGTATGAGCAGCAGCGAAGAACGTTTTAGTTGAGTCAATTATTATGTACACAGTCCACATGGTCAATACCGCATGATTAATTTTGTTGAAATCTCTGGCCATGTTGGTGAGAATGGAATAAAGATATTTTATCTCGTCAATAATGGATAATTGACGCTGATTCGGATTCGACGCAAATAATTTAGGTATGAGAGCTTTATTGAAGTCACGTAAGCGACCGAATACTAGATACATCTGTAGCCGAAGATATAATGCCATCCAGCGTAATGCAGTATCAGACATTAATTTTACCAGCCGCCACCATATGGAGTATATACCATAATATCGCAGAATATTGTAGAGTCTTATAATTGCCAATGCATATTCGTATGCAAAGCAAGACCAAATTATCCAAAATTCATGTTTTCTCTTGTGCCCCAATAACTCGAGGCGTTTATCATACTTTTGGATGTTTTGGTAGAACTGAAAAATGCATGCAATAAATTGATATAAGCGACAAAAAAATAGTATATTACGATACGAGTGCGAAGAAACTTTTTCTGACGAGCGTGAGCTTGCAGCACGACCCGAAGGCGAGTGATGCAATGACACGCGTTGAGAAAAAGTGTCTGGCACGAGTACCGTACACAGTTTTATTGCACTAGTGAAATTACGCACGGAGAGCATTATAAATACTATAATGATACGTCCTTACTCACCACAATCATCATACTTTGACGATAATGTGCTATACACAAACAAGACCAAAAAAGCAGTGTTGTCAAAATATCGGTAACCATTTGCAATGTTGGTTGATTGAGCAATGAGAAATCTTGTCTATAAGTGCGGGCGAGTTGATTGCTTGCAATGTCTATGTAGAGAACCGAACCAACAACTACGGCAATGATAAAAGTCCAGATACGGTATACGGTATGAGTACGTTTGAAGCGATTTGAAACAATATAACAGCCCATAAATCCAAGTAACATAAAGAGGACGATAAAAGGCTTTACGCGCCGAGAAAAGTCGCTCATCTTTGCCTTCGTGTACTGTATTTTCAATGCCAGTTACTACATGTTTTATTAAATGGTTTATTCTTTACCATTCACTTGCACTAGAATAAGCGGCGTCCAACTGACGAGTTGACGTGTGCACGAGTTACCCCGATTTACTTTTTCAATCGATATCTCGAATTATCGTTTTTGCATTGTAAATGCGTAATTAAACCGGAACAGAAAAAATGTTTCTATTTCTTTGTATTTGCATGACATGATTGCGATAAGAGCTGTCCGTCCATCAGACCAGTGACCACAAAGTGAAGCTAGAGAATCGATTTAATATCTATTCAACGTATTACTGCAGTATGAGCAAGATTTATTTATCTAAAAACTAGGGCGGCTCCGCTCTCCTGCGCGCTTCGCGCGCCAACCCCCCATATTCTATGTGTATGTGTATGTATCTTCAATTATAAGAGAATTCTGTATATAAATAACAATGACATGCTTTTTATAAATCCAAAAAGCAAGCCCATGTCTTGTAGATATACAGATTCTTTAGATTATCGTTCCCACACCACTATGAAGTAGATGAAACGGCGCGTTTTTGTTTTCATTTGATTATTCCCGTACTCGATGAAAGTTTAAATTCATTAAACGATTCGAATTTAAATTATAATTGAATTGGTAAATAGCCGAATGCAAGTTATATCCCCAGTAGGCCTAATCAACTTGTGAAATATGCATGGTAATAGAAATTTGGTTTCATTATGATCACGAATATCCTTTTCATATCTTTTGGAATTGGAAATTGAAAAAATAGGAGTTTTTTTTAAATTTCGTTAATAAAAAAAACTCCTTCCCACACAATATTTTTGATTTCATTTTAATCTTCGGAATCGTTCTCAATGAATAATTTATTAGGGTCTTTACATCTTGACAATGCTACATATAATTGTCCATGAGCGAGAGCTTGAAAGATAGCAGACGGAAAGGTCGAGGGGAAAAAGTGCTGTCGGAGAAAGTAAGAAAAAAGGGAGCAGGAAGTGGAGAAAAATGGAAAGAAAGTGGTGAGGAGAGTGACGAAGGAAAGCGGAGAACAGCAAGAAAGGAGGCAGAATGTGAGTAGTAGAACGCTGTGAAGGGCGAGGAGGAGAGAGGAGGGAGGGTAGGAATCATGGACAGGAAGTGCCGGAAGCGCAGGCGCGTGGAAAGAAGGATGGGTGATACGAAAAAGAGAAAGGGAGAGAGAGAAAGAGGAGGCGCGCGCACATCGGTGAGCAGTGGAGCCGCAGGAGCAGAGAGACGAGGAGCGAGCGCAGCCGGCGAAAACAGCAGGAGGGACGGAGACGACCGCGGCGAGCACGGCGAGAGACGAAAGGAAAGCACGAGGGACGGAACAGGCGGTGAAGAGCACGTGGAGAGGAGAGTGAGCGTAGAAAGCGTCGAGCGTGCACGGGAGAGATATGGCGAAAGAAGGAAAGAAAATACAGCGAGAAGGAACATGCGAAAAGGAGCTGTTGAAGGCGATACGGGAGCTGACAGAAAAGTGGGACGTATTTTTCTTGACTCTAAAAACGAAAACTTAAAACTCAAAATCAAAAGGAACTAAACCGAAAAAGACGAAATCTAAGCTCAAACCGAACGAGAGCAAAATACGAAAAACGAAACTTACGTCACCTTCGGCCGTTTCCTTTGCGGGTGCATCGGCGGCCCGGTGGGCACCAGCAAATCTTTTATTTCGCCAGTAATTAGCAAACCGGACTAATCTGGAGGTCGGTGGAGCTCGCCCTCTGCGGGGTAGATTTTTGTTTCGCCGGTATCACCGAACCGGACTAATCTGGAGGTCGGTGGAAGTCGTCCTCCGCAGGGTACATTTTTGTTTCGCCGGTATCACTAAAGCGGACTAAACTGGAGGTCGGTGGAACAACGACCTCCGCAAGGACAAAACGAGAACGGAACACAAAACGAGAACTCGACGGGAACTTATCCGGAACTCAACGATACGAGAACAAACACCGATGCGCGCACGAGAGCGAACGGTTGCGGAAATGCACGGTTGCTCAGGATGCGGGTTTTGGTAGAAGAGTCGCGATCTGAGGTCAATAGAATGGCATGCGAGATCGAAAATCGGAATCTCAAACTCAAATATCGAGATCTCATATTTATTCGGCACAGAAGCCACGAGGTCGCACAGAAGTGCAGCGGGAAGCGCTCAGCCGATCGAATGATCGAGGCGAGCAGCGAGAACGAATTTCCAAACTCGATCGGGAAATTACTAAACTGCAAAACTCACCCGAACAGTAGAAATTAATCCAAGAATTGGCGGGATCCGCATCTTTCGATGCCACGAGAACGTACTCACGAAATCTGCACTTCGAGAGCATTCTTTCGAATGCATCTCGTTCACAAAATTCGGAATAATTCGTGTCGGAATTATCACGACACTGTAACGTTCAATCTCACGCTGAATGCGAGCGAACAAAAAAGCGTCAGGTAACGCGAAAACCCACGAACACAAGCGAGAGCACAGTATCAAGAGACGCGGTAGCGTCTCGACGCCAAGTACTAAAAAAGAATTTTTTTGACGAGTCGACGAGACGCTACCGTGTAAGCCTACGCCAAATGCCGGAAATGGGTCCCGATTTTGAATTAAAATCGATCGTTCTTCCACAACTACGCGTCGGATCTAATTTCTGACCAAAATTTTCTGATATATATTCGACATTAGCTTTCAAACGCGCCAAGTCGCGATTAAATCCGTTTAGCCGATTTAGCCGTTTAGTCGAGATATCATGATATGAGCTTATCGTTTTTCCAGATTTTTTTCGTTTCAACTGTTACCCGTTACCCGTTACCACCGTGAATTTGTCGCTTGTTACCACCGTGAAGTTGTCTCTTGTTACCTCTGTGAAGTTGTTCCTTGTTACCACTGTGAACCGTTCGCACATGGCTAACATTAGGCGCTCACACAGGCAAACAAAATTGTAGCTGCGATTGGCCGACGCACACATGAAGTATCTCCGAGCGACTCACCCGTGTGTCGTCGTCTGCTCGATCACGATCTATCGAGATAATTATTGGCGTCGAGACACTGCCGTGTCTCATAATAACCCTCGTTCGATTGAAAGGTTTTCGCTCAATGTTTATGCGATTACCTGTTTTACACGAATTGTGAATGCCGTCAATAATGTTCTTCTAAGTGAAGAAAATTATGAAAACAAATCAGTGTCAACATCGAAAATACATCGGTGTGAAGAACACACGGGTTATGTCCGACGGTTGAACGTCCTGGCGAAAAGGCTTTTTTCCCCGACAGTGCGGTTCATGAGTTTTCGTGAAAACTCTCGCGGTAACGTGAACGACGTGCGTGCCCCCCGTGCTCTTGTGTATGTGCGCGTTTAGTGGTTAACGGAGCCCTTTTATCGAGACGCGACTGCCGCGAAAGAGTCGGAGGAGTAAGGACTCCGGACAAGAAAAAATAAATAAAAAACAATCTTAGTTTTATCAGTACGATGTTTTTTTAATTAAAAGAAAAAAAAAAATAATTTCATCGGTCGTGTCGATAGAGAAATCCATCGACTTTTTTGCATCGGTCTCGACAAGAAGGACTCTGTCGAGTCTTTCGCATCGGTCTCGACAAGAAGGACTCCGTTGATTCTTTCGCATCGGTCTCGACAAGGACTCCGTTGATTCTTTCGCATTGGTCTCGACAAGGAGGACTCCGTTGATTCTTTCGCATCGGTCTCGACAAGAAGGACTCCGATGATTCTTTCGCATCGATGGTCTCGATGGAGACTCGCCGGAGTCCTTCTTGTCGAGACACGACCGATGCAAAAAACTCGCCGGAATCCTTCTTGTCGAGACACGACCGATGCGAAAGACTAGCCGGAGTCCTTCTTGTCGAGACACGACCGATGTGAAAGACTCGCCGGAGTCCTTCTTGTCGAGACACGACCGATGCGAAAGACTCACCGGAGTCCTTCTTGTCGAGACACGACCGATGCCAAAAACTCGCCGGAATCCCTCTTGTCGAGACACGACCGATGCGAAAGACTAGCCGGAGTCCTTCTTGTCGAGACACAACCGATGTGAAAGACTCGCCGGAGTCCTTCTTGTCGAGACACGACCGATGCGAAAGACTCACCAGAGTCCTTCTTGTCGAGACACGACCGATGCGAAAGACTCGCCAGAGTCCTTCTTCTCGAGACCGATGCGAAAGAATCGACAAAGTCCTTCTTGTCGAGACCGATGGGAAAGAATCAACGGAGTCCTTCTTGTCGAGACCGATGCGAAAGAGACGATGGAGTTTTCTATCGACACGACTGATGAAATTATTACTTTCATTTTGTAATTAAAAATGTTTATACTCTGTTGTTCGGTCTCCCTATTGTGTGCAAATACAATTTAATAAATACAATAATAATGACGACTGTGTGTATATGACTGTAAAAAATGAGTGAAATCTACAAAAAAAACTTTTTTTTTTTAAAGTAAAAACTGTACGCCAAGTACAAAAATAGCACATCTATAGATTATTCCAAACGAATTCCCTTAAAAACAGAATATAAAAAAAAAAAATCATTAGCCAAGTTCCACAGATATTTTATTTATAAATATGCAATGTTAATTGTTGAAAAAAAAGCGTAATAACTGAAAAATTAAATCAATTAAATAAATACTCGGCACGTTCTTGCTTTTATGCATTACATAACGTTTATTTGAATTCAAGGATGAAAGGACGTGAGAACCGTGAGTGCAGTGCAATGTAGTGCGCTGCAGTGTTCAGTGCAATAATCAAATAAGTATGATAGTGAAAAAAAAATATAGTGAAAGACAGTAAAATTTGACATTATTGACATTTGCCAAGAAATAGTGATATATAATGTAACGGGACATTTTCTCCTTGAAGGCCCTTGGCGGGTAAGGGAAAAATGTCGTTACAAAAACAAGCGCGACGGTGTCAACAACAGTCGCTATAGCACGGAAGGCTATAGCGAAGGTGTTGCCATAATTCGATTAGGACACGCCTTAGCGTCGGTGTGCGGACTCAATCGCGCGCCGACCTAAGATCGCACGACCGTTGAACAGCTGGTCGTCCCCCACGCGGCGATCCTAACGACGGACTCAACGAATGCGAGCGACAAATAAGCTCAAGTAATCGTTAAGGCTACTAAGGAACGCTCAAAAATTTGAAGCTTGATCACGCCACTTTGTACTCTACTCCCGAGTCGATACATCGAATCGTCCCGAGAGTATAAAAGCGCGTGCGACCAGCACTCAAGAGCTCACTCTACAAACATCTTTAAACCGTCTTAGACACCGTGCTCCGCACATTCCTTTCGTACTTAGTACAAACACACCTCGTTCCTTTGAACTGGTCGTCTGAACGGCATACGGCATAGCGCTGTCCCGAACACACGTCGCTAGGCATTGCCCGGCCTCCTCGGAGCCCTAAACAGCTTCGTTGCTCTATTTAATACTTCATTTCTTATTCAAAACAAAATTAATTAGTAAGCACAAAAAATCGCAGTTCCACTCATAGGGAAATTGGTCAGGTTATTTACCCGCGGGAGATCACGTCGAGCCACCCCAGCTTCGTACCCCCCGTGGTGCGGATTCCGTCGCGGAAAAATAACGAAACTATAAATTGTCTAGCGGATCATCTAATTCAAGCATCGGGGATTATCTTTTTTTTGATTCTGTTATACCCCGAAAACGTACGCGAGTACGACCGAGGTTGCGACATAGCAACCACGGCGTACGAGCGCTAAGTTTCCTCATCAGACGCACGGTATCGGTTAGGCAACCGTCGCATCGGGCCTTCGGCGCTCGATCGCGGTCAACATGAATGCCGAGTCGGCAAATCGCATAGGCCGGCGCTCGGATCTCGCAATAACGCGAATCCGGAGCGCCGAAAGATAAACATTAAATAAAGAAATTTGGAAACAATGTTTATCTTCCAAAGATGCTGCTGACACGCTCGCTCCACTTTATTGACTATAAAGTGTGATCGCGAGCTCACAGCAGCAGTCAGAAAAGTTATCCGACACCGTGCGACTGGTTGAGCGAGAGTACAGACTCGAGCAAAGGGTCTCGTAAGTAGTTTAAACCAAACAAGTCGGACACTAGTCCGACACTCTGTATCAATTATACTTCAGAAGAGTGTTGAGCGTCTTGAACGCCAAATAAAGTTTACGTATATTCCACAACCTTTTTCGTGAGTTATTACATTCACTAAGGGTTCCAACCCTTAACTGGTAATCCCGAACAACGTTCTGAGAAGAGCGTAATATCACCGGGCTCGGAGTAGCTACCCGAGATTCGGCGGTACAACATTGGTGGCAGCGGTGGGATGCCAGAGTGAGTGTTTAACCCGAGCGAAGGGAGGAAGCTTCGCTGGCTGATCACCAGTAAAGGGTGCGTTACAATCGAGCTGTGAGCACAAGATTGAGCGCGAGTTAGCCACGCTGTAATAGAGCGTGCCGCGAGCACAAGAGTGAGCGCGAGTTAGCCACGCTGAAATAGAGCGTGCTGTGAGAACCGTCACCAGGGGATCGACGGAGCAACCAGTCGCGTCGAGGGTTACTGCAGAACCCCATTGAATCGTCACCTAGGCAGAGGGGCGTGGAACGGTGTCAGAGAGGAAGCCGGAACGTTCACGGGAACTCAGAGGCAACCTAAGATGTGGCACATCGGCACACTGTAAGTGCAAGAAAATCCTATTGCGTCAAACTAACACCCCGGGAAACGAAGAGACCAGTAGACGCGCTACTAACCCAGGCGGGGTAGGGACAAGGGGGTTAGAACTTGAGGAAAGACCACATGAGTCAGAGGGGTTCCCCCAGCGGGCAGGGGGCTCCAGGAGCAGACCTATCGACGTCAGCGCAAGAGGACGGGCACGTAGCCGCAGGGCTTAGAGCAGCCTTGGCGGGAATCGCGCAGGTCGCAGACGACCTAGCAGTGCAGGTTCCAGGGGAATCATCCCCGAATCACCCTACGAACGGGGTGAACACACGGCGAGGAGCCGAGTTCGACGAATTGGAGGATATAGACCACAGTCTGTTCGAGCCTAGAGAGGCACACACGGCAGGGACAATGCTCTCCCCTCGGGCAGTGGACGCGGAGATCGAGCGTCTGAGGGCACAGCTCCTCAATACACGGGGTGAACGACATCCAAACATCCCGATGTTCGCTAGGGGGCGAAACTGGACGACCACCTTCGGCGAAGGGAGTCGGTTGTACCCAATGGGGGTGGATCTCCCCGGGGTACGACGAAATTTGAACCCCGAACTACAGGGAGAGGGGGAGGAGCACGCCCGGGATGAGTCGGAGGGTAACGATACCGCACGAGACGGGATCAGGATGGCCGAGCAGACGGCACGTGGGGAACAGGAACACGACGCGATGCAGGCGGGCATACGGGAGTACATCGCGGAGGAAGTCGAACGCGCGTTGGGCGAGGGGCGCCCTCCGCAGCGGCAACAGCAAGTAGCCACGGTCAGGGAGGATGGGGCTCCCTACATCGAACTGAGTTTGGCGATCCGGAGCATAGAGCCCTTCGATGGCAACAACCCCGGCAAGCTCGAGGAATTTTTATTGTCTTGCGAGACAGTATGGGACAGGGTGAAGCCCCTGGAACGGGGAACACTCCTGGCGTTGGTCCGCAGCAGCAAGCTAAAGGACAGGGCGGCCCGGGAGCTGCGGCATCGGGAAATGAGGGATTTGTCGGAGCTCCGGAAAGAGCTCGAAGCGCTGTACGGGAAGCGGAAGTCGCTTGCTGTACTGCAATACGAGTTTTGCCAACTGAAACAGGGTGCGAAGGAGTCGGTGGCTGCATACGGCGCCCGCGCGGAGCGCCTAACAGGCGAAGTAGCGGAAAAACTCGGCGAGAGTGAGGGGGCCGCCGACGCGCGGGTCATTGAGAGGGCTGTACGGCGATCCGGGCAAGCGAATTTCGAGAATGGATTGCAACGAGATGTACAGGTGATCGTACGTTCACGGAACTACGGGAGCCTGCGGGACGCTGTGGTAGGAGCAGCGGAAATCGAGAGGATGTTGGGCTCCCAGGGCGGTAAGGGTGGCGCGGAGGCGAGCCATCCCCGTCATAACCCCGACAAGGGGGGTGCAGGGTCCCGCAAATGTTTCAACTGCGGTTCAACAGGGCATATCGCACGGGACTGCACAAGGAAATCGGGGCGACACAGTCTCCCGGCGCCGGGTCCGGGCCGGGAGGTAAGCCAGGTGAAGGTAACCTGCAACCATTGCGGTAAATTTGGGCATCTCTGGAGAGAGTGCAAGAAGCGATTGCGGGACGAAGGCAAGAAATCCCGGCAGTCGGGTAAGGACAGCAGCGCCCCGCCGAAGCCGCAGGGGGGCACGAGAACATGGAAGGAGTTTTCGAGCAGTCAAACGAAGACTGAAGGGGAAGGACAAACCAGGGAGGTGTGTGTTGTCAACGCCACCTCCGAGGGAGTCGCCAGCGATTTTCACATCAAATCACCGATGTGCACGGGGGGTATGTTGACCCTAAAAGCGGATACGGGCGCTCAGGTGAGCATAATAAGCCCGGGGATACTCCGCGGGGATGCCGAGGTAGCGGACTCATCGGTGGTAATCGCCGGACTCGCAAGCCGGCCCATACAGGCCCAGTGCGCCGCGAAAATTAATTTAGAAACGCCTTCGGGCATCGTGACGCACTGGTTCCACGTGGTGCCACGCGAGGTGAACCTCGGGGTGCACGGGTTCCTCGGGATGGATTTCATCAGGAGGCATGAGGTGGATATACTCCGGGGACGAGTGCTGCGGATGTTCGGGCACGAGATGCCCTTAATCAACGGGCGATTGAAGTTGCGTTTGCCACCGCGGAGCGAGAATATCGCGTATGCGGCAACACACAGTCAGGGCACGGGGATCGTGAACAGGTGTGAAGTAATCGAGGGAATCACGCTCGGCGCTTGTATTACGACACCGCATGGAAACACCTGTGCGGTGTGTATAATTAACACGACCACCGAGGAGGTCGAGATCGAGCGCCCAGCTGTGACACTTGAGCCGTATGAGTCAGCAGAAAAATCAGGCGACGAGGTATGCGAGGTAAACGCAGCGAGCAACGAGAATACGGGCACGCGCCTCACGCGATTACGCGAGGCGATCGACGTGGGCCATCTTAATGAAGAGGAGACGGAAACCCTGCTCGAGGTGTGCGAGGATTTCGCCGAAATATTCCATCTCGAGGGGGACTGGCTCCCATGCACGAGCAAAATCGAGCACGAGATACCTCTCAGGAGCGGGGTAAAGCCGATAAAGGTACAGCCCTATCGGTTGCCGGAAACACATAAGCGAGAGGTGGCTCGTCAAACGGAACAAATGTTAAAGGACGGAATAATACAACCGAGCCGAAGTCAGTGGAATGCGCCTCTGCTCGTCGTGACAAAAAAGCCTGACGCAGCAGGAGTCGTGAAGCTACGAGTCGTCGTGGACTTTCGAAAACTCAACGAGGTCACAATCGGAGACTCATACCCACTACCCAATATTACTGAGATATTGGATCAGCTGGGGCGAGCAAATTATTTTACCACGCTCGATTTGGCTTCGGGTTTCCATCAAATACCGATGGCCGATGACGACAAGGAAAAGACGGCGTTCTCGACGCCGCAAGGGCATTACGAATATACGCGGATGCCCTTCGGGCTGAAAAACGCCCCTCCGACCTTTCAGAGGTTAAGAAACACCGTGTTGGCGGGCCTGGACGGCATAAAATGCTATGTATATCTCGACGATATCGTGGTATTTGGAGCAACGCTGAAAGAGCATAATCGGCGTTTGCGTGAGGTGTTCGAGCGGTTACGGGAGGCGAACTTGTCGCTTCAACCGGGGAAATGCCGTTTCTTGCGAAAGGAAACGCAATATTTGGGTCACGTTATCTCGAGCGAGGGGGTACGACCGGACCCTTCAAAATTGGACGCTGTGAGGGATTTTCCCGTCCCTCGCAACGTAAAGGGAATTTTATCATTTCTTGGTCTCGCGGGATACTACCGGAAATTCATCGAGAATTTCTCGAAGATCGCAAAGCCGCTCACTGACCTAACGAAGAAGGATGTACCCTTCGTTTGGGCGGCGAAGCAGGAGCACGCTTTTGAGGAGTTAAAAAAAGCATTGACGACAGCACCGGTGTTGCAATACCCTGATTTCGAGAGACCATTCATCGTGACAACGGACGCTTCGGATAAAGCCGTCGGCGCGATATTATCGCAGGGTGAAATCGGAGAAGATTTGCCCATATGTTACGCGAGCCGTACGCTCAATAAAGCAGAGCAGAATTACACCACGACGGAAAAGGAATTGGTCGCGATCGTATGGGGTATCGCGCAATTTCGGCCATACGTATATGGTACAAGGTTCATCGTGGTAACGGATCATAAGCCCTTAACATGGCTTTTTGGCGTAAAGGATCCAGGATCGAGGCTCATGAGGTGGAAAATAAAATTATCGGAACATGAATTCGACATCGTTTACAAGGCAGGGAAGCGAAACACGAACGCCGATGCGCTGAGTCGCATATTTGTGACAACGCGGTCGCGTGCACGCCAAGCCGCGAGCGAGGCGGCGGACGAACGCCGTGTGCCAGAGAGAGAGAGCGACAATGGAATGCATGCGGGGGCGCCATGCATACGCTTAGATGCAGCGAGGGAGACGGAGCGAGGCGGCAGCGGCAGCGAGAGCGAGGCAGGTGATGAGTCAGCCATCGTGCCGAGCGAGGCAACGGAGTCCAGCGCGCTAGAGCGGGACAGAGAATGCGATAGCGACAGCCACTCCGGCGACGAAGATAACGGCGGCCATGCGAGTGGAAAAGATAACAGCCGTAGCGATGGCGATTATTTCAGCGAGGAGGAGAAGAAAAAGATATTACATGAATATCACGATGCACCGCTGGGCGGGCATCAGGGCGCAACACGTATGTTAAAGCGCATACGGCTCACGTACACCTGGCCGGGTATGCGAAAAGAAATAGAGGAATATGTGGCCACTTGTGATAAATGCCAACGAAATAAAATTCGCGCAACGCCAAAAGCGCCAATGGCAATCACGGATACGCCGGAACGGGCATTCGAAAAATGTGCACTGGACATCGTAGGGCCATTGACGGTAACGGAGACGGGGAATAAATACATCCTCACGTTCCAGGATTTGTTAACGAAATATAGCGTCGCGATTCCTCTCCCAACGCAGGCAGCGAACGACGTTGCACGGGCATTTACGGAGGAAATAGTATGCCGATTTGGTATACCTGAGGTGGTACTTACCGATCAGGGCACGAACTTCCTGAGCTCGGTATTTAAGGATGTTTGCAAATTGTTGCGCGTGGGGAAGGTGCAAACCACAGCGTATCATCCACAGTCAAATGGAGCGCTTGAGCGTTCTCATCGGACGTTAGCAGAATACCTGAAGAGCTACACCGATGAAGATCAGAGGAATTGGGATCAGTGGCTACCGTATGCGATGTTCCAGTACAATACAACACCGCATACGACCACAGGTTTCACTCCCCACAGCCTAGTGTTTGGAAGGGAGGCTGAGCTACCGAGCTCGATAAAAAAGCCTTCGGGTACGCTGTACGCGTACAATGATTATTCACAGGAGGCACGGGAACGGATGCGAGCCTCCTGGGCAATAGCACGAGCTAATTTAAAGGCAGCGAAAATACGTGCGAAAGAGCTTTACGACGGAAAGACGAAGGAGAGAAAATTCCAAATTGGGGAAAAAGTTTTGCTGCACGACGAGACCGTGCGCCAGGGAAGATCAGCAAAGCTCACGGCCAACTGGATTGGGCCGTTCATCGTCGTGGAGACTCATCCGCCCCTCAACTACACCATTCGGAAGGGACGAAGGTGTATCAAGGTTCATGTGAACCGGCTCCGCGAATATATCGAGAATTAGGAGCGCGGTTCAAAGGGGGGAGGGAAGGAGCGAGATTTGGTACATATTGTGTTTTCGTGGCGTGAAGTCGAGACTTTGCAGAGCTCGAGCTTCGGCACCGTAGGGGTTAGGGCGATGGGACCGATTGCATTCGGTGCTCCAACTCCCCAGGCGGGTAACATTTTCCGGAAATGTTCATGGGACGCATGGGAAAAATTTTATGGGGTTTTTGCGGTCACGAGAATTACGGAGAATCGTCGCTTACCTTATATTCGTTTTGCGCCGGATTAATTGTGGTGATGTTGACAGTGGGCAATGTTGCGAGGAAATTACGAAGGAAACATTGTTGCAGGACATTGTTGTTGAGTAGCATGGCGGCTACGGTCAATGCACGGGACAGGTTCGCGATCGAGGAATTTCGGAACGTGCCAGGGATCTATTTCGAGCACGTGGGCACAATGAGTCTGTACACAGACGAATGGACATTGGCCGTGCGTATGGATCTGGCAAATCTCGTGGCATTGGAGCAATCGGTCGAGTGGCATCTTGAGGGCTATCGAGCAAGCTGCAAGCTATCTGTGGGCCCCGGCAGTTACTGTGCCGAGATGTTGAAGCATTTAACGCGACTTTCCGCAAAGGTGGCCGAGGAGATCGGCGTGGTGCACGATCTCGTTGGGGGCGAACACCCTCGGAGCAAACGTGGGTTAATCGACGGGCTTGGCTCCGTGGTGAAGGCCATAACGGGAAATTTGGATGCGTCGGACGGGGAGCGGATTGATGAGGAATTGTCGACAGTGCGCGAGACACAGGAAGCAATAAAAGATGGGATGCGGAAACAGCTGCAAGTGGTCGAGTCAACGCTGGATATTTTCAATCGCTCGTCGCACGCGTCCGAGCGCAATTTCAACAAGCTTAACGCGATGCTGCGGGAGGTCAACGGCTATTTCCACAACAGCACGGGTCGTCTGACAACACGACAACAGTTCGACGAGAGCCTGGGGCTGATGGACGCCTACGTCGAAGCGTTCCTCCGAGATGTGAGGGACATTGCGAGGCTGTTCGCCGGGATCGCCTCCGGAACGATCGATCCCGCCATTCTTACGCCGGAAAGGGTTACCAGGTACCTTTCGGAGGCATTGCCGCACGTGCCGAAGGGACAAAGTTTCCCTCGGCCCGTTACTAGGGAAAATGCAGCAGGGCTGTTGCGACTGGCGACTACGCGAGCATATCGCAAGGGAGAAATAGTCACGGTGCTGGTCGGGATACCCCTCGTCGGGACGGCGGAATTTGGCGTGAGTCGGACATACCCCCTGCCAAGGAAGGGGGAAAACGGAACATATTATTACCTCGAGACCCCATCCGGGCCGGTAATCGTGGATCGAGCGAGCCGGAGCTATGTACGGATGTCGGAACAGGAGCTAAGTGAATGCAAAAAGGATGGCACGAGATTCTATTGCAATCCGCGCCATCCCACATTCCCGATCAACGAGGCGGCGCCGTGCAGCGTGCGAGTATACGCCGAAGGTGCGGTAGGTCGGGACCAGCAATGCCCAAAGCGCGTAGTCAGGTTGACTCACGCGCTCATCATCGGGTTACAGCGACCGGGACGATGGATATTTGTCGCGCCGCGACCCGAGACGGTAACCGTCGCCTGCGACGGAGTGCCGACGCAGCAGGCTATAATGCACGGCACGGGGTCATTGACGCTTGACGGTCGATGCACCGTAACCGCAGAAGATTTCCGCCTCGAGTCGTTGGGCCGACACCTGCAGCAGATAGCAAATGAAGATTTGGTGCCAACGTACAATCTCACGTTGACACCACGGGAAGCCGGTTACGTGCCACAGACGATCGAGCTGTGCGCGAACGCAACCCTTGAGCACGTGGTGAGCTCGCCCCGAGAGTTAAATGATCTCGGGGTACGCATAGGGCACCTCCAAACGGAGCTAGAGGCCACGATCACGCCCAGGCAACGCATTGTGGGCGCGATCAGGCAGCATATCGTTGGAACGATCTCGCTGTTGGCGGTGATGGCCCTGGCCATCCTCGTGGCGTGGGGGCGATGCAGGCAGCAGCAACCAGCGATGGAAGCCCCCTGCACGAAGGGGGCACGACCACACGACGCAACGATGCCGATAGAGCGGCAGAACCAGGGAAGAGCGGCCCCGATGACCGAAATCTCGATCTTACACGAAGCGAGGGGACCGGGGGAGACCCGGGACGCCATAAGACTACATGAAGGAGAGACGGAGAGCCAGAGGTTGCGGAGGAAAAGTTCTTTTATTGAAAACCGCACGCGAATACAAACGGAGATCGGGGGAGCGGCGCTTCAGCGCACGAACTCCCACTCATCGTCATCGTCATCGCTTTCGCCGGCGGGCCGGATGCCCGAGGATCCCGCCGGAAGGGTACGAAGGTACCCTGGGCCCGAGAGGGCGCGCCCGTTGATCTGACGGGGCGTCAGAACCAGCAGACGGGAGGAGTTCCGGGCATATGGACGGTCGTCAAACACCGGAATCGACGGAGGCGGCGCGGTATCCGGCTCGGGTTTCGCGGGAGGTGCGAGACGTTCGAAAACAATAACGCACTCGTCATCATCCTGCGTGGTCGGGGACAAACGTGTCCTCTGTGGGAAAAATACACCAGGGTGAGCCCAAGCCACAAGGGTGAGGTGTAACAAAAAAAAAAAAGAAAAGAATCCGCGAGGGAGGATAAGTACCTTGGCTGGAGGCGGCGACATCGTGGCGGAAGTAAAGTGCGTCGAAGTGACTTGACCGAAGAGCAGTGTAAGAGACAATAAAAACTTCCGCGTAACGAGGTGGCATATAAGCCAGACAAACCGCTCACGCAGCAAAAACAATCGGCCCCCCGGGGTCAACAGCCGCGGCGAGCGGTGTTACGATAGTACGTAAGAAGTATTGTAAAACTATATACGTTAAAGAAAAGAACCCTGTCGGTTTCTTTTCCTTAAGGGGGGAGGGATGTTATACCCCGAAAACGTACGCGAGTACGACCGAGGTTGCGACATAGCAACCACGGCGTACGAGCGCTAAGTTTCCTCATCAGACGCACGGTATCGGTTAGGCAACCGTCGCATCGGGCCTTCGGCGCTCGATCGCGGTCAACATGAATGCCGAGTCGGCAAATTGCATAGGCCGGCGCTCGGATCTCGCAATAACGCGAATCCGGAGCACCGAAAGATAAACATTAAATAAAGAAATTTGGAAACAATGTTTATCTTCCAAAGATGCTGCTGACACGCTCGCTCCACTTTATTGACTATAAAGTGTGATCGCGAGCTCACAGCAGCAGTCAGAAAAGTTATCCGACACCGTGCGACTGGTTGAGCGAGAGTACAGACTCGAGCAAAGGGTCTCGTAAGTAGTTTAAACCAAACAAGTCGGACACTAGTCCGACACTCTGTATCAATTATACTTCAGAAGAGTGTTGAGCGTCTTGAACGCCAAATAAAGTTTACGTATATTCCACAACCTTTTTCGTGAGTTATTACATTCACTAAGGGTTCCAACCCTTAACTGGTAATCCCGAACAACGTTCTGAGAAGAGCGTAATATCACCGGGCTCGGAGTAGCTACCCGAGATTCGGCGGTACAACAATTCCTTTGATCGCGTCACGGTACGGGACGATCAAACTCGAGAGCGCTGTCGCTTAACTGTTTTTCTTTCTGTTCGCGTCTCTGCTCGGGCTTGTCGCACGAGACGTAAACACGGCGGATAGAACCGGCATCGCGGCGACCACAGACACACGAACACCCATACTGTTGCCGCCGCCGACCCGATGAGAGAATACCTTCGTGAGCACAATGCAATTTAAATGCCCAGGCCACTAAGCTCGATGTTTACGTGTCTGGAGTCGAGGGAGATTTAATATTCGTCGAATCGAAGCCGAAATTCTTAGAATCACGCGAGAGCGGAAATAGGAAAAATTAAAAGAATCGTTTTCAAGCGCGTGCAATTGCAGCAACCGATTGAAAACGAAATTATCGGTAAATTTCAGTATAACGAGTACAATAATAGTCGCTTAACGAACGCGCGTGTGAAAACGATCGCCCGAGAGAAGTTGGAGAGCCCGCGATCGCGCACCGCCAACCACACCCTCTAAGCGTTCGCTCTAAGCCGTTCGGATATCGCACTATCCCGACTCCGGAAAGTAAACTTGTGATTTAATTGTATTCTAGCGCGACCGCGCTGTAAAATCTCGAGTCATCCCATCGCGATAAGCTGGTGATGAAATAATTCTCGGTCAGTCGGCCAATGAGAAGGTAATCAATCTGAAGCTTTCTAACAAAAAGAAAACATTTCTCCCAAAGACAGCCCTGTAGCCGAACCCGGAGTCGGCAATTTAGAAATTTGGCAAGAAGATCGAATAGCCAATTTTTGCACCAATTACAATAAAGTGTTATTGTTGTTATAATTAGAAATTATTGTAATATATATTTTTGTTATAACACTCTCGTCCTCAAAATCCCATAATTTTATATCTATTCCCTCCTCGACAATCTTTTTGGCATGTTCGCTTTTTCTATTTACCTTTTTCTAGCTTTTTTTCCCTTTATTGCTTTTTATTTATTTGTTTGGTCCGTCTATCTTCCAAAACCTCTTCCCAATTCCTTCCTATTCCTCTCCCGATGGAAGTAAACCCACCACCTTCTCGTGGTTTCCTTTGAACGGTGACATCCGACCAATCACCGAATTTTTCCCGATTTTATCATTTTTTTCATTTCTTCCAAATACTGTTTTTAAACATTTTTCTTCTTTTCTTCACTTTTTGATGTTTTTTTTACTTGAATTGGTTTGGTATCATTGACTAAGAGTGGGATTTATTTTAGAAAATTTTTCATAGAGATGTAAAACATACTTTTGTAGTAATACACGCAAAAAATATTTGTCATCTCACTAAAATGCTCATAACTTTGGTAATTTTTGGAATTTTTACCTGAAATTTTGTGTGCTGGTGGTAAACGGTATGTACTTTCAGAAAAAAGATGAGAAAAAAGTGATTTTTTTGCAATTTTAGGTGACCCAGCCCCCTCAATACGGAGTAGTGAAAACCGAGTGGATAATTATTTGGTAATAGATAACAGGAAAAACATGGCCGAGTAGAGAAAGGAAGATAGATAATCACAAAAGAATGTCGAAAAGATAAATATCGTCAGATTCACAACGCGCACGGGTAGATAATCGGTAGTAGAAAATAATATCATTCGCGAGAAGTAAATGTAACCCGGGTAGGCAGATGATACGGAATAATAGATAATACGATACGCGACATTAATAATGCACACGGGTAGGTAATGGTAATAGATAATGCCGGTAACGCTCGCGAAATCATGATTAATGGCCGGACGATAATAAATGCAAACGCTAAACCGAAGAGGAAAGATTGACTGGGTAAAGAATAATCGGTGATCAATATAAAAGAAAATATGTTGCGACTTTCAGAATAAATCGATGATCGTACTAGATAATGGAACGTACTCACAGGAAGATTCCTCAAAGGTGACCTCGAACCACCAATACATTCGACACTGAATAATACAATAAGATAATCGAGCAATGATCGACCAGAGTCGAGCCGGTCGGACCCCTCGCGAGGAAAATCAATAAGAAGAAGAACAACACTAAATGCGCGAACCGATTTGTCAAAATTATGAACGCGAAGTATTTCACGAACTCAAGATCACTCTTGGAATACGGCACCGCACGTGAAACTCCGACCGGCTCGCACAGAGAGCAACGAGGTCTCGGGCTCACCCAGTAATTTGTCACAGCCGAGAGCGAGAAGGAGGAACGTCTTGATCACTTGCCGGTACGTCCAAAACTGATTGTTCGCACCTCTTGGCCGGACAACGAGACCGCGCTCTCGCCCTCCCCCAATTCTCACGCGACATCGTAGCGAGTCGAGTACAAAGAAATTCCGAGACTTCGGCAACGACGCAAGACTCGACTATGAAAATAATATAGGTAATATAGTTCACGTACCTTGCTAGGCGCGTGGGTAAAGGTCCGGGAGAGAGATCGAGAGACAGACCGCTACCACGCACCATACACGTGATTGCGCAACGAAGTACAGGCAGGGCTCCTCAAATACAGCGAATAATATGTCAAAAATTTTCGAGACTCTTTCTCGAAGGACTCGACAATAGGCGATGACAGCGGGAGGAGACATCCCTCGCGAGGCGGACGCGTCCTAACTCCTCGCGGTGGGTCCACGCGATACAATGCTGCACCCCGATGCACCTTTCCGAATCCGAGACCCATTTGCGAGCTCTTAATTCTCGCTGGGATGGTTTAGCTCCGGGCTGACAAGTCGGGAATGAATCGGCGACGCGATATATTGGTCACTGTACCACATTCACTCCGGCATCCGTTTACCGCGAATCCTGATGTTCGAAATTCGCCTGTAATTTTGATTTGAGCTCCCCTTTCGAATTCCAAGAATTACCGGTTCCTGTCTCGCGCGCGATCAGCAACAACGCGTAGCAGCGAGCTTGGGCAAAATAGAGAATTTCGAAACTACGCGAGCCTTATTTTTCGAGGCTCTCTTTGTTCCGTCGTCATAATATTATTGCTGTGAGATTCTCAATTTCGCGACCGATAACAAAAGGTAAATGACATCGAGATCGGTAAATGTTGCCGGCCAAGAATAATAATTTCGCGAGGTAGGTAGTAGAAAGTAGGTAGTAATAATAAAAGATAATAATAGTTAGGAATAATAGATAGCAAAATTAATTAAATACCAAAGGCGAGGTAAGCGAGTTATGGATGACCGACTGGGCGACGAAAAATGGGTCGTAAAGCCGACCCATTACCCAATGCCTCTCCGTGTAAGTGGTGGGACGAGGAATGCCACGTCACAACACATATAATACTCGTAATTATTAGTTCGATTCTTCATTCCTTTCTTTTTAGAACTTTTACTTTAATTTAAAAAAATCTCGCACTAGTGCGAGAAAATCGGTGCCATAGGCGACGGCGAGGACGACAGCGTGGGCAACGGCGAGGACGACGGCGCGGAGAACCGCGAGGCCGACGACGTAGATGACATTTATAGATCTTTATTTTACATATACGAAAGCCAAATTATTTCTTAGTTGTGTTAGGTGTGTTAGGGGGGTTGTGTAGAGTGTTGTCGGATGTCTTAATCGTGTCAAGTTGCATAATACTTCAAAAAACGAAATGCTAAAAAATCGGGGACGGCAGAAGCGGGAAATAGTATACGTCCAAAGTTGGACGGATGGTTCTGCTTCTTCCTTCCTATTCTCTTTCTCTTTTTGTCTCTCTTTCTCTCTCTCTAGCTCACAGTACAGGCACAAATACTCGTGTAGAGTTTGTTTCGAAATTATCAACTTCTCGCTGCTCTCCTACGGCGTCATGTGTCCCGTCGAACATCATCGGCCTTAAAACAGGAACTGCTGAAAGTGCCCGCCACCTTCTTGAATGCAGCACCGCACTCGTCACAAAAAGCTGCGCTTGCAATTGCCGATCATGTCCGGTGTAATCGTCCTCACAGCTTCGAGGATGCGCTGGTGTAATTCCTCTCGTCTTTCGACGGCGTGTCGATACACGATCTCCTTCATGTACTAAAAAAAAAATCTAGGGGATTTAAATCCGGAGATCTTGCAGGCCAGTGAATCGATCCGCCTCGGCCCATCCACCGGTTAGGATACGCGTGGTCTAAGTAGATGCGTACGGCGGCAGCATAATGCACGGGTGCGCCGTCGTGCTGGAACCGCGCATTTGCGTCCGCTTCTGCGTCTATTTCAGCGGCTCGAAGAAGACCCGTCAGTCTGCGTGTCAAAAATCGGGTATATTCAGCTGCCGTAAGCCTCGCAGGGAGCTCGAAGGGTCCAATCTGCAAAAGAATCTGACGGTAGTTACATCATTCAATTTTCGAATAGAGGTAATGGGGTAAACGAACGTGCATGATACGTGTAAAATGTATTTGGAGCAGAAGGTTACGTCAGTAAAAATTTTAAATACTCACGAGTCGATTTCTCTTTATTCCAGCCCGCGTAGAAAAAAAGACTCTTGTCGAGATTCTCGATGAAAATCTCGACGAAAAACCCGATGAGAATCTATCCGAGTAGTTCGCTGAGTTTTCGCCGAGATTCTCGATAAGAAACTCGAAAGAATCAACGATGTGTCCCGGGGGTAGATTCTTCAAAAGCAGAAAATAATCGTGTGATTCTATGGTAGATTCTATTCCAGATTCTATCGCCGATTCTCGGGAATCCACTAAAGATTCTAGCTAATTGTTGAAGAATTCATGGGAACCCATGTGGAAAAAAAGAATCTCAGCGAGAATCTTAGCGAGAATCTCGATGACATTCCGCTGAGAAGCTTTCCGAGAATTGCGCAGAGAATCTAAGCAAGATCTCACTGAGAATGCCACATGTGTCCCGGACCGTGATTCTTATACAATCTCACTGTGCTTCTTCACGAGATTCTTCTAATCAAGCGCACAATTTCGCTATGCTTATCGACGAGATTTTTTTAATCACGTACACAATCTCGCAGTGCTTCTTCGCGTAATTCTTATTCATCGCAGCAGAGTATCTCTCGTACATTCCCACCATGCTTCTTCGAGTACGTGCGGAAAATGGAAAAGAAAAAAAAAAACTAGTCCAATAGAAGGTGAAAATGAAAAACGAAGGAATTTGCCCGAAAGCAAATTCCGGCAACAAATTTGCATTCAGCGAGCAATATCAGTGAAAACGCAGATTTTTTTTTCAGCAGACTGCGAATTCGAGAGGGACTCTTGCTGAGATTCCTTGTAGGAATCCGGCAGGACTTAAAATAAACAAGCGCCTCAGCGCCCTGCGGGTGCAGAGACACTTGTTGGTGGGCTTCGCCCCCAAACCCCCGAAAAATGTCCCTTCGGGACATTTTTTAAGGCACTCACAGGGGTACACGTCGCACTGCGCGATCCGTTTTGAACTTGAATGTACGTCGCGCTACGCGCTCCGATACGAACTTGGATGAACGTCGCGCTACGTGCTCCAATTCGATCTTGGATGCACGTCGCGCTTCGCGCTCTGGTTCCGACTTGTATGGTGGAAAAGCCAGAGAAGGGACGGTTTGCATAAAAGCACATGGTTATAAAGCATTTATACGCTAATTTTTTTCGTCTGCTTAACCAAATATTTTTCAAATTCCAAATTTTTCACCACATTTTACGAATTTTTCGAATAATTCGTCTGGAAGTCTCCGAAAGGCCTTATATAATAAAATGCGATTCTAAGATTTCAAACGGTTCATTTTGTTTCCGATAGCATGTGGAATCGGACCGTTATCGTTTTGTCCATGAGCAGCGTGCCAGGCTCGAGAAACTCGAGAAAATTGATTTTTTTTTCGGATTCTAGTGAAATTTCGTCGATATTCATCGTCGTAGGTAAAAAAAGATAACTCGAGTAAGAAATGAGATATCGTCATGATTTTTGCGTTGCATGGAAGAGAAAGTAGGACGTTACTGACATAAAAATGTACAGCCTTTTGCGGGGGTTCCAAATATTTTTTACAAAATTTTACAAATTTCTCGAAAAATTCGTCTCGAAGTCTCCGACAGGCTTTACATAATAAAACGTGATTTTTAAATTTAATACGTTTTATTTCGATTACGATATCACGTGGAATCGGCCCGTCGTCGTTTTATCTATGAGTAACGTGATAGGTACGTGATAATTTTTGTTTCACATTTCGAACGTCCCCGCCTCAGAGTACACGCACCGCCTCGTAATAAATTTCGTCTGCTGGGAAATTGTCGTCGGCTTCGAGAGTTTAACAGATAGCATGGACAGGAAAAATGTAATAAATCGCGATTTTTATCGTCTTTCATTGATTAAATGCAATTGTTTTGAATGTCGAATCCTTTTTCTCTGTAAGTTAATAACTAAGTTTTTAAGTGCGCAAGTGAAAATTGCGATTTTTTTTGCGAATGTGAATAAAGACTCTTAAAATGTTCTATTTCAATTTCGTCGAAAATGTACAATTTTTCCAATAAAATAAGCAACTATATATAAATAAATGTGTTGTTTTTCGTGTTTTATTTTTCCCAACCAAAGTTCATCTCCAGAAATGATGAAAAACCGTTTATCGGTTAATTTATATAACATAACCTTCGAGATATTTTCAATGTCAATAGAAGGGCTGATTGAAAATATTTAAAATATTCAGAAATACTTCAAAGTTGTTGTGCATAATGTTTACAATGCAATAAATCAGTTGTGTTAATTTCAATAATATTCGTTCATAGGATTCAGTATTAGAGCACCGAACGGACACTTGGCGAGCGAATAAAAAATGTTTAATGGAAAATTGTAGAAAAAAATTAGTTAGAGATGTCCAAATGACTTCAAATTGTCTGTGCATAGTGTTCTTCATGTAATAAAACAATGGTGCGAAGGAGAAAAAAATTGGTTCGCACAGTCCATTATTACAGCACCGTACGGACATCGGTTGTGAGCAAATGATTTTTTAAATTGAAAATTCTGGACAAAAAATAGTTAGAGATGTTCAAATGACTTGAAATTTGCTAGGCATAGAGTTTTTCAAGAAACAAAATGATGCTGCGAAGGAAAAAAAAATTGGTCGTAGGATTCATTATTGCAGCACCGTACGGACATTTGACGAAAGAAAAATCAAAATTTTGAGCAATAATGTTTTGGAAAAAGTATTTAAATGTGTCAAATTGGATCCAAAAGTGATGTGCATACTTGTGATGATGTGATAAAACAATCCTGCGAAGATAAGTAAAATTGGTTCGAAGGATCCAAAGTTACAGTATGATACAGACGTCCGAGGAAATTTGTTGGTAATTATTTAGAATTGGGGCTTTTCCCAATTTGCATGGGAAAAAATTTTTGTTCGTAAAAACTGACGTAGTTTATTGTCAATTTAAAGAATCAAGCGAGTGAGGTACGAAAAAATTACGAAAAACAATTTAAAAACCAAAAAAACCTTAATAATCTGAATACAATCCAAAAAAATAATCTAAAAAATCTTTAAAAAATGCTAATAACGGAAAAACTATATAAATATTTGTGAGATTAAAAAACCATGCGGCGGGAACAAAAATTAAAAAATTAAAAATAATTGATTAACTAAAAAAATATTAGTAATATGAAAAAAAATTTGTAAAAACATAAATAAAAAAAACGAGAATAAAAAATATAATCGACGCACATCCCTCCCCGTAAACTCCTTGCTGGCACCAGCCACGATGAATGCGGCAGTTCTTCTCGTCCTCGCAAAAAAATTTCGAATTTTCGAAAAAAGCCGAAGAGAAATTTTGGATAATAAATTTTCGATATTTTCAGTCAACGTTCGTCGTAATACCCGAAAAAAAATACGTTAGTCTCCGCTCGTTTTCGTTCTTCCACGTAATTGCCTTGCAAGCCAAAACATTCGCCAATTCTCAGAATTCGACGCTCGCTGTTTTTACCAGGAAAAAGTCCTCCATGCCCTCCCTCTCGTATGCGATTACCATATAAGGTGAAAATTCGTTAGATTTTTCCGATTCTTAGAATTGATTCTTGTAACTTCTCATCCTCCTATCCCACCTCGATCGTAAAAAAGTTACTCTCAGTTTACGTTACGCAGACACGAGTTCCGTTTCCGGAGTGAGAGAGAGTGACAGGTGTAAAAAGTGAGCGAGAAAAACAGAGTGTGAGTGAGAAAGGAGGAGTGAAAGAGAGGTGAAAGAAGTAAGAAAAGAAACAGGGGAGAAAAGTGGGCACGGAGAGATAAGAGAGATAGAGCGAGATAAGCGGGAAAAGGTAGGAAAGCGGAAAGGAAAAGTAGAGCGGGGTAGAGGTTAGAAAACAGGGCGGTGGACGAGGGGTAAAAGGGAGAGAGGGGAGGGGAAGCGAGAAATTTGAGAAAAAGAAGAAGTGCCGCCACGCGGCGGAAAGGAGAAGCGCGTAGCGAAAGTGAGAGCGGGGAGGTAAGTAAGGAACGCGAGAGAAGTAGTGAAGGATTAGAGCGGATTAGAGCAGAACCGAGGGAGAACAAGAAAGAAAATATTGAAACGGGAAAAAGGGTGAACAAGTGTAAGTGGAAGTTACAAAGATGCCGGGGACATCAGAGGAGGGAAAAAAGAAGGAAGAAAGGGATCTGATTGACTGGGGGACGGGGAAAGAGGAGGAGGGGAAGAAGAGGGGAAGGCTTACAAATGCGGAGACACTGGGGAGAGACAGATGCCAAAGCACGGGGAGCTTGGAGAGTGTAAGTGAGGTGTGGAAGAGGAAGAGGGAATTGGAGGAAAGCGCAACACGGGAAGAGGAGGAGAGAATATTCCAGAGAAGCAAGCTGGTGGAAAGATCGCCAAGGGGAAAAGAGGCAGAGGAGACAAAGGAGATGAAAATGATAAAGGACGTGAGGACAGAAGTAAGAAAGGAAATAAGGAAGCTGCAAGAGGACATTAAAGGCCAAAAGAGGGAGATGAGAGAAGAACTGGCAAAGGTGAAAGAAGAGTTAAGAAGGAGAGAAGAAAGATGGAGAGAAGAGAAACAAGAGCTGATAAGGAAAATAGAAGAAATAGAGAGGAAAGAGGCAGAGTGGGAAAGAAGAATGGAAGAACGAGAAAAAAGAATAGCAGAGCAAGAGAAAAGGAAAGAGGAGGGAAAAAAAAGAAAAGACAGAGAAGAGAAGAGCGGGAGAAGGGAGGGGGGAAGATGCAGGTGAAGAAAAAGGGAGATGGAAGACGGAGGAAAGAGTAAAAGAGCTGGAATGGAGGATGGAGAAAAAGGAGAGGGAGGAGAAGAGGAGAAACATAATAATCAGAGGAGCAAGAATAGAAGGATCCGCGAGACAGACGGCGACAAGGATAATAGAAGAGCTAGGAGAGAGAGCAAGGATTGTAGAAGCGAGAGTGATCGGAGGGGGAAAGGATACAGCAATAGAGGTAAAGCTCGAGGAAATGGAGCAAAAAAGGAACGTGTTGAGACAGAGGAGGAACTTGAGAGAGAGATGGATAAGGATAGACGACGATCTGACGTGGAAAGAGGAGAGGATGAAATGGTTGTTGAGCGAGCTGGGAGAGGAGGAAGTGAAGAGAGGAAAGAAAGTCAGAATCAGCTACGGGAAGATATGGGTTGACGGGGTCATGTGGTACTGGGACGAGCAGAGAGAGACTCTAAGAGATGGAAGAGGAAGAGACAGAATAACGAGAAGAAGAGAAGTGAGAGAAAGAGGGCGGGAAGCGTCGATAAGCGAGGTGGAACAGGAGGGAGAGCCAGAGGGGGCGATCGGAGGAAAAAACGCATAGGGGCTACATGGAAACGACCGAAGAAAGAAGAACACCGAACACGGGAAGAAGAGGGAAGAAAAGAGAACGACAAAGTAAAAGCGGAAGAAAGGACGACAACAAGGAGGGAGAGAAACATAAGCGGGGGCAAGATTGCGTTTTGGAACGTGGCGGGGTTAAAGAACAAAGATAGGGAATTCTGGAAGGCGATAGAAGAATGGGACGTGGTTGCAATGACGGCAACGTGGATGAAGGAAAAGGATTGGAAAGGAGTGAAAAAGAGACTGCCAAAAGGGTACAAATGGTCGGTGCAATGGGCAGTGAAGAGATTTAAGAAGGGCAGAGGGATAGGAGGGATGCTGATGGGAGTAAGAGACGGATGGGGTGAGGAAGAAGAAGAAAAGAGAGAGGAAGAAACGGGAATAATAACGAGAAAAATAAGAATAGGGGAAGAAGAGATGAGGATAGTGTCGGTGTACGTAAATGGAGACATGGAAGAGAAACTGGAGAGCCTGAGGAAATGGATGGATACGCAAGAAGGAAGAGAGAAGGTGATAATCGGAGGGGACTTCAACGCAAGGACTGGAGAAGGGGGTGGGGGAGGAGAAATGGGAGGAGAGGAAGAGAAGGGAAGATCGAAAGATAAGACCGTCAACAGAGAGGTGGAGAGGATGGTGGAAAGACTGGAGGAGGTAGGGTGGGGAATTGTGAACGGCGGCATGAAAGGGGACGAAAGAGGAGAGTACACGTACACGGGGGGAAGAGGGGGCGACAGTAATAGACTACGTCATAGCAAGTGAGGAGACGAGAAGGAAGATAGAGGAAATGAAGGTGGAGGAGAGAGTCGAGTCGGATCACCAACCGCTGGCGGAGAAGATAAGGCTTAAGGGAAATTGGATAAAGAAGAAAGAAGGGAAAGGGAAAGCTAAAGCAAAGGGAAAATGGTCGGAAAGAATGAAGGAGATATACAGAGAAGGAACGGAAGGGCTGGAAATGGAAGGAGAAAACGTGCAGGAGAGGTTGGAGAGAGTTGAACAAGCGGTGAAGAGGGAGATGGAGAAAGGGGAAAAAGAAGGAGGAAGGACAAGGAAAAAGAGAAAAGAAGGCTGGTGGGACGAAGAGTGCAAAGAGAAGAAAAGAGAGGTAAGACAGGAACTGAGAAAGTGGAAAAAAGGGAAGGGAACGCAAGAAAGATACAAAGGAAAGAAGAGAGAATACAGAGAAATGTGTGAAAGAAAGAAGAAGGAAGAACAAGAGAGACAAATAAGAGAGATTGGAGAAGCGAGAACGGACACGCAAGTCTGGGAAATCGTAAACAGAGGAAGGAAGGAATGGAAGGGAATAAATGAAGAGATTGGGATGAGAGAGTGGAAAGAATATTTCATGGGATTGTTGGGTGGAGTAGAGGAGACAGGGGGAAGGGGGGAGGAGAGGAGAGAGAGAGACGAGGAGGGAGAGATAACCGAGAAGGAGATGGAAGAAACAATGAAGAAGATGAATGAGGGAAAAGCGATGGGAGGAGAAGGAATCCCGAACGAAGCGTGGAAGTTCGGGGGAAAAGGGGCAAGGAAAGCGGCGAGAGAGGTGTGCAACAGTGTGTGGAGAGGAGAGGGATGGCCAGAGGGATGGAAGGAGGGAATAATAGTACCGATAATAAAGAAAGGGGAGGGGAATAGGGTAGAGGAATACAGGGGGGCAACCCTGATGCCGTCGTTGTACAAAGCATACACGACGGTGTTAGGAAAGAGGCTGGAAGAAGAGGTGGAAAGGGCCAGAGTGATACCGCAGAACCAAACGGGCTTCAGAAAGGGAATGGGAACCATAGGTAACATATGCGTGCTCAACTACCTGGTGAACAGAAGAATTGACACGGAGGGAAAGAGTCTGACGGCGCTGTTCGTAGACCTGAAAGCGGCATTCGACTCGGTGGATAGAGACATATTGTGGGAGGCGATGGAAAGGAGAGGGGTGAGGAAAGAATTGACGGAAAGGGTTAAAGAGGTATATAGGGAGACAGTGAGTAGAGTGAAGATAGGAGACGAGGTAGGAGAGAGATTCTGGACGGAGAAGGGAGTCAGACAAGGTTGCCCACTGAGCCCTATGTTGTTCAACATATTAACAGCAGACATGGAAGAACACTTGAGCAGATGGAGAAGGGGAGGGGTAAGGTTAGGAGAGGGGAAAGTGTACTCCTTAGCATATGCGGACGATGTGGTAATTATGGCAGAAGAGGAAGAAGAAATGGAAGTAATGATAAGAATAATGGAGAGATATTTCAGAGGAAAGGGGCTGCAAGTGAATGTGGAAAAAACGAAGGTAATGAGGTTCAGGAAGGGAGGGGGAAGATCCAAGAAGATGGATTGGAGGTGGGAAGGAAGAAGATTAGAAGAGGTAAGGGAATTCAAATACCTAGGGTACGTTTTTATGAAAAATGGAGGGGCAGAAGCACAGCTAAAAGATAGGGTAAGGAAAGCAGGGATGGTAATGAGACAGACGTGGGGGATTGGGAGAAGAATATTTGAAAGAGATTGGCAGAAGAAAATGTGGCTGTTCGACACATTGGTGTGGACAGTAATGGGGTACGGAGTGGAAATATGGGGGTGGGAGGAGAAACAGGTGGTAGAAAGAATGCATGAAAGGTACATTAGATGGGTACTAGGACTAGATTGCAGAACACCGGGATATATGATAAGAGAGGAAACAAAAAGGGAATTGATCAGGACGAGGGCGGGAAGAAGGGCATGGAACTTTGAAGTGAAATTAGCGGAAGGGGGGGGGCAGTGAATTAGCAAGGATGTGCTTGGATGAAATGAGAGAACGAGAGAGAAGAGGAGAAAGAGGGTCGGGATGGGAGGAAGGCAGAAAGAGACTAGTAGAGGGAAGAGGGGCGGACAGAAGAGAGAATGGATGGAGTGCGAGAAGGGGTGAGTATGAGAGAGTAGAGAGGGTGGATAAAGAAGAACAAGAGAGGGAAAGAGGGGAAAGGATAAGAGAGTCAAGATACAACAAGTGGTATAGAGAAGTGCGGACGGAAGGAGTGCCAAGGTACTTGAAAGAGGAATGGAGGGATAAGAGGAGGATAAGGATCGCGAGATTCAGGCTGGGAAACGAGATGAGGGAAGGAAGGTACTGGATGGGAAGAGAGGAGAAAATGTGCAGAGTGTGTGAATGGGAAGAGGAGTCGTGGGAACATGTGTTGGAGAGGTGCGGAGGGGAACAACAGGAAGAGGGGGGGATAGGAGAAGGAGTAAGAGAGATATTGGATGAATCGGGAAAAGGAGAGGAGTGGATGAAAAGGCTCGAGAGAAGAAGAGAAGAGAAAATGGCTGGACTGACAGAGGAGAGGGGAAGAGAGAATGGAAGAGGAGAAGACGAGAATGAAGTGTGAATCGAGAAGAAGGAGAAAATGAAGAATAGCAAGAATGAGAAGAATGGAGAGAATGGGAGGGAAGCGGAAGTCGGGGGGAAAAGGGGAAAAGATAAATAGCTAGATAGGTAAAATAAGACGAGCGAAGAATGGACGATGGCGAGCGAGCGAGCGGCGAGCGGCGGACGGGCGAGCGGCGTGCGAAAAGAGAGATAGAGTAAGATAGGATAGGAATAGATTAAGTTAAGATAAGGACAAAAATGTACAGAGAGGAATTTTTTTTTATCTTATGTTTGTATATACTTTTGTAATCTTTAAGTGCGAGGATGAGAGAGGAGAGGGATGGACGGATGAGAGTGGAGAGGAGCGGAAGAGTGAGTGCGGAGAGAAACGGGAGGACGAGAAGAGAAACGAATGGAAGGATGAGTGTGGAGAGGAATGGAAGGATGAGAGTGGAGAAGAATGGAAGGATGAGAGTGGAGAGGAATGGAAGGATGAGAGCGGAAAAGAAGGAAAAGATAAGAGCGAAGAGGAATGGAGGGATGAGAGCGGAGAGGAATGGAAGGATGGGAGTGGTGAAGTGAGAAAAAGAAAGAGAAGGACGGGAAATCGGAAAATGTAAAGGAGGAAGGAGACGGAAAGCCATGTAGCCCTCAGGGGAACATTAAATAAATACATACATACATACATACGTTACGCAGACACACGGAACGGTCGCACAAAATGAATTGCGAAAGCTGCGTCCTTAAACTCAAGGAGTTTTTGGTTATTTGTGCTGATCGAGATAAACTACTCAATTTCTTGAAGAAGCACGATGTGATAAAGAAATCGGTGATTTGTTCGAGTTGTGGAAGCCCCGCAAAATATAACGCGCAGGAACAAAAATGGAGGTGCCAAAAAAAAAAGAAAGTGAAGAAAGGTCACAAGGTTCAAATCGTCAGGTGCTCTTTCAAAGAAACCGTTCGGAATGACACGTGGTTCGAGAATTCGAACATTTCTTTGGAAGACGCTTGGACCTTCATCGGATATTTCGTATCTTTGAAACCACCGCGACAAGAATTTCCGGAAATAGAATTCGACATGAGTCCGGCGGCTGTCGTCGACTGGTCGAATTTTATTCGGGAAGCACTGGTTTCGTGGTGCATCGACAATTCGAAGCCAATCGGAGGGCCAAATCGAGTTGTCGAAATCGACGAAGCTAAAGTCGGCAAACGAAAATATAATCGAGGCTGTGTCATCGAGGGACAATGGTTCTTTGGCGGATTCGAACGAGGATCGAAAGACATTTTCGTCGTTCCAGTTCCCGATAGATCGACGTCGACGTTGCTGGACGTTATGAAAAAAAACATTCTGCCGGGAACGACAATCATGTCGGATTGCTGGAGAGCATACAATTGCTTAGATTCGGAGAGATTCAAACATCTAAGTGCGAATCACTCATACCATTTTGTCGATCCCGATACTGGCGCCCACACGCAAAATATCGAAAGCACCTGGCGCGAGGTTCGTTCGAATATACCGCGTTTCGGACGCGTTGAGCCACACATGGACGGATACGTAGCGGAATTTTTTTTCAAACGCAAGTATCCCAACCATACGGAGCGGTTCCATCGAATATTCGAAATAATCGCGAAGGACCATGTGTGAAACAGACAGGAAGACACGGCAGGATCGTTGAACGATACATGAGCACCGAAGCGATAAAACAACGGCCCTTTTCAGGGCCAACATATACTTTCAGCGCACGAGTACACTCGAGTACACGAGTACACATACACGTACGCTAGTACACTGATTGACGTATTTCTTTTTGTCTTTTCCTTCCCTACTACTTTTTTTTCCTTTTACTTTTCCGCGGGCATATATCGAGCGCACACGCACCCATGGGCTTACTGTAATTTTTTACAGTACTTTTTCCAGTACTTTTACTTTTGTGTAATTTTTTAGTGTTGAGACACACAACAGGGTGTTGCGTTACCCCGCCCGCACGGCAGGTCATAAAAGGGCCCAAAGCAGCAACACGACATTGAGTACGCGGTGTCGGGGGGCCCAGGGGCAAAGCCCCGGTGGGGGGTTGGGGGGGCGAAGCTCCCTCACTGGAAAAAATTAACACAAAAGTTGTTGTGTTATTCCGACTCTTACTTCGGGTCATAAGCCCCAAATGAACAACACTACATACACTTCGGAGCGGGAGGGGGGCGGTCGAAATGACCGGACTGCATCTTCTATCTTCGCGATGAGAAAAAAATGCCGTAACGATCACGTCACCTCGAAGAACTGGACGAAAGTGATACTATTTGCGTCAATATTCTATCTAATTTTTGAGGGTCCTACCCTAGGTGATTACAACCTTTAACGTGGAGCGAGCCCAGCGAGCGGAGTCCACCCACCAGCCGCTATTCCGAGCGGACTGGAGGGGAGTGAGGAATGCACACAACAACCGTTAGTGTTACTCCAACCCTCACTTCGGGTCATACGACCCCAAAGTAACAAAACGCCTTAAAGTACACGGCTGCGGGGGGGCGTCGGGGCCCAGGGGTGGAGCCCCGGTGGGGTCCAGGGGCGAAGCCCTGGTGGGGTCCAGGGGCGAAGCCCCCCCACTGCACAATACAAATATTTTTATTGTAAGCAATAAGAATCGAATATAGTTTAAAATGATTATTATTATATCGATTACGAGAGATGAGTAATTTATTTCACGAAGTTCATCGTAATATCACAACAGATTACACAGACTAAAACAGACAGACAGACAGGCAGACAGACAGTCGCAAAGACAATCTTTGATTTTTGAAATCAAGAAACGTTCCAGAGCGTTCTTTGTCAGTAACGATTTTCCAAGTTATCGATGAAATTATTGTTACCGAACATTCCTTGTTATCGCATTTACTCAATATTTGGTATTTAGGGTGACTTCGATAAGAATAATTCTATATACGGCTGCGAATTAAGAAGTTTCAAAAATCCCGCAATTCCTTTGGCATGCCGATCAGTCTGTTTTCACCGATTACTTGATTGAGCAGTTGTGGAGCTGCTTTTGTTAATTCTGAAGGTATACACTGGATTTCTTCTTCCTTATTGTTCTCTTGGATGCCCGCAATTTTTCTCTGTCGTTAAACAAGTAGGCGGTCCAGTATCAGTAGCGTTTCAGCTCACGATTTCGACGGAATCCAAAAATATGTCACAATCAATGCGAATTTCCTACGTTCCTAAAGAGCAATGGAATACTACTGCGCATGTGCACTGATTGCTGAACAAAAATTCTCGGAATTCAACTCTATATAAACGCGAGAACTGTAGTTATTACAGCGCAGTTAGGAAGAACATAATTTCTAATGCTGCAATATTAACTATCCTGAATTCGCACTTGACTGTAGTCAAATGTAAGGAAATCGGTCGCCCGGAAAATATCGATCCACATGTTCCACAAGATCGCCTACTTATGATTTGAAGAACGGGGTTCGTAAGAGGGGGGGGGGGGGGGGGGGGGGGGGGGGGGGGGGGGGGGGGGGGGGGGTCCGAGGCGAAATTTTTAACAACAAAAACAACAACAGTAACAACAGCAACAACAGCAACAACAGCAATAACAACAATAACAACAATAACAACATCAATTACAATAATAAGAACGTCAAAAACAACGACAACAAAAATAACAGCATCAGTCATTGGAATCACAGCACCGAACGAACTCATTATGGTGTTCCGATCGTTTAAAAATATGTTTACATTTTTTTTTTCCGGCCTCCCCCGCGTGACTCTTTAACTTTAAGGTCAAGACAACATTTTCTGGAAGAAAAATATAAAGTAACTGATTTTTTTTAGCATTTTTTTAAAATTTTTTCTATTACTTTTTGCATTTTTTGTTTATTAAGGTTTTTTTTATTTTTAACACGTTTATCCTTTTATTTGTCCATCTCCCCCCCCCCCCCCTGAATCTTCAACTACACGATGAAACACAAAGTTTGGTATAAAGAAAAAAAATTTACGCGCAATTTGGGAAAAGCCCCAATTCTAAATAGTTACCAATTTTTTTAATGAAAAACCTATTCCTGCTGCACCGCAAGCTAAAAAAAATATTTCTAGTCATCGCAGTCACTTTAAACTGACTACGCATCATGTCAGAGGTACACGAAAGTTAATCCTAAAAAATAAAAAAATTTGGAGCAGGCTCTGCGGAATAACCTCATCGACAGCTCTGAAAACACGGGCCTCGAAGGTCATTGCAATAGGCACTCTTTGCCTATTGTTAGAGTGAGTGCCTAAAAAATCAGCGCTCACTCACTATAAAGTCTGGTATTGCTCGCTGCATGCGAATTTGTTACCGGAATTTGGTTCTGGGCAAATTTCTACGTTTTTTATTGTCGTCTTCTATTCGACTAATTGTTTTTTTTTTCTCTTTTATTTTCTACACGAACGCGAAGAAGCACGCCACGGGAATCTACCATAGATTCTCGAAGGGTTCCTGAAACATTCTTGAGAATCCTGAAAAGAATCTGAGATAGATTCTACGTAGAGTCCTCAAAGCTGTTTTAACATTCCCCGCTAGAATCTACTGTTATGTTCGGCTCGATGCGAGATCGAGAGCGAACGTTTATTTTATTATTATTTATGGGGATCTTTTCTGTCTGAAAGGAGTTGGAACTCCAACACCAAGAATAATGTTGTTCAATTACTAGGTTTATTAGAATATCGGTTACAGATGAGTTTTACAAGAGGAGTCTACGTTGTCTCTTCGGAGACAACCTCTCAGTTCGGTCGATGGAATTAGACTGATTGGTGTTCGATTCGCAGTCGGGGACTGTGAATCGAAATATTCGCATTTTTCGCAATCGCGGAAGAGCCCGGCGATTGCCTCTTGCTGCGCTCGCGCTTCCGTATGCGTTCGCACTTTTCGTTGCTGCGTGCATCGGAGTGCGAGTTCATTCGCCTTTGCTGCGTTTGTACATTCTTGCGAGTTCGATGCTCGCTTTTAATCGCTCGATTGGACTTCGCTCGAAATATTCTATGCGAATATTTCGACTCTTCGTTTTATCGCTCGAATTTTGAATATGCCCTTTTTGCGGCATAACATCCCTCCCCCCTTAAGAAGAAGAAATCTTGAATTCCAGTTTCTTCTCATTCGGTTCGTTCATTCGTCTGTTCGAAATTTGACTTGTTTCTAAGTTTAGTCCCTTTTCTAGATTTAATCCCTTTGATCCTATTTCTCGTTTCAATCCCTTTATTTATTTATTTGTTTTCTTTGAATACTCCCTTTACTTGAATTTATTTGCTTTCATTCTGGCGTATCTTTTCCTCGGTGTCGGGTTGCATCCCGCGCGTGGACGTCTGCCTACGTCGGCACTTTGCGCGTCTCGCTGTTCCTACCTACACTGATAGCTGTCTTGTATGTATGTATGTTGTCGAATAATTTGCACTCGCCGTACTGTCTCTATTTTTTGTCCAATTTCTCGTTCACGGGAATTCGCGCACTTTTCGTGATTTTTGGTCGCTCTTTCTTCATCGCTCTCACTGTTTGCGATGCACTTTTCACAATTTTTTTTTGTTCTCTTTTTATTTTATTTCGCTTCTCTACTAAAGCCAGTGTACCTGTTCTTTGCTGGTATGGGGTTACGCTCGCTACTTATCGTTCGCTCTGTTCGCGGGTTTATTTCTAGTTTGTTGCGCATCTGTGAGTCTCGTGTGTTTCCTGTGCAACGTGTTTCCGGTCTGTTGCCGTCTCGTTTGTCGTCTCTCTTCCGTCGGCAGTCCTTTTTCGTCGATTGTGCATATTTTTTCCTGTAAATTTTTCTTTTGCCCTGACTCGCCGATTATCTGATTTTTCCTTGTCTCGAATCCTCCGTTTCCTGGTCTTCCGCTTCCCTAATGCTGTATTTCGGAAACCTTCACTCGCGTCGTTTCTCCGTCGTCCTCTTCTTCGGTTCGCCGTGGGTCTCGGATTCCTATCCGTCGTTGTGTTGCGTCGTCAATTCCTACGTTGGCATTTGTCTCGCTGCGTCGCTTGGTCGTTCGACTTCGGCTTTTATCGTCGTCTCGTCGTTGGCATTTTACGTTTTCGCGGCGACTTGTATTTCTGTTCGTTTCTCTTCGACGCATTTTTCCGTTGCGACTGACTGTGTTGCTATTCGTTTTGACGGCTTCTTCCTGCGGCTTCTTGCTCGTAGCTCGTGGCGGATCCTCCGTCTCGAGTTTCTCTTGCTCATGGTTCAATGCTTCGTGCAAGCATTTCCTGTGCCCTGGTGAGTCGTCGATGCCGCCTGTGTTAACGCGCGTGATCTTGACCCGGCGTAACGCGCTCGACTTCGCTGACGCGTGCATCTCAGGTGTCACCGTCGGCCTTCCTGCCTCGTTCCCTGTCTCGCTCGTGGCTATCGTGCTGATAGCACGGCTGCTGCCCAGCGTACACTCTATAGTCGACTCTCGCTCAGTTCTGGCTACGAGATTTTTCTCCTTTTTTATTAGCCCGATTGTTTTTGTTCGGACTCCGTCCCAATTTGACCACGCCGGTTCAGGGGGCTCGCCGAGAATTTGTATGCTGTGTCCGTATATTTTGATGATCCTTCCCCCGAGGATGTCTACGTTGTGCTTCCTTATGAACTCCATTCCGAGTATTCCTTCTGTGCTCAGCGGTACGTCATCGGGTACCACGTGGGACCAGTGTTTCACTTTCACAGCTGGGGTGGCTACTGTTATCTCGGCCATGCACAATGTCGGTATCGTTGTTCCTGCTACACTTTTTATTTCCGCTTGCTCGTCCTTGATAGGTGTGCAAGGCCGCAGTGCGCTCTTCTTTATCAGGCTGCATTGGGCTCCGGTGTCGGCTTTCAACGTGACGGTCGTCTCCCGCGACTCCTCTATCTCGATAGGGAAATCGCAACCAGCGGTGCATTCTTCTGGGCCCCCCAGCGTGCTGACGCAATACGTTTGTGCTTCTGTCGGGGTTGACTTCCGTCCTTCCGCCCCGTCTAGCATTCGCAATGATTTTCCGACCTTTTCGTCGCTGTTTCCCGTAGTTTCTTCGTGCGGTTCTTTCCCGCGCCCTTGGGCTGTGTCAATTCTTCCGGCGATGGTAAACGAGTAAACCCTCAGTGTCCCGATGGTCCTCACGGGATTTTCACCCTGTTCGGTTTCGCTCGTTTCACCCTTCCTCTTCCGTTCGTCGCTGCGTTTTTTCGGGCATTGGTACCTGTAGTGCCCCTTCACGTTGCAGTAATAGCATGTTACCTCGACTGTGTTCACGTCTTTTTCCGCTGCTGGTTGGCTCTGACGTCCTGAAGTTCGGTGGCAATCCTTTGCCCTGTGCCCTGGGATTCCACAGTTGAAACATCTCGCGATTTCTCCGTTCACCTGTGAACGTCGTGGTCTGCCATGTTCCATTTGTTGTTGGTTATTGCCTCGTGTCATTCCCTCTACTTCCGTGGCTCCTACTACGGACTCGTGGAGGGTGCGATAATTTCTTGCTCGCACGAGCATCCGCAGCTCGTCCTTCAACCCATTTTCAAATGACATCTGCGCGCTTTTCCGTTGCGCTTGCTCGATGTAATGCGCGCCGTTCGGATCTATTCCTTCGCAGAGTTTTTCCACTATCTCGACCGTTAATTTTTCAGTTCGGGTTGCATACGTGCTTACCGGTTCGTCCTGCTCCTGCCTTAGAGTACTGAACTCGTACTGCAGAGCTGCCAAGGATTTTCGCTTGCCGTACAGCCCTTCAAGTTCGGCTCTTAGATCAGCGAGGGTGTGCACCGTTTTGTGTTTCATCTCGCGTGTCGCACGTCCCTCGAGTTTGCTTGCCAGCACCAAGGCTAGCAAAACTTTGTGGTTCCGCGGGTGTACTCTCGGGAACACGATTTCGCAGGATTGCAAAAATCCGTCTAGTTCGTCAGGATCGTCTCCGTTGAACCGCTTGATGTTTTTTAACGCCAAATCCAGACTCAGGTACTCGGCGTCCCCGTGTTCCCCTGACGATCGACGATGGTTGCCGGCCCTCACGTCACGCCCCAGTCTGCCCAGCATCGCCTCGACCTCTTCGAGTTGTCGCTGTATTTCGTCCGCTCGGGCGCTAAGGCGCTCTTCGCGACTTGCACGTTCGTTGGCGACATCGTGCGCTCGCCCGTCGTACACGGTGCTCTGTCTCGGGAGTCCTCGACGTCCGTCCTCAAGTATCCCGTTCGGTTCCGCGCTGACGGCCCTTCTTACGGCCCCTTGCCCTACGGCTCGCCTGTTCCCGCCGAGGTCCCCTCCCCCCGTCGCACGTGCAGGCAAGCTAGCCCCCCGTGCAAACAGAGGTAACCCGCCAGCGGCTTCTCCTGGCGACTCCTCGGCGTTTCCGTCTCGGAGTGATCGCGCCATTTCCCTCATTCTCGCTATCTCGGCGTCGACTTGTTCGTCTGTGACAGTTCGTCTGCCCGTCGCCATGATTGTCGCGTCTGGCTCGAATAAGCTGTAGTCTATCGGCTCTATCGAGTCGTACGAAGTCTGTCTTTGTACGTTCACAAATCGGTTACTTTCGCGGCTCTCGGTCAACTCCAAATTCTGCTGCGCGCCTGACGTAACGTCGTCTCGTTCCGCGAGCAAATCTATTTGCAAAGTTGGCGATAACACGGGTGTGGTCGGCCTATCTGCCCTATCACACATCGGAATTATTTTTCCCCAACGGCCCTACGCTACCCTGCGCTACTGGCTTTAGTTACAATTTTCCTAACTTTTCCACGACTTACAGTACGATGAGCTGCAACCTGTCGGCCCTCAACGTCCTCTGACGACGTTTCCTTGTTGCTCTGCACTCGCCACCGCTCCCTGGTGACGTCGTCCCACGTCGTACCTCGATGGCGATGCCCCCTTGCCGATCCTCGGATGGCAATATCCTCGTCGATCCTCGCTGACGAGGCCTGACCGTCAATCCTCGATGACGATCCCCTCAACGCCAAACCTCCCGTTGGCGGAGCTCGTACGGGCAATTCGATGCCCCCCGTCGGTCCCTTCCGACGGCAAAACCCTCAACAATTCGACTATCGGGCCTTGAAGCTACCGTTCCTCAGCTTCCGCGTGCTGGGTCGGTTCTATCCCGCGTTAACGTCTGCGTGTCAACGGGGTCTCGCACACGCCTTTTCCCTCGTGTGCGTCACTGTGCGACACTTGTATCTCCAAACTCACTGTACTCTCACCGCAAAATTTGCCTGCCTGGTAACTGATCGTCTTATCTCTGGTGTGACAGATCCCACCGCTGCCACCAATGTTATGTTCGGCTCGATGCGAGATCGAGAGCGAACGTTTATTTTATTATTATTTATGGGGATCTTTTCTGTCTGAAAGGAGTTGCAACTCCAACACCAAGAATAATGTTGTTCAATTACTAGGTTTATTAGAATATCGGTTACAGATGAGTTTTACAAGAGGAGTCTACGTTGTCTCTTCGGAGACAACCTCTCAGTTCGGTCGATGGAATTAGACTGATTGGTGTTCGATTCGCAGTCGGGGACTGTGAATCGAAATATTCGCATTTTTCGCAATCGCGGAAGAGCCCGGCGATTGCCTCTTGCTGCGCTCGCGCTTCCGTATGCGTTCGCACTTTTCGTTGCTGCGTGCATCGGAGTGCGAGTTCATTCGCCTTTGCTGCGTTTGCACATTCTTGCGAGTTCGATGCTCGCTTTTAATCGCTCGATTGGACTTCGCTCGAAATATTCTATGCGAATATTTCGACTCTTCGTTTTATCGCTCGAATTTTGAATATGCCCTTTTTGCGGCATAACACTACCATAGATTCTCCAAAGGTTCCTCGAAATTTTGAGGAGAATCTTCACAAGAATCTATGAGAGATTCTTTGCCGACTTCCCATGAATTCTTCAATAATCGGCTAGAATCATTAGTGGATTCCCGAGAATCTGCGATAGAATCTACGATAGAGTTTACCATAGAATCACATGATTATTTTCGGCTTTTGAAGAATCTACCTCCGGGACACATCGTTGATTCTTTCGAGTTCCCATCGAGAATCTCGACGAAAACTCAGCGAACTACTCGGATAGATTCTCATCGAGTTTTCGTCGAGATTCTCATCGAGATTCTCGACGAGATTCTTTTTTTCTACGCGGGCTATGTCATTATCACTGCGTATTATATCCCGGCAAATAATCGAGTGCCAAATGTTCTCGCGACGTTCGATATACGCGAAAATCATTAATTAAGATGTGCTCTATGCGTGACGGATGCCGATTAACAGGACTCTCCCGTAGTAAAGGTTCGTTCTCTGACTTTGCTCCCTTCGTGTTACGTGCTATCTTATGTCGAATGATTATTACGATTATTTCTTCTGTGTTGTTACCTTCGCGTTCTTTTAGTGCATAATTTTGTTAACGGTTGATTTCGCGATATGTATGATTTTGAAGTTTAAGATTTTTCAATAGTGAAACATGTAAGCAGAACTCGATTTTGATTTAGTTATTTTCCACCCTCTCTTTGGTCAAGGTCGTCCACCCCCTCTCTCCACAACCTGGCACACTGAGCGAACCGAGTATACCGCCATCCTTCCAAGTTTCCAAGGCCGATTAGTTTTAGAGTTTATGTTTTGTTGTTTTGGAGCTTGAGTTTGCGGTTACGTTTTGCGGTTTGTCAATTCCACCGATAATTGAAAATAGACTGGCGCCTAATGGCTTTTATGGCTACGAAACAGAAAGATCGGGCGAAGTTGAGCGTGACCTCAAAAATCACGTTACAAATTCCCCGAGCAAAGTTAAATGCTACTGTATGTTATCGGTAGTCAAAATTGGAGTGAATCCCAAAAATATTGGGAATTATTGGACCTATCTCACATATATCTTTTGATTTGTCTATCCAAGATTTTTCCAGTGCGCCATAATATTTTTGGGACCTTAAACGAAATTCAACCGCCAATGATGGATTATAGCGCCTAACTTTGCTCAAGGAACTCATATCTGCAGGAAAAAATAGTTTTTAAGCACATTTCTTCATTTTTCATTTTTTCCTTCCATTTGTCAAAATTTATTTTTCCTTCTTCTTCCATTTACACTGAGACAAACCTCTTTTTTACCCGTTCAAGAACGCGTGATTTTTATAAAAATTAGGGCTCTAGGAATAATTAATCGTGCAAATAAATTTGTGTTGGGCGCCAATCGACACGATGGGTCGATAAATACTTTGTCTATTATCGTTCAAATTTCGTTGCTTGATGAGATATGCAGGGATGTGGTTCCATTCAAGAGACCCAAGAAAATTGCAGAAATGAACTCGAATAATTATAGATCTACTTACAATCTCGATGAATTTTATTGACCAATACGTCGTGACAATGTGTACGCGATGTCGCTATTGACCTCCTCACTCACACACACAATCAGAATTACAATAGACCTATAACGCGCGTGGCTCTGTACGGACCGAGTCCCTTGAGACGAATGGTTCTCTTGACGCTTCGCGTTGTCGCGTAAGGATCGAGGGTATCGAGAGTCGTTGACCCGTGCACGCGCCAGAACGCTAGGGCGCATATATTTTCCTATCGACGCTTGATCGCGACGTCGAGCTTACCTTGTAAACCAAACTTACTGTCACAACACATGGTTTCATAATTGTTGCGGTAAAAAGCTGGGTTTGGTTCTCCAAGCTTCTCAATGGGTTTCACGACATACGTGGTAGGATATTGAAAACGGTTCCCCAATCTTCCCAATGGGTTTCACGACAATCGCGTTAGGAAGCCGGAAACGGTTCTCCAAGCTTCACAATGGGTTTTACAACAATCGCCGTAAGAAGCTGGGAACGGTTCCCCAAGCTTGTAAGAGGCTTTCACGACAATCGCGGTAAGAAGCTAGGACGGTTGCCCCAGGAATATTGGCCTGAGCACAGTGCGCTATTCTCGGCAAATAACTCGGCGATATACTCGGCGGAATACTCGGCGAGAATCAATCCCATATTCTTTTTTTTTACGCGGGAGCCCGATAAGCTCCCGCCTCAAGACTATTCGACGAAAGTGATGTAAACAGGGCTTATTGTTCGTATAAAAAGGAAAAAGGACAAAGGCTTTCTCACTTCATGACGAGCACAAACGAAACTTTGAGAAATACAATATTTTCTTCCTACGGTCTGGCAATCGCAAACGTCTCTAAATTAAAAATTCTATCGCCCTGGAGCCCAACGTTTGGCCCCATTTTGTAACAGGATTTTCACTCCTGCACACTTTTCGGTCCAAGACCCTCTGTCGGTACGAACAAAAATTCCTCAATCGAACCCACGACGAGATCATACTCAATTTTGTGAATCGGTCTCGCACATAAACACGAGTGTTGGGCGCCAGGTACGAAGTACCGTCGTCGAAACGACTTTATAATTTTCGTGCTTGTGTCCTAAGAGGCAAAGATAACCGACGGACGATGAAGCCGAAGACTCTCGGCTAGCTCAGCCCACCGGGGATAGATTGGTAGAGGGGTGTGGACGGATTAGGGCGATAGCGAACGCAATTTCAAAATACCGAATAGCAAACAACAAAAGAAATAAAGCAACGTAAAAGAAATCATCAGACTAGTCTAAATTTATTGAAAATATGGGAAAGTGTATCTGACAACGTAATAATAATAGATAGCCGGAAAAGATCAATTAAATAGAAAATAATAGGTAGCCAATCGAGATAGATACACGCGAAAAATAACGGTTTTGCGATTGCCAGACCAGGAAACCTTAACGAAATAATCTAACGAAAAGGTTAACAGGTAGCCAAAACACAACAATATTCTCGAAATCTTAACTCTCAACGAAACGACCAGAGAAAAGGACGCGAGTACTGTTCATACGAAACTAATAAATTCCTCAAAATAAAACTCAATCAAAACGCAAAGAACAGTACTCACGCTCCGCACGGATAATAACGTGAGGTAATGGGCTCACCAGGTCCTTCGCTCAGCCGGAGAATTCACATAGACGGCACACTTAATTTACGTCCGGGCTTATCACCAGTCAATCCACAATTGAAATTTCCTCTCGCTAAACGGCTGAACGAAGGTGCCGAGTTACCTCCCAGCTTCTTCCCGACTTCGAAACTTTCGCACGTACGCCAAATTCCAGGAATCTCCTCCCATTGTCTCTGTACTGCTACGCGTTGTCTCGCGTTCGCCGATTTCTCTCTTCACGCGCCCGAACTCGCACTACGTGGCCTCATAAGCGAGCACGCGGTGGGGCGAGAGGGGTAGCGTAGCCCCGCTAACGATGAACCAGGCTCGAGACTCGACGCTAAGTTTTTCTCACAGCACATTATTGTGACGAATTTTGTCAGCCTTCCTCTCAGGATCCGGCCGCGTCCGTAAGCAGAGAGGAGGAGCTTCCCTCGCGGAGTCGGAGCGTCCCTCGTACTCGCGGTGGGCTCCCGAAATAAACCACCAAGCAATGCAGCACCTCAATGCACCTTTCCACTCCGAACCCCATTTCGTTGAGGCGCCGTGATCAGCGGACTGCGGCCTCTCGCCTCGAGCCCAGTCCGTCGTTGCGCATTTCAAAACTCAAGCAGACAAAAGAAAATCGCCAAAATAAACAGAAGACAAATCGGACAGGCAAATGACGAAGTCAGAGCGAACGTAGCCAAGTATTAGTCATGCTCTGTTCGATAAGGTAGCCAGACTCAATATTTTAGATAGCCAATAATCGCACGAAATTCTCAAAACATTTGAGATATCCCACAATCGCGCAAAATTCTTAACACAAATATTACTAAATAAACTAAATTAATGATAGAAAAATAAGGTAACCAAAAGACAAGTGACAAACGATAGAATGAATTGTAGATTGATCAGCTCGACATGCGGCGACCAGGGGCGTAAATCTGACCCACTGCCCGATCCCACTCCGTGTGGGTGGCGGGGCAGGATGTCACGTCACAACGTTCATCGTTTAAATTTGTACTAAGTCTTTTTATCTTTTTCCTCTTAAACGTTCCTCGCCTAAATTTGGTGCCAAGTCCTTTTTTCTTTTCTTTTTTAATCTGTTACGTCTCAATCAGCATTTTCATTCCATCTCGGTCAAGGAGAATTAACATCCTCCCTTTACACGTTTTTTGGAAATGACGCTTTATTGAGGTTTTATGCCCCGTTTTGAGCCTGACCTTGCGGAATCAAACTCGGGATGGGGCGTAGAGTGCATATACCAACGATGTATGATTGAATAAAACACTGACTTTTGAAAATATTCCACTTTGTAGGTTTTATAATTTAAATAAGGAAATAAATGTATGTTGTCTCTCTCTATTTCACGTAACTCCCTATCGGATACTCTACTCTCTCTCTCTCTATTGTTCACAATGCTCAGCTGTCATTCCACTCGGTCGCTGCACTCTCACTCCCTATTGGTTCCACTAGGCTTAAATAATTTCACGTAATTTACTTATCTGGCCGGTAAAGTTCTCAAATGCAGATAGATTCCCATTTATGTCAATTAAAACGTGAATTGGCAGATTAAAGGTGTAAACAAGACTATAAATGGTCCAAAATGATTATTTGAAATATGAAAATTATAAGAATTGTGAATAGTCAAATTTTGAAAGATAAAAGCCCGAGTTCTCAACTCACCAGAAAATAAAGTAAATTCGATGGTAAAGTTGTTATAGTTGTCGATTGTGTTCGGGTGGAAACCGACTGATGAAATACTTCTTCTTCTCTCTCCGAATGATGGATGGTAAAGATGAATCGATGATTATCGATGATTGTCGGAAGAATGGTACGAGAAGATAAAAGTTGCACAATATAGTTGATACTTTATTTTTCCGGATTTAAATTGGACAATTGGTGTAAAATAATTATCTTTGCTCGACAATCAGAATAATTCGATTTCTCAAATAAACTTTGACAAGTTCGATGTTGAATTCAAATATTAGATTTTTGGTCTTTAAAGAGATGTCTAGTCGATTTGAAGTCTCGATGTAGAGTGCCCGATGAATAATTTTTCATCGATGCTCTTGTCTCCAAGTGATTGAAAGAATGCAGTTGTGGCTGAGGGTCCTTGATGCACCTCATTGGTTAAGGGTCTTGTTTCACGGCATTATTACACCTGGAACTCTCTGGCTGCATCGAGCGATTCTCCCCTCCTTGTATCGGCTAATTAATTTTCTGTTTCAATTTTTAATAAACTTCTGTTAATTACTTTGTTTTAACAATTGTCTGTTTTCCATTTATGGATTGTTGATCTGTATATAATGCGAATTATTCTCAATTTTGAATTATTCTTCTAGTATGATTTTTACGGTTAATGATTATTATTATCTGATTTTATTTTGAATATTTATTGATTAATATCCGTATTTGTTTATTTGATAATTCCTCTATATTTTTATCTCTTATTCACTCTTTTCACTGATTTGTTCACTTCTGAGCATTTTGGAATATTGAGGAATTCATATTTTCCGATTTGATATCGATAAATTTGGAGTCCAGGAGGTGCTGCTCTCAATACCGCCAACGGTTGTCTCAGGCGTTACTCGCATCGTGACACGCACCTTGCGGGCGAGAGTCGCGCTTGTACATACAGTGAGGTTTTCTTGAAACTAGACAGGGCTCGAGCGCGCGAGCCGCAGTGTTCGAATCTGATTGGCTGTCGCCGTCCGCTGGCAGTGCGGCTCAACTCGAAGGCGACCGCGTACTAACCTGGCGTCAGAGGGGATAAGGGGGGTAAGGTAAGGGGACACCGTGGTCGGAACAAGGGACGCGACGACAACGCAAGCAGCTTGATGGGCCGCGTGTAAACGCTTCGAAGTATAGAACTTGGCGGAACTTTGTCAAGTCAATACGCATGTTGAAAATCCATTGCTACAGTATCACGCATGCTGATAAGATATTGCATCTACTAAAAAGGTCCATAAGGTTTTTATCGTTGAACTTGTTGCACGTAAGTTGTAAAAAAAATTGCGAATAAACAAATTAATGTTATACAAAAAAAGAATTGGAAAATATTTTTAAAATTAAAAAATAATAATATCCAATTTTTTACTATGATAATGATGCTTTATGAGATGCACCATTTGCCTCATCGAAAGGAATAATATTGTTTTGCATTTTAACACTATCATTGATGAACATGACTCGTGAGTGACTCTCTCACACAACTTATCCCAAAAGTTGTGCTCCTGAGAAAATGTTGGAGATTTTTATTCAAAACTATTTAGAAAACAGACGAACAGACGTAAAAGGTCCAAAATTTATTAACTGCACATATTAAACCACAATTTGTTAGTTAGTTTCTACAAGTGTCAATTGTTTTGAACAATTGATTACTTTTATAAATTAATAATTGCAAAATTGGATTTTTCCATATGGCATTATTCTTCATTAATTCCTTGCAAGAACTAGCGTAATGAAGCTTGAATGGAACTTTTTTTAAAATGCAATCTACTGATCGGTATAAGCTGTGGCAAGGTGGCAATGCATTCCCACGATGCGGATCTGACAAATTACACGAAAATCGAATAGAACATTTTTGGTTCGATTAAAAGAATTAAGAAAAAGTAGTGAGAATTCAAAATTCTTATTTTTTAAACGTTTAAATGGTTTTGTAATTCTTTACTTGCAAAAATGGATTTTTGTATTCGGGACTATTTTTCCCCAATTCCTTGCAATATTGGATAAAGTGATACAATTTTAATGAAACATTTCATTACATGCAATCCTCTTATCAGTACGCACTGTGACAAAGTGGCAGTACATTTTCAGCACGCGTTAGCTTGAAGCCTGGGAGGTCCGATCGTGGCCCTATTATCGGACTCTTTCCTGGTGGATACCGACCCTTACGTCAGAGGGCCTTGTCAGGAGCGTAACGTAAGGGGTACTGGTTTGGGCGTGATATTCGTGCCCATACCCCGATCCTCCTCTGCGTGAATCTCTTACACGGCAGATGCTTCACGCACATTAGCTACCTCATAGGAATCGAGGTCTGAATGTAAATTCATTTGAATTATTAATTTTGGGGATAAGGATTTCTCCGTAATTAATCAAACGAGTTGTCAAAGAGATAGAAATTTAGTTACAAAATCTCCACGAGGAAGTGACATCGAGTTCACTACGATTTTGTCTTTTTCTCAATTTCGATGTTACCGACACGAGGTCGGTAAAATCGAGAACTTTCTTTTCTTGCGTCGATCAAGACGGAATTCTTTTGCATTTCTCAGCGTCATCCGCGCTAAAGATAAGATTCATTATTACTGATAATTGTTCGCCGATAACTCGGGTGTGTTTCGACGCATTTTCAGATAATCAAAAACTCGTTAATTAAGATAAGCGTCGATAAACAAGGGAGATACCACTCTTGGATTTAATAGTTCTACGTAATTGAATAAACAAATTTCTATTTTTACCAAATTGACCATGTCTAACGATTATTCGCTCGCCCCGAACCTTCAACGTTCCCGAAGTAGCCGAATTGACGCTACGGCGAAAGAGGTGACCGTTACAACTTTTTCGGAATTAAGTGCAACAATTTGAAAGACAAAGTTGCTATGGCACTTTACATTTGCTTTAATCCTCTTATTGAATAGAATCTTTTCTATTCGAATTCATGAGTTTTGTTCGAAAACAATATTAAAAATTCCAATTTTTTTTTGTGCATTTAATTTTTTTTATGTTTAAAATTTGTTTATAATTTTTTTATTGCAAAAAGAAATTTTTTCTTTCGCAATTTTTTTTGTGTATTGACCGCAGTTATTTGCGCGTGAAGCTCTTGTCATCATTTGATACAATCTCCTTATGAGTAAGCCCTGCATTAAGGCATGTTTACTACGGGTATTTAACAAAGTTTTAATTTACTTTCGAATGTTTTCTATTCGAATCGACGAGCTATATTGGAGAAAACAAGAGAAAATTCAAGATTGTAATTTTTCAATTGTTTAAATATTTGAATAATTTTCTTATTGCAATAACTACTTTTTTCATTCGCAACTATTTTTTCCGATTTAAGTGCAAGAATTTGGACAGTAAACCCCCTACGAAACTTTTCATTTTCGCCGATCCCCTTATCAGTACGCGCTGTGATAAGGTTGCAATGCATGTTTTCTACGCATATTTTACGAAAATTTGATTTTACAAGAAAAGTGCATAGAATCTTTTATATTCGTATCAATAAACAATTTCGAAAAATCAAGTAAAAAATCGAAATTGTTATTTTTCTATTGTTTAAATATTTTTACGATTTCCTTATTGCAAGTATTATTATTCCCATTCGCGACTATTTTTCTGAATTAAGAGCAACACTTTGGAAGACAAAGTTCTTATGGCACTTTTCATTTGCTTTAATAGCCTTATCACTAGGCGCTCTGACAAGGTTGCATTGCATGCGAACTACGCGTATTTGACAAAGTTTTGATTTTAAAAGAAAAGTGAATATGATCTTTCCAATTTGAATCAATAAACTGTATTCGAAAAATCGAGTAAAAAATTGAAATTGATGTTTTTTTATTGTTTACATATTTTAACAATTTCCTTATTGCAAATACTATTATTTTCATTCGCGACTATTTTTTCTGGAATAAAGGCACTCTAGAAGACAAAGCTCCTCCTATAGCACTTTTCATTTGCTTTAATAGCCTTATCACTAGACGCTCTGATAAGGTTGCATTACATGCTCACTACGCGTATTTGGCGAGGTTGTGATTTTACAAGAAAATTGAATATGATCTTTTATATTCGAATCGATGAACTATATTCGAAAAATCAAGTACAAAATCGAAATTGTTATTTTTTTATTGTTTAAACATTTTTATAATTTTCATATTGCAAATGTTAATACTTACATCCGCGACAATTTTTTCTGAATTAAGGTCAACTCCTCGGACGATGAATGCTCTATGGAACTTTTCATTTTTTTCACTCGCCGTATAAGTACGCATTTTGATAATGTCGCAATGCAAGTTTTCTACGCATATTGTACAAAGTTTCAATGTTACAAAGAAATTGAATAAAATCTTTTTTATTCGAATCTATAAACTATATTCGAAAAAACAAGTGAAAATTCGAAATTGTTATCTTTTAATTGTTCAAATATTTTTATAATTTTCACACGGCAAGAATTGATTTTTTGATTTGAAACAATTTTTTTCAGAATTGAGTGCAGTAATTTGGACGATGAAGTTTTATGACACTTTTCATTTGACGCAACCCGCTTATCAGTACGCGCTCTGATAAGGTTGTAATGCGTAAACACGCCACGTAACTGCCACAGTTTTGATTTTACAAAAAATTGAATACAAACTTTTTTATTCGAATTTGTAGACTATATTCGAAAAAATAAGTAAAAATTCGAAATTGTTATTTTTTAATTGTTTAAATATTTTTGCAATTTTCATATTGCAAAAATTGATTTTTGGATTTCAAGAATTTTTTTTGGAATTGAGTGCAGTTGTTTGGACAATCAAGTTTTATGACACTTTTCATTTGATGCAACCCGCTTATCAGTACGCAGTATGCTCTGATAGGATTGTAATGGGTGAATACGCCGCGTAACTGCCACAGTTACACAAAAAATTGAATACAATCTTTTCTATTCGAATCTATAAACTATATTCACAAAAACAAGTGAAAGTTCGAAATTGTTATTTTTTAATTATATACAGGGTGGAACGTATCCTCTAGCCGATCGTAATTGTCGGATAGGTGACGTCGCGCTGAATAAAAAAGTCCTCTGGCAAAAATTAATCGGACAACAATTGTTCGAGTTATTAACGTTTTAAGCCGACCAATCGCAGCGCAGCGAAAGTAGGTCACAGCGACAGTAAAAGGGCGCCTCAAGGGTGGGAAACTACATGCCTCGTCACAGCAGACACGTCGTCTGATTTCACGCCGGATCGAAGCGATCGGTTCGCCTCGTCTGGTCGTGTCATTGTACCCGACTGTGACGTGCGAGGTTATGTGGTGTAAACTTTTTTTCGTTATCGCTTTACGTTCGCGGTATGGACGATTTACGTATCGGTGACAGTGGTGTCTAAGAATTGGAAAAAAATGTCGAAGATCATACTCTGCGGAGCAATGAGTGGATTTGAAGTTACACACGCAGCAAAAAGTGATCTAAGCTCTTCGAAAGTTTTAATTACGAAAAAAATGATAATTACGAAGAAAATGAAAAATCTAATGCAAGAAAAATAATACCCTCGTAAAGGCTGATCCATTATTGAATTGGAGCCTCTCAGAGGGTATTTTTTTTTGGGTTGAGCGGCATTGTTCGAATCAAAGCAACGTCAAATGACAAGCTCTACGGTAAGTGAATACGTTTATTTAATAACATCCTCCTGACGACATCGCTTTGATTAATAAAAACAAATTCTTGATGTTGCTGAGTTGTTCGTCGGTTACAACCGAGTTCCGCTCATTACTAAATCACATTGTTAAATCGATCACAAATCACCGTTGTGATCCTGAGCCTGCAGTAAATCGACTTGAATTTTTTTTTTTTCGAATTCGAATTTCGAATACGAAATCTATGGCAATGAAGAAAAGTACCCTCTGATAGGAGCCAAACCGATCATCGATTAGAGCTAATCAGAGGGTACTTTTTTTTTGGATTAGTCCATTACACTCGCAATCTAAGCGAAATTGTCATTGACACGGTGCATTCGGATGCACCTACAAAAGATAACGACATTTATGCAACAGTCGTTCAAATAAAAATAATATTTCTTATGACAAAACTAACAGCTCGTAGCCTTCCAATTCAATGGAGGGAGGGGAACATACTTTTTTTCTCTCTTAGATTGTCAATCCTAATCGAGGCGACGATTTCATTCGCACAGTGTATTCAAAAAGACCTGAGAATGACAGAAACATATGGAATAGTCGCGTCAATGAAAGTAGTATTTCTCATAAAAAAACTTATAGCTTGTAGCCTTTCGATTCGATCGAGGAAGGCGAAAGTGGAATTTTTTTGTCACCAATAATCAATCGCAATTGAGGCGACAATTTCATTTGCACGGTGAATTCAAAAGCACCTGAGAATGACAACGACACGTATGTTAAAGTCGCGTCAATCGAAATAATATTTTTCATAAAAAAAACTAATGGCTTGTAGCCTTCCGATTCGATCGGGGGAGGCGACAGTGAAACTTTTTTGTCTTCGATGATCAATCGCAACTGAGGCGGCAATTTCATTTATACAGTGCAATCGAAAGCACCTGAGAATAACAGCGACACGTATGTTAATGTCGCGTCAATCGAAATAATATTTTTCACAAAAAAACTGATGGCCTGTAGCCTTCCGATTCAATCGAGGGAGGCGAAAGTGGAATTTTCATTCTGGGATAATTAATCGTATTTGAGGCAACAATTTAATTTTCACAGTGCATTGGAAAGCATCTGAGGATAACAGCGACACATATGTTCAAGTCGCGCCAATCGAAATAATATTTTTCATAAAAAAAAAATTATTCATTCTAGCCCACCGATCCGAACGAGGTAAGCAAAAGTTACATTTTTTTGTCTGAGTTCGTTGATTGCAATCGAAGCGACAATCGTATTCACAGAGTGCAGTCGAAAGGATCTTAGAATGATCAAGACATGTATGTTAAAGTTGCTTTGATTAAGATAAAATTTCTCAGGAAACAGCTTGGTTATCCAGATCAACTGTGCCGAGTTTACGACGCAGATTTAAATTATTTTCAATAAAAAAGAGATGAAATCGGCGTTTTTGCTCAAAATACCGAAACGGGCTAAACCATTGAATATCGGATAACAGAAGGTCGCAGTCGATTTCATCGCTTTAAAGTCCATCCAAAAATGATTTTACATCTTGGCTATCCGCGGTCGACTGTGCCGAGCTTACGACGCAGATTTTAATTATTTTCAATAAAAAAGAGATGAAATCGGCGTTTTCGCTCAGACTATCGGAACGGGCTGAACCATTGAATATCGGAGAACGCAAGGTCGCAGTCGATTTCATCGCTTTAAAATCCATCCAAAAATGATTTTACAGCTTGGCTATCCGCGATCGACTGTGCCGAGTTTACGACGCCGGTCTTCCGAGTATACCGCGACAATGGCTGAGATGCTTTAATTCAGAACAATGATTCTGTCTGAAACGCTTAGGCTTTTTTCTCCACGTTTGAATTGAATCGAGGCAACAATTTCATTCACACGGTACATTCGAAAGCACCTGAAAATAACAACGACACGTATGTTAAAGTCGCGCCAATCGAAATAGTGTTTCTTTAAAAAAAAAAAGTATTGCTTCTAGCCCACTGATCCGAACGAGGAAGGCGAAAGTTACATTTTTTTGTCTGAGTTCATTAATTGCAATCGAAGCGACAATCGTATTCACACAATGCAGTCGAAAGGGTCTTAGAATGATCAAGACATGTATGTTACAGTCGCTTTGATTAAGATAAAATTTCTCAGGAAACAGCTTAGTTATCCAGATCAACTGTGCCGAGTTTACGACGCACATTTAAATTATTTTAAAAAAAGAGATGAAATCGCCGTTTTCGCTCAGACTATCGGAACGGGCTGAACCATTGAATATCGGAGAACGCAAGGTCGCAGTCGATTTCATCGCTTTAAAATCCATCCAAAAATGATTCTACAGGTTGGCTATCTGCGATCGATTATGTCAATCGGCGATGCACTTCAACGGAGTAAGACGGCGAGGAACGGTGAGGAACGGCGAGGAACGGCGAGGGACGAAGAGGGACGACGAAGAGGATCATCGCTGCAAATTACGACTTAAAAGGTAAGTATGATTAGTTAGCGTAGTTATAAGCATTTGTAGTATTGCTTTCATTAATTATTTTCTCTGTACGTTATTAACATGAAACGTTTTATTGTAAGTGAACAGGCGGCAGTTATTTTTTATTTATTTTTTTCAGTTCGGACAAAGAATTTGGTACCGTCGACAAAAATGTATGTATTACTGTACGGCGTGTGATTGTAATAGGTTTTATAAACAAGCGCTTCTTGATTCGCTAATAAGAAATCCAGCTCTCGCTTCCTTTTCCGTTTCGGCTTTTCCTCCTTTTCTTTAGTATCATTGCCTCTTTTTTTCTCTTGTTCTTTCCCTCGTTCTTTCGCTCTTTTGTTCTCTTGTTCTTTCTCTCGTTCTTTCGCTCTTTTGTTCTCTTGTTCTTTCTCTTTTTTTTTTCTTGCTCCTTCTTTCGTTTGTTCTCTCGTTCTTTCTGTCGTCCTTTTTCTTGTTCTTTCTCTCTTTCGTTCTTCATCTTTTTCTTTCTCTTGTTCCTTCTCTCGTTCTTTTTCTCGTTCTTTCTTGCGTTCTCTCTCTCCTTCTTTCTGTCGTTCTTTCTCTTGATCCTTTTCTCGTTCTTTTCGTCGTTCTTTCTCTTGTTCTTTCTGCCTTTCGACCTCTTTATCGTTCTCTCCTGCACTGTATTTTTCGCCCGTTTCTTCATTCTCTCTCTGATCCTCCGCTTCGTTTCCATATTCTTCTCTATCGTGATGTCCACTCGCACTAGATTGCAAATGCGTTTTCATCAGCGCTGGAATTAAAATGTAATCAAAGTATCAGGTAATAAAATTATGAATATGTATTCGCTATCATTACTCGTTCTCATTCCCCTTCCCGTTTCCGTTCCCCAAATGCGAAAAATTACATACCATTTTTCAGCGTCGACTGCTTTTGCGGATTTCTTTACTCGATTGTCGAAGGTAACAATCTCCGCACGCGCTGCTTTTCCGATTTCTTCAAACGTTTGACTGCAATATTCAATGTTTATTAGTTTATATTATTAATAACTTACGGGACATACGACGGGTTAAACGTTGTATCTACAATTCAAAGTTTTCCCTTGTTTTCTTCCGGATGCCGTGTGTTTTCAGGAAGTGCAAGAAGAATTCACGCTTGCGTTGAATCAAACCTCGGACGTAGTCCTGTCGTTTGACCGCCGGCTCGTATTCGTAGATGAAATCGCAGATTTTTTTTATGTTTGGGGTCTTGAAGTCATCGAATTTAGTCAAATCGACCACATAGTCGAGTAAAGAAATTATTAAGCGTCCGAATACTTCCGGAACGTTCACTATATTTTTTTCGTGTTTCAGAACTTTTCGCCGAGTATATTCGTATTCGTTTACTTCCGACATATTATAATAAATCTTGTGATGCGGCTTATTCCGAAATACCGATAACCGCCGGGGAAGGAAGGTTCGAACGAAATAGTGCAAAATACCGTAATATTGAATTTAATAAACAATAGGAATAAATGTGGGGTGGCTCGATACAACAAGAAAAGATAAACGTGGGAAGAAAAGGGAGAAAATAAAATAATACAAAAATAATTGTGAACGGTAACCAAAAACTTAGATGATAATCCGGCTCTTGGTGGCACGGAAAAATTATAAAATAAAGGGGAAAAGACGGTATCAGGGACGCGGGGTAACGTGGGCGAAAATGGCGGCGATTCGGGGAGAACGGGACTCACGGGCGACCAAAATGTCGAAGGGAAAAGTGAGCGAATAATTCACGAGGCAAAGGGGGGAGCGACTGGGCGGTTATCACTCTCAAAACTGTCAAACTAAAAAATGCACCAAAAGGAAACAATAGTTGGGCGCCAGTTACGAGTCGGCGTAACACCGTTGCGTGAAAATAAAATAAAAGAGAACCAAAAAGAAACCAAACTTGTACTGGAACACGCGTCTCTACTACGGTGGGCCGGCTAGTCGCGGGAGAGAGAAGAGGGCTCAGGGGAGGGTGAAAATCCCGATGCTTTCGGCTCACAAATTAATCGCGGTCATTAACAATAATTTTTGCAAGGCAACAATAGTCGGGGAGAGGGCTATTTTCAATGCGGGGGAGGCTCGGGAATCTCACTGGATATTATTGACTAACACCACTCACCACGTGCTCGCTACCTGTACGGGCGAGTGCCGATGCCGTGACAAGTTCTTCACGATCTAGTACGCCAAAACTTCGCAAAATCCTTCAGAACGGGGCCGGGACGGAGGGGAAAACACTCGTACACTCTTATAATGTCACTCACAAAACCAGGCGATCGATCTTTCGTGACTCGACTTACAGAAAGATAATTGCTCAAAAATACTACGCTCGCACACGTGCACACGGGGTATCGCTCGGGCCAAGAGTGAGTCATTTTCACCGGTTTCCGCTTTCTTCTTGATCCTTGCGCCGCGGGGGGTCTTGGTGGCGAGTGAGAGAGTTTGCAACGCAACTTTGGTCGATAATTGGGCTCACCGGCGGGTGTGGCGTTAGATGGCGACGGGAGGCTCATAGATCGCCGATCGATATAGTTTGGCGGTGCGAGGCGAGACGGCTGAGGCGGGCGGTGTGGACGAGTCACCTGAGCGAGGCGAGACAATCGTGGGCCAGGGACTTCGCGCTCACTCGTGCTGGCTCGTCGTGCGTTGTCGTGTTGCTGGGTCTCGCGCGGCGGGGAGGACGGGGGGGGATCGCGCTATAGCTAATTCGCACCTATCGTACGCGTTGCGTTCGGCCGTGGCGAGCGGTGGACTCGGGCCGAGTGTTGGGGAAAATTGTGACGTTTTTCGCTTAGAAAAATCGTTACAATCTTTGCCGAGTTCAAACTTTCGTGACCGCGATTGACGTTGAAATGAATATGGCGGTACGGCTCACGTCACGGTGTTAGGTTCCTTGTTTTTATCAGCGACAAGGCGCTTAATGACGTGATGTTAGCCGCACTACCGTCTTACCGAGTTTTTAACGGAACATCAATCGCGATTACAGAAATTGAAACACTGTAAAGATATAAATTGTGACGGGACGTTTACCCCCCCGTGTAATTCTAATAATAAGGTGTAAATGCCGTTACTCCGCGGTGAGAAAAATATAAACACGGCTCGACCCGCGACACCGGTCCGACTCGAGACCGCAGTCAAAACAGAATTCGGAACGCCTTAGCGTCGGTGGGCTCCTACAATCACAGGCGAGAATAAGCGAAGACAACCGTTAGATATCGGTTCACGCCCCAAACACCAAGCCCACCGAACGGACTCGACGATTCCGAGCGCAACTTAGCGACATTTAACGGTTGAGCATTTTTCATTCTTCCCCTTAATTAAGACATTATGACCGTTGCGATCCACCACGGATCATACGACCTCATGACGTCACGTGACGTCATGTAACAGAGCCCATCGTGCCTATAAAAGCAGGAGGCACGATAGCTCAAGAATTTTATTCTAACAAATTCACTTCAAGACTTCAGTCCGCTACAAAATATTTTCTGTCACATCATCGCCGTCGACGGTCATCCGAGAACATCGTTGTCAAGGATCACCGCTGACATCACCGAACGAGCTACTCTCTTCTCCTGGGACTTGGAAGGAGTAACTCTCAATCGCAATATCTAATTCAAGGATTCATTAGAATCACGCTGAGCATCCCCGGCTTCTTGAAGCACGTATTGTGGTCTTTTTTATACGTGAGTGCCATACGGCATAGCGCCGTCGCATTCACGTTCCTGCTAGGCATCCCCGGCCTCCTCAGGTTAGGTTCATCCTCCCTGTTGTACGTTTTAAATAAAGAAGTCCTTTACCCTCCGTTCCCGATATACTCTTTGTTTCGAACATTGCGTACAGTCACGCTGAGCATCCCCGGCTTCAGGAACTACGCCTGGATTTCGCGCGGTGTTTTAAACGATCGGTACTTTTGGAAGGTAGGCCTTTTCACGTTTTGTTAACATTGCTCACTGCAACGCAGTTTTGAGAATTCGAGTCATTAGCATCCGGTAGCAGACAGATTTAAATAAAGGTACACGAAGTAAATACGAGACATTTAACATTCCGAGAAAACGGTGCAGGCATTCATCAGCCATCGCGCTTGCCGAACACCTGGGCATAAGTTCGTAAATAAACACTTCCAAACCGACCACACACTCACACGGGCGACTCGGGACCGAGGTATCGTTAAGGCGATTAGCGCCAACACACGTAGAAATCGGAACAATAACTTTAAAGGGACAGACAAGAGAAGCGCGTACAAGAATTCCCACTTACATCGATACAAGCTGATGATGAAATTGTATCTCGGTCGTTAGACCAGTGAGAGTTACGCAACCTCTGAAAGCTTCTCGAAAACAAAATCAAATTTGATAAATTCCTCCGCGCAGCCCAGAGGCCGAATTCCACCCGGCACAAAACAAACACAGAATAAAGGAATTGACCGAAACATTGCTTCCACCCAACGGCAATATTTCGTGCAAATCACAAAATACTATGTCAGAAGTAAATAAATATGAAAATACTCGACGAGAATTCGTTGAATTTGAAAAAAATATAACGAACGTTCCCGAAATATTTGGACATCTAGTAATCGCGTTTCTCGACTATGTGGTTGATTTGCCTACATTCGATGCCTTCGATATCTCAAGATTGAAGAATATATGCGACTTTATCTACGACTATGAGCCAAGGGACAAGATACAGGGTTACATAAGAGGTTTAATTCAATGCAAGCGTGAATTGAGCCCCCTTCCGTTTCCATTTCTCATCCGGTTTCTATTTTTCGTTCTCCTTTCTATTTTCCTTCCAGTATTCATTTCCCTTTCCATTTCCCTTTCGATTTTCATATTACAGCCGGTTCCCATTCTTCTTTCTGTTTCCGTTCCGTCCCCGGTTTTCTTTCCTCTTCAATTTCCAGTTTCTATTCCCCTTTCCGGCTCCATTCTTCTCCCGGTTTCCATTGCTCTTCCTATTCCCGTTTTCCTTTCCGTATTCCATTCCTCCTTTAGTTTCCCTTCCCGATTCCATTTCCTTCCGGTTTTTGTTTACGTTTCCGTCTCGATTTCCATTCGCTTCCCGAAGGCCATGACCTGGTATCGCTCGCAATTTTTTCGGTGCGTTCAAGACAACGCAAGTAGGTACAGTACCTATACGGATTTTTTCAAAATGGCGGCGGCTGGTGGTAGGAGGCTGTTGTAGTGTCTACGGTGCGTGTGTGTGTTACCCCACACCACCTCGGGTCGGCGTAGTGGGCCCGGGATGCTGGCTGTGGCTAGGGTGGTCAGGGAGCGATGTTGCTCTGGCGGCTGCCGAGTCCCAACCACCCGCCATTACTCGAACATTTGGGTACCTTGACCAAACGTGGTATGGTGGGGGCGTGAGGGCCTAGTGGGGATGGCGCGAAGATGATCGCGTGGGAGGTAACTAGGGTGGGGATGGGTTAGAGAGAGATGCTGCGTTGACGACGGGGGATGCAAACGCGTGGGTGTGGGTGTGTATGCGCTTGGTGCACCAAGGTCCCATAGTGGAGGTTTCGCGTACTACGCCGAATCAACGCTGGGCCGAAGGTCTATGGTGGGGAGCCGTGAGCGTGAACCGAAGGCCAGCGTTATGATCGACGCCGGTGTGTCGCAGGTTCAAGCCTCGCTTTGGACATTTTTTATTTTTTTCCTGAATACCAGAATTATGACGCACAAGAAAATGCATATGCTAGATTGGCCTTGCGGTTAAGGCGACGGCATGAAGCGCTGACTTTCCCCACGGGGGAGTATGGTTCAAAACCCTCATCTAGCATTTTTTCAATTTTTAGTTTGTATTATTCTGTCCGAAACTTCGAAAATAAGCGAGACTGGTTCGGGGGAAGGTAAGTGAGAGAGAAAAATTGTCTTACTCCTTTTTATTTTAATATTCTTAAACCAATGGTGTACATATATAGATATATAGTTTTCGAGTCTTGTTTTTACAATTGTAGTTTTTCTAAGGTTAGTGCTGTGGCTCTATGGCTATCGATTCTTCTTCTTCTTCTTCTTCTACGCGTTTCATCACTTTACGAAAAATATATTCATGGTGAAGACATAGTAACTCCGCGGCGATTAAATAGCGTCTTCTATCAACCATACCGTACACAGTTTGAATAGTGTCCAGACCTATGGCTAAGACTTGTTTTTTATAAAGTCCATATTGGGGGCCACTCGCTGTAGTAGTGAACTCCTGTCTAAGCTGCGTACAGATTTTCACGATCAGTGCATCGCTATTTTCGCGTACAAGCTGTAGTTCATCCGAAAGCAGTAGGATTCGGTGATTAATGCAGGGACTCAGCTTCTTTACACCGTCAAATGTTTTCCGCTGCATGATGATTTCAGGCGAGAACAGTTTTCTTGCTACTTTTTTCACTGGTTCACTGCTGTCTTTGAGACTCAGGGTAATAGCCTTCTCATGGTACGCCGTTGTGAGACGCACAGATAGACGGCCCGTTGTCTGTATATGCGTGGAGCCGTGGTCCGTGTCTACCCCCTGCTCATCGTCGAACCAGTATGTAATTGCATTCATCTGGCTGGATAAGTCCCGCCACTCGGCAATGCTGATGGAGATTGTACCGGAATTACGGCTGGAGAACTTTACAGCCACTGCAAAATCTTCGTTGTTTATTAACTCAATGCCGATTGTAGCCAGCTTGCTGCACGAAGCGTTCAAGTCGTATGTCGTGGGTGATAACATGGCTCTGCTCAGAGGTCGCGACGTATTAACAGTCACGGAAGAGACTTCTTCTACACGAGGGCGCTTTGCAGTCGCGGAAGAGGTTTCTTCGTCTATACGAGGGCGCTTTGGTACGCGCTGGTTATTTATAACAGAGTCAAACCTGTCCATTGTTTTGTAATTTAAAGTATATTCAAGGGAGATCGACTTCACTCTGTGAGCTTCAGAGGTATAATGAGCCAAGCCCGCGAGTATCGTTGATATGAGGAAGGTGTGATTTTGGAGGGGGAAGGATAGCGAGGGCTGTAGAAAAGTACCCTGGCGCCGCCCAGGCGTCTGTAGAAAAGCATATGTGACTCGTAACAACAGAATTTGTCAAAGTGTTACGAGAATCCTCGTAGAGTGTTATTTTTAGTTTTAAAAATAATCCAACAGGGAATTTTCTCCCTATTAGGCTTTCGCATTACCGGCCTCTTATGCTCGAATTTTCAAAAATATTACGCCCGTAGGACTCTGAGGTCACACAGGAAGCTGTTTATCTCACTGGGGTATGCGCAAGTTGTAAAGATATCTCGGAGGGGGCGGAAGATGCGTATACACCGCTGTAGACGAGGCTCGTGACGGCACTTACCGAAATTTTTCATAATGACTCGTGACTGCACTTACTGAAATTTTTTCATAATAGCAGTCCCGTAGACCTCTGATACCGTTTAACCCGCACAGTTGCACAAAAAAAAGTCGTAAATGTTTCTCGAGATGCATGTCAGTGATAGCAGGAAGCGGCGACGGGCCACTTTACGACCTACTGACCGCCCCCGCCGATGGAATGTCGTCGCGAGCGCTGAGCACTTGTCACTGTCAAAGTAGCCCCTCAAATCTGAGTACGGTGCTAATGAGGTAGAAAAACGATATTATCGGGACTATGCCACCGGAAAATCTCGTAGATCGGTAGGACTTTTCGCGCTGATACTAAGAAGCAGTAAAATTTATCGGAATTGCAAGCCTTAACAGCAGATAGCTCTCGGAGAGTTTCCCGATTAGGAGAATGGCGTCTGTGGCTGGAGGTGGAGGTGGAGGTAGAAGGGTACATCTATAAGACGAGCGTTTTTCACGAAAAACTCCACTGTTACGTCTAGGTCACTGAGCGTAACGTTTCGAAGTGTTCCTGTTTTGATACAACGTGTTTCGCGACCTCTTCTCCCCGTAAAAATGACGGACCGTGTTGTACGTGCGGTTATCAGTGAGGTGGTACAGTTTCTGTCCGCCGACCCCACAGAAGCTGTGAAGTTTCTGTTGGAAAAATCTGCCGATCGCGAAATACGAGGATTTCGCGGCGCAGCAATCGGCAGGCGGCTCAGAGCGCTTATGAACCATTTAACGGTTCGTAAGATCCTACGTCTCGCCAGTGCGGGAAAATTCGCAGGTTGCTGTGCGGCGCTACAGACGGCGTGGGTGCGGGTGAAGAACTCCCCGTATGCTACGTCAAGCGAGGCAATCGCATTAGCCTCGGAACTTGCAGAGCTTGGTAAGTGTAAAATTTATTTATAAAATTAAAAAAAAAAATGTTATCAATTTTTATTTTATTAACGGTGTCTTTTACAGACCAGAAGCAGGCTGATCAGCAGTTGGAGGACGCAAGGGCCCTGGCCGAAGCCGCAGTGGTCGATTGGAATAACGAAGGTAGGAAGGACAACATATATCGCGATGCTTCTCGAAGTAATTATTTATACATGTTAATTTTAATATTATGTATTGTCCACAGTTTCGATGACCCTAGTCGATGAGAGTGACACGGATGCGGATACAGCCACGAAGCTCGCCGCTCAAAGGCATCTCGATGCACAGGCGGTATTAGAACCCAGAGCGTTAACTGGGCCGACGAAGGTAAAGCAATGAAAAAATAAATAAATTATATAAAAATGATAAACTTATTAAATCCTAATAATTTTTTGCTGTTTCAGTTTCAATGTGTCTGGTCGCGGAGGCGGACCAGGAGGAAGAGAAGGACGATGAGGCGGGGCCGAGTGGGAATAATTCCACAGCCTGGATCCGCGGGTGGGCCCGTGAGCAGGAGACTGCCGAGGAGGCGCCCGGGAGGTCAGCCTCTGAATCCTTCATCGAGGTCCCTGAGCTCGAAGGCTCGTTTAAGGAACCTACAACTCCGCTAGCCCCCTCCACCCAGTATGGTGCTGGGAGATTCGGCGATATTCTCGACGAGACCGACGAGACCATCGACGAGACTTCGACGCAAAGTCGAACGCTCTCATCCGAAGGGGATATATTTGCCAGCGCTGGAGAGAAAGAAGACGGCGCTGAAGACACCAACGGCCATTCACCGAGGAGCCTCGTGCCCTCGATAGCGTCGCAGTCCGGAGATCGTGCCGCGGACCTGGAGCACCTCCATGAGATGTTTCCTCCGGGAATTCACCCGGAACTCTATGACGACAATATGCCCCAGGGTGAGTCAAAATAAATTTAAGACAAACGGTGTTCTATTAACCGTAAGAATTCGCGAGCCACCAGCGACGGCGAATCTTGTAGAATGGTTAGAGGACGCGATGCGCGAGTTACATGCACTCATTGTGAGTGTCTGCGAGCCGACGGACATGGTGGGGGTGCAATTTCGGTCAAACGCGTTCACAGGGGGTCCAGCCGGAATCTCTTATAGGCCGGTCGCCGATTTTAATTTTGAACATTTATTTGGCGTGATCAGTAGTGTCTCGCAGAGTGCATCAGGGTTTTGCATCGACGATTCGTTTACAATCGAGTCAAATATAGTTTCAATGCCTGTAAGAATGGGCCGGGCAAAAAAAAATTTGAGAGGAGCCGCGTTTTGGGCGAAAAAAACGGTAATCGAGTTCAAAAATAGGGATAAACTCTGCTTACCGAGAGCAATCGTAGTGGGTGACGTTTATGCAAAACGCGGCGCGGTACGCGACGGTGACCTGCAGAAATTGTGGGACAATGTCCATAGAGATAGGTCGGCGCTGCAGGAAAGCCTAGCAAAAGATTTATGTCGAGATGCGGGTGTAGAGGTGCCGGAAACTGGTTGCGGTATACCGGAGCTTCAGGCGTTCCAGCGACTGCTTGCCCGAGAAGGGATCGCGTTAATTATGTTTGAACGCGAGACTTTTGGTAGTAGTGAGCCAGCCGTCTTTAACGGTACCAACACGGTGTTAAGCTATCACCGAAAAGTTTTGCATAATATCTATCTTTTGCTCGACGGAGGGCATTACGGTTTAATTTTGAATCTCGCGCAAGCAGCCGGCGGATCGTTTTTCTGCACACCCTGCGGGCTAGCGTACAGTAGCGTTGTAGCGCATCGTTGCAGTCAGAAGTGCCCATGCTGCAAGACTAGTCCACCATGCGACTCTGATGCCCAAAAAATTCGCTGCAACGACTGTTGGCGTTTCTTTCGGGGTGCGGAGTGTCTACGACACCACAAAGAAGTGGGCTCGCATGGTACACAATCTCGCTTGTGTGATATGCTACAAACATATAGAACGTGTTTGAGACCGATCTACAAAAAGGATCGGAGAAGCCATGAGTGTGGGCACTTTTTTTGTAGAACATGCAACGTAACTAGGCCCGAAAATCATCAATGTTTTATGCCCGCGTTGCGAATACCAAAAGTATCGGAACGGCCTACGTTGTTTATTTTTTACGATTTCGAGACGAGGCAGGAACGGGAGATCGCGGGGGTAAACAACGTCTATTGTCACGACGTAAATCTGTGTGTAAGCCAGCAGCGCTGCACACAGTGCATAGACATAACTGATGACGCTTGGGAATGTAATCTGTGCGGCCCCCACGGTGAAAATTTTTTTAAAGAAAATGCTTTCGCGAGATTCGTAGAGTACGTGCTAATGGACCGGCCAGATGTCGGTGCTGTTACCTGCATAGCCCATAACGCAAAGGGTTTCGACGCTCAATTCATTTTAAAGTACATTGTCGAGGAAAAACACGAGACACCGCGATTAATTACGAACGGTACAAGTATTATGGAGATGCGGCTTAAAGGAGTTAGATTCATTGATAGTTTAAATTATTTTCATATGCCTCTCAGTAAACTCCCAAAAGCCTTTGGCTTAGGAGAAGGTGTTTTCAAAGGTCTGTTTCCGCATCTCTTCAATAGGGTGGAAAACGAGCATTACATCGGTCCACTACCGCCTCTCGCAGACTACACTCCCGATACAATGTCGGTGTCGGATCGCAAAGAATTTCTGCAGTGGTACGAGAAAATGCGTCGCGAATACGAGTTCGATTTCCAAAAAGAGATCATTGCATACTGCAAAACGGATGTGACGATTCTTCGGAAAGCATGCACCGCGTTTCGTCAAATCTTTGTAGATTGCGGTGAGGAATGTCCGTTTATCGAAGCAGTGACCATAGCCTCCGCATGCAACAAAGTTTTTCGACGACAGTTTTTGGAGGAAGACAAAATTTCCGTTTTACCTCGAAATGGGTATCGTCGGGGTGATAGACAGTCGGAAATAGCAATCGAGTGGCTCCTATGGTGTGAGCACACTTGGGGTAAGCAAATCGAGCATGCGGGGAGGGGTCGCGAGTACAAGCTAGTTGACGGTACGCGTGTTGATGGTTACGTACGCACGGACGACAGTGTGCAGCACGTGTTACAATTTCATGGATGTTTTTTCCACGGTTGTGCCAAATGTTATACCGACCCGCGTAAGCGCGAGGAAGAGTTTTACGGTAGCACGATGAACGATCGTCTTATCCGTACGTTGAACACATCAACCCGTATAAAATCATTAGGATATACTCTTTATGAGATCTGGGAGTGTGAGTACGCGCGACTAAAAAGGGAAAATCCTCTTATTAAGGAGACGGTAAACGGACATCCAATTCTTGTAGATCAGCCTCTTAATCCGCGCGACGCGTTTTTTGGGAGACGTACGGGAAATACGCGAAGCTATTGCGAGACCACAGGCCCTGAGAAAATTCAATACGTCGATGTTTGTTCTCTATATCCGTACATCTGCAAGTACGGTCGCTACCCTGTTGGCCATCCTACGGTATATACGGCCGACTCTGTGCATCAGATAATCGGTGCTGAAAACGATCTAACTAGAGTTGAGGGTCTCGTGCGATGCACAGTGTTACCACCTCGTGATCTCTATCATCCGGTACTCCCCGTTCGTATGCACAATCGATTAATGTTCGCATTATGTCGAACATGCTGCGAGGATATGTGTCAAGGGCCTTGCTTCCACGATAGTGAGGATGATAGAGCATTCGAGGGCACCTGGGTATCGTGCGAGCTCCAAAAAGCGATCGAGAAAGGCTACAAGATCCTCGCCGTACAAGAGATATGGCATTACGCAGTCGAGCAGTACGACAAAACTAGCCAAACGTCAGGGCTCTTTGGAGGCTACATTAATTTATGGCTCAAGATAAAGCAGGAAGCTAGCGGCTGGCCGAGCGAATGTACAACGGACGAGAGCAAAGAAGCGTACGTTGCGAGTTTTCTCGACGCCGAGGGCGTGCAGCTGGATCGTAAGCCAATAAAAAAAAATCCTGGGTTACGGTCGGTTGCAAAACTCTGCTTAAATTCATTTTGGGGTAAATTCGGACAACGAGAAAACCTCCCAAAGACTGAGGTAGTCGCGACGCGTCAAAGGCTTCTGGAGCTCTTGTGCGACCAGAGCTGCGAGGTTAACAATATTATAACGGTCAATGACGATATAATGTACGTTTCCTGGCAGAAAACTGGTGAAAGCTCCGAAATAAACCCACACGTGAACGTTGTGATCGCAGCGTACACAACGGCTCAGGCTCGCTTGAAGCTGTACTCGTACCTCGAGCAGCTTGACAAACGCGTCCTCTACTACGATACCGATTCGTGTATATATATTGATAGCGGCGTAGATGATAACGCGTATAAGCCTCTACTTGGAAATCTCCTCGGCGACATGACCGATGAACTATGCGACTATGGTAGTGGTAGTTTTATTAAGCGCTTCGTCTCAGGGGGGCCTAAATTTTACGGCTATATTGTGCAAACCCCCGATGGTAGAGAAATAGCTTCATGCAAAGTTAAAGGCATTGGTCTAAATTATGAAAATGGACAGAAGATCAACTTTGAATCTATCTGCAGACTTATTTGCGAGCCTGGTACGAGTATAACCGTAAATTATAACTCCATAAGACGAGACGCTTATCATCAGGTTGTCACGAGGCCCGAAAAGAAAACGTGCAAGCCCGTCCTCGTCAAAAGGCGACGATGGGGTGACTACGATTCGTTACCGTACGGGTACATAGAATAAGTAACGATAGTAGTAGTAGTAGCAGTAGCAGTAGTCGTAAATTTGGTATATTCTGTACACCCTGTGAATTTGGTTAAAAATACCTTTTAATTTTAGGCGCCGAGTATATGTGGTACGAGTTCCAGAGAACAACGTGACCATCCCGAAAATAGCATGTATATATATATTGTGACGAGGCGCTATAGGCGCTCGCAGCAACGTACTCGCGAGATCACGTCGGATGGATCGCTGCTCGGGTCGATCGGTCGCACCTCAGGAATAAAAGGACAAGTAACTGCCGCGACGTTACACTTACAGATTCCGGGAGTAACGAGAAACGAGAGCGGCAGGAGAAGCGAGGGCAAAATAGGCTCACCGACGAATCGGCGACTCGTGCGAGATTTTCGGCCGTGTCCCACCGCCTCGGAGAGAGGAACGCGAGGGGAAGAGGGGAAGGCGAACGAACCGCGAGCGTCGCGGAGCCTCGAGGCATTCGGTCCGAGACTTGGAAGGAAGAAGTCAAAATCTCTAAGTAGCGTAGGAAAAAGTAGACGTCGAGAGCGTTCGATAGCGTAGGGAAGAGGAATCCGAAGATCGTCGGAACACTGGTCGGTACCGCGAGGGCGACGAGCGATCAAGGACGGGGCGACGGACTGTCGGAGAAGCTATCGAGACGTTCCCGGGATTCGAGAGCCGAGTTTACCGATCTGGAGGAGGAACCCGACGAAGGACGATAGAATATCGGCAAGTAGGCACACGCGGTGCACCCGTATTTAATTGTCTCGAGATCGTGGGTATCCTCGGTCGCGACCGGCTTCCCCGGTGTCTGATATCGCACGAGCGCAGTGGGGTAATCGGTGAGAACCGAACCAGCCACGCCGCGATAATTAGACTCGAGTCGAAAAGGACCGAATCGCCGCGCGTACGAATGAGTGTGCATGAGAACACGAGACTGTCATTGTGCGAACAGAATATGAAGAACGATATCGTATTGGAACTCTCGAAGAGAGAGGAATAAAGTCGTGTGTTATTTTATGCTTTTTTTAACTCGAATGTTGCGTCGTGAATTATTTCGAGAATAGACGTGTGAGGCACGCCGAGCCGCACCCCATTTGCTAGTCGGTGATAGAAGAGAAAGTACAGTTTGAGAAAACCCCGGTAATCGGGTTCGTAAAGATTACCTGGCGCCCAACCGAGAGGTAATAACAGCAGTATTAATAAAGGGGCGTCATTATATTTGTTGACCGGAGGCTCTCGAGAGTTTTCCGAAATTTGCTCAAAAGGGCCCGTCACAATATATATATATGATAGTTAATGTATACACGATTTAATAATAATAATAATAAATTTGCCTGTAAACATTGTTACTTTACTTACCTACCTAGCATGCATCTCGATAAGCTCAATTCTGCTGCATGCATAAACGCGATGATGAGCTCACTGAATTACACTGAATATTAGCTAATTCACAGTGTAAGACCCGGACTACATACGCTATTAGCTTATTTCGTATGTACTTTCGCGGTGCATGAGCCAAGTAACGGCGTACGTGGCGGCGGCGGCGGCGGCGGCGGCGGGGAGACACCCTATTCGATAATAATAAAAATGTATTTTGCCTTTTGCTCATGTTTCAGAATCATCTCTTTCACAGCTGTTTAGCGAGGGGGCTGCAGAAATGTTATACATAAGTTTAGAAGTCGGCGGGTATGTCGATATTTTGTCGTGATAAGAAGCAAAGTTATATTTTTCATATGTAATATAAAAATAATTTTTTAAATAAAAACCAAAATAGAAAATTTTTGAATCAGAGTATTTAATATCCGTGTATTCCGGTCATCCTCTCACTAGCCACTATGGATCCGCGCTGGAAACATCCATGGACTTCGATTATAGCCGGTCCGACAGGCTGCGGGAAAACCGTCTTTGTAACAAAATTTCTGAAGCATATTTCTTGCATGGCCGATGTTAAGTTTGCTCGAATATTATTCTAGTATTCAGAGTGGCAAGACGGCTATAAAGATTATGGCAGGGAGATTGAATTTTTGGAGGGTTTGCCCCAAAACTCGGACATTGCTGGTGACCACCGTCCAAAACTCTTAATAATTGACGATTTAATGCGCGAATCTTCAAACGGTGAGATTGTAGATTTATTTACAAAGGGGAGTCACCATAAAAATATAAGTGTGATTTTTATTACCCAAAATATCTTCCACCAAGGCCGCGGTCAGCGTGATATCTCGCTGAATACAAATTATATTGTTGCTTTCAAAAATCCGCGCGATCGCGCTCAGATCGCACATCTGGCTCGTCAGATATATCCGGAAGATGTGAAATTTTTACAAGAGGCCTATCACGATGCAACAGCGAGACCACACGGGTATCTACTTCTCGACCTTAAACAGTCGACTCCTGACAATTGCCGGTTTCGTACATGTATATTCCCGGATGACGCTCATAATTTCGTTTATGTAACAAAGCGAAGTAGTGGCGCTCGCTAGTCAAAGTATAAATCAACGCCACAGGCTACATAATCACCATTCGGTTCTTGGCAACGGCTCCATCAACAACGGCTGTATCTTCTATCGGGAAAAAAAACGTGATTCTACTGAATGCCCTCTGTCATCTGGATAAACAGCAACGCACCTTGCTATTACGCTCGATAGATAAAAACGGCGTCAGATCTATCTGCGAATGGGTCTTGAACACTTTGAATGGTACGGTTCCGTTAAAAAAATGTAAAAGACTGCGTCTAGCTAAGCATAAAAAAATTTTAAGGCGACTTGTGAATAAAGCAGGTAGCTGGAAAGCTAAGAAGCGCGTGATTGTACAAAAAGGGAGCGGTGTCCTATTACCTCTTCTACTGCCTATCCTAGGCACGGTGCTGTCAAACGTTTTCGCACGTAACTGACACGATGTTGCACGCGAAAAAAATGGTTTTAGTACCTCAAGAGGCTATTGAGAAAGCGCAACACATGCAAACGCGCGAATCACTCGAGCAGGCTAGAACCGTCGAGACGCCCGGTAACACACTCAGCAGACTCGATGCCGAAATGGATGATATACTTCGCTCGGTAACACCTTCGAATCAGCGAGTAAAATGGAAGCTCTATCAACAAGTGCTACAACGTTATCAATTTTTTGCTGATGCGTAACGCAGCCCCAAAATTGTAACAAATCCTGGGAGTCCCGAAAAACTTTCCGACCCCGTAGGCGACGGGTCTATGCAATCCACGGGAAATGATCGGGAAAAAATAGTAGCTGGAGTTAGCGATGAGAGCATTTTAGCAACCGTACCGGAAACATATAAAAAGCAGGCCGCGGAGTTGTTGAAACATCTTCACGACAGCGCTGGCCACAGGTTAACATGGGACGAGGCGGGCGTGATTTCAATCAACCATGAGCCGATAAAGGGTTCCAACATAACAGATCTCGTGAATGAGGCGATGCGCGTAAGAAAAACGGTGCGCGCTACAGGTCGTGACCAGTTTGGCGCTGAACTCCGACGGATGGGCATTCCCCGTGAAATTATCGGTATTCCAAATCTACTCTATGAAAATCTATTATTGGACTCTGCTATAAACTCTAACCTAAGTGGCCTCGACGCAACAATATTATCAAATACGCCTCATACGCCAGACGCTAGCGTGAATTCTTCAGCTGGCAGTGATAGCGGCAGGCGTCGGCGAACGCCTACTAGTACGTCATTAAATAGCTCGTGGAAAAAATTGAAGCTTTAATGGCCGGACTGGAAAATTTTTATTACCAACCGTCGCATCCCGCTGGATATGCAGGTGCATCGAACTTACTTCGCGAAGCTGATAAAGAAAAAATCTCCCGAACCGATGCTATTAATTGTGTTATGCCGCAAAAGGGGCATATTCAAAATTCGAGCGATAAAACGAAGAGTCGAAATATTCGCATAGAATATTTCGAGCGAAGCCCAATCGAGCGATTAAAAGCGAGCAACGAACTCGCAAGAATGTGCAAACGCAGCAAAGGCGAATGAACTCGCACTCCGATGCACGCAGCAACGAAAAGTGCGAACGCATACGGAAGCGCGAGCGCAGCAAGAGGCAATCGCCGGGCTGTTCCGCGATTGCGAAAAATGCGAATATTTCGATTCACAGTCCCCGACTGCGAATCGAACACCAATCAGTCTAATTCCATCGACCGAACTGAGAGGTTGTCTCCGAAGAGACAACGTAGACTCCTCTTGTAAAACTCATCTGTAACCGATATTCTAATAAACCTAGTAATTGAACAACATTATTCTTGGTGTTGGAGTTCCAACTCCTTTCAGACAGAAAAGATCCCCATAAATAATAATAAAATAAACGTTCGCTCTCGATCTCGCATCGAGCCGAACATAACATTGGTGGCAGCGGTGGGATCTGTCACACCAGAGATAAGACGATCAGTTACCAGGCAGGCAAATTTTGCGGTGAGAGTACAGTGAGTTTGGAGATACAAGAGTCGCACAGTGACGCACACGAGGGAAAAGGCGTGTGCGAGACCCCGTTGACACGCGGACGTTAACGCGGGATAGAACCGACCCAGCACGCGGAAGCTGAGGAACGGTAGCTTCAAGGCCCGATAGTCGAATTGTTGAGGGTTTTGCCGTCGGAAGGGACCGACGGGGGGCATCGAATTGCCAGTACGAGCTCCGCCAACGGAAGGTTTGGCGTTGAGGGGACCGTCATCGAGGATTGACGGTCAGGCCTCGTCAGCGAGGATCGACGAGGATATTGCCATCCGAGGATCGGCAAGGGGGCATCGCCATCGAGGTACGACGTGGGACGACGTCACCAGGGAGCGGTGGCGAGTGCAGAGCAACAAGGAAACGTCATCAGAGGACGTTGAGGACCGACAGATTGCAGCTCATCGTACTGTAAGTCGTGGAAAAGTTAGGAAAATTGTAACTAAAGCCAGTAGCGCAGGGTAGCGTAGGGCTGTTGGGAAAAATAATTCCGATGTGTGATAGGGCAGATAGGCCGACCACACCCGTGTTATCGCCAACTTTGCAAATAGATTTGCTCGCGGGACGAGACGACGTTACGTCAGACGCGCAGCAGAATTTGGAGTTGACCGAGAACCGCGAAAGTAACCGATTTGTGAACGTACAAAGACGGACTTCGTACGACTCGATAGAGCCGATAGACTACAGCTTATTCGAGCCAGACGCGACAATCATGGCGACGGGCAGACGAACTGTCACAGACGAACAAGTCGACGCCGAGATAGCGAGAATGAGGGAAATGGCGCGATCACTCCGAGACGGAAACGCCGAGGAGTCGCCAGGAGAAGCCGCTGGCGGGTTACCTCGGTTTGCACGGGGGGCTAGCTTGCCTGCACGTGCGACCGGGGGAGGGGACCTCGGCGGGAACAGGCGAGCCGTAGGGCAAGGGGCCGTAAGAAGGGCCGTCAGCGCGGAACCGAACGGGATACTTGAGGACGGACGTCGAGGACTCCCGAGACAGAGTAACGTGTACGACGGGCGAACGCACGATGTCGCCAACGAACGTGGGAGTCGCGAAGAGCGCCTTAGCGCTCGAGCGGACGAAATACAGCGACAACTCGAAGAGGTCGAGGCGATGCTGGGCAGACTGGGGCGTGACGTGAGGGCCGGTAACCATCGTCGATCATCAGGGGAACACGGGGACGCCGGGTACCTGAGTCTGGATCTGGCGTTAAAAAACATCAAAACATTTGACGGGAACGATCCTGACGAACTCGACGGATTTCTGCAGTCTTGCGAAATCGTGTTTCCAAGAGTACACCCGCGTAACTACGAAGTTTTGCTAGCCTTGGTGATGGCAAGCAAACTCGAGGGCCGAGCAACACGGGAGATGAAGCACAAAACGGTGCTTACGCTTGCCGATCTAAAAGCCGAACTAGAGGGTCTTTACGGGAAAAGGAAGTCCTTGGCAGCCCTGCAGTACGAGTTCAGTACGCTCCAGCAAGGGCAAGACGAACCAGTAAGTACGTACGCGACTCGAACGGAAAAGTTGACAGTCGAGATCGTAGAGAAATTATGCGAAGGAATAGACGAGAGCGGAGCGCATTACGTAGAGCAAGCGCAACGGAAAAGCGCGCAGATGTCATTTGAAAACGGGTTGAAGGACGAGCTGCGGATGCTCGTGCGAGCAAGAAATTATCGCACCCTTCACGAGTCCGTAGTAGGAGCCACGGAAGTAGAGGGAATGACACGAGGAAATAACCAACAACAAATGGAACATGGGAGACCACGACGTTCACAGGTGAACAGAGAAACCGCGAGATGTTTCAACTGTGGAAGCCCAGGGCACAGGGCAAAGGATTGCCACCGAACTTCAGGACGTCAGAGCCAACCAGCAGCGGAAAAAGACGTGAACACAGTCGAGGTAACATGCTATTACTGCAACGAGAAGGGGCACTACAGGTACCAATGCCCGAAAAAACGCAGCGACGAACGGAAGAGGAAAGGTGAAACGAGCGAAACCGGACAGGGTGAAAATCCCGTGAGGACCATCGGGACACTGAGGGTTTACTCGTTTACCGTCACCGGAAGAATTGACGCAGCCCAAGGGCGCGGGAAAGAACCGCGTGAAGAAACTGCGGGAAACAGCGACGAAAAGGTCGGAAAAACATTGCGAATGCTAGACGGGGCGGAAGGACGGAAGTCAACCCCGACAGAAGCACAAACGTATTGCGTCAGCACGCTGGGAGGCCCAGAAGAATGCACCGCGGGTTGCGATTTCCCTATCGAGATAGAGGAGTCGCGGGAGACGACCGTCACGTTGAAAGCCGACACCGGAGCCCAATGCAGCCTGATAAAGAAGAGCGCACTGCGGCCTTGCACACCTATCAAGGACGAGCAAGCGGAAATAAAAAGTGTAGCAGGAACAACGATACCGACGTTGTGCATGGCCGAGATAACAGTAGCGACCCCAGCTGTGAAAGTGAAACACTGGTTCCACGTGGTACCCGATGACGTACCGCTGAGCACAGAAGGAATACTCGGAATGGAGTTCATAAGGAAGCACAACGTAGACATCCTCGGGGGAAGGATCATCAAAATATACGGACACGGCATACAAATTCTCGGCGAGCCCCCTGAACCGGCGTGGTCAAATTGGGACGGAGTCCGAACAAAAACAATCGGGCTAATAAAAACGGAGAAAAATCTCGTAGCCAGAACTGAGCGAGAGTCGACTATAGAGTGTACGCTGGGTAGCAGCCGTGCTATCAGCACGATAGCCACGAGCGAGACAGGGAACGAGGCAGGAAGGCGGACGGTGACACCTGAGATGCATGCGTCAGCGAAGTCGAGCGCGTTACGCCAGGTCAAGATCACGCGCGTTAACACAGGCGGCATCGACGACTCACCAGGGCACAGAAAATGCTTGCACGAAGCATTGAACCATGAGCAAGAGAAACTCGAGACGGAGGATCCGCCACGAGCTACGAGCAAGAAGCCGCAGGAAGAAGCCGTCAAAACGAATAGCAACACAGTCAGTCGCAACGGAAAAATGCGTCGAAGAGAAACGAACAGAAATGCAAGTCGCCGCGAAAACGCAAAATGCCAACGACGAGACGACGATAAAAGCCGAAGTCGAACGACCAAGCGACGCAGCGAGACAAATGCCAACGTAGGAATTGATGACGCAACACAACGACGGATAGGAATCCGAGACCCACGGCGAACCGAAGAAGAGGACGACGGAGAAACGACGCGAGTGAAGGTTTCCGAAATACAGCATTAGGGAAGCGGAAGACCAGGAAACGGAGGATTCGAGACAAGGAAAAATCAGAAAATCGGCGAGTCAGGGCAAAAGAAAAATTTATAGGAAAAAATATGCACAATCGACGAAAAAGGACTGCCGACGGAAGAGAGACGACAAACGAGACAGCAACAGACCGGAAACACGTTTGCAAAAAACGTACGAGACTCCAAAATGCGCCAAAATTAGGAAAAAAAAAAAAAAGCGATCAGATATGAACCCACGAACAGACCGAATAGCGATAGGTAGCGAACGTAATCCGAAACCAGCATAGAACAGGGTACACTGGCTTTAGTAGAGAAGCGAAATAAATTAAAAAGAGAACAAAAAAATTGTGAAAAGTGCATCGCAAACAGTGAGAGCGATGAAGAAAGAGCGACCACAAAAATCACGAAAAGTGCGCGAATTTCCGTGAACGAGAAATTGGACAAAAAATAGAGACAGTGCAGCGAGTGCAAATTATTCGACAACATACATGCATACAAGTAAGACAGCTATCAGTGTAGGTAGGAACAGCGAGACGCGCAAAGTGCCGACGTAGGCAGACGTCCACGCGCGGGATGCAACCCGACACCGAGGAAAAGATACGCCAGAATGAAAGCAAATAAATTCAAGTAATGGGAGTATTTAAAGAAAATAAATAAATAAATAAAGGGAACTAGAAAAAAGGATTGAAACGAGAAATAGGATCAAAGGGATTAAATCTAGAAAAGGGACTAAACTTAGAAACAAGTCAAATTTTGAGCAGACGAATGAACGAACCGAATGAGAAGAAACTTGAATTCAAGATTTCTTCTTCTTAAGGGGGGAGGGATGTTATGCCGCAAAAGGGGCATATTCAAAATTCGAGCGATAAAACGAAGAGTCGAAATATTCGCATAGAATATTTCGAGCGAAGCCCAATCGAGCGATTAAAAGCGAGCAACGAACTCGCAAGAATGTGCAAACGCAGCAAAGGCGAATGAACTCGCACTCCGATGCACGCAGCAACGAAAAGTGCGAACGCATACGGAAGCGCGAGCGCAGCAAGAGGCAATCGCCGGGCTCTTCCGCGATTGCGAAAAATGCGAATATTTCGATTCACAGTCCCCGACTGCGAATCGAACACCAATCAGTCTAATTCCATCGACCGAACTGAGAGGTTGTCTCCGAAGAGACAACGTAGACTCCTCTTGTAAAACTCATCTGTAACCGATATTCTAATAAACCTAGTAATTGAACAACATTATTCTTGGTGTTGGAGTTCCAACTCCTTTCAGACAGAAAAGATCCCCATAAATAATAATAAAATAAACGTTCGCTCTCGATCTCGCATCGAGCCGAACATAACAATTGGCTGAGGGCTCAGGACGCTTACACACTGCACAAGCCAATACGACGAAGATTCCCTAGGAGGTACTACACGGTGAATAATATTGATGATGTGTGGGAGGCCGATCTCGTCGATTTACGAGCTCTCAAGGATGATAACGATGGCTCCGTTTATCTTTTGGTGGTGATCGATGTTCTTAGCAAATATGTGTGGGTTGAAGCGCTACGTGATAAAACTTGCGCCGAAACTACTGAGGGGTTTAAACAAATACTGACTAGGAGTGACGGGCGAACGCCTGTATGGCTACAGACCGATCGGGGCAAGGAATTCGTCGGTAGTATTCTGCAACAATTTCTGAAGACTCGAGGAATACGCTACCGCGTTGCCCGAAACCCTGATATTAAAGCAGCCATCGTCGAACGATTTAACAGAACACTGAAGGAACGAATGTGGCGATATTTTACACACAAAAATACGCGTCGCTATATCGATGTATTACAAGCTATAGTGCAGGCATACAATAACACAAAACATTCGACAATTAAGATGCCTCCCGCCGCCGTGACTCGATACAACGCCTCAATGGCGCATGCAAACATGGAAAAACGTTATAAACCGTGTCACAAAGAAGCTAAATACAAGGTCGGAGAGCTTGTACGTGTCAGTAAAGCGAAAGCTGCGTTCGAGAAAGGATACGAGTCCCGCTGGACAGAAGAAATATTCAAGATTCACAAGGTTCACACAAATAAGCAACCGCCAATTTATGAAGTACTTGACCTCGGAGGCGAAGAAATTGATGGATTTTTCTACGAGGAGGAGTTGAGCATTGTCAACAAAAAGACCGACGAAGAAGAATATGTAATTGATAAAATTCTAAAATCTAAAGGCAAAGGCCGTAATAAAAAACACTTTGTTAGCTGGCGAGGGTATCCCGAAAAATTCAATTCTTGGATTTCTGCGGTGATTATAGTAAATAAAAAATGAAAGATCAATTTTATCTCGTCCTGCCGAGTAATAGTAGTATGAAGTACTACCCCGAGAATACAGTAGCGCGGTTTACCACGCAGTTACCAAGTCCACTGAGAATGACTGGAGAATGGGTCGTGGCTCTGGAAGAAATTCAATTTCCACGCACTTTTCTTCATATAGTTCCGCCGGTTGATCAGCATCGCCTGGCTACTCCAATTATAGCATATAGTACTCACGAGGTAATTCAGTCTACATTGAAACGTAAGCTCGAATCATCACCGGCAACTGGTACTCCTGATAAAAACAACAAACGACTGATTAAGCAGGCTAGCATTGACCGTGAAAACAAACAAGTAATCGTTACGACACAAAAGCCTCATCCGGTCGAAATCCCTTCAGGAGTCTACGCATCCGTCAAAGTCCTAGTCGACACTATTAACAATACGGAGGTATTTAAAAATCATATTCAGATTGAGTACGATGAGAATATTGGCGGCCTGGTACGTATAAGCCTGATACCCGACAGTTGCATTACAGAGGAGTGTAAATTACCTCATGTGCTATATTTAGACCCTAAACTCTGCAAAGCTTTAGGCTTTGCACCTGGAGCGCTCATGGACGTACATCAGTACAAATGTGTTGCCGAGTATCCAGCAAACCTATCCCTGAGTCTCCCCGACAAATTATTCGTATACACAGATGTCTGCGAGAACTATATAACCGGAGATGTTCAGACACCTCTGCTACGTATCGTACCTGTGGATAACACAAATTATGCTTATGGTTCTACGCAGACAAAATCATTCGCGTCGCCAGTCTACATACCGCTATTACGCACTGAATTCAGTACGATCGACATAGATATAAGGACCGACACCGGTACACCAGTACCATTCCAGAGCGGAACGCTGACGGTTACATTACACTTTAAGCGTATACGCTAAAAATTTATCCTTATGGACCGGTATATTAATCATTACGAATCTCAGGCTGGAGGAGGAATAGACCGAATCTTTATGGGTGCTCCCTATCAGCGGGGCCATGGGCTAGGAAGTTTCCTGAGTGGTTTATTTCGACGAGCTCTGCCCTTGCTAACTCGCGGTGCCCGCGCTGTTGGTGAAGAAGCGCTGCACACAGGCTTGAATATATTAGGTGATGTTGCGCATAACACGCCGTTCAAAGAAGCATTTAAAACATGGCTGACAGAGAGCGGAAGAAATTTGAAGCGAAAGGCCGATGAAACGTTTGAGAACCTCATGAACGGGTCGGGTTATAAACTACACAACAGTGGTCAGCGGTATCAGTCGATGTTTGGCCACCCGAGTTCTCACATCGGCGTCCCGGTCCACGCTGCTGTAAAATATACCCGAAAGAGTCGTCCGAAGAAACCGAAGAAAAAAACCTCGGCAGCTAAGCAGCGTGGTAGAAAAAAAAAAAACCGGAAAATCTAAAAAGACGAAAAAAATTGTTAAACATAAGAAAAAGAGAACAGTCGCTGATATATTTGGATAATTATTGTAAGCATTGAAAAATCCCTTTCCTACACCCTCACTCCTGCGAGTGCTTAAAATCTGAGTTGGATCTATTCACTCTTCCACCAACTCAAACAAGTATAGAATCCTCCCAGGGAATACATTACAAGCCTGTTTCATCGCTAACGGACGACGCTCCTATTGAATTTGTTATACTCGGCCATGGCGATGAGTACATTGACTTGGCTCATACTATGCTTAGCATACGAGATAAGTTCGAAAATGGGAGTGGCACACTTAGCGAACACGATAAGGTAGCACCTGTAAACAACCTGCTACATTCATTGTTTAACCAAGTAGACGTGTCATTCAATCAGAAACTTGTATCGCCAGCGAATAATGTTTACGCGTACCGAGCATACATAGAAACACTGCTAAACTACAAGGCGTCAACAAAGGCACACCAGCTAAGTTCCAGTATGTGGATAGATGATACATCATCAGAGTTTGACTCTCAATCCGTTTCGACCGAACGTCCAGCCAGTGGCGCAGCAGCCGTGCAGAAGAACAAGGGCCTCGCGGCTCGTCAAGCGTTCATGTCGAACGGAAAAGCTGTGGATCTTCTCGGATATCTACGCTCCGATATTTTCAACCAGGAGAAGTTTTTACTCAACGGTGTTGAACTACGTATTCGGCTTATGCGTTCGAGAGATTCTTTTTGTCTTATGGACTCATCAGAGAAAAATTATAAGCTACATATTATGGATGCTAGCCTCATTGTCCGCCGTGTCAGGATTAGCCCCAGTATTTTAGCTGCTCATGCTAAAGCCTTAAGTAAAGGAACTGCTAAATACCCTTTTACGCGCGTGGAAGTAAAACCCTTTACCATCCACGCTGGCGTTCATGGCGAGACACTGGATAATGTTATACTCGGTCAAATTCCAAAGCGAATGGTAATTGGCTTTGTCGCAAACCGAGCGTTCAATGGTGAAAAAGCATTGAACCCATTCAATTTTCATCACTACCAAGTAAATTTCCTCTCACTGTATGTGGATGGCGTTCAAATTCCCAGCAAACCATTGCAGCCTGATTACAATCAGGGGCTTGAAACGCATGCCTATCATACCCTAGTTTCTGGAACAGGGATACTCTGGGATGATGACAACTGCGGTATATCGCAAGAGGCTTATTCTAATGGTAATTGTTTGTACTGCTTCGACCTGACGCCTGATATGTCCGCTGGTAGATCTGGCCACTGGAATCTTGTGCGTCATGGTAGTGTGCGTATCGAGGTACGATTTGGGGATGTCTTACCTAGCGCCATAAATTGCATAGTATATTCGGAGTTTGATAATGTTATAGAGATTGACGCGTCTCGGCAAGTAGTCGTAGACTTTTCGGGCTAAGAGTGTGCGCGTGTGAGGACTTGTTTTTAAATAATCTACCATGTAATCATAGCTATAAGAAAAACGATTTTTATAATAAATAAAAACAGTACTCCAAGATTATAGTTTATGTTTCTTTATTCAAAACCCAACCGGCCGAAAGCGTTCGTCAGCTCCATTATTTCATCATCATCTTCAACATTATTATTCTCCTCTACATTGGTCTCCGTCCGCTTATCCTCCTCGGGCTCCGTCACCATCTCCTTGCATCGTCCATTATGCCTTGCGTTACGTACGGTCTCACAAACTCCTGTCTTCGCACTGCCCCCATTCTGCAATAAATAGTGATACATATATAAAGATGCAGATTAAAATTATAGACGTTGTTCACTACATGTAATCGGTACCTACCCCTGAGCGCCGCTGCCTTCGCTTCTCACGCGCTCTAAACTGCCGTCGTCGTATATGCCATATTTTCACACTAGGTTTCGGCGGGCGTTTTCGGCTCCCCAGCCAGACTAAAATGTTGCGCCCCCGCTTCTTAAGGTCTTTACTGGACAGCCATCCCCGAATCTTGGTTTGCCCCGTGCGACTCTCTTTAGACTTGGAAGAATTTTCCATATTCGTAGCTGAATCACGTGAAAAGTCTGCCACCGCTGCACTGTCTCCGAGTTGTATATAAAGGGGGTAAAAAAAAAAAGTGGGGGTAAAAAGTAGTGGGAATGGTTGGCCATAGGCTTGATTTTTTGGAATAGTTTAAATTAAGAGTGGGGGTAGACGCCGCCACCGCCACTACTGGTAGCCGATATTTTCAGGGCCCTACGACAGTCGATCTGTAGTATACTTGGAGTTCTTGAAGAGTTTATAACTGTTTCTATTCACGTCCGAACGAGAAACAAGCCGGAGTAAAATGGACTACGTCGTCGATATTCAGGGGTTATATGATAAGGACGACCATTTCATTGCCAAGGAGGTAGCCGTGCTTACACTCGATAAAACGTTCGTTGGACATTGGATAACCTCTCCAACCCATGTCTTTACGGATCTTCCAAAACAAGTGAGGGCAAAGAATAATTGGGCGACTTGTCATCATCACGGTCTGGAATGGTTCGAGGGCGATGTGCCACTCAGAACGTTGCACGCGAATCTCCGACAGATTACCATGAGCGCCGGTAATATCTATACGCGGGGTCGTGAGAAAGCGAAATACCTGCGGAACATCACGGCTCGTCAGATTAAAAACCTTGAGGATAGCGATTGTCCGTCATTCCATGGTCTACCGTGCTCTGAAGAAGTCTGTATACATCACGGGCTCTTGAGAAGACCAGAGCTATCTTGCGCATTAAATAACGTTATAAAGCTGAGGAGTGGATCCGTCGAGACGTGACTTCAACAACGACTGCAGTAAGAACCCCTGCATCGACATCTCTAAACTCTCCAACAAAACCTCTGAATCTGAAAATAAAAGCGCGGAGTTGTTATTCACTAAGCGTATCGGGTGATGAATACGATCCAGATTGGCCAAGCCTTGGAGGGTTTACACTCAGCGGTGTTCAGGAGCGTTCGCGCAGCAGATCAGATACCGACTTTATTGACGAGACCGACGGCCCTTGTTGTTAACACCGATGACCACACACAACCTGGGACCCACTGGGTCGCAATTTACATCGATGCCGAGGGACGCGGATCGTATTTTGATAGTTATAGCATGGCGCTGCTTGTACCAAGTCATATCCGCCTCTTGCGGAGAAACTGCACCGTCCACCGCTGGAGCACCCGGCAGATTCAAAGCTTCTCTTCAAATGTGTGTGGCCAGTTTTGTATTATGTTCCTTTATCCCATGTCTCGTGGCGGATCCATTTTACAATTTACCAGTCTTTTCACCTCCGACCTTAAACGAAACGATCGCATCGCCGCTAATTTTTACAAACGTTTAATGAAGAAACTGCGATGTCGTACAAAAACTAGTGACAAACACTTTGAGAGTTTGTTAACAGGCGGTGGCATTTACGCTAAGAATCGCATTCAGCGATGCTGTTCGCTGGTAAATTTATAAGTTTTATAAGAAAACAAAAAAATGTACTCGTGCGTTATAAATAAATAAGAAAATATACGTCATAAACATTTTTTTTTTTACTTACCCATCACACCCTCTTTATCTATGAGAGAGAGAAAAATAAAAAATAAAAAAATGCCCAGAGCTGGGCTTGAACCTGCGACACACCGGCGTCGTTCATAACGCTGGCCTTCGGTTCACGCTCACGGCTCCCCACCATAGACCTTCGGCCCAGCGTTGACTCGGCGTAGTACGCGAAACCTCCACTATGGGACCTTGGTGCACCAAGCGCATACACACCCACACCCACGCGTTTGCATCCCCGTCGTCAACGCAGCATCTCTCTCTAACCCATCCCCACCCTAGCTACCTCCCACGCGATCATCCTCGCACCACCCCCACTAGGCCCTCACGCCCCCCACCATACCACGTTTGGTCAAGGTACCCAAAAGTTCGAGTAAGGGCGGGTGGTTGGGACTCGGCAGCCGTCAGAGCAACATCGCTCCCTGACCACCCTAGCCACAGCCAGCATCCCGGGCCCGCTACGCCGACCCGAGGTGGTGGGGGTAACACACACACGCACCGTAGACACTACAACAGCCTCCTACCACCAACCGCCGCCATTTTGAAAAAATCCGTATAGGTACTGTACCTACTAACGCATTAACAGGTTTTATTTCCATATGTCTCATAGACATTCTCAGTTTCATTCGAATGCACCGTGTGAATAAAATTGTCGTCTCGATTACGATTAATTATCGGAGAAAAAAAAAAAAAATTAACTTCCGCCTCTCTCGATCGGATCGGTAGACTACCCGTATTCGTTTCTTTTCTAATAAATATTATCTTAATCGAAGCGAGTTTCAAATACGTGGAGTTATCATTCTCAACTACTTCCGAATGCAACGTACAAATGAGAACTTCGCTTTGATTGCGATTGATTATCTGAGTCAAAAAAATTTTACGTTTGCCTCCCTCAATCTAATCGGAAGGCTACAAGCTATTAGTTTTTTAATGGGAAATGGGATACACGAAAAAAATTTCGTTTTTAATTTTGTTTTATTTTTTATCTTATATTAAAAAAAACTACTTACATATAAAGGTCAAAAAGATTAAAATAAAAAGGAAAAGAATCGAAAAGACAACAATAACGCAACGTTCGTCGCGGAAGGATGGCTGCGGCGGCCATCTGCTTATCGCCCACGTTTCTGTAACAAAATTAATGTAATACAACGGTCATTATTAATATTTTCACTAATTTTATTATTCAATATTTTCAATTGAATTCTTTTTCCTTACCTTCTTCGTTGGCGGCTGTTTCGGTTCTGAAGTACCAGCGACCGAAGGGGAAACGATTCTGCAATAAACAAAGAATGTTATTGGAAAAACAAAAACAATATTATATCTTTTTCATTTTTCAATTCACAGAAATACTTACATATTCGAATTGGCGTCCATCATCCGCTGCGCCGCAGACCCTCGGTAATATAATCGTGGTACGATGACGTCGCTATCCGAGGAATCTGCGGCGTCAGTCGAGTTCATCGGCACCAAATCGATGATATGCTTCCCCTCCGAGTCGCTGGAAGCCGGATCCTCATCCTCGTCTTCGTCCTCCTCATCCTTTCTTTGTCCTTCGTCCTCGTCCTCGTCCTCATCTTTCCCGTCGTTTCTTGGCCCTTCGTCCTCGTCCTCGTCCTCATCTTTCCCGTCGTTTCTTGGCCCTTCGTCCTCGTCCTCCTCATCCTTTCTTTGTCCTTCGTACTTGTCCTCGTCTTCCTCATCCTTTCTTTGTGCTTCGTCCTCGTCCTCGTCCTCCTCATCCTTTCTTTGTCCTTCGTCCTCGTCCTCGTCCTCATCTTTCCCGTCGTTTCTTCGCCCTTCTTTTTCATCCTCCTCGTTATTTGCGCACCCTGCGTCCTCGTCCTCCTCGTCGTTTCCTCCCCCTCCGTCCCCGTCCTCCTTATCGTCCATCTCCACTTCGCCCTCGTCTTCCTCGTGCTCCATCTCCAACTCATCGTTCGTCGCCCTCTTTCGCTTTTTTTTCAGCTCTCTCTCTCTTCTTCTTTTTTCTTCCTTCGCGTGGGTTTATTTCAATCATGGTTTATTTCAATCTTCGTTCATTGCGCCGTAGAAAGAACAAATTTGAATAAACCATGTGTCGCTGCTTTCTGAATTCGATGGAATTTTTGCTGCGCCATTCAAGAAGGCGCAAGACAATTTTTATAGTTGACGCTGCGAGACGACTTTTCACTATCCGTCGAGTGAAATTGTTGTTTTAGTGCGTTAAGGAAGGAGAATGTATTGCGCATTCTTGAACGACGTAACAAAAATTCTATCAAACGGACAAAGCAAGGACAAAAGGTTTATTCAAATCTTCATTCATTGCGGCGTAGATAAAAAATGTTAATGATCCTTCTGTCTTCACTTTCTCGATTCGATTGAATTTTTATTACGTTGTTCAAGAAGGCGCAATCAGAGTCGAACGTTTCTTTTTTGCTGGACATGTAAATTATTCATGCCACGCGCCTCTAACATCAAATTTTTATTGTTTTTCTGTTAACAGCCAGTCTTACTTCGATCTCGGTCAGGCCGCAAGCGATGCATTACATCGAAGGAGGCAGCTGCGCACCCACGCGAAGGAAGAAAAAAGAAGAAGAGAGAGAGCTGAAAAAAAAGCGAAAGAGGGCGACGAACGATGAGTTGGAGATGGAGCACGAGGAAGACGAGGGCGAGGTGGAGATGGACGATAAGGAGGACGGGGACGGAGGGGGAGGAAACGACGAGGAGGACGAGGACGCAGGGTGCGCAAATAACGAGGAGGATGAAAAAGAAGGGCGAAGAAACGACGGGAAAGATAAGGACGAGGACGAAGGACAAAGAAAGGATGAGGAGGACGAGGACGAGGACGAAGGGCCAAGAAACGACGGGAAAGATGAGGACGAGAACGAGGACGAAGGGCCAAGAAACGACGGGAAAGATGAGGACGAGAACGAGGACGAAGGGCCAAGAAACGACGGGAAAGATGAGGACGAGAACGAGGACGAAGGGCCAAGAAACGACGGGAAAGATGAGGACGAGGACGAAGGACAAAGAAAGGATGAGGAGGACGAAGACGAGGATGAGGATCCGGCTTCCAGCGACTCGGAGGGGAAGCTTATCATCGATTTGGTGCCGATGAACTCGACTGACGCCGCAGATTCCTCGGATAGCGACGTCATCGTACCACGATTATATCACCGAGGGTCTGCGGCGCAGCGGATGATGGACGCCAATTCGAATATGTAAGTATTTCTGTGAATTGAAAAAAGATATAATATTGTTTTTGTTTTTCCAATAACATTCTTTGTTTATTGCAGAATCGTTTCCCCTTCGGTCGCTGGTACTTCAGAACCGAAACAGCCGCCAACGAAGAAGGTAAGGAAAAAGAATTCAATTGAAAATATTGAATAATAAAATTAGTGAAAATATTAATAATGACCGTTGTTTTACATCAATTTTGTTACAGAAACGTGGGCGATAAGCAAATGGCCGCCGCAGCCATCCTTCCGCGACGAACGTTGCGTTATTGTTTTCTTTTCGATTCTTTTCCTTTTTATTTCAATTTTTTTGACCTTTATATGTAAATAGTTTTTTTTAATATAAGATAAAAAATGAAACAAAATTAAGAACAAAATTTTTTTCGTGTATCCCATTTCCCATTAAAAAACTAATAGCTTGTAGCCTTCCGATTAGATTGAGGGAGGCAAACGTAAAATTTTTTTGACTCAGATAAACAATCGCAATCAAAGCGAAGTTCTCATTTATACGTTGCATTCGGAAGTAGTTGAGAATGATAACTCCACGTATTTGAAACTCGCTTCGATTAATATAATATTTATTAGAAAAGAAACGAATACGGGTAGCCTACCGATCCGATCGAGAGAGGCGAAAGTTAATTTTTTTTTTCTCCGATAATCAATCGTAATCGAGGCGACAATTTTATTCACACGGTGCATTCGAATGAAACTGAGAATGTCTATGAGACATATGGAAAAGTGGTTTCAATTGAAGCAAACATTTTGTATTAAAAAAATCAGCTCGTAGCGCGCCAATTGGATCGAGGTAAGCGAGTGTAAAACGTCTCTGTCTTAGATTATCGGTCGTAATTGAAGCGACTTTTCCATATGCCTCATTGTCTTTCGTAGGTATTTCCAATTGCATCGTATGAACGATAACGTTGCTTCAATCACGATTAGTAATCTAAGACAACAAAATTTTACGCTCGCCTCTGTCGATCGAATCGGAGGGCTACGAATTATTCGTTATTTCTTTCAACAATGTTACGTGATCAGGTAGAAAAATGAACATCAGGCTATGTCATTATATCCGTTTTATATTCCACCTCAAATACATTAACACATAAATAAAAAATGAAAACATTATGAGTCGAAATATAAATCATTCGGTTGCATCTTAGCATCCTCTTTTGCATCCTTAACACCCGACTGCCTCTGTAACCAACAAATTAATTAAACAAAAAAAAACATAATTAACATATTATTACTGTACACCGTATTGTACAGTTTATTAGTATTCAAATTTTTTTGTCATGGACTTACGTTCCGCCAAAGAGAAGCCAAGAAATGGCTCTTCGTCCGTGTCCGATCCTTCATTTGCTACGGCGAAGCCGAGGAACGGCGCGTCGTCTGCGTCTCCATTGTCCTGCGGCACTACATCTTCTCCGCCTTTTTCTTCTTCTTCTGATCTTGGGCTGTCTCCGGCTGTAACACTAGGATGTTCTCCTCTGCTTGATGGATCGTCCTGAGGCCAATCGTCGGTTTGACGCCGGCTCCAGGAAGGCCACGTGTCGCGGCAACACATTAAACGTTGGGCAAGATTGCCCAATTCCGCGAACGACGAACTGTCAAAAAAAAGATTAAAAAAAAGTCAAAATATTGACAAATCTGTGTGTACAAAATAATAAATAAAAAATTCATTAGAAGATGAAAAAAAAAAGCTTACTAATGATGTTCAGGGCCGACGAATCTCTCCACGTTTTTTTGCTCCAACATCGCCCACAGGTATCTCCAATTTGCATAAATGAACTTCCGGAAGTATTCGCGTCGCGATCTCGGCCCCTCTCAAGCGAATATATTCTTTTAAGCTACCGTGAGCTTTAACGATCGAAGGCCACGTCGGTCATTTAATTCCACGATGTATGGTGAAAGCGCGCACAAAAACTGACCGAAGTACTCAGCGTTTTGGGAAATATCCTTTGGATACTTAATCTTCAATCGCGGCATCTTTTCGCGTTTCATCACTCGCGATCGTCACTTGTTTCTCGCCAAAACTTTAAATTTTTTTCTTTCAACCATCAGTTGTTTCTCGCCAAACTTCATACTTACGTACTTTTTATTGCGTTGCCGATAGTGACGGGACATAAGCACGTGACGACACTAGTTGCACAATGAATCACGTGAAGAAATATTGCCGTTGAAAACACAAGTGCCGGTAAGAAGAAAAAAAAAATAAATCGCAACTAGATGCCGCGATTAAGGGGGATGAGTCACCTAAAAATTTTAAAAAATCGATTTTTTTTTTTATTTTTTTCTTTAAGTACATACTGTTTACTACCTACATACTAATTTTCAGATCAAAATTCCAAAAATTACCAAAGTTAGAAGCACTTTAGTAAGATAACGAATAATTATTGCGTGAATTATTGAAAAATTATTTTCTCGATGGTAAAAAAATCTGAAAAAAATCATACATATTACAGATACTCAAAAGATTCATTTTGCAGAATAATAATTCCAAAATGTTTTTAACAAATTGATTAAAAAAAAATTGTTTAACAATTTTTCTGGTAAGTCATCTTTTTTTTTTATAAAAATGATTCGTTCATTCTTTTGAATACGTATGAATTTTTTCAGATTTTTAAATTCACTTTGAATTTCATGGTTTTCGACAATTTTTTTCAAATAAACAAAATTAAACTCAATTTAGAAATCCGAAAAAATTCATACGTATTCAGAAAAATAAATGGATCATTTTCATAAAAAAAAAAAGTTGGGTTCCCGGGAAATTTTTGTGTTTTACGAAAACGCTATTGGTCGGTAACGATTTACCGACCCTGCGGTCGTTACTTCCAATCGATGCGAGTTAGATCGCCGCCGCTACCGCGCTCCATCGAGTCTACGCTGCACCGGCGTCCTGCGGCAGCCATGATTGTTTTTACTCGATGTGTCAACCGCGTAAAGAACCGGCATCCGGAAAATTGCAATAATTCATGTGCGAAGTCGTTATAGTTTTTGTGAACGAATGACATAGATTCTATATTTTTCAGTGATATTATGAGAATAATATTTGTGCCGTGACAGTGTCGGAAAGCACCAAATACTGAATCAATAACCTATTGTTGAAACGTCAATGGCGCGACGGTATTTTTTTCCGAATTTCACGATATTTTATTTTGTAATAAAAATATGTACGAGCTTATCGGATGGTCAAGTAACATTTTTTTTTTCAATTATTTTTATGTCATTTTTTTGACAGTGCTTTCCTTGACAGTTGTGAAAAATCGCTCGGGCGATTCGCGGATCGCGGAACTTTTTATTGAACGTCATTCGCCTCGACAGTTTTTTTTTTTATTATTTTTACGATTTTTTTTGCGTTAAAACAATTTTTTGGTGAAATAAATCATTTTTTTTTATAAACAATTTTTTTTGCGTGAACGAAAAAAAAACTTTAGTTTTTCATGCGACAAATAAAAAAAAAAATTTTGAGTCATCAAAGTTGATTACCTTCACCAAACTTTGAAAATCATTTCCCGACAAGTATATTTCTCTTCGCTTGTCGTAGCTTTCGGACCAGACGAGTCAACGGATCTTGGCGTTTGACGTCTCATTTTATTCGCAACAATAGTCATTCCGGTCCGAATGTGGGATTTTAGGATGCGAGGTAAAGTTAAGTTGTTGCGAGCTGTTTCATAACTTTTTTTTCAAGAAATTCAAAAACATTGTTTTTTTTTCACATTATAGCTTACCATTTCTTCCGGAGAGCATTTAAAGAAAAATCCCACATTCGGACCGGAATGACTACCGGTGCGAACAAAATTAGACGTCCGAAGCCAAGATCCATTGATTTTTGTGGCCCGAAAGCTACGACAAGTGATTTTTTTTAAACTTGGTCTCACAGCGTTACAATCCGCTGAAAGACTCCAAAAAAATTCAAGAAGATAGTTAAGTATATGTATTTCAGGTGGGTGGAATCCCGCTTGAATTTACATTTGAAATCAAGCCGAAAAAAGTTAACAAAAAAAATTTTTTTTAGGTGACTCAGCCCCCTTAAGCATCAAGTATCCCAAGGATATTTCTCAAAACACCGAGTACTTCGGTAATTTTTTGTGTGCACTATCTCCATATATCGCGGCATTGAATAACCGACGCCGCCCCCGTTCGCGGGAGCTCGCGGAAGTTTTGAGGAATGTATTAGCTCAGGAGGTGCCGACATCGCGACACGAATACTTCCGGAAGTTTGTTTATACGAATTGGAGATACCTCTGGGCGATGTTGAAGGAACAAAACGTGGAGAGATTCGTCGGCCCCGAACACCATTACTAAATTTTTTTTTAATCTTTTAATGAATTTTTTATTTATTATTTTGTATACACAAATTTGTTTGTTTATTCTTTTTTCTGCCGCGACACGTGGCCTCCCTGGAGCCGGCGTCAAACCGACGATTGGCCTCAGGACGATCCATCAAGCAGAGGAGAACATCCTAGTCCGACGTTAGGCGTTTCCGTTTTTTTTTTTTTTTTATCAATGAAACGCGAAATAAAAATGTTTATAAAAATGTCCGTGCTCTGATTTTTTTATCGGTAAACTAACTATGTTAATAAAAGCAAGCTGTCTCTTGAATGTAATGAACGTGATACAAGATTTGGCGAAAAAAAATCCATGTGGTGATTGCTTGTATCACGTTTTCGTCAATTCATCAATGAAAAAAATTGAACGTTTTCCATGCGTAACCATGGCACGACAGAGCGAAATTAAACGATATGAAAAATGCAATCATGCGATGAAACCAAGAAGGATGATTCGAACGTATTTTCTGCTGGTGTCCATCATATCTACAGGGGATTCCCTGAGTGGCCAATACGAAGTTCCCAGTGTTATGATACACGGGCGCTTGTTTACCGCGCAAGGTCGTGCACATAACCCGACTCGGGAGAGTCGGGCACCTCAGAACTGTTTCGGCCGCAGCTCCACCGGGTTTGTTTGCTACCGACGGCTGCTGGTGGTAATCCTTGCGTATGGTGTTATCTTTTAATTGAATCTCAATTGAAGCGACATTGACATACGTGTCGTTATCATTTTCCGGTGCTTTCAAACACACTGTGTGTATAAAATTATCGCCTTACTTGCGATTAATTATCCCAGACAAAAAAATTTCACTTCCCCCGGTCTCGATCGGGTCGGTGAGCTACGGCTATTCGTCTTTTTTTTCTAAGAATTATTATCTTAATTAAGGCGACTTCACCATACATGTCTTTATCATCGTAAGATCCTGGCGAATGCACTGTCTACATGAGATTGTCGCTTCAATTGTTAATAATAACCTCAGACAAAAAGATGTCCCTTTCGCCTCCCTCGAGCAAATCGAAATGCTACGAGCTATAATTTTTTTTCAAAGAAATATTATTTCAATCGTAGTGACTTTTCCATATATCTCATTGTAATTGTCACGTGCTTTTGAATTCACTGTGCAAATGAAATCATTGCCTCAATAACGATTAATTATCTCAGAATAAAAATTTTACTTTCGCCTCCCTCGACCGAATCGGAAGACTACAAGCTATTAGTTTTTTTGTAAGAAATATTATTTCGATCGACGCGACTGTTACATACATGCAGCGTTGTGAAAATTTCAATGTAATAACAATGCATTAATTCATTACTGAAAAAATGGATAATGAACACCAATTCCATTAGCCATTACTTTATTAATCAGTAATGGATCTTCAATCCATTGCCCATTACTTTTTTAATAGATAATGGATCTTCAATCCATTGCCCATTACTTTCTTAATGTATAATGGATTCGCAATCCATTACCCATTACTTTCTTAATAGATAATGGATCTTCATCCCATTATCCGTTGCTTTTGTAATGGATAATGAATCTTCAATCCATTGCCCATTACTTTCTTAATGTATAATGGATTCGCAATCCATTACCCATTACTTTCTTAATAGATAATGGATTTTCAATCCATTATCCGTTACTTTTGTAATGGATAATGGATCTTCATCCCATTATCCGTTACTTTTGTAATGGGTAATGGATCTTCATCCCATTATCCGTTACTTCTTAAATGGGTAGTGGATCCTCAATCCATTGTCCATTACTTTTTTAACGGACATAATGGATAATGGGTCGCCAATCCATTGTTCATTACATTTTAACGGATAATCCATTATTCATTCTTCAGAAATCGGAAAACATTATTAAAAAATCGGAATTTGCGTTTCAATTGTTTGAACAATCGAAATTCACGTTTGAATTGTTAAATAATCGAAATTGACATTTCATTCGTTTAAATATAAATAAATAATCAATTTGTTTAAAAAATAAAAATTTGTGCTTTAATTGTTTAAATAATGAATATTCCCATTTAGATTGTTGCATAGATAAAAATTGAGGTTGAATTTATTTAGAAATGAATAAAAAAATATTTTATTAGTTTAAAATATCGAAATTCACGTTCAAATTGGTAAAAAATCTAAATTGACATTTAATTAGTTTAAACATAAATAAAAAAATGTTTAATTGGTTTGAAAAATCGACATTCACGTTCTAATAATAAAAACAGTCGAAGTTCATGTTTATATTGTTTGTCAATCAACATGTTCGATTGTTAAAATCAAAACGGACGATTAATTTGTTCAAAAATCGTAATTCGCGTTAGTATTGATTAGATGTTTAAATTTGCGTTTGTATTAGTAACAAAATTACAATTAATGATTCATCTGTTTAAAAATAAAAATATAACGTTTAATGTTCCTAAAGTAGAGTCTGACGTGAGTTCGAGAGAGGAATGAGAAAGACTTGCAAACATGTTTCGATGGGATAAAAACCTGAAATTCTAAAAAAATGCATACATTTCTAGAAAACTTAACAAATAATTTTTTATAACAAAAAAAAAGGATGCCGGGTAACTCCTCCCCGGCCTGCTCGGGACTTGTCTCGCAATTTTTTATATCAGTAAATTGGTAACAACATTTTGGAATTATTGTTATGCAAAATCCATCTTCTCAGCATCTTTCATTTTTTCCGGTTTTTACATCATCAAGAAGTGTTCGCACTTCTCTCTCATCGAGGCATAATCTCAGGTGGCGACAGACTTAACGAAAGGACTACCTCAAATTGTTTAAGAAATCGTAATTCATGTTTAAATTGTTTTAAAAATCAGAAGTACGTTACATTCGTGTAAAGACAAAAAAAAATCAAATTGAAATAAAGACCTAAAAATGTATATACAATATTTATGATCTACAAAATATTTACTTAAAACATTTATCATTTTAAAATAGATTGGAGGCAAAATTTTAAGTTTTTACTAAATTAAACTTTTGTTTTGTTTTTTAAAACGATCTAAACAGGAAATTTGTTTTTTCAGCAATTTACAGGTGAATTTTTTTTTATACATTTTAAACGTGAATTGTACATTTTTTATCATATTACACGTAAACTTCGGTTGATGAAACAATTAAACAGCAAATTTTGAATTGTTCAAGAAATGAAACGTAAACTTTCAATTGCTCAATGAATCAAATGTAAATTTCGATTTTTTAACACATTAAACGTCAAGTTTGATTTTTTTTACAATTTAATCGTGAACTTCGATGACTTAAACAATTAAACAACGAATTGCGAGGTGTTAAAGAAATTAAACGTTTACTTTGTGTTTTTAAAGAAATGAATTTAGATTTTTCAACAAAGTAAACTGTAGTTTTTTTAACACATTACATGTCAATTTCTTTTTTCATTTAAACCTGAATTCAAATTGTTAAAACAACTAAACCGCGAATTTCGAATTGATAAAGAGATTGAACGTTAACTTTTAATTTGTAAATAAACCAAAGGTAAATTTCGATTTTTTCAGCAATTTAAACGAGAATGTAAATTTTTTCAAGAAATTAAACTGTCATTTTCCTTTAACACATACATACGTGATTTTTTTATTACAATTTAAGCGAGAATTTCGATGTGTTAAAGAAATTAAATGTTAACTTGGAATTTTGACGCGAATCAAATGTAAATTCCGATACTTTAAACAATTTACACATGAACTTAGTTTTTCTAATCAAATTAAAGGGTAATTTCTTATGTTTCAACAGAGTAAACTTCAATATTTTTTTTTACGATTTAAACCTAAATTATGATTTTTTGAACTATTAAAATGCAAATTTCGATACAAAAATGTTTCACCCGCATTTCGATTTTTCGAAGCAATTAAACATTCGTTAAATTTATTTTCAATCAAAGAACCGTCATTTTTTATTTTTTGAACAATTTAACGGAGAATTCCGATTGTTTAAGCAATTGAAACATAATGCATTGAGGATCCATTATCCGATAGAAAAGTAATGGATAATGAATCGAGGATCCATTATCCGATAGGAAAGTAACGGATAATGAATTTAGGATCCATTATCCGTTAAAAAGTAACGGATAATGGGATGAAGATCCATTATCCATTACAAAAGTAATGGGTAATGGATTGAGGATCCATTATCCATTATAAAAGTAGTGGGTAATGGATTGAGGATCCATTATCCATTATAAAAGTAATGGGTAATGGATTGAGGATCCATTATCCATTACAAAAGTAATGGGTAATGGATTGAAGATCCATTATCTATTATAAAAGTAATGGGTAATGGATTGAGGATCCATTATCCATTACAAAAGTAATGGGTAATGGATTGAGGATCCATTATCTATTAAAAATGCAATGAGCAATGGATTGACAATCCATTACTCATTTATAAAATAATGGGCAATGGATTGAAAATCCATTATCCATTAAAAATGCAATGAGCAATGGCCTGATAATCCATTACTCATTTATAAAATAATGGACAATGAAAACGATAGTGCTTTTAAAAAATAATGCATTATTTCCAACTCTGCATACATGTTGGTGTCTTTCGTAGATGTGTCCGGATGCACTCTATGAATAATAATATCGCTTCAATTAAAATAACAATCAAAATAACAAAAAATAAAAATCGCTATGAAATATTTCGGAGCTTTTAGCCTTCCAATCCGAACGTGGAGAAAAAAAGTGAGAACGTTTCAGGCATAGAATCATTATTCTGAATTGAAGCATCCTAGCCATTGACATGGTATACACGAAAGCCCCCGCAAAAGTCAACGAGACGTATGGAAAAGTCGCTTCAATCAAATTCATATTTCTTACTTATTTATTTATTTATTTAACGGCGACGAGCCCTTTTACATTTCATATACACGTTCGAATTTACTTGATATAATATAGCACAGTAGATGAATCTTTTTTCGTTAAACAATAATAATTTTCTTTGTTTACACCTCTTTCATTCACTCATATCTCAGTATAAATTCTCTAATATTCGCCTTTATTTCCCCAATCGGCCTGTTAAAAATTTGCATGTCAACAAAATCATTTGCAATTGCGATTACAAAATCATTTGTAATCAAATTCGTCGGCGCGCGGCTTAATGCATCTACGTGCGCCATATCCGTGCCGGCGCGGTGACGGATTTCGGCGTCGAATTCGCTTAATTGCACGGCCCAGCGAGCTATTTGCGGCTGTTTTGTTTTGCTCGTATTTAGGTACATCCGGGCTTGACAGTCGGTTACGATTGTGAACTTTACGTTGATTAGTAACGCGCGGAGACGATTGACGGCCCAGATTATCGCGATCAATTCCAATTTCGAGGAATGACAATTCGCCTCGCCGGTATTCGTTCGTCGGCTAATCGCATATACGAGTCGCCATTTCGAGTCTTCGGATTTTTGTAATAGCATCGCGCCGAGACCGATCGCGCTCGCGTCCGTATGAAGTTCGGTGGGGTGAGACGGATTAAACGGCTTGAGCACGGGATAACAGATCAGAGCGTCGCGCAGCTTCGTGAAAGCGCGCGCTGTCGTCTCGTTCCATGTAAACTCTACCCATTTTCGTAGTAATCGGCACATTGGTTCGGCAATCTCGGCGTAGCGCGGTACGAATCGACGAAAGAATCCCGTTAAACCGAGGAATCGAGGCACTTCGTGCACGTCTTTCGGCGGCGAAAATTCGCGAATGGCTCGAAGCTTTTGTTCTCCCGGTGAGATCGCGTTGCCCAATATTTCGAACCCGAGGTACGTTACCGTTCGTTTCAAGAATTGACATTTCTTTAGGTTGAGCGTGAATCCGGCTTGACGGAGCGCGGTTAACGTCGCGCGCAATTTCGATTTTAATTCGGGCCATGAGTTGCCGGGGAGAACATCGTCCAGAAAGTAGAGCACGACTTGCTCGTGCAAAGGCGCGAGCGCGCGGTGCATTGCCTTCATGAAATAGAAGGGTGCGTTCATGAGACCGAACATGGCCGTATTAAACTGTCCTGTTTCGTCGGGCGTGATAAACGCGGTCTTATGTCGTGATTCTTCGGCCAAGGGTATTTGCAAGTAACCTTGCATTAGATCGAGCGCGATGAAAAGATCGAATTGCCCGATTTGCTCGAGGTGCGCGTCTAAATCGGGTAATGGAAAATGAATCCGTTCCGTCTGGGCGTTTAAACGCGGTGATCCGTCTTTCTTTCGGACTATGAACGCGGGACTAGCATACGTCGAGTCGGTTTCGCCGCAGATTCCGGCCTGCTTCATCGCGCGAACGATTTCGCGCATTTCATCGCGTTCCTTGTGACTAGCACGATACGGCTTACTCTGGACGGGTCGGCTACCCGGCGTTTCGGTTATGACCATTTCCGTGGTCTCGGTTCGTCCCAATTCACTCACGCTCATCGCAATCGTGTCGCGGTATTCGTTTAACGTCTCTACTAAGTCTATAATTTCACTCTCTTCGGCATTCGGCCCGATGTCGAGGTCTTCGCGCGTCACGGGCGCACGACGGCCGGGTCCATCGACGACGAGAGTAGCGCTTCGGGCGCACTTTTCCACCTTCGTTGACTTGTTGAGACGTATTGGCGTGGTTCCGTTGTTGACCATCGGCAGATGGAAATTGTCGGACCCAGAGCGCATGTTCTCGCCGGTTGCGAGAAACAAAGGGGTTGGCGCTTATTGCGATCGAAGAGTCCGCGATGCCTTGGTGGTCGTCCGGGTCTCGATGGGCCGTTGATGCCGTCGGTGGTGTAAGGGTTTGAGGAATGCAAATTTCTGTATGATATGTGGATTTTATTTGAAAGGATTGGCTTAATCTACTTATGGCTATGAATTAAACTGAAAGGGGAAAAAGAGGATGCAGCGGTGCGAGGCGTTACAGCCCTTTGGGAGCGTCACGTCGTCGTAGTGATGATGGCTTTTGCAGCCTTATGGTGCTCGAGCTTGGCAGCCGAGATTTCTTGGTTTGGATGGAGCGTTGCAGCCCGATCGAGACCTCGCAGCTCTTCAGCCGGAGTAGTTCTCCTCGTACTCTTCAGCACGGGACTGACTCTCTGCAGCGCGAGGCCCAGCCTTTTATAGCCGGCCGGGGCGCTCTGCGCACGCGCGAGCGTCGCCCTTGTGGGGGGGGGGGGGGGGGGGGGGGGGGGGGGGGGGGGGCCGTACCTCGGCGCGTCGAGAGGGACGGCGTGTTCGGGAAGTATCGAATTACCGATAATCGGTAATTCGCGAACGGTCGGTAAATTACCATTTGCAAAGTTTCGGAATCGCTCGTGAACGCCCGGGATTTTCGAAGTTTCGCGACGACGGGACGATACGAGCGAGGAGTCGATTCTCCCACAGTGGCTTGTCGGAGGATCGAAGAGTACAGGTAGTACTTATCCTAGGTATGATTTACAGTGATTATATTGATATTTTAGTTCAGGTTCGCAAGAGGATTGGAGTTTTTTGAAAAAGAAAAGTATGCGCCAAAGGTGCGTACGTCACGCACTTCCATGAACTGAATTGTCTTGGGAGGAATCTCGGTGTCGTCTGCGACGATGGGGCGTGATATCGCCGACGGCGACGGCGTTGAATCTACGTAGAAGCGGAGTTCGTTGTTCCTTTTCGTGTGAGCGACGCCCGGGGCATCGATAAACGTGCGGCCTATGAGCGCATCGTGAGCTTGACAATCGTCGGGCACAACTCGGAGGGGAACTTGCTCGACGGCGACTCCGTCGATGATAACCGTCGCGCGGACGATGCCGGGCGATACGACCCGGTTCTCGTGAGGTCCGAAGCAGTGGAGAACAGCTGGCTGCTTGATGAACTCCAATCCGGCCTCGAGTACCTTCGATGCTTTTACGGTACAGTCCGAACTGCCCGTATCGATGAATCCGTTCATCGGGAATCCTTGTATTTCGACAGTCTTCGTGTAAGTTTCTGCCGAGCTCGAAACGTCTCTCGCGACGAAGTTGACGCCTGGCGTCGCCGGGGCGTCGCTCGTTGTTGTCGTCGGCGGCGCGGTTGGCGCGGCGGCGGGTGTCGCGGCGGCGAGCACGGCGGTCGCGGGCGCGGCAGCTCCGGGACAATGTCGTTGTGTATGGCCGCTTTTTCCGCACGTGCGGCAACGTAGCTCTCGACGCGGTGACGGGCAGTCGCGCGAGATATGTCCGAAGAGGTTACAATTGTAACACTTCGGCTCTCCTCGGTCGTTTCGGAGCGGCGGTCGAGGATCGCTCGTCGGAGCGGCGGGTCGCGCCACGTTCGTCGTCGATGTCGGGCGAGGCTGAGACGTCGTTCCGGTGCTCGTTGTCGGCGGAGTTGTTGTCGGGCGATCTCCGTCGCTCGTTGGGCGCAAAGCGCGGATGCGAGCCATTCGCTGAGCCTCGAGACGCTCATGGTTTTGCATATCACGGAGCAATTCGCTGACGTCGGCTTGCTCTCGCACAGCCATGGCGTGACATAGCTCCCTGGACCATAATCCGACGAGTACTTGCTCCTTGGTGTCCTGAAAATCGAGGCGAACAGAACGGCAGAGTCGGGTTTTCGCATGAAAGTAGGTTGTTAAACTCTCAAGCTTACCCTCCGTCCTGTTCACCATGCGGCTCCACTTCGCGCTGAAACTCTCCGGAACTATGAAGGTCGAGTAGAACATCTCCCGGAAGGTGTTCCAGTCGGTGATCTCTCTTCGATTGCAGAAGTACCAGTCGCGGGCTCCTGAGTCGAGGTGCGTTCGCGCCGTCTCAAGGGCGAAGTTATCCGGCCATCGGTGAAGCGCGGCGGTACTCTCGATTCCCTCGATCCATTCGCGGGCGGCGCGTGCACCGGTCTCTCCGTTGAATTTTCCGATGGTATGTGTCAGGTCGGGTAATATACTGTATGTCGTGTTGTTTCCGTTCCCTCCGGTGGCGCGCTCACGAACGAGTTGCGTAATCAGCGCGACCATAGTCTGGCTGAATGCGGGCGGTTTAAGAGCGATCCGTCTCTTAACGTCGAGCGTGCGTCGCGCGTCGCCGTCGTCGGTGACGTCGTTCGTTGCCGCAATGGGCGGTCGGCGTTCCCAGCGCGCGCGTACGGTCTCAAGAACGATCGATCGTCGATTCGTTCGTTGCCGGCGCGATTGAGCGGCAACCGTCGATCCGGCGATGTCGGGACGTGAACCGTGCGCTTCGGTATTGCGCCGCGACTTGTTCGACGCTCTTTCTCCTCACGCGCGACTCGTTGAGCGGAGTCGCTGGTGTAGCCACGAGCTCCCGCTTCGTCTTCGGCGTCGTAATTGTCGAGTGGATCGTCGAGATCGTCTTGCTGCGCGCGTACCTGCGCGATGAATTTCTCGAAGGCCTCGGCGCTCGCGGTATGCCGGTGTTCCGCCATCTCGATGATTTTCGCGGCACGGTTGTCGCGAGCGGGGCCGGTTTTCCCGGTTTCCTTTTAGCTCGCCACTGACGACACTCGCGATTCACTGTACGACACACGGACGCTCGCGTGCGCGGCACTTCGGGGGGGGGGGGACGCAGGCATAAAAGGCGAAAGAAATCCCGAAAAATACTCTGATTGTCTCAGGCGAGAAAACAGCACACGAAAAAAAAGGGGCGGGGGAAAAAGAGACAAAATCTAGGGGATCGGCTATAAACAATAACCGTAAAACTAAGATTCTAAGAGTTTTTATCAGTCCGCCTTTATACTTTTCGTCCTCGAAGGTTCGTTTTCAAGCAGCTCACTTTCGATCGCGTTATTCCGAGCGGAGAACGGTTCCTCGACGCTCTCGCGTTCACTCGGTGCGTCACGTGATCGTTGCCTCGCGTTCGCGCGAGACGTCCGCGAAGCCGCTCGGTACCGGCATGACTCGTGCTCACCTGTACGCCGCCATCTTGGTAGAACCGGCGTCTCGAAATTTTCGTCACTTTCTTTCCGAACCGTTCCCTTTGTCCTCGCTCACTTTCCACAGCTCGTGGTCACTTTTTCGCGATTCACAACACTCGTCGCGGTTTTCGCTCGGTTGTGGGCGTGCAGAAGGGGTATAATCCCACTTCTGAAGTGTTAAACGCCCCGTGATCGGGCGTTTACCGGAGACGTTCGCGCGGGACTCGGGCTAGGAGGAGAGAATAATTCCCGACTCGTAGTCGGCGGACTCGGAAGAAATGTAGTTTCAACACACAAACGACGCTTTATTATTCGCACGGGCAACGCTACTCGACAAATCCTCGTGATCGACGTAACAAAGTATCTCGCGTTCCGAACCGCGCTCTCGCTCTCGCCCATACGCTCTCGCTCTCGTTCGCTCACGTTTTTCTCTCCGAAAATTCTCGCTCCCCGATCTCCGTTCGCGCTATCGTTCACGTCTCATTCGCTCGACTTCGCAACGCACACTCTCTCGTGATAACGTTGATCGCGCGGTTCCTCACGGGCGATCGTCCTGCCATGTCTTCCGTCACGTGACGGTCGCGTACGCGATTGGCTCTTAACACAATACTTTTTTTTTTAAAGTAATACTATTTTGATCGACGCACCTTTTTCATATGTTTCATAGTAATTATTAGGTGCTTTTAAATGCACTGGGTAAATGAAATTGTCGCCTCAATTGCGATTGATTATCGGAGACAAAAAAATGTTACGTCCGCCTCCCTCGATCGATCCGAAAGGCAACAACCCATTATTTTTTTTTATGAAAAATATTATTTCGATTGACGCAACTTTAACATACGTGTCGTTTTCATTCTCAGGTGCTTTTGAATTTACTGTGCAAATGAAATTGTCGCCTCAATTGCGATTGATTATTGGTGACAAAAAAATTCCACTTTCGCCTTCCTCGATCGAATCGGAAGGCTACGAGCTATAAGTTTTTTTATGAAAAATACTACTTTCATTGACGCGACTATTCCATATGTCTCTGTCATTCTCAGGTCCTTTCGAATACACTGTGCGAATGAAATCGTCGCCTCGATTAGGATTGACAATCTAAGAGAGGAAAAAAGTATTCGCCTCCCTCCATTGAATTGGAAGGCTACGAGCTGTTAGTTTTGTCATAAGAAATATTATTTTTATTTGAACGACTGTTGCATAAATGTCGTTATCTTTTGTAGGTGCATCCGAATGCACCGTGTCAATGACAATTTCGCTTAGATTGCGAGTGTAATGGACTAATCCAAAAAAAAAGTACCCTCCGATTAGCTCTAATCGATGATCGGTTTGGATCCTATCAGAGGGAACTTTTCTTCATTGCCATAGATTTCATATTCGAAATTCGAATACGAAACAAAAAAAAACTTCAAGTCGATTTACTGCAGGCTCAGTATCACAACGGTGATTTGTGATCGATTTAACAATGTGATTTAGTAATGAGCGGAACCCGGTTGTAACCGACGAGCAACTCAGCAACATCAAGAATTTCTTTTCATTAATCAAAGCGATGTCGTCAGGAGGATGTTATTAAATAAACGTATTCACTTACCGTAGAGCTTGTCATTTGACGTTGCTTTGATTCGAACAATGCCGCTCAACCCAAAAAAAAATACCCTCCGAGAGGCTTCAATTCAATAATGGATCAGCCTTTACGAGGGTATTATTTTTCTTGCATTAGATTTTTCATTTTCTTCGTAATTATCATTTTTTTCGTAATTAAAACTTTCGAAGAGCTTAGAACACTTTTTGCTGCGTGTGTAACTTCAAATCCACTCATTGCTCCGCAGAGTATGATCTTCGACATTTTTTTCCAATTCTTAGTCACCACTGTCACCGATACGTAAATCGTCCATACCGCGAACGTAAAGCGATAACGAAAAAAAGTTTACACCACATAACCTCGCACGTCACAGTCGGGTACAATGACACGACCAGAGGAGGCGAACCGATCGCTTCGATCTGGCGTGAAATCAGACGGCGTGTCTGCTGTGACGAGGCATGTAGTTTCCCACTCTTGAGGCGCCCTTTTGCTGTCGCTGTGACCTACTTTCGCTGCGCTGCGATTGGTCGGCTTAAAACGTTAATAACTCGAACAATTGTTGTCCGATTAATTTTTGCCAGAGGACTTTTTTATTCAGCGCGACGTCACCTATCCGACAATTACCGATCGGCTAGAGGATACGTTCCACCCTGTATATAATATCTTTATTATGCACGCATACAGAAAACAATTGTTTCATGGCGCAGGGTAGTTCCGATTTTACACAGTTATAAGAGATCTTAATATTAACTTACACTTATTCAAGTAAACATTAGCTTTAGTAATAATGGTATTTTAGTCGTTCAGAATAGCGGATCTGATCTTAAAGCAATTTATCACGTAGTAATATATACTCTTTAACGATTGGATATCTTTTCGGTTTAGTAGTGAGATTAAATTTTCAATTGCCAGCATGTCTGGGCCGAAGTGTGGGAATAGGTGATGCTCGCGCATCGAAATATAAACTGTGCAATGCAATAACATGTGCTCCAGAGACTCTACTTCATTTAAGTTACAGATAGTGCATAATTGCGTAGGATCGATCCGATATGCAAGGTTGCCAATTTTAATACTACGCGCGTGCCATGAGGCTAATCTAATTTGAATCTTAGTTCTGACTAGGTCGATTTGCCCCCGTGGTGGGTAGAAGCATAAAAAGCTGTCTTGCAGAGAGCGAGGCAGAGGCAATTGACAAGCTGACGATTGGTGGTATTTTTCTAAGTCTGCCTGTGCCAGCCGTTGTTCAAAATTCTTTAAAACTTCTTCAGAGTTTAGGATCCAATATTCAGCGTTTAGGTTGTTCAGTAGCCCGGTACTGTTTTCTTGTCCTAGTATATCCGTCAGCTGTGTTACCCAGTTGTACTGGCTTTTGGTAGGACCCGTATTGTGGAGTTGAACTAGTCTCAGTAGGCTAATTTTGGGAAATCTGGCGTCATCCATCTTCAGAATTTTTATGACTCGCGTAAAAAAAAAGAATATGGGATTGATTCTCGCCGAGTTTCTCGGCGTATCTCGCCGAGTATATCGCCGAGTATCGCGCCGTATCTCGCCGAGTAATTCGCCGAGAATAGTGCTCTGTGCTCAGGCCAATATTCTTTTGGCAGCCTCTGAGAAGCTCGGTGAACCGTTCCCAGCTTCTTACCGCGATTGTCGTGAAAGCCTCTGACGAGCTTGGAGAACCGTTCCCAGCTTCTTACCGCGATTGTTGTAAAACCCATCTAGAAGCTTGGGGAAACGTTCCCAGCTTCTTATCGCGATTGTCGCGAAATCCATTGGGACGCTTGGGAAACGGTTCCCAGCGTCTTACCGCGATTGTTGTGGAACCCATTGTGAAGCTTGGAGAACCGTTTCCAGTATCCTACCACGATTGTCGTCACACCCATTGAGAAGCTTGGAGAATCGAACCCAGCTTTTTTACCGCGATAATTATGAAACCATGTGTAAATAAAAGAAGAAGAAAAAGTAAATTTTGACAAATGGAAGGAAAAAATAAAAAACGAAGAAATATGCTTAAAAACAATTTTTTCCGGTGGATATGAGTTCCTCGAGCAAAGTTAGGCGCTATAATCCATCATTGGCGGTTGAATTTCGTTTATGGTCTCAAAAATATTGTGGCGCACTGGAGAAATCTTGGATAGACAAATAAAAATATATATGTGAGATATGTCCAATAGTTTCCAATATGTTTGGGACTTACTCCAATTTCGACCGCCAATAACATACAGTAGCATTTAACTTTGCTCGGGGAATTCATATCTGCCGAAAAAAATTGGATTCGGGCATTTTTCTTCGTTTTTCAAATTTTCCTTCCATTCGTCAAAATCTACTTTTTGTTATCCTTTCATTCACACATGATTTCACGACAATCGTGGTAACAAGCTGGAAACGGTTCTCCAAGCTTTTCAGACGCATTCACGACAATCGTGGTAAGAAGCTGCGAACGGTTCTCCAAACTTCTCAGACGCTTTCGTAACAGACGCGGTTAGAATCTGGGAACGATCCTCCAAGCTTCTCAGACGCTTTCACGACAATCGCGGTAGGAAGATTTGACAGGTTCTCCGAGCTTTTCAATGGGTTTCACGACAATCGCGGTGAGAAGCTGGGAACGGTTCTCCAAGCTTCTTAGACGCTGCCAAGAGAATATTGGCCTGAACACAGTGCACTATTCTCGGCGAATTACTCGGCGAGATACGGCGCGATACTCGGCGAAATACTCGGCGAGAATCAATCCCATATTCTTTTTTTTTACGCGGGGCGTTACTCTGTTCATTATAGCAATTAATAGACTAATCGAAACAATCGAATGGCGAGTTAATAAATGTGCGTACGTCGACGACTTAATTATTTTCGTAAGTGGGAAGGAAGTGTCAACAATTACATATCGGTTACAAAAATCCATAGACGAATTAGATAGAATAGCGACCCGCAACGGATTTCGATTCTCGGTGACAAAAACAAAATGCATCCAATTTACGCGGTCCCGCTCGTCATATGAAAAACCGAAACTAAGCCTTCGAGGACAAACAATTACACCCGTAGAAGAAGCCCGGTTTTTAGGAATGGTTTTCGACAAGAATCTTAATTGGAAATCCCATATAAAAGAAACAATCATAAAATGTCAGAAATCACTGAACATCATAAGATGCCTATCCAACATAAATTGGGGATCAGACCGAACCACACTTATCACAATATATAGGCCTTATATAGGGCACTCATTTTATCGAAACTAGAATATGGAGCGATCGTGTATGGTTCGGCCAGGAAAACGACTATTCGAAAACTCGATTCGATTCACCGTAGCGGTCTACGAATGGCTATTGGCGCATTCCGAACTAGTCCAACGACGAGCGTATGCTGTGATGCAGGATTATATCCTCTGTACATAAGACGCACGGAAACAGAAATCAGATATGCCGGAAATCTTAGAGCTAAAAGTAATCACCTAAACTATCCAATAGTCGCAAGTACACCACTATGGGAAAAGTATACACGACAGCCAACGGCAACACAGCCACTGAATATACGTGTTAGAGAGAAACTTAATAGTAGCAACATTACTTTCTTTCAAGTACACGAACATGGCTTCAATAAATTCCCGGCGTAGCTCATACAAAACGCTGAGTGTAGTATAGAATTGGCACAGCACAAAAAAGAAGACACTCCAGTTGCAATGTACGCTTCCGAATTCCGAAGTCTCATTAGCCAATATGAGAACGCAGTGACTATCTTCACTGACGGATCCAAAAGTGAACTTGGAGTAGGAAGTGCCTTAGTAAATGATGATAAAATACACAAATGGAGACATCTACAATCCACCAGCATTTACACCGCTGAACTATCTGGCATACATCGAGCACTGAAATTCGTTTTGGAAGATGAGAAGCAGAAACAAACTGCACTCATATGCTCCGATTCACTGAGCGCTATCTGTTCTACAGCTAAAAAAATTTCATATGACCCACTCGTTCAAAAGATAATTGACGACTTATGGCAGTGGCAGGAAAAAAATCAAAGAGTGATATTTATATGGACGCCAGGTCATGTAGGAATAAAAGGAAACACTGACGCGGATAAAGCAGCAAAGGAGACAGCCGTAGATAAGAACATCGATATAGAAAAAGCAAGACCGGCAGACTTAATTCTGGAAATAAAAGCTGCTATGAAACAGTCCTGGCAATCTGATTGGGACAACAAAGAATTAAAACTAAAAGAAATAAAGCCAGAGGTTGGAACATGGCTAATGCCGCGGTCACTACCGAGAAGACAAACGGTAGCATTGATAAGGTTAAGAATAGGGCACACGCGGTTGACACACTCATACCTGTTCAAATCCGAAAATCCGCCAATGTGTGATCTATGCAAATCCGAAATGACGGCGAAACATTTACTTGAAACGTGCCTCAAGTATGTATGAAAGCGAAAGAAAACGCACAAAAATGGGAAAACAATTATTAAATATAATCGGACCGAACATGTCGGATATACACAAAGTCATACAGTTTTGTAAGAATACAAAACTTCTTAGCAGTCTATGAAATTATAAATATGTAAAAAGAAATAAGGAAAAAATGATCGATCAAAATTAGAAACTCAAAGTGAAATAAACAGAAACAAGTAGTAAAGTGCAAAAACAACAAACAATTCGAATGCGACCAATGACCAAAAGCATTCGACGTCGCTCAATAATAAAAAAAAAAAAGAAACCGTAGTATCAAATAAAAACGGTGTAGCATGTTTGATGGCATTAATACCAACGATGAGGACATAGAGCTGACTGTTCCGGCAGTGACCTTAGAGGCGTTCAAGCTCTATGATCCAAACCCGAGGTACGACACGAGAGACGGTGAGCATCCTGGTGAAATACTTAGCGTACAAGACCCGGGCTGTTCTACCGTCGATCAATCGATCGTTAATCAGCAGGACATAGAGCTGACTGTTCCGGCAGTGACCTTAGAGGCGTTCAAGCTCTATGATCCAAACCCGAGGTACGACACGAGAGACGGTGAGCATCCTGGTGAAATACTTAGCGTACAAGACCCGGGCTGTTCTACCGTCGATCAATCGATCGTTAATCAGCAGGACATAGAGCTGACTGTTCCGGCAGTGACCTTAGAGGCGTTCAAGCTCTATGATCCAAACCCGAGGTACGACACGAGAGACGGTGAGCATCCTGGTGAAATACTTAGCGTACAAGACCCGGGCTGTTCTACCGTCGATCAATCGATCGTTAATCAGCAGGACATAGAGCTGACTGTTCCGGCAGTGACCTTAGAGGCGTTCAAGCTCTATGATCCAAACCCGAGGTACGACACGAGAGACGGTGAGCATCCTGGTGAAATACTTAGCGTACAAGACCCGGGCTGTTCTACCGTCGATCAATCGATCGTTAATCAGCAGGACATAGAGCTGACTGTTCCGGCAGTGACCTTAGAGGCGTTCAAGCTCTATGATCCAAACCCGAGGTACGACACGAGAGACGGTGAGCATCCTGGTGAAATACTTAGCGTACAAGACCCGGGCTGTTCTACCGTCGATCAATCGATCGTTAATCATCAGCACACTTGTAATGTTTTTCGAATCGGAACTGAATCCGCGAAACGAGTAAAGGATTTATTACGCCTCAACGACTTAAACGAAGAGGAGCGGGTAAATATCGAGAAACTGATCGACGAGAATGTTGATCTATTTCACATTCCGGGAAAATTTTTAGAACATACAAACGCGATTGAACATAAAATTTCCACGACAGACGACCAACCGGTCTTCACGCGACAATATAGATTTCCTCCCGCGCATAAGGATGAAATTGCAAAACAAGTCGGAGAACTTATCGCGGGCAAAATAATAGGGCCTTCTGACTCCTCGTATAGCTCGCCGCTTTGGATCGTGCCGAAAAAGGCCCATTTACAGGGGAAGCAACGGTGGAGAATGGTTATCGATTATCGAAACCTAAATGAAAAAACTATCGAAGACGCGTATCCACTCCTAAATATAAACGAGATCCTTGATCAATTGGGAAGCGCGAAATATTTTTCTGTATTCGACCTCGCAAGCGGCTTTCATCAGATTCGCATGCATCCCGAGGACGCTCCGAAAACAGCGTTCTCAACGCCTTTCGGGCATTATCAATTCAATCGCATGCCATTTGGGCTTAAAAACGCACCAGCGACCTTTCAGCGTTTGATGGACCGCGTATTGTGGGGCCTGCAGGGCAACGAGCTATTTGTGTATCTCGACGATATTGTGATCTACGCCAGCTCGTTGCAGGAACACGAAATAAGATTCAGAAAGTTGGCAGATCGATTGCGGAAAACTAACCTAAAATTACAACCTGACAAGTGCGAGTTTCTTCGAAAGGAAGTCGCATACTTGGGGCACGTTATAAGTGAGAACGGTGTTAAACCGGATCCGAAAAAAATCGAATCGTTGAAAAAGTATCCGCGACCGACTAGTGCAAAGAAAATCAAGCAATTCCTCGGTCTAGCGGGATATTACCGCCGATTTGCAGAAAAATTTTCCGCAATCGCTAGGCCTCTGACACAATTGCTAAAAAAGGATACGATATTTAAATGGACACAGAAACAGGAAGATGCTTTCATCACGCTAAGAGAAGCATTATGTAAGGAACTGGTGTTACTATGCCCGGATTTTACCCGACCTTTTGTCATAACGACCGATGCGTCGAACGTAGCAATAGGTGGCATTCTCAGCCAAGGGAAATTCGGTAGCGACAAACCAATCCCATACGCATCGCGTACTTTGTCAAGAGTGGAAATGAATTATTCTACAATCGAAAAGGAACTCCTAGCTATTGTATATTGAGTGGGTCATTTTAGACCTTACGTATACGGCCGAGAGTTCACGCTCGTGACCGACCACAAACCGTTAGTTTGGCTCGACTCTGTAAATGATCCCGCGAACAGACTAGTTCATTGGCGCTTAAAACTCGCGAACTATGAGTATAAAATAATTTACAAGCCAGGACGAGTAAATAGTAATGCCGATGCTCTATCGCGCGACCCGCCAGACGAAGCGATAGGAAAATCGAACCCGGAAAAATCAGTATTAGTCGTAATGCCGATACGATTTCGAACAAAGGTGGATCCGTCCGACTCGGATTCGGACGAGGTTCCTCGTAAAAAACGGAAAGAAAACACGCCGGAGCCCGATACTGACTCTGATGAAATATTTCCGATAAAAAGAACGTTAGAACAGCGTTCAGACTCAGATTCCGATATAATTTTCCAGGCTAAGCCGAAAAGGAAACCGAAAATATCTGAGCTGTCAGACGAACCGAAATCAGAAAAATCAGTTAGTATACCGAAACGAGACGAATCATCGAGTGAGCCAGTGACGTTAGCCGGCCACGATTCCGAAAATCCAGTAGACGACTCGAGCGATATTTCAGATATTTTCGAAGTTCCGAAGGATTCACCAAATAACGAATACAGTGATTCATCCGAACAACCTGAAAATCCTAAGTCTTCGGGCGATAGGGAAAATACCGTCTAGGCATCGGAAATTCGAACAAAGCGAACTCGTGATTCGGAATCAGATTCTAGTATAATATCAATGAGTAAAACGAAACCGAGAGAACCCGACGAACCTCAACAGCCAGCCGATAATTCTTTGAGTAACGGGTCTGAAACACCTGTGTGAACCTGGAACCCGGTTTTGGAAAGTCGATTTTTTTTAAATTGTATTCGTTTGTACTCCGTACGTACTGGTTTGTACCACCTTTTTTTTCGTTTGTACCTTAAGGGGTTAAAAGATACAGGGGGTCCAAAAAATGCTGTTGTACCCCGAGTACGCCGGTTGTTGTCGCAAGGTGCATTGCGCAACAACCGAGGTATGCGAGCAGCGGGCGAGCCGAGCGCGAATGTAATTACCGAAATCGAGCGCATCGCGGGCGATTGAGCAATCGACGCATCGAGCGATTCTCGATCGCGGATAAGTAGAGCAGCGCGTCAGCAGTTTAAGTAGCGCGGAGCCTCCATATTCCGTGGACGTACGGAATCTGGAGCGACGGAAAATAAACAGTAAACAATGAAAAGCGGAGTTTTAAGAAATAATGTTTTGTCTAATAAATAATGCTGATGCTCTCGCTCGATATATAATGATACGCGAGCGAGCATTCGACAGTCTGGTTTTTGACTCGAGAAACTGTGCGTCTGGTCCCAGGGATTCGGTATTGGAATCCAAAAGGTAACATAGAGTGTTCCGGGCAAGGGAACGTATTAAGCGGCACTGGCGGGTGAGGGTCGGACCTGGATCCCGAGTGCGGAATTAAGTCTTAAAGTTGACTTGTGAAGTAACTTTGTAAAGTTGTGTGCAAAAGAGGCAAATTGTAAAGTGAAATTGTTTAATACTCTGTTCTCTATTTCGTCAATAAATTGTTATTGTGCCTACGAGTTGTAGTCCTCACTGGGGTTCTAACCCCTCACTGGTAACATCCCAAAATCTTCGGAGATAATATCTCATCCGCCGAGCACGGACTGATCACCCGGGCTCCGGCGGTACAACAATGCACAGAACCCAGTTTTGAGCTAGAGCATTTTTTCTAGCGTCATTCGATAGAGAATCGTTAGTACCCGTTTGTACCACCTTTTTTTTCGTTTGTACCTTAAGGGGTTCCGAGATACAATCGATAAAAAAAAAAAATTGTATTTTGGGAATTTTTAAAGATAATCGAAATCTGTGAACGGGGTTTGATTCAGAATCGTTAATACCCGTTTGTACCACCTTTTTTTTCGTTTGTACCTTAAGGGGGTCCGAGGTACAATCGATTGTAAAAAAAAAGTTTGTATTTTGGACAATTTTCAAGAGACTCGAAATCTGCAAGCGGGGTTCGATTCAGAATCGTTAGTACCCGTTTGTACCACCGAGACATTTGTTTGTACCTTAAAGGGGTCCGAGGAACAATCGATTGTAAAAAAAAAAGGTTTGTATTTTGGACACTTTTCAAGATACTCGAAATCTGCAAGCGGGGTTCGATTCAGAATCGTTAGTACCCGTTTGTACCATCGGGACATTTGTTTGTACCTTAAGGGCGTCCGAGGTACAATCGATTGTAAAAAAAAAGTTTGTATTTTGGACAATTTTCAAGATACTCGAAATCTGCAAGCGGGGTTCGATTCAGAATCGTTAGTACCCGTTTGTACCACCGAGACATTCGTTTGTACCTTAAGGGCGTCCGAGGTACAATCGATTGTAAAAAAAAAGTTTGTATTTTGGGCAATTTTCAAGATACTCGAAATCTGCAAGCGGGGTTCGATTCAGAATCGTTAGTACTCGTTTGTACCACCGAGCCATTCGTTTGTACCTTAAATGGGTCCGAGGTACAATCGATTGTGAAAAAAAAAGTTTGTATTTTGGACAATTTTCAAGAGACTCGAAATCTGCAAGCGGGGTTCAATTCAGAATCGTTAGTACCCGTTTGTACCATCGTGACATTCGCTTGTACCTTAAGGGCGTCCGAGGTACAATCGATTGTAAAAAAAAAGTTTGTATTTTGGACAATTTTCAAGATACTCGAAATCTGCAAGCGGGGTTCGATTCAGAATCGTTAGTACCCGTTTGTACCATCGTGACATTCGTTTGTACCTTAAGGGCGTCCGAGGTACAATCGATTGTAAAAAAAAAAGTTTGTATTTTGGACACTTTTCAAGATACTCGAATTCTGCAAGCGGGGTTCGATTCAGAATCGTTAGTACCCGCTTGTACCATCGAGACATTCGTTTGTACCTTAAGGGCGTCCGAGGTACAATCGATTGTAAAAAAAGAAAGTTTGTATTTTGGACAATTTTCAAGAGACTCGAAATCTGCAAGCGGGGTTCGATTCAAAATCGTTAGTACCCGTTTGTACCATCGTGACATTCGCTTGTACCTTAAGGGCGTCCGAGGTACAATCGATTGTAAAAAAAAAGGTTTGTATTTTAGACACTTTTCAAGATACTCGAAATCTGCAAGCGGGGTTCGATTCAGAATCGTTTCGTAGGTGTTTCGATGCACAGCAGCGACTTATACAAGAAATAAAAACCGGTGGAAACACTGATGAGTGGGTGCAAAAACCGAAACGGCGAGACCAATGTAAATTAAGCGGCGAAAGCGAAGGTTCGAGAATTCTCAGTCTGAAGATACGAACGTCGATGATGCGGAAAATGACGAGGTTGATGCCTACAACGCGGATTCCGATGATCCAGAAGTAATTGGAAAAGTTTGCAATTTTTTGAGGGAAATCGAAAAAGATTGCAAATTGCACTCGAAATCGGGTACTAGAAAAAATCCGTACTGGTGCCCGAGTTTTGCAACAAATCTTCTCCGAATATGTAGGCATTTTCCGCTGTGGACAACGATACTGGCACCAAACGGAGACGTTGCAACTTCATCGCGAAGCGAAGAATATTTCCGCGAACTAAAGAGCCTTGTCCTAAATGGTGCATGAAAAATACGAATCGACAAATTTTTAGTCGCGCACATTCGATCGCTTTCGGGGACAGAAAAGCTTGCAGAGGGAGAACGACAACGTTTAACCGCGGCATGCGAAAAAAGAAAAACGCAGTGTGAAGTTACACACGTCACTTGCGAGAAAACAAGCCCAGCCGAACTATCAGAGACCGCTCCAAACGGTAGTACATCTGAATCGTACAGGATGGTTCAGTGGGCAAGAGGTCTGACGGTACTCGATGATCGGAGTGAAGTCGAATGCTCGATCGCGATCAACTCGCCATCGCCCAAACGTGGAAAATACGATACCGGCAAAAGCAAATCACATGCGGAGATTATGATTACGGACGAAACAACGACGAATAACAATCGCGAAAAGGCAGATTTCACGTTTTTACGTGAAGAAGAAGACTGGATGGGGAAAAATCGCTCAAAGCAAAATAATGAGCCGTACACGGATTGCTGCCTCAGACTCCGACGAAGAAAAAAATAATGTTGATCGTGAACCAGCACTCGAACCTCTGGCTTCCAAAAACGTTTCGGTTTTGGACAAAAAGCAAGATAACGAAGAAAAAAAAAAGCCAACACAGAAGCGTGGCAAATACCTAAGACCATGTCCGAACATAAAGAACGTATTAAAAAATCCGAACATGAACACAACTTTACCGTTGCTAAAAAATGGTCAGCTCGTAGGGCCTTGCCGCCTGGCGGGAAAAAACGTGCGATTGCACAATACATGTCCGTTCGATACCCTTCCCTTGTACAATCCGTGTTGGCTGGATATCGAATGGAGTAGCTACCAAAATTACGTAGATGGGACGGAAAACAAATTGTACGACTTCGTAAAATCTCTGTCCGCAATTGGAGCATCGGCGAAAATCTATGCAGAGAGGGCCAATCTACTGAAGGGTATTTTTGACATTCGAGCTTCGAGGATGGATTGTAAACGCAACATCGAGCAGATGATCAACGACTTTCTAACCGAAGAACCCTCCTATACATTTTCAGATACATGCCGTGATTGCGAGTTTACGAACAAACAAACTCTTGTTATGGTTCATGCTTATGGAAAAGCTTTTTATGAACACGGCATGAATGTATTGGAAGGTTTCATAAACGAGAAAATTTCGAAAGTACGCAGTGACGCGTGCCGAGGATGCGGAAGTAAAAACACATCGCTAGAAATTACCGTCGGACAACATGTGTTTGTCAATCTTGATTGTTTATTGTATCCGCATGTCGCAGAAGGCGCCGGATATAACGATTGGGATGGCTTGCATACAATCTCCCAAATGCCTTTGAGAGTGTTAATCCAAGGTTGTAATTATACGCTAATTTCCGTCATCGAGTACGTTGGCGAGTTGGATCCGGAAAAGACGGGGCATTATATTGCGTACATTCATCGACTAAGCGGCAGGTGGGAAGTTCACAATGATTTATGCCAGGACGCGAAGCCAATTGTGGCTACGTCGAGAAATTTGCTCCAAAGAAGGAAACTGGCGATGCTCATGTACATAAAAACTATATAGATATAAGGCGTATTAGAATAAAAGCCACGGAAGTGAGATTCAAGGGGAACTCTCTGATAATCAAGCACCCCGAAAAACAGCATGTGTAAAAGAACGTGCATGTAATGTAAATATGTAAATATGTGGGGAGTTTGAGTTAAACTGCGAAGTGAGAGGCAAGGGGAACTCACTGATAATCAAGCACCCCGGAAAACAGCATGTGTAAAAGAACGTGCATGTAATGTAAATATGTAAATATGTGAAGAGTTTGAGTTAAACTGCGAATGAGAGGCAAGGGGAACTCACTGATAATCAAGCACCCCGGAAAACAGCATGTGTAAAAGAACGTGCCTGTAATGTAAATATGTAAATATGTGAGGAATATGAGTTAAACTGCGAATGAGAGGCAAGGGGAACTCACTGATAATCAAGCACCCAGAGAAACAGCATGTGTAAAAGAACGTGCATGTAATGTACATATGTAAATATGTAAATATGTGAGGAGTTTTAGTTAAACTGCGAAGTGAGAGGCAAGGGGAAACGCACGCACGCACGCACGCACGCACGCACGCACGCACGCACGCACGCACGCACGCACGCACGCACGCACGCACGCACGCACGCACGCACGCACACACACACACACACACACACACACACACACACACACACACACACACACACACACACACACACACACACACACACACACCACAGGGGGAAACTGACCCCTACGTGGCGCGTCCCCAGGTGGCGGATAGGGGAACGCTCTCTAGATATAGAGGGTAGGAGGCAATTGAAACACCTCCCGCGGACCAACAGTGGGGAGTAAACCTCGTCAACAAATCAGGATGGCAGGACGACAGGAAAAAACGATTACGGTGCAGGGGTTCGGATCCCCAGTACCGGCGTCCGTCGGGGGTGAGCAAGCGGGCCCCGGGACGTCGTCATCTAACGACCGCAGTACTTAACTAACAGAGGTTGGTCACTCGGCCTCTGTAGCATCTAATGCAACAAGTGACACAGGTGGCGAGAGCGTGACGCAGAATGCCCAAGAGGCTTTTCAGCGCCTAAGAAAAGAACTTGAGTCCCTGGTGGGGTTCATCTTGGAGAAGAAGAACCTCCACACAGAGCTCAAGGTCAAGGCACGGGGCACGCTAAGGGCGATGAAAGAGTTTGCGGCGGCGCGGCCCGCTGCAACCCCAGCCCGGGAAGCACGACCGTGCAAAGAGGGGTCGAGCCAAACCTCGCCTCTCTTTCGCACCGACCGGGCGCCCCACGGAGAACTGGACCACGAGCGCCCCTCACTGCCTCGGTCTCCGCCGGCGAGGAAGAAGAGGAAGAAGAAGAAGAGAGAGGCGACGCCCCAGAGGGATCCGGCCCGGCCAGCTGAAGCCAGTCAGCAGCCAGTGGCCCAGCCGAAAGGCCCCGACTGGGTAACAGTCGTCAAACGGGGCAAGAAGAAACGGCAACAGCAGCCGTTATCAATAGAAGAGGCCGGCAGGCGCGACCAAAGGCAGGCAAAGCCCAAGGTCTTGCTTAGACCCCCCCGTCCTGATGCGATCCACATCAAGGCCACGGGTGAGGTGTCGTATGCCGCAATACTCCGGCAAGTACGAGCCGCACCGGATCTCAAAGCTCTGGGCGATAGGGTAACCCGCATCAGGCGGACCCGAGGGGGGGAATTACTCCTGGAGCTGGGGAAGCCTGGTGTAGAGACCCCAGTGCTACAGGCTGTGGTCTCGGCCACCCTAGTAGAGTCGGCGGCTGTTCAGACGCTGACTCATAGGGAAGTCCTGGTCATCAAGGACATGGACGAGGCCACAACCATAGAAGAGGTGGCACAGGCCATCACTGCGGCGATTGGGCCAGGAGCGGTGACCCCTGAGGATATTAAACTCAGGGACTCCTACAGTGGCACCCAGGCGGCTAGCGTCCTGCTTCCCGCTGCAGCAGCAAAAGAGTTGTTGCAAAGCGGAAGGCTCAGGATTGGATGGGTGAATTGCCGGGTTCGGCCGCGCCAAACATCCTCCCGTTGCTTCAGGTGTCACAACAATGGACATCTGGCGAGGGACTGTGAGAGCGAGGTCGACCGGTCGTCGCAGTGCTTCCGGTGTGGCAAAGAGGGTCACAGGGCTGTGGACTGCACAGTCAAGCGACAGGCAGTGCAGGAGGTTGGGGCATCGACCAGCAATGGCTAAGGTGCTTCAAATAAACCTGAACCACTGTGCTGTGGCCCAGGACCTGCTGTTCCAGCTGGTCAGGGAAGAGAAGGCCGACGTAGTCATCGTCAACGAGGAGTACAGGGATCTCAGTGAACCAAACTGGGTACGGGACTCGACCGGCAAGGCGGCCATCTGGGTATGTGGAAACCTCCATATATCCAAAAAGATATCCGCCCCTCGGCCTGGTTTCACTTGGGTGGAGGTGGCTGGTATAAGAATATACAGCTGCTACCTTCCACCCAGTGCTACCACCGACGAATACCTGAGATCCCTGGATGCCATCGTCGACAGTGCAAGGACCTCCAGATTGCCGGTCGTCATCGGAGGGGACTTTAACGTATGGGCGACGGAATGGGGCAGCGCGAGTACCAACCACCGCGGTCGCGCCCTCCTCGAGGCCTTCGCGATACTGGAGCTGGAGATCGCTAACACGGGGTCCAAACCAACCTTCTCGAAGGGTGGCAGGACCTCCGTTATCGACCTGACCTTCATCGATCCTAGATTGATGAGGGAAGGGCTCGACTGGAAAGTTAGCGATCGGTACACGGGCAGCGACCACCACGCCCTGGTATACCAGCTCCAGCTGACCAGCAGGAAAGCAGGGGCGTCGTGCAGACGCAAAAAAGAGAGATGGGCACCCGCCACCTTCGACCGGGATATGTTCCTCTGCATGCTAGAGGGAGCGACAGTGCAGGGAACGCCCGAGGAACGAGCTCGAAGCCTCTCGCAAACCATCACAGCGGCCTGCGATGCCTCCATGGCCGCGAAGTCCAACCCTCGCGGCCGTCCACCAGTATATTGGTGGAACGAGGACATCGTAGAGATTCGCCGAGAGTGCTTCCGAGCTCGTAGGCTGCACCAAAGAGCTGTGAATAGACCGCAATACCAGCAACTGGCTGCGGCCTATGAAGCAGTGCGGAAACGCCTCAAGGCTGCCATCAAGGCCGCCAAGCGAAAGTGCTGGCTGGACTTCTGCGAGGAAGTGGACAGTGACCCCTGGGGCCGACCGTACAAAACGGTCATGAACAAGATCAAGCCCAGGGGTGCCACCGCTCCAACTTGTCCAACCCTCCTCGACAGGGTCGTCCGACACCTGTTCCCGGAACACCAGAAACGGCGTGCCGAGACTGGCCTGATGGCAGACGATGGTGCAGCCGAGACGCCAGACGTTACGGAAGACGAACTGAAGATGGCTGCCAGCAAGATCACCATCCGCAAGGCCCCAGGGTTGGATGGGGTCCCTGGCCTGGCCGTAAAGACCGCTGCGCTGAATGCTCCCGATATTTTCGGGAATACATTCAGCGGATGTCTTCGCGAAGGATGCTTCCCGCCACAGTGGAAGGTACAGAGGTTGGTCCTTCTGTCCAAGGGAAACAAACCCCCGGACGAACCTTCCTCGTACCGACCGCTGTGCATGCTAGACATAACCGGGAAGCTATTCGAACGAGTCATATGTGCCAGGCTAGAGGCAGCCATACAGGGAGCTGGAGACCTGTCTGAAAACCAGTTCGGCTTTCGTAAGGGTCGCTCAACAGTGGACGCTATTGGCCGGGTTGTGGCGCTAGCCACGGACGCCATCAGTGGCAGCCGGTGTACAAAGCGCATGTGTGCCATCATCGCTTTGGACATCCGGAACGCATTCAACTCGGCCAGGTGGGACAAGATCTTGCTGGCCCTGCAAGATCTCAAGGTGCCGCTCTACCTGCGAAGAGTCATCTCGAGCTACCTGACGGACCGGACCCTGCTTTACGACACCGACGACGGCACGCATTCCTATAACATCACAGGAGGCGTGCCACAGGGTTCGGTCCTAGGGCCCCTCCTCTGGAACGTCTTGTACGATGGCCTGCTTCGGCAGCCGCTTCCAGACGGGGTATCGATGGTGGCCTTTGCGGACGACGTCGCCCTCGTCGTCGTTGGGAAAACCATCGATGAGGTGCAACACCTCGGAGATGACTCAATCGAGGTAGTAGCCGACTGGTTGAGCGACCATGGGCTGAGTCTGGCGGACGAGAAGACGGAGGCGGTGCTCATCCCTCGGACGAAGAAGAGGGCATACGCTACATTCACGGTCGGTCTTAGCAAGATCAAGACCCAACATCGGGGGACCGAAGGAGCCGCGACGTTTCCTTCTTTCCTCCGTTGTGAGCTCCGTAATTCTCTACGGGGCTCCGATTTGGGCTGGTGCCTTGAACACCCATCCGAGTTACGGAGCCACGTGCCGACGGGCCTACCGGACTGTCGCGCTAAGGGTGGCCCGAGCGTATCGAACCGTGTCTGACATAGCTCTCTCGGTGATCGCAGGATTGCCCCCTATTGATCTACTGGCAGCCGAGAGGGCCAGGATGTACCGTGAGCGTAGGCGTACTGATGCTGATGGCATCGATCAAGAGCGTGGGGATGATCGATGGTCCAGCATCACCTTCGAAGAATGGCAGCGGAGATGGGATTCAGCAGGCGAGGGTCGGTGGACCCACCGTGTGATTCCTAATGTGAGAGCGTGGGCGAGCAGGCAGGGTGGACTTACAACTTTCCACCTGACCCAGGTACTCACCGGGCACGGGTGCTTCCGCAGCTATCTACATCGCATTCGCGTGTACGATGGCGCGGAATGTCCGGTGTGTCCTGGGATCGACGAGGACGTGGAACACGTGCTCTTCCATTGCCCGAGATTCGCCGAGGACCGGGAGCGATTCCGAGCGTCATGGGGAGGATCCATGACACCGGAAGGCATGGGAAGGTGCCTGCTCGGCTCACAGGATGGTTGGGACGCGGTGGTTACCCTCGCCACGTCCATTGTGGAGAAGCTGAATTCCATCAGGAAGATGGAAGAGCGAAGAGCCAGACGCGCTTAAATTCCGAGTGCGTGCCAGAAGGGCCGTCTGAGGCGTAGACTGCCCCTCGCGAAGTAAAGCCTTTTGGGCGGTTTCCGCGGGGGGGATTACAGTCGAGAGGAGGAATGTTTTAGTGGGTATTGCCAGGAATGGCCGAGTCCCACATAACCCACTCGGGTATGCGTAAATGCATTTTCAAACCTCCTCGATAAAATAAAAAAAAAAAAAAAAAAAAAACACACACACACACACACACACACACACACACAGAGGGGAGGATGTTGGCAGCCTGCTCGTGGCCCACCCTGTATACGCTTAGGATACGTAACTAATCGCCAACTACAACTTATGCAAATACAGAATCATATTTCCTTACCGATCTATTATCTATTACAGTACTCAACAGATAATCACGGCCACTGTGTATCCGCTATTCGACGCGCTAAAATACAAATTGTCTTCGTCGTTCGACCGGGTACTAACGATACTCTGAAACAAACCCCGCTCACAGATTTGCGATTATCTTGAAAAATGTCCCATTTACACGTTCTTGACTTTTTTTTGTATCTCGAAACCCCTTACGGTACAAACAAATGTCTCGGTGGTACAAACGGGTACTAACGATGCTGAATCGAACCCCGCTTGCAGATTTCGAGTATCTTGAAAATTGTCCAAAATACAAACTTTTTTTTTACAATCGATTGTACCTGGGACCCACTTAAGGTACAAACGAATGTCTAGGTGGTACAAACGAGTACGAACGAATCTGAATCGAACCCCGCTTGCAGATTTCGAGTATCTTGAAAAGTGTCCAAAATACAAACTTTTTTTTTTTACAATCGATTGTACCTCGGACCCTCTCAAGGTACAAACGAATGTCTCGGTGGTACTAACGAGTACAAACGGTTCTGAATCGAACCCCGCTTGCAGATTTCGTGTATCTTGTGTTATGCCGCAAAAAGGGCATATTCAAAATTCGAGCGATAAAACGAAGAGTCGAAATATTCTATGCGAATATTTCGAGCGAAGTCCAATCGAGCGATTAAAAGCGAGCAACGAACTCGCAAGAATGTGCAAACGCAGCAAAGGCGAATGAACTCGCACTCCGATGCACGCAGCAACGAAAAGTGCGAACGCATACGGAAGCGCGAGCGCAGCAAGAGGTAATCGCCGGGCTCTTCCGCGATTGCGAAAAATGCGAATATTTCGATTCACAGTCCCCGACTGCGAATCGAACACCAATCAGTCTAATTCCATCGACCGAACTGAGAGGTTGTCTCCGAAGAGACAACGTAGACTCCCCACCAAACACAGATTTATAACGTTGATATATCAATTACGTAACACAAAATAACACGTTATGTAAAGATAAGATCACTGGTGATGCACCAGGGATAAATTATTTCTCGCTTTAGAGGGTCCCAGGATATATACAAATTGACGGCTCAGTTATGTAATATAATGTAATATTTATGTAACAAATTAGATTATTGTTACAGAATGATTCCGTCATGTAGAGTTTAAAATCCCGGCTCCCGATTTCATATTGCGTACGTAACATCTACATAACACGTAATACTGTAATACGGTTGTAAAATTGCACTTATTCAATTCAATATCCAGTAATATTTTAAACTCCATTTATTTATGAAAATTAAATTAAACATACATAAACTGTGATGTATTAACTCTTAAAAAAAATTAACGAAACTTAATGAACTCGAAATGAAAATTAAAACTTAAGTAACTTCTGTTTGGTTTTTTTAAATGAAATATTACTGCAAAACTCGAAACATAACATTTTCAAATGTTAAGTCTGGCCGGTCTGGTTCTTTTTTTCGTAGCTCTTCTTGGCGCCCTTCGCCGATGCTTTGTCTTCGCGTTCTTTTCGTTGCTTCCCAAGCCGAATCCATTCCTTCGCTGTTTCTTCAAAGGAAGCTTCCGAATAGTCGGAGAAATGGTCACACACTGAATCTGCACATACACATAATAGTAATCTAGCTCGAATTCAAAAACATACATGAGTAAAAAAATGTTCATTACAATCAAATTTAAAAAGCACATTACTTTTGATAATTTCGATTATAGACAGATCATGAACTCCGAAATGCTGTCCTACTCTTTCCCACGTGACTACGCTTGCCACAAAAGTCGAAAAGACTCTCACGAAAACCCGTTCAATCATCTCTTTTGGAGTCTTTCCGTTGATTCTCAGGATAAACGCTCTCTAGTAAACACAAATAAAAAATAACAGATTACATCAGCCGTTGAAATATTCCAATAATTGTTTACGATCTGATTACTTACAAATTGCGACTTGGCTTCCTCGGAGGTTGCAAGTAGCTTTTCAAAATCGTCGATGCCCTCTATGTTTTTTAACGGTAGCAATTGTTTTACCAAACTCGTATCGGCAACGGCTTCGTTGTTATTTCGTCTTAATTCTTGTCTGTTGAGTTTCTCGTTCAAAGCCTTGACGTCCACTTGGAGACTAGCTAGCATACGTATAATTATGTCGCCTTGTTCTGAAATTCCACAAGAATAGATTGCAGTATTTCAATACTGTAGAGATAAAGAAAATAAGAAAATATTAATGAAAATTATACCTGCGCTTATACTGGAACGGCATTGCTGTTTGCATGCTTTCGCGGGACCAGCTTCTTGTGGATGAGATATTTCTTCTGGACTCTTTTTTGTTTCCTCTCGGTCAGATACCCCTATAAATAAATAAACGATTATTTCCATAAAATCTGAAGGAATTCAGTTCTAATCGTTATCGTCAATACGATCGCTTCTCTAAACGACTGGCACCGATGTTGTCCGTGTCTGAGCCATGCAGCAGATTATCTAAAGCTGTGCTTTCCTCCGGACTGATAACAGCTAGAAAAACAAACAAAAGAATGTATATGACGGAGGAATAATGAATCATTGTTCATGAAACAGATAAAAACTGCCGAATACATTACTTTTAATAACATTGAAGTTCGTGTCGAAGCGGGTATTTATCCATTCGACGCTTTTAGCATCCTGTTCTCCATCCGGAGATGGAGTAACTCGCTCCGCGGTTTCGAACATGTCGTTACTCACAATCATGATAGGCAAGTCCTCGACATCGACGTTGAAATCAGGTGGCATCGATGTCAACTCCGGTTGTTGCGCTAAAAGAAATGTGGCGTTTGATAAAGCACTACTTAGATGATATCGGACGTAAATGGTAGCAAATAACTCTCGTCGGAAAGGATTGACCGGGATGATCACTGACCTGGCTGGTTTGCGTCTTTGATTTTTGACGTCTTTATCGGAGCCCTCTCGGGCTGAAAAGAACGTTGTGATTCGATCTTCGCCCTCGGAACAACCTTTTTCTTCGTGTTCAGAGGCAGATTTTGCGGCTCATCCTCGGCACTACTCGAATTGGAAAACCTTTTCGCATGTACAAGCTTCCTGCGTCCTTTTCCCAATTTCTCATCATCCGTAGTTACGTGGGCGATACCATTTGCTGCGTTTCTGGCTTTTTTCAAGTTTTCTGGAATAACATAAGACAATATAACGTAGAATAAAAATTTCTCCGTAGTTTTATTATGATCTCCAGCGAACAGTTGAATAATTCTTTGAGGTAAATATTTTTCGCATAAAATGGCGGTTTGTTCAATTAAACCGTAAAAACTGAACAAGATTAAAAAATTAGCTTACCGCAGTATTTTTCTACTTCTACATCACACAAGCTCCACGTGGCTTTATCCGGTTGAGTTTTCTTCGTTATCAGAGACGAGACGTTTTTTACTGATGGCCACCAGCATTGACTTTTTCCTGCCGATGTGTGGAGCCAACGTACAGGAACTTCGGAAACGCTATCGTCAGCGAATCGCACGACTGCATTCTCGACTTTGGCTTTAGTAAATGGGAGATCGGCGATAATACTTGTGGCGACTCTAGCAGTGCTTAAATTATCTGTAAATACAAATAAGTGTCAAATCCATTACTGAATTGTAGCACAAGAAACATTTCGCCCCGCGGGTTCAGCTCAATAATTTTCTTACCGCAGTATTTCTCGACGACGATGTCACTTAGCTCCTAAGTGCAGCTGTCGGGTGCGGCTTTCTGCTGTATTAAATAATTCAAATTTACCGATGCACCCGGCCACCAGCATTGGGTGTTACCATCAGTAATCTGCAGCCAGCATACTGGGACTTCAGAAACACTGTTATCATCCGTAAATCGGACTACCGCGTACTCCATCGTTTATTGCACACAAATGTGATGCAATCGTTTTGGAAAAACTGAAAGACAGTCATATAAATTATTTACTACATATTATGCGAAGAATTTTGCTTAATCCTTCCAAGGCAAGTGGCTAATAGAGGTGGTTGAATGCACACATGACCACATTGTAAAGAACAGTACTACTAAATCATGCATTTAGTGTGCAATGCAATCATTAAGAGAACGACTAGAAAACGAGTTGATGACAATTCTTGAACGACAAATATTCCATAGTTCCATTCTATAGTTTATTGCATATGTCGCATCTGCTTATTCACTACTTAAAGTTTACAAAGGTACATTATTTTTTCGTAAGTTCTATTATTTTTTTATTTTTCTTTTTTTTGCGTTTTTTTTCCACTAACGGTCTGCGTGTAGCATTGGAATAACGACAAAAGTACGATCTTGTTCGGAGTATGGCAGTTTCACACACTTTTGTGCTATTTCTGATACGGGCAATTTAGTATACTCCGAATGTGTCTCGGATGATTTTATAGAACCTACAAATATACCAAGAAGTTTTGAATCACATGGCTTTGTATATAACGATCCATTATTTTCCAAACGTTCTGCCAGAATATAGATTCCCTTATTTTCTTTTATTATTTCGTGCACAACGATTGTAGATTTATCTTTAAGTATGCAACTGTTGTCACCGTCCTTTATAGAAATAATAAACCCTCGAAATTCCAAACGGGTAATTTTCCCACGCGACGTGCAATGGACCACCGGATATTCTTTAATAGTGCGATTACGATTGGGTGGCAACAGTTCAGCTTCATTTGTTCGATTTATAATTTCCTCGAGCGGTTTTCCAGACTTCGAGATTTTATTTTTTAACAGTTGCAAATAATTTTCGAATGGAAAGCAACTGAACTCGTCTAAACTTCCAAATTTTTTAACTTCATTTGTCAAGTGCACGAGATTGTGGACATTATATGATATATAATGCTCGCCATACAGACTTCCATAATTAGCCACAAACCAGACTAACAAAGAGTGTGCGTAATCTCTAGTTTTCTCATTAGCGGACGTTTGACGGTTGGTTAGTATTCGTATCGCAACGCTTAGCGAAATGAAATGCACAAGAAATTTTTCTGGAATCCCTACCCCGATGAGAACGACGGGCCGGGTATACAATAAAAATTGACGAAATTCCGTTGCTTTCCAACGATCGCAATCGTTAAGAGAACGCGGCTTTCTTTGGAATTCTTGTGGAATGTATTCTTTCATCGACAGCAGTCGACCAGATGCTTCATCGACTAGATGATCTGAAAATTTTATTTTTCGAGCACCGCGAGTCCAAAACTGAATTAATCGTTTCATCACGCCGAGACACGTCAGATGCATGTAATCTAATGTTAGTTGCGAAACCATACCTAGCCCGAGGGTTTCCAATACGGAATTACCCAAGTGATGCTGTGGCTGTTGTTTTAATCGAAACGACTCGTCAGATCTTAGTGCACAATCGACTCGGGGAAATGTGACTCGGTTACAAATTTGATAGCCTTTCTGTATGCATTTTGTACATCCGTAATATCCGTTGTGACCCTTTACCGAAGCTATAAAAGCTCGGGCTGGCGCATCGCAGTATACAGCATTGATTCGTACATGCACTATTTTAAAATCAATAATTATTCCTCTTTCTAAAATTCGTGGCATATCTGTTACAAAAGGTTCTAAGAATGTATTAACATCTTTCGGCTTAGAATCGCCATGATATATTCCGGCCAAAAAAGGAGTTGTAGGAAATTCTGCCTTAATTAAAACTAAGATCGGCCAGAATTGACTTTTTGAACTTTTCGTCAGCGGCAATCCATCGACGTTTACGTTGACTACGATCATATCCGGAATATTTACATAATATTTACGAATTTCCCTCGAGAAAACGGCATGCAAGTAAAAATGTTTATAACGACCAGTATCGTGGGATAGAATTTCAGCTCCGGTATTCCTCGGTGTACGCATTAATGTTCTGACATCGTTCGGCAGATCGTCAGAACCATGCATTTTTAACAATTGCAATAAACAGTTAACCGGGTTATGACGAATATTGTATTTCGAAACCCACGCACTTAAACTATCGCGTAGATTATCTTTTTTGCAATCTAAAACGTCGTCTCGCAAGGTTTGCAAGTTTGCCACTGTATCATTATCAAGTGCGTCCAAATCAGATTCCTCAAACGTTGAAGACGAATTTGATTGCTCGTGCATTAATTCTCCTAACGATACTGATTCGATACTTTCGCACGGATTACATTCAACATTGTCAATGATGCCGGATGTTGAAATGTCGAGCGACGTAGCGGCGAAACCAGCATCTGCAACTTCCTGCTGACGCTCTTCGCGATCATCAATATCAACAGCTTGACGAGGCTGCAATCGTTGACATTGAGCGAAAGTATCGATTGGAGCCTGAGCTTCCTCTTGCACAGGGAAATTCGCAGCACCATGCGACTGCGATACGTCACGCCGAGCGACATCATTGCCTTGGGACGATGGCAATTGAAACCGGGCAATTTGAAGGTTAATTAATTGGTCTCGCCTTCTTTGGGATAGTGAGCTAATGTCTTTTGGCATATTGTAGATGCCAAAAAACTGTGAAACACAAAGAAAAAGTAAATAGAAAAACGGCATGAAGAGCGACGCTAATCTACAAATAGCCCGGCGTTTAGTTTAACGAAACCCTGTACGTCCCTGTCTCGTATATAAATACGAGACGCAAGCATTCAAAACTGCGCGCAGATATTTTGTCGATATTACAACTAATAATACATGTAATTAATTACGTACCTAATGCTTGATCGACCTTGATCGATCGGCCTCGCCACTCGGATCCACGCGGTTCAGCGTCTCGTGCACCACGCTTCTGCCGGCACATTACACACACGCATATAACACCGCGATGACACGAATGCGTATGCGCGATTCGCTCACGCTTGTGCTTTCTCCACCGTCACGTTTCGTAAAATCTAAGCTTATTTGTGATATAAATGCGATGTAGATGACACATAACAAAGATAGATAGCATCTGTATACAATCGTTCTATCACATTTCTATCAAGTCCCAGTAATGATTTTTACCTAAACTTTGTTACTGAATAGTTACGTAACGATTATATTCTGTTTGAGCACAATTTATTATAACAACTGAATATTATTGCTATTAGAATAAGATATCTTGGAGACGTCGATGTTACGTATTTACGTTATGTTTTTTTGCAACCTAAAAGTTATATAACATTTACGATCTGTATTTGGTGGGTCCTCTTGTAAAACTCATCTGTAACCAATATTCTAATAAACCTAGTAATTGAACAACATTATTCTTGGTGTTGGAGTTCCAACTCCTTTCAGACAGAAAAGATCCCCATGAATAATAATAAAATAAACGTTCGCTCTCGATCCCGCATCGAGTCGAACATAACATTGGTGGCAGCGGTGGGATCTGTCACAACAAAATAAGACGTTCAGTTACCAGGCAGTCAAATTTTCGGTGAGTAGTCGTCACGTGTTTTACGCCCGCGGAACGCTGTTAACGCGTAGTGACGAGTACGGTGAGAGTACAGTGAGTTTGTTGAAACGAGTGCCGCGCACGACGTGCGAAGTGCGCACGGGACCCCGTTGACACGCAGACGTTAACGCGGGATAGAACCGACCCAGCACGCGGAAGCTGAGGAACGGTAGCTTCAAGGCCCGATAATCGAATTGTTGAGGGTTTTACCGTCGGAAGGGACCGACGGGGGGGGCATCGAATTGCCAGTACGAGCTCCGCCAACGCAAGGTTTGGCGTTGAGGGGATCGTCATCGAGGATTGACGGTCAGACCTCGTCAGCGAGGATCGACGAGGATATTGCCATCCGAGGATCGGCAAGGGGGCATCGCCATCGAGGTACGACGTGGGACGACGTCACCAGGGAGCGGTGGCGAGTGCAGAGCAACAAGGAAACGTCATCAGAGGACGTTGAAGACCGACAGATTGCAGCTGATCGTACTGTAAGTCGTGGGAAAATTCAGGAAAATTGTAACTAAAGCCAGTAGCGCAGGGTAGCGTAGGGCTGTTGGGAAAAGTAATTCCGATGTGTGATAGGGCAGATAGGCCGACCACACCTGTGTTATCGCCAACTTTGCAAATAGATTTGCTCGCGGAACGAGACGACGTTACGTCAGGCGCGCAGCAGAATTTGGAGTTGACCGAGAGCCGCGAATGTAACCGATTTGTGAACGTACAAAGACAGACTTCGTACGACTCGATAGAGCCGATAGACTACAGCTTATTCGAGCCAGACGCGACAATCATGGCGACGGGCAGACGAACTGTCACAGACGAACAAGTCGACGCCGAGATAGCGAGAATGAGGGAAATGGCGCGATCACTCCGAGACGGAAACGCCGAGGAGTCGCCAGGAGAAGCCGCTGGCGGGTTACCTCCGTTTGCACGGGGGGCTAGCTTGCCTGCACGTGCGACCGGGGGAGGAGGGCTCGGCGGGAACAGGCGAGCCGTAGAGCAAGGGGCCGTAAAAAGGGCCGTCAGCGCAGAACCGAACGGGATAGTTGAGGACGGACGTCGGGGACTCCCGAGACAGAGCAACGTGTATGACGGGCGAGCGCACGATGTCGCCAACGAACGTGGAAGTCGCGAAGAGCGCCTTAGCGCTCGAGCGGACGAAATACAGCGACAACTCGAAGAGGTCGAGGCGATGCTGGGGAGACTGGGGCGTGACGTGATCTGGCGTTAAAAAACATCAAAACATTTGACGGGAACGATCCTGACGAACTCGACGGATTTCTGCAGTCTTACGAAATCGTGTTTCCAAGAGTACACCCGCGTAACTACGAAGTTTTGCTAGCCCTGGTGATGGCAAGCAAACTCGAGGGCCGAGCAACACGGGAGATGAAGCACAAAACGGTGCTTACGTTTGCCGATCTAAAAGCCGAACTAGAGGGTCTGTACGGGAAAAGGAAGTCCTTGGCAGCCCTGCAGTACGAGTTCAGTACGCTCCAGCAAGGGCAAGACGAACCAGTAAGTACGTACGCGACTCGAACGGAAAAGTTGACAGTCGAGATCGTAGAGAAATTATGCGAAGGAATAGACGAGAGCGGAGCGCATTACGTAGAGCAAGCGCAACGGAAAAGCGCGCAGATGTCATTTGAAAATGGGTTGAAGGACGAGCTGCGGATGCTCGAGCGAGCAAGAAATTATCGCACCCTCCACGAGTCCGTAATAGGAGCCACGGAAGTAAAGGGAATGACACGAGGAAATAACCAACAACAAATGGAACATGGCAGACCACGACGTTCACAGGTGAACGGAGAAATCGCAAGATGTTTCAACTGTGGAATCCCAGGGCACAAGGCAAAGGATTGCCACCGAACTTCAGGACGTCAGAGCCAACCAGCAGCGGAAAAAGACGTGAACACAGTCGAGGTAACATGCTATTACTGCAACGAGAAGGGGCACTACAGGTACCAATGCCCGAAAAAACGCAGCGACGAACGGAAGAGGAAAGGTGAAACGAGCGAAACCGAACAGGGTGAAAATCCCGTGAGGACCATCGGGACACTGAGGGTTTACTCGTTTACCGTCGCGGGAAGAATTGACGCAGCCCAAGGGCGCGGGAAAGAACCGCATGAAGAAACTACGGGAAACAGCGACGAAAAGGTCGGAAAAACATTGCGAATGCTAGACGGGGCGGAAGGACGGAAGTCAACCCCGACAGAAGCACAAACGTATTGCGTCAGCTCGCTGGGAGGCCCAGAAGAATGCACCGCTGGTTGCGATTTCCCTATCGAGATAGAGGAGTCGCGGGAGACGACCGTCACGTTGAAAGCCGACACAGGAGCCCAATGCAGCCTAATAAAGAAGAGCGCACTGCGGCCTTGCACACCTATCAAGGACGAGCAAGCGGAAATAAAAAGTGTAGCAGGAACAACGATACCGACATTGTGCATGGCCGAGATAACAGTAGCGACCCCAGCTGTGAAAGTGAAACACTGGTTCCACGTGGTACCCGATGACGTACCGCTGAGCACAGAAGGAATACTCGGAATGGAGTTCATAAGGAAGCACAACGTAGACATCCTCGGGGGAAGGATCATCAAAATATACGGACACAGCATACAAATTCTTGGCGAGCCCCCTGAACCGGCGTGGTCAAATTGGGACGGAGTCCGAACAAAAACAATCGGGCTAATAAAAAAGGAGAAAAATCTCGTAGCCAGAACTGAGCGAGAGTCGACTATAGAGTGTACGCTGGGTAGCAGCCGTGCTATCAGCACGATAGCCACGAGCGAGACAGGGAACGAGGCAGGAAGGCCGACGGTGACACCTGAGATGCACGCGTCAGCGAAGTCGAGCGCGTTACGCCAGGTCAAGATCACGCGCGTTAACACTGGCGGCATAGACGACTCACCAGGGCACAGAAAATGCTTGCACGAAGCATTGAACCATGAGCCAGAGAAACTCGAGACGGAGGAACCGCCACGAGCTACGAGCGAGGAGCCGCAGGAAGAAGCCGTCAAAACGAATAGCAACACAGTCAGTCGCAACGGAAAAATGCGTCGAAGAGAAACGAACAGAAATACAAGTCGCCGCGAAAACGTAAAATGCCAACGACGAGACGACGATAAAAGCCGAATTCGAACGACCAGGCGACGCAGCGAGACAAATGCCAACGTAGGAATTGACGACGCAACACAACGACGGATAGGAATCCGAGACCCACGGCGAACCGAAGAAGAGGACGACGGAGAAACGACGCGAGTGAAGGTTTCCGAAATACAGCATTAGGGAAGCGGAAGACCGGGAAACGGAGGATTCGAGACAAGGAAAAATCAGAAAATCGGCGAGTCAGGGCAAAAGAAAAATTTATAGGAAAAAATATGCACAATCGACGAAAAAGGACCGCCGACGGAAGAGAGACGACAAACGAGACAGCAACAGACCGGAAACACGTTTGCAAAAAACGTACGAGACTCCAAAATGCGCCAAAATTAGAAAAAAAAAAAAAAAGATCAGAAATGAATTCACGAACAGACCGAATAGCGATAGGTAGCGAACGTATTCCGAAACCAGCATAGAACAGGGTACACTGGCTTTAGTAGAGAAGCGAAATAAAATAAAAAGAGAACAAAAAATTGTGAAAAGTGCATCGCAAACAGTGAGAGCGATGAAGAAAGAGCGACCAAAAATCACGAAAAGTGCGCGAATTTCCGTGAACGAGAAATTGGACAAAAAATAGAGACAGTACGGCGAGTGCAAATTATTCGACAACTTACATACATACAAGTAAGACAGCTATCAGTGTAAGTAGGAACAGCGAGACGCGCAAAGTGCCGACGCAGGCAGACGTCTACGCGCGGGATGCAACCCGACACCGAGGAAAAGATACGCCAGAATGAAAGCAAATAAATTCAGGTAATGGGAGTATTCAAAGGAAATAAATAAATAAATAAAGGGAACTAGAAAAAAGGATTGAAACGAGAAATAGGATCAAAGGGATTAAATCTAGAAAAGGGACTAGACTTAGAAACAAGTCAAATTTTGAACAGACGAATGAACGAACCGAATGAGAAGAAACTTGAATTCAAGATTTCTTCTTCTTAAGGGGGGAGGGATGTTATGCCGCAAAGAGGGTATATTCAAAATTCGAGCGATAAAACGAAGAGTCGAAATATTCGCATAGAATATTTCGAGCGAAGTCCAATCGAGCGATTAAAAGCGAGCAACGAACTCGCAAGAATGTGCAAACGCAGCAAAGGCGAATGAACTCGCACTCCGATGCACGCAGCAACGAAAAGTGCGAACGCATACGGAAGCGCGAGCGCAGCAAGAGGCAATCGCCGGGCTCTTCCGCGATTGCGAAAAATGCGAATATTTCGATTCACAGTCCCCGACTGCGAATCGAACACCAATCAGTCTAATTCCATCGACCGAACTGAGAGGTTGTCTCCGAAGAGACAACGTAGACTCCTCTTGTAAAACTCATCTGTAACCAATATTCTAATAAACCTAGTAATTGAACAACATTATTCTTGGTGTTCGAGTTCCAACTCCTTTCAGACAGAAAAGATCCCCATAAATAATAATAAAATAAACGTTCGCTCTCGATCCCGCATCGAGTCGAACATAACACTTGAAAATTGTCCCAAATACAAACTTTTTTTTTTACAATCGATTGTACTTCGGACCCCTTTAAGGTACAAACGAATGTCTCGGTGGTACAAACGGATACTAACGATTCTGAATCGAACCCCGCTTGCAGATTTCAAGTCTCTTAAAAATTGTCCAAAATACAAACTTTTTTTTTTACAATCGATTGTACCTCGGACGCCCTTAAGGTACAAACGAATGTCTCGATGGTACAAACGGGTACTAACGATTCTGAATCGAACCCCGCTTACAGATTTCGAGTCTCTTGAAAATTGTCCAAAATACAAACTTTTTTTTTACAATCGATTGTACCTGGGACCCATTTAAGGTACAAACGAGTACAAACGATTCTGAATCGAACCCCGCTTGCAGATTTCGAGTATCTTGAAGAGTGTCCAAAATACAAACTTTCTTTTTTTACAATCGATTGTACCTCGGACGCCCTCAAGGTACAAACGAATGTCTCGATGGTACAAACGGGTACTAACGATTCTGAATCGAACCCCGCTTGCAGATTTCGAGTCTCTTTAAAAATTCCCAAAATACAATTTTTTTTTTTTTTCATCGATTGTATCTCCGAACCCCTTGAGGTACAAACGAAAAAAAGGTGGTACAAACGGGTACTAACGATTCTCTATCGAATGACGCTAGAAAAAATGCTCTAGCTCAAAACTGGGTTCTGTGCATTTTTTGGACCTCCTGTATCTTTTAACCCCTTAAGGTACAAACGAAAAAAAAGGTGGTACAAACCAGTACGTACGGAGTACAAACAAATACAATAAAAAAAAAATCGATTTTGCAAAACCGGGTTCCAGGTTCACACAGGTCTCGGAATGGGTCGCAGTTGGCTTCTCTGGTTGAGGGTGTTTCCGACGCCGTCAAGATGATTTTGATGACGTGATGACAACGAAGGACACGACTGCGTGTGTCCGACGTTTTTGATCCGATTTTCATTGGATCGCGAGTGTCAGACTGTTTTTTTTTTTCTGACTTGAAAGATCGAGTGTTGCACTCGTTTTGCGGTGCGACGAATTACTATTTATTTGCCGAATATAATTGTCCATTTGTTTGATTCATTCGGACTCGCTCAGTGACGAGCCGAATATTTTTTATTTGAACAAAATTTAATTTTACACTTTCACTCGCGATTTGTTTGGCGCGGCAAATTTCTAAAGTAATTGTTTTGCACTCTTACTCGCGATTCATCGCTGAGTTTAGTCTTTCTTCACGATTCACACGCGTTCGCGGCGCGGAGAATGTCGCAAATGTTTTGTCCATTCACTCGCGTTTTTGTTCGGCTCAGTGAATTTTCGAGAACACATAATTTTATTAATTTATTCGGTCACGCTCAGTGACGAGCCGAACATTGTTTTTTATTTTGTTCGTTCATTCGCGTTTCTGTCCATCGCGGTGAATTTTTTAACGTACATGATTTTTCACTCGGTGATTTTTTTTTTAAAGACATAATATTTTGTTTATTCGATCATGTTTAATGGCATGCTGAATTTAGAAAATTTTAGTTCTAGTCACTCACTCGCGTTTGTTCAACGCGGTGAATTTTGACTTTGTTTGTTTCGCGCATTAACGAGGTCTCAGAGGCCCATCATCACGTGTCCTCTTGCCGACTCAGAGGTTGAACGTTCAACGTGTTCAGCAAGGGCTCAGAGGTAATTCGAGCGTGTACACTTGTTACGCGTCTTTTATTCGAAAATTTATTTTCAAACTATTCACTCGTATTCTCCGATACGGTGAAGGTTGCCGAAAATGTCTATTATTTATTCGGTCACGTTCTGTGGCGTGCCAAATTTTGAATGTTCTTGTTTCACGCGCACTCACTTGCGATTCATTCGTTGAGTCGAATTTTTACAGTTCGCGGTATTTCGCGGATTTCATTTACTCACGTTCCTCGGCGTGGCAAATTCTGCGGAAACCGAGATTTGTTTATTAATTTGTTTTATTCCCGTCCGTGCATCCGACAGCAATCCCACCGCTGCCACCAAAAATTCGTGTTACGTCCCGGCAATGAGGAATAGCACGTATTGTTAAGATATTTTCTCCGTTTTAGAGCGGACGAGCCGTTCTGGGATCGGAGACCGCCGGATTGCTCTTATTAGGGATTATTTTAGGAATTCAAAATGAATTAAAACGGTTGAATCAAATTAATGGTAAACATAACAATTATTTATTTGATATTTATAATTATTGATTTTTAATTATGCGAGCTCGACTACGCAGGTCGAGTCTCGCGATTCACAACTTTGAAGTCGGGCTCGATCTCATCGGTCGAGTCCCGAAATTAATGTTTTTATTCGCTTTATTTGTCGGGCTTGATCTCATTGGTCGAGTCCCGAAATGTCTGTCTAAATAATTTTATTTATTGGTTGTACACTTTGTTGTACACTTATCTGCGGATGCAACTTTTCTTGTTGCTGTATGTCTTTAATATTTGTTTCCGGAGTCGACCTGGTTAGTCGAGCTCCGGTCTTAGACTGACTATTAGGCAGTGCTGTAGTCACCGCGTAATAATTTTATTGCGCATTAGTGCAGGGCGTAGCACATCTCAGAGGTGTGCGACGCCCTGTCTTGTACCGTGGGATTGCTGACTCTTGGTCAGCAGCCCATCGTGAGAAAGACGCTGATAAGAGCGTCTTTGAACATGAATCCACCATCGTCAGTGGGAGACCGCTGATGGTGATGAGAAAATTTAATAAACAAATATTCCGCTATGCTAACGATTATTCGTTAGCATCAATTTTGTTATTTTAATAGAGTAGAAGTAGCCCGGACGTAACACAATTAATATTGAAATAAACGTTGCTGTCATAGCATTAATAATCCGTGTATATTGAAAAAAGCAGTTTTTATTCTGCGAAACGTTAAGAATGTGAAGATTCTCTCGACGAAACTGTTCCCCATGAACGATAAGGATTCTCTTCGATTGCCACGCCCGTGAGTGATACCCCTGAAGACTTAACGTCTAAGACTTAAGATCTCTTTGCCTCGCGCAGCGGGGCAGCATTGTGATCGACATAGAATGCTTCTAGTTGATTGTTACAAGGACTTTCAATTTTTGTTATAATCTCGTTGATCAAATTATTTGTCATTGACATGTTCGTCATGCTTTGCACATATTCAGCAAGGTACTTTTTACGCTGAGCGAACTACTCCTTACCGAAAGTTTATTTTTTGTCATGTAAACCGCGTTGGAATCGTTTACCATCGAAGGGAAGGACTTACGTAAGAGAAAAGCTTCATAAAGAATTTCTTCATTATTTGGAGACATTTTTCTATCGAACACTTGAAATATCGAAAATGAAATCGTAAACCGTTAGTCGATAGATACTTGATTCTAGCTCGCGATTGTTATGATTGATCGAGTTTATTTTGCCCGTCGAAGATTCTTCTTCCGCGTGGTTCCCTGAAAAAACAGTTTGGTTGACGAGCTTCGAAATATCAACGTTATGTGAAAAAAGTGCCTTAATGTTACTTTCGGTAATATTTCTTGTGCGAATTGACAATAAGTGAACAAATCTCTAGCACAAAAAAAATATACATTTTTTCAATGACCTGAACAAATTTCAGTTGGAAATAAATATATTTTCCGAATAAGTTTTTTAAATCTAGAGTAACATTTATTCATTCGGTCGAAGTGGATGTATCGCTAACGCTTTTATCACATTCAGTTCGATCGCCTCTCGGTCCATTTTGAACTGGACAACGGATTATCGCAATTTAACGGATTATCGCATTATCTTACGCAATTTATCGGTCAAACTTTTTTGTTAACTGAATTGAATAACAATAAAATTTATTCTTGTTCCGGAATTCGATGTCCGGTGTTCGCTGTACGGATCGAGAGACCGGATGTAAATCGTGGAAGGGTTGACAGAAAATTATGACACAAATTTTTATTCACCACAACAATTATTTATTAGAGAGTTGACCGTGTATGTTACCTTTTGGGATGTACCAATAAATGTTGAGCGCTCACTCGCCTTTAGAAGACGTGAAATCACCACGAGGTGTAACGAGAGAGTTCCTATGAGAAGTCCTTGATGAGTTGTTAACAGAGAGTACACTTGTAAAAACTAGCAAAACAATTATAAAAAGGATTGAGCGCTCACTGTGCAAACTTTGCACTTGAAATTCGAGAGTTCCGATAGAGTAGACCAAATTTTGATTTCACAAGAGAAGGGCACGTGTGCCGTTAATCACGCTCGAGGGAACAATGGCGGGGGGACTCGCCGGTAGGCTTCTTGTCGTCCAGGAAAGCATTGAGTGCGCGCGCAGTTGGCAGCGTCGATTTTCGTTCTCGTAGATCGATGGCCCGGGAGGTGCTGCCGCGCTGAGAGCGCGTGAGCTGACCGAATGAGTTTCGTGGGTGTACGCAACAATTCTCCAATATTGATTGCAATATTTTTTTGCCGGCAATATTGAAGATAAATGGAAATTAAACAGTATCAATTTTTTTTTTTCGTGTGGACACAAGTTAAGTGACGAAGAATTTTTCTATAAAATTTGTCCCGAGGAATTAAAAAATCCGGGAATTAAAAAACGAGCGTTAATTTATTTTTAAAACGTACAAAATGTATAGAGGTTCCTCCGAAGAAACTTATTCACGTGAACGGGAAGGATTTGCTACGCGTGCCGATCTCGTGCTGCCCACGACAAGTTACGGCGGTCTTTGTGGCTCACCTAGCGGCAGCTGTTCGGTCGAAATCCCCGGATCAAGGTGTTTGTTGCGAGAACTTTGCGTTTTGTTTTGATTGGTTGATTGGTTTTGATTGGTTGAGTTGATTGTTAAATTTATGAAAATGTGGCCTACCACGAGTCACTCTATGTTGCCAAAAGTTGATTTTTTCGCAATGTGAGAAGCGTTGAAATAGTAAATCAACGGCCCAATATCGAAATTTATCGATTCATCTGTCATCTGTTTCGACGCGAAGGAAAGACGTTATGTAAAAGTTTTTCATGTTCTTTTTTTTTACATTTTTTTCCAGTGGCCACTTAAAGAATGGGAAATAAGACGTTAACTATTCAGTAATGGAAACATAATCGAACCGAACTCGCGTTCACCGTCAGTGGTCGAGCTTCGCGTGCACGCCGACGATTTGTGTCCCGCACTGCCTTTTAAGAGAGCCAGTTAGGTCGTCGAGCTCAAAAAAAAAAGTGTATGTTATTCCCTGTCTCTCTTGAAATCTCTTGAATAAAAAAATAATTTATTGTTTCCGTGGACTGAAGAATGGACCTAAAAAATCGTCTTCAAAAAAGTTCCTCTTTCTGGTGCACTCATGCGTTCAAAGTCGATTGGTCGTGATCGGTCTTTTTTTTACATTCGGTTTCTTTTTCTCTCTGACCATTTGAAACACGAGAAAACATTGCTATTCGCGTTTTTTTATAGTTGAAACGACTTATCTAATTTATCTACGATAAATGTTGATAAATTCGATCGAAAAAAATGTTTGTTCAATTTTTTATATTTAACGTTTTTTTTTCGATTGTATGAATGATCAATAATAAAGTAAATAGTTCAAGAAATTATCCAGAATAGTTACAAATTGGAAGGTTTCAGAGTTGTGAAAATTTCAATATAATAATAATGCATTAATCCATTACTGAAAAAATGGATAATGAACACCAATTCCATTACCCATTACTTTATTAATGAGTAATGGATCTTCAATCCATTGCCCATTTTTTTTTCAATAGATAATGGATCTTCAATCCATTGCCCATTACTTTCTTAATGTATAATGGATTCTCAATCCATTACCCATTACTTTTTTAGTAGATAATGGATCTTCAATCCATTGTCCATTATTTTTTTAATAGACAATGGACCTGCAATCCATTATCCGTTACTTTTGTAATGGGTAATGGATCTTCATTCCATTATTCGTTACTTTTGTAATGGATAATGGATCTTCATCCCATTATCCGTTACTTTTGTAATGGATATCGATCTTCATCCCATTATCCGTTACTTCTTAAACGGGTAGTGGATCCTCAATCCATTTTACTTTTTTATCGCATATAATGGATAATGGGTCCTCAATCCATTGTTCACTACTTTTTAACGGATAATCCATTATTCATTCTTCAGAAATAGAAAAACATTATTAAAAAACCGGAATTTGCGTTTCAACTGTTTGAACAATCGAAATTCACGTTTAAATTGTTAAATAATCGAAATTGACATTTAATTCGTTTAAAAATCAATAGAAAATCGTAATTCGCGTTAGTATTGATTAGATGATTAAAATTTACGTTTGTATTAGTAACAAAATTACAATTTACGATTCATCTGTTTAAAAATAAAAATATTACGTTTAATGTTCCTAAAGTAGAGTCTAACGTGAGTTCGAGAGAGGAATGAGAAGGACTTGCATACATGTTTCGATGGGATAAGAACCTGAAATTTAAAAAAAATGCATACATTTTCAGAAAACTTGACAAAATATTTTCATAACAAAAACAAAGGATGCCGGGTAACTCCTCCCCGACCCCCTCGGGACTTGTCTCTCAATTTTTTATATCAGTAATTCGGTAACAACATTTTGGTATTATTGTTATGCAAAATCCATCTTCCCAGCACCTTTCATATGCTCGATTTTTTCCGGTTTTTACATCATCAAGAAGTGTTCGCAATTCTCTCTTATCCAGGCACAATCTCAGGTGGCGACAGACTTAACGAAAGGACTACCTCAAATTGTTTAAGAAATCGAAATTCATGTTTTAATTGTTTTAAAAATCAGAAGTACGTTACATTCGTGTAAAGAAAAAAAAAACAAATAGAATTAAAGACCTAAAATCTTATATACAATATTCATGATCTAAAAAATATTTACTTAAAAGATTTATTATTTTAAAATAGATGGGAGGCAAAATGTTAAGTTTTGACCAAATTAAACTTTTTTTTTGTTTTTTAAAACGATTTAAACAGGAATTTTGTAATAAGTAATTTCTTATGTTTCAACACAGTAAACTTCAATATTTTTTTTTATGATTTAAACCTAAATTATGATTTTTTGAACTATTAAAACGCAAATTTTGATAAAAAAATGTTTAACCCGCATTTCGATTTTTCGAAGCAATTAAACATTTTTTTAATTGATTTTTAATAAAAAAAACCGTCATTTTTGATTTTTTTAACAATGTAACGGAGAATTCCGATCGTTTAAGCAATTGAAACATAATGCATTGAGGATCCATTATCCGATAGAAAAGTAATGGATAATGGATCGAGGATCCATTAACCGATAGAAAAGTAATGGATAATGAATCGAGGATCCATTATCCGATAGGAAAGTAATGGGAAATAGATTGAAGATCCATTATCGATTCAAAAAATAATGGGCAATGCATTGAAGATCCGTTATTCATTAAAAAAGTAATGGGCAATGGATTGAAGATCTATTATTGATTCAAAAAAAAATGGGCAATGCATTGAAGACCCGTTATTGATTAAAAAAGTAATGGGCAATGGATTGAAGATCCATTATCCATTAAAAATGCAATGAGCAATGGATTGACAATCCATCACTCATTTATAAAATAATGGGCAATGTAAACTATAGTGCATTAAAAAAATAATGCATTATTCCCAACTCTGGAAGGTTTTAAGTTTTTTAAATACAGTTTGGCCGGCATGATTGGAACATCCGTGAACATAAATATGATCAATACTATTCCTGTGAACGCAAAAAATTCTGCACGCGCGCGTCTCCGAAAGATTCAGCATGGTCTTCGAGTCCACGTAACGGCCATTTACGATAAACGTCACGGTTTTCGGTGCTGTTATTGATTCGCACCTCAAACGGTGATAATGTACTCAGAAAACGGATCGGTAAAACGAACCACAGATATTTAGTCAAGGTAAATTGGGTTCAGTCAACCCTTTTCCACGACACACACAAGACTTGAGCGCGAGAACAATAGACCGAAGCCCACGATAGCGGGAGCGCGAGAGAGACCCGAGTTACCTCTAGGGCAGCTCTCGGCAGACGGCCTTGTCTACGCAAGTAATCGTGACGAATTATCATAATTATTATTTCGGAAACGTGACCGATAACTACTGCCCTCTCATCTCATACTTTATCCATTCGAGAGCCAATACTGTATTGCGTTAACTGGAACAAATCGTCGCGATCGTTTCCCCTAGTCAATGCGTGCGATAGGCTCTACTGAACTTAAACACAGCGCAAGGTGTTCCACCGCCCTTGCTTGGACCGAACGATACCTTCGTCTAATCTCCACACATTGCACTATTCCTGGAGGTGCCGGGTTTGCACCGGACTTTACCGTATTCGCACGAAATGTCTTCGGATTTCTTCTTTATTTGAGCTTCTATTTCAAACATACTTCACCAAATAAAGTCAAGAATACCGACCAAGACGGAACTGAACTGAATCTAAAATCTTGAACAAAACTAAATAAAACTGAATCTTGACTGAATCATTCTGAACGGGATACATAAACACGTAACTGGAAAAATAGACGAAACTGCATCTGAAAGAGCTGAATCGAACCAGCAGTAGACAGAGAGAGGCAATAAACGGGATCTATAAATCGGTATTTTCGGAATGTACTGTTTTTTGTGGTTTTTGTGACGGTGATTCGAAAAATCACGTCACAATGCATTGTGATTAGCTGCTGCCTTGATATTGAATTTTCGATATAACCATACTTCACGACATTCACATAACTAACCAAGCGCGCTCCTTCGGAGGCTTAAGTCGTTTGACGTAAAATGAAGTTTATAAAGCACTAGCGTAGTGAGCGCATTGATACTGGTAAGGTAAATTGCTTGTTGGCCCTACAGTTGTAACGTCTTAACTAGATTCGGTAGACTATTTATTTTTCAATAACTGCCTTCACGCGCACTACACCACACTACACGAGTGAACCTAGTCTGGCGAAGCGCTCAACCAGAGCATAGAAATACGAATGAGGAGAATCCTCACTATTAGTAATAAAAAGCGATAACTAGCGTTAAAGAGGGGCGACGCATCACCAAGGGTCGCCGGAACTTACCCCCATCAGGAGCCACGGGGAGTCAACCAAAGAGCCCATCGGGCACCTGTACCCGTGTGGCCTATGAACAGCCAATAGAAGCTACCCGAACGTCCCTCCTATCCATGGGATTCTACGAATTTATCGCGATAAAGCCCACAGTATATATAGTCGACCGTGTGCCATATCCCCCATACCCATGGTCCGTATCACTACAGTGAACGAACCTCTCCAATACACATAATATCCATATGTCCGTACATATTAGTAAAACAAGGGGAGGAAGTAGAGCCCCATGACTCACGCCCTGGTATAAAGAGTAAAAGACCACGAAGTGTATTGGTCCCCACTCTTCAACCCGCGAAGAGGACCACAGTCGCACCTGCTAGAACAATGGTTTATATCCTTTTGACCAATGAAGTCAAGGAATCCATGTTACAATTTAGTATATACGATGGGTGAGAAGCGTGGACAGCCAGTATTCAACGAACATCGAAACTCTTGTCAACAGACCGAAGCGCCCATCGCACCGCAGTCCACAGTACTATCGCAAGTTAGAGTTCATAGCTCGTACGACTTTGTCAGATAGACTGGGGCAGCGTCTATACTCATTTAATCTATCTTAAACAGTAATCTACAGTTGTATTTCGAGTTAAGTGCGCGTTATCTGTAAACTACCTGAAATTGTATAATCAACGCATAAACCGTGTGAAAATAAAAACATGTGAGTACTTGACATTTTCTACTACGATTTGTAAACCTTTAACCGCAACTCGTTAACTCAAATACCCGCGTCGGAGGTCCTAAACCGCGATCATCCATAAAACCATAAATACGGTAGTGTAAATAGGCGAGGTTTCCGTCCCCGGTGTAAAGGGCTGCCCTGCCTTGACCCGAAAAGAGAAGCCGATAGTGTTGCGCTCTCCCTTGCACTCTCACGAGTTCGGGCTGGACGTAACACAGTTATGTATCTCGAACTTTATGAATCGGTGGACCTCAATAGTTTTGTTTGATTGTAGTAGAATTACTTCAGGTGAAAATAGACATTTTCTCAATATTTCTGTATCTGATCATGCATATTTTTCAACAAGGCGTTGTTGAAGCAGATCAAGAAGTTCAAACTAAACGATCTCGTAAAGGAAGACGACGCCGCGAAGATGTTCGTGCGATGGCGTTAGCGTTCTTGCCGGAGGATATAATTCTGGTAGAATATCAGAGTTTGATAAACGCTCTATCGCCAGCGATGGCTACGGCGTTTCGCGGTTTCATTCAATAGTACGAGGGCCTGTGGTTGATAATAGTGAAGCCCGCAGGTTTTTGCGTATACGGCTTATCTCGACGCACTAACAACGTCACAGACTCGTACAACAGCGTGCTTGCTAATGAGATGGGAAATCATCCAAGCGCATGGACGTTTTTAGATTCGCAAATTTGCTATCGTTTTAGATTTATCGACCAAGGAGTCTATGATTATCTGCAGTATGTATTACCACTGTATTGATTTTTTTCTACTTATAGTGAAATTACTTAAGTTAACGTCAAACGCTCGAGACGACTGTCAGAGCCTCCGTCGTAGCAAAACAATAAAACGACATCCGAGGTACTCGAGTGTGTACAAACAGACCAAGTTGGTGGCAGGTTGGTTATTGCATTCCATATATAGATAACTACAGTAGAATTTTAGTATACGGGGATTTCTGAATTAGAAAGCGAATCAACTGCGTCTAAAGTTCGCCACCTTTTCACACATAGACAGCAGATATACTGATGAGAATTTAATATCCAATAAGCCATTTATCCTTGAAAAAGTCAGAGAATAAATTTACAAGCGATCGGACGATTTCCAATACAGTACATTTTTTTATATTTTCATCAATGAATTATACGTTACAAGAACACGATATAAAGATTCGAAAATTAAGGATACATTTTTTCAAAGTAACAAGATTTTTATCTTACGTTCTAATCACTTGAAAATAAAGTCAGTAATTCAACGACGTCTTAATAACTGGTGTTGCCTTTTTTACTTCGATCGAAATCAAAGCTTTTCTGTTGTATTCTTTGAAATCGCTTTCTCTTGGTATTGATCTGATGATCACTTGCATCGTCCTACAATTTTTTTTATAATTGTTTCGTAAAACAAATTCACGCATCGACAGACTACTGTCGAGTCAGCGGACTTTTCGTTGCACAAGAGCTAGAAGCTCGGGGGCAATGTTCGATCGAATCTAGATTTCTTTTGAAATTGCTCGGTAAATCAATCCTTGCAGAGAAGACAGAGAACCGTCGAGTCAGAAGGATATCGTCACGCAAGAGCAAAAAGCTCGGCGACGATATTTTATCGCAATAAAAACATTAAAAATTCGTACGATAAAACATATCCATGCATCCACTGTTGTTGTCGTGTTAGCGGGATATTGTCGCACAAGAGCAAGAGGCTCGGCGACAACGTTTTATTGTATCAAAAATTAAAATAATTCACATGATAAAATATATCCGCATCAACTATTATTGTTGAGTGAGCTGGATTTTCGTCGCACACGAACTCGGAACTCAGCGACGATTTTTTACCGAATCAAGATTTCTTTTGAAATCGCTCGATAAAACATGTCCTTGCAGCGACATAGTACTGCCGAGTGAGCGGGATTCTCGTCACACAAGAGCTTGAAACTCGGCGACAATGCTTTATCGAATCAAGATTTCTTGTGAAATCATTCGCTAAAAGAATTCGCCGCGTCGAAAGAGTACTGCCGAGTGAGCGGGATTTTCGCCACACAAGAGCTCGGATCTCGGCGACGATTTCTTATCGATTCAAGATTTCTTCCAAAATCGCTCGATAAAACATGTCCTCGCTCTGCTGAAAATTCCCATACGGGTTTCCATTTGGGATGCATGTGATTGCATGGGAATGTATAGGAAAGAATGGGAATCTATATAGGATCCTCTGCGGGACAACATAAGAGGGACTTTATTGTATGGGAATTCAGACAGGATCCCATGGAGGATGATATGGGGATGTATTTTCTACGTGGAAACTCGCAAAGCAACCCATGTGGGAATACATACGATAAAATTTCTCTGCGGGAACCTACACGGAAAACCATGTGGGATAGTATGGGGAAACATTTCCCGCATGGGAACCCAGAAAAGAAACCATGTAGGGTGATATAGGTAGAAAAGGACCACATGGGATCCGACGTAGGGTAGTATAGCTTGACAAAGCCTCCATGGTACATCGCAAAGGAACCGGTGTGGAAATACATACGATAAAATTCTGCGGGGACCCACACGGAGACCCATGTGGGATAATATGGGGAGACATTTCCCGCATGGGAACCCAGAAAGGAAACCATGTAGGTTGATATAGGTAGAAAAGAACCACATAGGATCCTGCGTCGGGTAATATAGCTTGACAAATCCTACATGGTACACCACAAAGGTACCCATATGGGAGTACATAGAATAAAATTTCTCTGTGGGAACCTACACGGAGACCCATGTGGGATAACATAGGGCGATATGTCCCACAAAAGAAACCATGTAGGTTGATGTATGTCAAAAAGAACCACATGGGTTCCTATGTAATGTAATATAGCCTGATATATCCTACGTGGTCAACCACAAGGGAACCCGCGTGGGAATTTATAAGAAGAAACTGAAAAAAAATAGTCATTAAAAAAAGACAACGAAAAAAAAGCTAATAAAAACAAGTAAACAAAAAAAAATCCGGATACGTAACGCATGTTTTGATGGAAAGTACCATTTACCGAAAAACAATTTCCCGAAAATACAATTTACCAAAAAGAATCGATTGTATTTTTGGTCAATCGTATTTTCGATAAATTGTACTTCCAGTCAAAACATCCGTTACATATTCTAATTTTTTTTTGTTTACTTGTTTTTATTGGCTTATTTTTCGTTGGCTTTCGGTGGCTGTTTCTGTGTTTTTTTTTTCCAAATACGGAAGAAACTTCGTTTGTGGGAACTCACGTGATGACTCATGTGGGGATATGTAAGAATAATCTTCCTCTGTGGGAACCCAGAAGACGCCCTACATGGGATAACATCAGGAGGTATTTCCTGCATGGGAACCCACAAGAAAAAACATGTGAGCCCGTACCGGAGGAAATTTCATCTACGAAAAGCACCGGGAACAACATGTGGGATCACGTAGGATAATGTGAATTACTGTTATATAAAATCAACGATAGAGAAAATGGATATTTATGTTTTCTAATCTATGATTTAACAAACTGGGATCGTTATCATATCCTTTTTTAAATAAATTTACTTTCTATTTTTACTTTTATTTATACGGTTTGCAGATGTAAATAATGAAACACGTATAACTTCAAAGCAATTTAATAAAAATACATATTTAGTACAGGTGAAATATAATTGTTTTCGCGTACCTGCAGACGAACGCACACCTTGAAAAGATCAGCTGTTGGTATGGCATTTATATCATCATTTATCTTAACAAGTTTTCGCAAACCCGTACCTGAGTTTGCAAATGCATTTCGTACGTGTACCTTTTGTGCTACAGTATATTCTTCGCGAGTTTCTTGTTGTACTATGAGTTGCAGAATCTTTATGTATGTTCCATCGCGTAACTGTGCAAAGCTATTGTCCGAACGCCGATTAATCTTTGCCGAGGACAAGAACGAACACCCGTTTTTAGGCACTCACTATAAGGAATAGGCAAAGAGTGCCTATTGCAGTGACCTTCGAGGCCCGTTTTCAGAGCTTTCGATGAGGTTACTCCGCAGAGCCTGCTCCAAAATTTTTTATTTTTTAGGATTAACTTTAATGTACTTCTGACATGATGCGTGGTCAGTTTCAAGTGACTGCGATGACTAGAAATACTTTTTTTAGCTTGCGGTGCAGTAGAAATAGGGTTTTCATTAGAAAAATGTCCTCGGACGTCCGTATCATACTGTAACTTTCGATCCTGCGAACCAATTTTGCTCATCTTTGCAGGATTGTTTCATCACATTATTACAAGTATGCACATCACTTTTGAAACCAATTTGAGACATTGAAATATTTTTTCAAATAAATTATTGCTCAAAATTTGGATTTTTGGTCCGTCGACTGTCCGTACGGTGCTGTAATTATAAATTCTACGAACCAATTTTTTTCTCCTTCGCAGCATCATTTCGTTTGTTGAAAAACACTATGCCTGCCAAATTTCAAGACATTTGAACATCTCAAACTATATTTTGTTCAGAATTTTCTATTTAAAAAAAAATTCTTCGCATCTGCTGTCCGTACGGTGCTATAATTATGAATCTTACGAACCAATTTTTTTGGCCTTCGCAGCATCATTTTTTTTGTTAAAAAACACTATGCCTAGCAAATTTCAAGGCATTTGAACATCTCTAACTATTTTTTGTTAAAAAATGTTTACATTATAACAGTGGTTAATTTCAGGTTATGTCAGAGTCTTTGCAGCCGAAATTTTCAAGAATTTTAACATATTTTTAAAAATATCTGGGAGGCTTCCAAAAAGCTGCAAAGTATTATTTGAGTAATGTAGTACTTCCTCTTTAATACAAGGCAAGAACCAAGGCGATACCATGTTTCAATCTCGAGATAGGAATTTTTTTAAACAACGATAAATATCGACAAAATTTCAATTTCAAGTCCAGAATATTCATTGCGCGGATTGGCCGGCTGCGAAGAGCCAATCACCGGACGAACCGCGTAAAGCCCGAGGGAAGAGATGTGGACGGTTAATGTGATCGGTAATTTTATTCTTTCGTTTATTACGCTGCATGATTCGTTTGAAATTCGTTTCCGCATCGTTTCGGATTTACCAACTGATTCTACGCGTTATTGCGCAGATAAAAAGTGTGCAATCATAAAAAAAGAATTTTCTATTCTTCGACCGTCGAAGATTCATCGCAGTCGAAATTTTCGTCAATTTTATGTTCACTCGAGTTATTCGTTTATAGTTCATAATAAAAACAGCAATTTTTTTTCTGGCAACGTACTTTCTCCTTTTTAAACCAAGACAAGAAACGAGTCGATATCTTTTTTCGCTGCAGAGTTATGATTTTTTTTAAGCAAAGACTAATTTCACAAATTTTCGTCAAAAAAAGAAGCGTTTTGTCGAATTTCTCGAATTTGCCATCTCTAAACGTTTCCTCTCACAGAAATCGTATTTACAAACTGATTCTACGCGTTATTGCGGAGATAAAAAGTGTGCAATCATAAAAAAAAGAATTTTCTATCCTTCGCCCGTCGAAGGTTCATCGCAGTCGAAATTTTTGTCAATTATGTTCACTCGAGTTATTCGTTTACAGTTAATAATAAAAACAGATATTTTTTTTTTCTAGTAACGTATTTTCTCCTTTTTAAGACAAGACAAGAAACGAGTCGATATCTTTTTTTTCAATAGATATGATGAAACGATATGATGAGAATGAGATATGATATTCTTGAAGCGAATTTGCCGCCTCTTAACCTTTACTTTGATAGAAGTTATATTTACAAACTGACTCTACGCGTTATTACTCAGATAAAAGGTGTGCAATGTTCAAAAATTGAATTTTGTATCCTTCGACCGTCAAAGAATTTTGTTCGCTCGATTTATTCGTTTACAAGCTGATAAAAAAAACTGCAAATGTTTATTCTATCCACGTATTTTCAACGTTTTTTCAAATTTTACAAATTTTTGTCGAAAAACGATTTTTTTTTCATATTCTCACATCTTTTAAACAATTTTAAACAATTATTTATCGACAAAGTGAAAAAAACTGAATCTGTCGACTTTACAAGTTTTTCCGGACCGAGCAACTTATCCTTATCGGAAACGAAATAAAACGTTTGAAATCTTAAAATCACTTTTTATTATATAAGGCCTGTCGGAGACTTCGAGACGAATTTTTCGACAAATTTGTACAATGTTGTGAAAATATTTGGAAGGCCCCCAAAAGGCTGCACATTTTTATTTCAGTACCGTCCTACTTTCTCTTCCATGCAACGCAAAAACCATGACGATATCTCATTTCTTACTCGAGTTATCTTTTTTTACCTACGACGATGAATATCGACGAAATTTCGCTAAAAACCGAAGAAAAAATATCAATTTTCTCGAGTTTCTCGAGCCCAGCACGTTGCTCATGGACAAAACGATGACGGTCCGATTTCACGTGATATCGGAAACGAAATAAAATGTTTGAAATCTTAAAATCACTGTTTATTATATAAGGCCTGTCGGAGACTTCGAGACGAATTTTTCGACAAATTTGTAAATTTGAAAAAAAAAAAAATTTCTCGAGATTCCCGACCCTAGCACGCTGCACATGGACAAAACGATGACGGTCCGATTCCACGCGATATCGGAAACGAAATGAAACGTTTGACATCTTAAAATCACTGTTTATTATATAAGGCCTGTCGGAGACTTCGAGACCAATTTTTCGACAAATTTGTAAAATGTTGTGAAAATATTTGGATGGCCCGCAAAAGGTTGCACATTTTTATTTCAATAACGTCCTACTTCCTCTTCCGTGCAACGCAAAAACCATGGCGATATCTCATTTCTTAATCGAGTTATCTTTTGTTACCTACGCCGATGAATATCAACGAAATTTCACTAAAAACCGAAGAAAAAAAATAAATTTTCTCGAGATTCCCGAGCCTAGCACGCTGCACATGGACAAAACGATGACGGTCCGATTCCACGTGGTATCAAAAACGAAATAAAAAGTTTGAAATATTAAAATCGTTTTTAATTATATAAGGCCTGTCGGAGACTTTGAGACGAATTTTTCGACAAATTTGTAAAATGTCGTAAAAATATTTGGAAGGCCCGCAAAAGATTGCACATTTTTATGTCAATAACGTCCTACTTACTCTGCCATTCAACGCAAAAACCATGACGATATCTCATTTCTTACTCGAGTTATCTTTTTTCACCTACGACGACGAATATCAACGAAATTTCACTAAAAACCGAAGAAAAAAAAAAAAATTCTCGAGATTCCCGAGCCTAGCACGCTGCACATGGACAAAACGATGACGGTCCGATTCCACGTGGTATTGAAAACGAAATAAAACGTTTGACATCTTAAAATCACTGTTTATTATATAAGGCCTGTCGGAGACTTCGAGACCAATTTTTCGACAAATTTGTAAAATGTTGTGAAAATATTTGGATGGCCCGCAAAAGGTTGCACATTTTTATGTCAATAACGTCCTACTTACTCTTCCATTCAACGCAGAAACCATAACGATATCTCATTTCTTACTCGAGTTATCTTTTTTCACCTACGACGACGAATATCAACGAAATTTCACTAAAAACCGAAGAAAAAAAATAAATTGTCTCGAGATTCCCGAGCCTAGCACGCTGCACATGGACTAAACGATGACGGTCCGATTCCACGTGGTATCGAAAACGAAATAAAACGTTTGAAATCTTAAAATCACTGTTTATTATATAAGGCCTGTCGGAGACTTCGACACCAATTTTTCGACAAATTTGTAAAATGTGAAAATATTTGGATGGCCCGCAAAAGGTTGCACATTTTTATGTCAATAACGTCCTACTTACTCTTCCATTCAACGCAGAAACCATAACGATATCTCATTTCTTACTCGAGTTATCTTTTTTCACCTACGACGACGAATATCAACGAAATTTCACTAAAAACCGAAGAAAAAAAATAAATTGTCTCGAGATTCCCGAGCCTAGCACGCTGCACATGGACTAAACGATGACGGTCCGATTCCACGTGGTATCGAAAACGAAATAAAACGTTTGAAATCTTAAAATCACTGTTTATTATATAAGGCCTGTCGGAGACTTCGACACCAATTTTTCGACAAATTTGTAAAATGTTGTGAAAATATTTGGATGGCCCGCAAAAGGTTGCACATTTTTATTTCAATAACGTCCTACTTCCTCTTCCGTGCAACGCAAAAACCATGGCGATATCTCATTTCTTACTCGAGTTATCTTTTTTTACCTACGCCGATGAATATCGACGAAATTTCACTAAAAACCGAAGGAAAAAAATCAATTTTCTCGAGTTTCTCGAGCCTAGCCCGCTGCTCATGGACAAAACGATGACGATCCGATTCCACGCGACATCGGAAACGAAATAAAACGTTTGAAATCTTAAAATCACTGTTTATTATATAAGGCCTGTCGGAGACTTCGAGACATGGAAATAGATGATGAATACATTCCTGACGATATTTTAAAGGCTGCGGAAGAAGCAACGAAAAGCACGCTTGCAGAAAAATCTAAAGCGATATACGAAAAAGTATATAGTGAATTTGTTGAGTGGCAAGAATTGGAAAAAAAAACAAAATCTTGCGATGAAAAATTGACCGATCAGACGAACTTACCTGTAAGTGAAGTCCGATCGTAATTATATTGAAGTCTCGTTCGAGATGATTACAATATGTAGTACCGCTACTTTCCACACGATGGAGTCACAACTTCAGAGCTATACCAAAGAAAAACTCGCGGCGGCCCTGGCGGCCCGCGTCGCCCCTATCGAGCGTCATATAGTTTAGAGTATAATTGGGAAAAAACTAAATGGTTGAACACCGCAAATAATAATAATAGAGAACCACACTACCCCTACCACTGCTAGATCCCGCCTGGGTGGGCTCCAAAGCGAACCGCTTGGGTGGGGTGTAATCATCTCGAACGAGACTTCAATATAATTACGATCGGACTTCACTTACAGGTAAGTTCGTCTGATCGGTCAATTATATTGTAGTCTCGTTCTCGAGATTACAATATGTAGATGTTCAGAGAGGTCAAAGCAGTGGTTTTTTTTTTTTTTTTTTTTTTTTTTTTAAACCGTTTCCTTATTTGACGAATTGGAACTTTTAATTGCATCGACCTACATAACTTGTGTTTTATACCTTTATGGTCAGAAAATGCGTTTTTTTTTTTTTTTTTTTTTTTTTTTTACAACCGACGTTTGGGTCTGGTTATACCTTCACGTGAACAGCTTTTTAGCTAAGTCTCTTTTGTCCGATACTATCGGTCTGTTGTAAAACTTCGCGAATACTTTCGATCCTTCCGACCAGCAGGCTGCTTTCTTGATAATATTCACGTCTACTCCTTTTGCGAGGGCTGCTGACGCAGCAGCGTGTTTCGTGGAGTACGCCGAGTACTCTTTTGCTATTCCACTTCTTGTGAGCATGGCTCTTACCCATCGACTGATAGTTTGCACTGTTGCAGCCTTGTGAGGCTTCTTCGTCGTTATGAGTAAATTTTTGCACCCGTTTCTTAGCGTCTCCGTCCTCGCGACGTATTCCTTGAGCGTGCTCGCAATGCAGAGTCGTGGCTTCTCTTCGAAGAACGGTATCCAGAGAGACGGCTGGGGAGCTCCCGCTCGTGATGTTTTTATAAGATCTGGTATCTGGATTGTGAAGCCGTCTTTTTCGCTAATGATAGAGTCCAGTTTTATGAGGGCCAACGTTTGGAACCGCTGGACCGTAGCTATAGTCAGTAGAGTCACTAATCTTTCTGTTAGTGTGTTTACTGGAAGCGACTCTAGTGGGAATAACTCCGATATCTTATCGAATACTATGCTTATGTCCCACGTATTTTCGTATCTTGGCTTTATCGGTCTCTTCCTGAACACTCCTTTGAAGAACCGGCTCAATGTCGGATCGTTGGTGTCCCTGTTGACGGATATCAGAGATATTGCTGCTCTCATGGTGTTAAGTGTTCCGTACGAGGCCCCCTCGTTAAACTTGCGCGTTAGAAACTCGATCACGCTTTGCGTGCTCCCCTCAAAAGGATCTATGTTTACTTCTCGCGCGAATGTGACCCAATCCTTCATTGGCCCGCCGTATTGTTTAATCGTGCTGTCCGCTAAGGAGTTGATAAGTACGTCTATTGCTGCGTCCGATAACCCCTTCCGTTTGTACGCTTGCCGGACAGTCTCCCTGCAACCAGCTTGAGTTTCTTTGCCAAGGGGTGGCTTAACGACCTGCATGGAGATAATAGTAATGTTACTGATGGTTCGAATTCTATCGTGTCTTCTAAAAACGAGGATCTGAATAACGGGAACCAGGGTTGTGCGGGCCATTCCGGCACGATCATCGTGCCGCACGCTTGGTCGCATATGATCTTTCTCAGGACTCTTAGGATTAACGCGAACGGCGGGAACGCATAAAAGTCCCAACTCTCCCAGTTAACCGTGAATGCGTCTATGGCGTAATCTTCGGGGTCTCTTTGCCACGAGCAGTACGTTTCGCATTTCGAGTTCTGTCTTGATGCGAATAGATCTATTTCCGGTTGTCCGAATTCTGCCACGATTGCATCGAAGGCTACGCTATCTAGTTCCCATTCAGTGTCGATATTTTTTATCCGCGATTCCCGATCAGCGTCTACATTCTTACTCGATGGGATATAAGTAGCCGTTTTCCGAATTGATCTATTTTCGCACCACTGCCAGATTTGTCTCGCAACGTCATCGAGCCCTGGATATTTTATGCCTCCCATTCGGTTTACGTATGCGAGCGCTGTCGTGTTGTCGACTTGCAGTAAGATCTCGCAGTCCTGCGAGTTTTTTGCGAAACATTTCAGTGCCATGAGAATCGCTAATAACTCGAGCCTGTTAATATGTAGCGATCTCTCTGACTCTTTCCAGAAACCGTGAGCGCCTTCGCCATCGCAGAAAGCTCCCCACCCCGACAGAGACGCGTCGGAAAAAATTTCCTTTTCGAATCGGTGTGTTCGGATTGGGCATATGGCCGTCGTTATGTTCGACTTCCACCATTCAAAGTCTTCATTCAAACTCCCTGGAATGTTGAGTCTAGCGTCATAGTCTCCGTTGGCGTCTACGAGAGCGAAGTATTTCACTCGTTCCATCCTTTTCGTATAGACCCAGCCGTAATCGACTGCGCGGCAAGCGGATGTTAATTTTCCTAGCACCTGGGCGAACTCCCTTATTGTAACCGTTCGCCGACTCGTTAGCTTATTAATACCCTCTATGATCTGCGATCTTTTATCCCTCGGAAACTCGAGTTGCATTTCTCTAGAGTTTATTATGAATCCGATATACTGGCATTTCAAACTAGGCTCTAATTTGCTTTTTTCATAGTTGATTATGAAGCCCAGCTTTTCCAGCGATTTCCTCGTCGCGTTCAAATTTCTTTCGCAGTATTCGGCCGACGAGCCGAAATATAACAGATCGTCAAGATATATTACCGATCTAAATCCCGCTCCTCTTAACGCGTTAATAACGGGCTTCATAATTTTCGTGAATACGAACGGCGCGGTGCAGAGTCCGAACGGCAAACAACAAAACTCGAACAGTTTCCCTCTGAACTCGAATCTTAAGAATTTTCGGCTTGACGTGTGAATCGATACAAGAAAGTAAGCGTCTTGTAGATCGATTGTGCCCATGTAATCCCTTTCGGACAACAATTTCATCGCGGTGCGGATATCTTCGAGCTTAAACCGGTCCGTATCTATATATTCGTTCAGGTCTTTTAAGTTTAACACGAATCTTTTTGACCCGTTTGCCTTAGGGCGTAAGAAATAACTTGAAAGAAATTGACCGGCCATTGGTTCGCATTCTCTGATTGCCCCGATTGATTCTAGACGTTCTATCGCATTTATGTAATCCGGGAATTCGTCGTGCGGGATACATTCGGATGACCAAGTGAAGCGGTCTTGCTTCACTGGATCGTTGAATTTTATTTTGTAGCCCTTGATGCAATCGAGCACGAACTTGTCTGTCGTTATTTGCCGCCACTGCTCGTGGTAGCTAGCTAAGTTTCCTGCTATCGTCGTTACCTTTAGTTTCTGCGATACGGTCTCCTCCGATCGTTCGGCGAGCGAGAGCGGGATCGCCTCCTCAGAGGGCCCTTCGGTGCTCGAGACTTGCTCCTCTGCGAGTTCCCTTGCTTCTGGAACGTCTTCGGTTTGTTGCTGTTGCCCGCCTGAGTCGTCCTGGCTGACTTTGCAGGCGGGCCCTGCCAGTTTCCCTGGCTCGAAGGGCGAAGCGGTGTCGGTTTTTTCGGTGGCGGCGGCTTCAAGTCCGAACCTATTTTTTCAATTGACTGTGCCGCTTTAATTTTTTCGCCAAGGTCTTGTCCGAATAAGAACACGTCCGGCTTCGCTTCGTTCAGGACCGTTTGAATTTTCTTCTCGAACAGCGGCACGACGAACGCCCGTCGCGCAACCATTTCTTTGTGGTGCGCCGCTGCTAACAACTTCCCGGACTCCAGGAAAAGGCTCAGCAGTTTTTTCTTGTTCGGGCCGTCTTCGACCTCGTTGAGCATTATTGTTAGCCCTTGTCCTAGCGCGGACATCGCTGATCCGATTACATTTTGTGAGTACATAAAATGCTTATCTCGTTTAATCGACGTTTCGTTCATCGTTACTGCCACTTCCGGATTTATTTTAGGCGCCTCGAGGAAGCATTCCCCTTTCCTTGTGTGTCTTTCCAGAAGTTCTGCTTTTTCTTCCTTCGGAATGCCCTCCGCTAGCCAATTTTTCCATCGCTGTGCCAGCGCTGGATGAAAATCCAGTTCGGTGGCCATCGACGCAGTGGGATCTTCCCCCATGAGCTTAAGAGTCTCTTCGTCAAGAGTCTGATGCTGAGACACCGCAGCCTCCGCTGCCTGTACAATGTCTGTCGGTGCAGCCTGAGTGTCTGTTGGTGCTGTCGGAGGAAGTTCTGCTTCTGTCGCAGGATCATTCGCAGCCACTGTTGGGCTTCGGACCTCCTGCCTCGAGGATCCCGAAGCGTTCTTCTCCGACGTGTCGCCGCTTTCGGACATCTCGTGTGTACCTGTAAATCATATTACTTTACCTTCGCTGTTTCATTTTGTCAGATAGCACATCGCTTGGATGCCTGACTGCACGGGGTTTGTCCCACCTCTACGGTGGGCCCACCCGCCGCGAACATTGCAGGTTATGTTGCGTGGTTCGAGTTTTCCGCACACTTATAGCGTGCCAGAAATTCGCGGCCTTCGTCTCACTCCTGACAAGTGAGCCCCCCGCTAGTCGACCAGCGTTTTTATTGACCCACAATCCCGCTGGAAACTTACGATAGTCGTTTCGACGTTGTCGTAATTCCTGTACAGGATCTTCGTTTTCGTCGCCCGACGAACTCGGCATATACTTGGCGAATCTTCTTTGAAACTTCTTCCATTCCTTCCTCAGGTCCCTCGGCGACGTGCGCCTCCTTTCTTTCTTGTTTTTTCCCCATTTTCGATGATAATTCGGCTATATAAAAGAAGAGAATTTACCGAATTAGCTCTAACGATGCGTCTCCGACGCGCACAAAAAACGTTATGGCGCTCGATAGGGGCGACGCGGGCCGCCAGGGCCGCCGCGAGTTTTTCTTTGGTATAGTTCTGAAGTTGTGACTCCATCGTGTGGAAAGTAGCGGTACTACATATTGTAATCTCGAGAACGAGACTACAATATAAGTGCTTCTAGCATATTTCTATCATCTCTCTTCCACTTTGAGTTCAGCAACGTTGTGGTCAAAGTTCTCGATGGTAAAAACAATGTTGAAGTTGGAGAAAAACATTGACATCGGTAGTTACGATAAATTGTGTAATTATTTGAAACGAAAGTATACTGGCTATACAGTCAAAAAATCGAAAGCGTTGTCACCGGAAGATGTAAACAAATTCATCGAGATAGCTCCAAACATCAAGTATTTGTCTACCACGGTGAATATTAGACATTTTTGTAACTGAACGTCAATAATAATATCAATTTCCTCATGATTAATAACGAATGCTCGTCGTTTCTCTGTTTACATTAGGTTACTTTGATGCTTGGCATCGCGGGCGCTTGTCGCAGGGAAGAGCTGTACAACATGGTGATAGACAATATAAGGAAATAAAGGTCTGTTTATGTTGTACATACGGATCCGGACACCAAGACTCACACTCCGTGGACGTTTGTAGTCGAGGGGAAATATTGTGACTTGATTGACGAATATATAAATGCGAGGCCATCGAATGTATCGTCAAACTAATTTTTCCTATGCTTTTGGAACGGAAAAATTATTAATCAAGTAATGGGGATGAAAAAAATAGGTTCGCTGCCACAAGAAATCGCTGCATATCTCGAGTTACCTGATGCGAAAAATTATACGGGTCACAGTTTCCGCAAAACTTCTGCCACTTTACTTGCAAATGCAGGTGCTAGCAGGACGGCATAAAGCGTCATGGAGGGTGGAAGTCGTCGAATGTGGCAGAAGGGTACATCGAGGATTCGCTTTGGAATAAGCGCAAAATTTGTAATCAAATTACGAGTGCGATCGATGATTCCAGCGATCAAGAAAAAAATGACGACGCAACTACAACAAGCAAACGAAAGAAAGTCGGTGAAAACGGCGCAGGAAAATCCGTCACTGTTATCGTCAATAACTGTGGCGTACAGTAATTTATACATTCTCGGGATCGTTGCTCGATGCCTCGTGTTGTTTTTTTTCATACCGTCGACGCTCACATTCTGGCTCGTGTCCATGAAGTTACTTTTGTATTTTGTTTTGTAAAATTTTGTAAAATTGTATTCATTGTTAAAGCTTCGAATATTTATTCATTTCTACGTATAAAACCATTTATTTATTGGGGGGTGGAGGCCCACCCCCCAACCCCCTACACGCGGGGGCTCCGCCCACCGCACCCCCACCAGGGCCTGCGGTCTTGGACCCGCTCCGTCCGCCCGACTACGCCCACCTATTGACAGTAGTTTTTTTACAGTCCGAATTTTACGCATACTACGTCAAAAAATATCGTATGCGACACGTGTGTACGTTTTTTAATTGCATTTTACGCACTTGTGGCATAATATACTATTTCTGTATCGACTACAAACTGATTTAGTAATTGGTCAGCCCGGTCTATTCCCGCAACGGGGATTTCGGTTTGAAGTCGGATATATAAGGCTTCGACGAAAAAAGCCCAATACGTTAACAGCGCCTTATCAAGGGACGGCTGAAAGCTGGCAAACTAAAGAATAAAATTCAGTTTTCCCATTCTCGAGCTTGCCAGTATTCTTTATCAGCTACTGAACGCGTCAGTCGCGCAATTCGATTTGGATCTTTTATGTCTAATAAAATACCGTTAACTTCGTCAATTTCAGCATTCGTTCGTAAACTGGCAAATTGTTTCTTGCTACCGAACCAGATTTTCGCAAATTGTTTCCCGACTCCGGAACAGCAGTGCATACTGTCGGGCACAAGCCTTTAATAATATCAAACATATTCAAATTTAAATTAACATATTAAAATTTATACAGCAACCAATAACTCTGTGTTTCGTACGTAGAAAGGTGGTTCATTGACCATTTAATTAATCGGCCATATCGAGTATGAAGAACTTTCAAAAATGGGAGCCCCGTCGGTATTAAAAGTCATTGTAGCATATCGATATTTATCGGCCGAATTTTTTTTGTGAAATCGTCCGTTTACAACATCATTGTAATACTCGTCGTATGCTTGTATATATAACTCTGCGATGGCTACTGAAATATCCATAGTGACGAAGAAGTCTTTATAAGGAGGATCCTGAACTTTAATATTTGTTTCGCATTGATGGCAAATCATAATTTGTGCATTGCGTGTAAATTGATCGACATATCCATGGCAACGTGTACACGTTGCGTGAAACTGCACGCAATTTGCAGGGTTGATATCAATCAGATATCGCGATCCTGCAAAAATGCAGAAACAAATATACAATTTATCAACTGTATCAATTGAGAAATAGCTGTTAGAGAAATGCTCTGCACTAAAACGTACTTTTCTATGTTCATAAGCAATTCACCTATGCTTATTTGAACTGGTACATCGATCGGAGTAAAAAAATCTTCTGTACCCATCATTTTTAGGCACTCACTTTAACAATAGGCGAAGAGTGCCTATTGCAATGAACTTCGAGGCCCGTTTTCAGAGCATTCGATGAGGTTACTCCGCAGAGCCTGCTCCAAATTTTTTTATTTTTTAGGGTTACCTTTGGTGTACCTCTGACATGATGCGTAGTTAGTTTAAAGTGACTGCGATGACTAGAAATATTTTTTTAGCTTGCGGTACAGCAGAAATAGGTTTTTCATTGATAAAATTTCCTCGGACGTCCGTATCATACTGCAACTTTCGATCCTTCGAACCAATTTTGCTCATCTCCGCAGGATTGTTTTATGACATTGTTATGCCGCAAAAAGGTCATATTCAAAATTCGAGCGATAAAACGAAGAGTCGAAATATTCGCATAGAATATTTCGAGCGAAGTACAATCGAGCGATTAAAAGCGAGCAACGAACTCGCAAGAATGTGCAAACGCAGCAAAGGCGAATGAACTCGCACTCCGATGCACGCAGCAACGAAAAGTGCGAACGCATACGGAAGCGCGAGCGCAGCAAGAGGCAATCGCCGGGCTCTTCCGCAATTGCGAAAAATGCGAATATTTCGATTCACAGTCCCCGACTGCGAATCGAACACCAATCAGTCTAATTCCATCGACCGAACTGAGAGGTTGTCTCCGAAGAGACAACGTAGACTCCTCTTGTAAAACTCATCTGTAACCAATATTCTAATAAACCTAGTAATTGAACAACATTATTCTTGGTGTTGGAGTTCCAACTCCTTTCAGACAGAAAAGATCCCCATAAATAATAATAAAATAAACGTTCGCTCTCGATATCGCATCGAGCCGAACATAACATTGGTGGCAGCGGTGGGATCTGTCACACCAGAGATAGGACGTTCAGTTACCAGGCAGGCAAACGAGTACAGTGAGTTTGTCGAAACGAGTGCCGCGCACGACGTGCGAAGTGCGCGCGGAACCCCGTTGACACGCAGACGTTAACGAGGGATAGAACCGACCCAGCACGCGGAAGCTGAGGAACGGTGGCTCCAAGGCCCGATAATCGGGTTGTTGACGGTCAGGCCTTGCCAGTGGAGACCGACGACCGAGCCGTTGGAGGGTACCAACGTCATCGGGGAAGGACGAGGGAAATCGCCGACGAGCGGCATCGCCGCCGGAGGGTCAGCGGAGGGGCACCGTCATCGAGGCACGACGAGGGGCATCGTCGTCAGGGATCGACGGAAGCACGTGGAAGCTGAGTCGGCGTCGCGAGGTTCGTCAGGGGTTATCGTCATGCGGTCCACCGTACTGTAAGTGGAAAGGGAACCAGCTACCTTGTAACTAAAGCCAGTTAGGGCAGATTTAGGGCGTAGGCCGTAAGAGTTTCACATGAGCGACGGGGCGGGAAGGGCTACCAACCCGTTGAGGCGAGCGAGGACATTAGAGTCGGTATTGCCAGCGCAGGCGATAAGCGCGGTAGATAGCCTGCAAAACGCTCTCCAGGGGATCACGGCAAGGACGCGACAGAGTCTAGGGCTGTCTGAGACGCGCGAGGGTCGCGGTAACGTCAACGTAGGGAGACAGAGCTCCTACGACTCGATAGACTCCTTAGATTATAGCTTGTTCGAGCCCCACGCGACAATCATGCCGGTTGGGGAACATTCGACTGCGGAGGAGCTAGTCGACGCGGAGATAGAAGGGTTAAGGGATACGCTGCGGCAACTCCGCGGCGAGAGTGCGAATCTCGGGCGGGAGGAGAACCGCGTACGAGCGGAGACTTCTGGCGAGGTCGCCGGGAGCCTACCCCCGTTTGCACAGGGGGTTAACCTGCCAGCACACGCGACAGGGAGAAGAGACCTCGGCGGGAATAGGCAGGCCATGGGTCAAGGGGCGGTGAGAAGGACCGTCAGTGAACAGCCGGATGCGTTAGAAGAGAACGGGCGTAGGGAACGACCGAGGGGGGGCAACGCGAACGACGGGCAGGCGCCCGACGCTGTCAACGAGCGCGGAAGCCGCGAGGAGCGCCTCGGCGCCCGGGCGGACGAAATACAGCGACAACTCAAGGCGGTCGAGGCGTCGCTGGGCAGACTGGGGCGTGACGTGAGGGCCGGTAACCATCGTCGTTCATCAGGAGAGTACAGAGAAGCCGAGTACCTGAGTTTGGACTTGGCGTTGAAGAACATCAAGCGTTTCAACGGGAACGACCCCGACGAGCTCGACGGATTTTTGCAATCCTGCGAAATCGTGTTCCCGAGGGTACACCCGCGCAACCACGAGGTCCTGCTAGCCCTGGTGATGGCAAGCAAACTCGAGGGACGTGTGACAAGTGAGATGAAGCACAAGACGGTGTACACGTTTGCCGATCTAAAAGCGGAGCTTGAGGGACTGTACGGCAAGCGGAAGTCGCTGGCCGCCTTGCAGTACGAGTTCAGTATCCTCAGGCAGGGCCAGGACGAGCCGGTGGGCACTTACGCCACCAGAACCGAAAAATTGACACTGGAGGTCATAGAGAAGCTCTGCGAAGGCATAGATTCGAATGGCGCTCATTACATAGAGCAGGCGCAGAGAAAGAGCGCGCAAATGTCGTTCGAGAACGGATTGAAGGACGAGCTGCGGATGCTCGTGCGGGCAAGGAACTACCGCAGTCTCCACGAGTCCGTGGTGGGAGCGACAGAAATCGAGGGAATGACGAGGGGGTACAACCGACCGCCGAAACAAGGGAATCCCGCACCCCGGCGCTCCCAGGGGAACGGAGGGGGCAGAAAATGCTTCAATTGCGGGATCCCAGGGCACCGAGCCAAGGACTGCCGCCGATCCTCGGGGCGCCAGAGCCTACCGGCAGCAGAGAAAAAGGTGGGTCAGGTCGAGGTGACCTGCTACTACTGCGGCGAGGCTGGGCACTACAAAAGTAAGTGCAAGAAGAGGATCAGCGACCAGAAGAAGAAGAAGGAAGGACCCAAGGCTCCGGAAAACGAGGAGAGACCCGTAAAGACTCTCGGAATGCTGGGGGTAAACGTGGTCACGGTCACCACGGACCCCAAGGACATCCGGGAAAGCGAGGGCAGGGTAACGGGAAGAACCCTGGGGATGTTAGACGATGCGGGGGAACGGCCGACGGTCGTAGCCGCCCCGCACCGGCGCAGGGTGTTGCGCATCAACAGCCTCCAGAGACCCGAGGAAAACGACGTCATCAACGACTTCCACATCGAGGCGGAAGAGTCAAAGGAGAAAATAGTGACCCTGAAGGCCGACGCTGGAGCACAATGCAGCCTCGTGAGGAAAGGAACTTTGCGACCAGATACGGCGATCACGGATAACACCATCGACGTCGAGGGAGTAGGGGGGAAGAGGATCACCACCCTGTGCATGGCCGAGTTGACGCTCGCCGTGCCGGCAGTGAAGGTGAAACATTGGTTTCACGTGGTGTCGGATGACATACCCCTGAGCACGGACGGAATACTCGGAATGGAATTCATGAAGCACAACGTGGACATACTCGGGGGGAGAGTAATAAAAATATACAGGCACGACATGCCGCTAATCGAGGCACCCCGCGTGGTGAAGCTACCGCCGAGAAGCGAGTCGCTAGTGCACGCGAAAACGGGAAGCAAGAGGGTAGGCCTCGTGGAAAAACGAAGACTCGGGGACGACATCATCATCGGGTCGAGCGTCACGCCGCCACGGGGAAGCACCTGCGTCATAAGCATGGTGAACACAAGCGAGACGGAAGCAGCGGTGAGTCGCCCGACGGTGACACTCGAGCCACTGGCGTCAGCGGTGACGCGGGACGCCGCCCAGGTCGGGACCATGGAAATAAACACGGTCGAGAGGAACGACCCAACATCGCGGACGGATCGAATGCACGAAGTGGTCGACTACGGGCATCTGAACGACGAGGAAAAGACCACGTTAAAGGAAATCTGCGAGGAATTCAACGATATATTCCACCTGGAGGGAGACAAACTCCCTTGCACGGACCAAGTCGAGCACGAGATCCCACTGAGAGAGGGAACCCGACCCATAAAGGTTAACCCATACCGTCTGCCAGAGGCCCACAAACGTGAGGTAACCGAGCAGGCCGAGAAGATGCTACGGGAGGGGATCATAAGGCCAAGCCGGAGCCAGTGGAACGCGCCATTGCTAGTCGTGGCGAAGAAACCCGACGCACAGGGAAGGGTAAAAATGCGAGTCGTAGTGGACTTCAGGAGACTGAACGAAGCCACTGTCGGAGATTCGTACCCACTGCCGAATATTTCGGAAATATTGGACCAGTTGGGAAAAGCCAAATATTTCACCACGCTCGACCTTGCCTCCGGATTCCATCAAATCCCGATGAGAGAGGAAGACAAGGAAAAAACAGCCTTTTCGACGCCACAAGGACACTTCGAGTATAACCGAATGCCCTTTGGACTAAAAAACGCGCCACTGACGTTCCAGAGACTAATGAACACGGTATTAGCTGGAATACAAGGCACGAAGTGCTTCGTGTACCTTGACGACATCGTGGTGACGGGCGCAAACCTCGGCGAGCACAACCAACGTCTACGGGAAATATTCACCCGCCTGAGAGAGGCGAAATTGGCCATACAGCCAGGAAAGTGCCATTTCCTACGGAAGGAAACGCAATACCTAGGACACGTGATCTCGGACGAAGGGATAAGGCCGGATCCGGCGAAGACGGAAGCAGTAAGGAACTTCCCGACACCAGAGAGGGTCAAGGACGTGCAGTCGTTCCTAGGATTGGCGGGATACTACAGGAGGTTCATCGAAAACTTCGCGAAGACGGCGGAACCCCTCACGGAGCTCACGAAAAAGGACAGCGAGTTCCCGTGGACGGGGCAACACGCGGCAGCATTTGAGCAACTCGAAACCGCGCTCACAACGGCACCGATACTGCAATATCCCGACTTCACACGGCCATCCGTAATCACGACGGATGCTTCCAACAAAGCAGTAGGGGCGATATTGTCGCAAGGAAGAATCGGGGAGGACCTGCCGATATGCTACGCCAGCCGAACGTTGAACAAGGCCGAGCTAAACTACTCAACGACTGAGAAGGAATTGCTCGCCATCGTATGGGCAGTGGCACAATTCCGACCGTACGTCTACGGTACCCAATTCACGGTAGTTACGGACCATAAACCGTTGACATGGCTTTTCAATGTAAAGGACACAGGATCCAGACTGATGAAATGGAAGATAAAACTGGCGGAGCACGAATTCACCGTCGAGTATAAGGCAGGGAAAAAGAATATAAACGCCGACGCCCTCAGCCGAATATGCGCCCTAACGCGGGCGCAGGCGAAAACGCAAGGGAAGCCAAACGAAGGCAGCGTTGAACGGAGTGACGAAGACGACGACAGCGACGAAAGCGACGCCGAAACAACGGAAGCAGAGCCTTGTGCCGAAGAGGAAGAAAATGAAGCGACGACGGAGGAAGCAGAATCCGGAAAAGTTTGCCCGGATCCTGAGGAGCGGGCGACAATACTACGGGAGTACCACGATGCACCACTAGGCGGACACCAGGGGGTCACCAGAACCCTGGAGAAGATACGCATCAAGTACGACTGGCCCGGCATGAGGAAAGATGTCGAAAAATACATCGCGGCCTGCGACAGGTGCCAAAAGAATAAGACCCGGCCGACGGGCAAGGCACCCATGGCGATCACCGACACCCCGACGAAAGCCTTCCAAAAAAGCGCCATGGACATCGTAGGACCGATGCCCATCACCACACAAGGGAACAAATATATACTGACGTTCCAAGATCTGCTGACGAAGTACAGCATAGCAAGCGCCATGCCGAGCCAAGAGGCGAACGAGGTAGCAAGGGTGCTAGTGGGGGACATAGTATGCCGATACGGGACACCCGAAACCATCCTCACCGACCAGGGAACCAACTTTCTCAGCGCGACGTTCAAAAACATGTGCAAACTCCTGAGAATCGAGAAGATACAAACCACGGCGTATCACCCCGAGTCGAATGGGGCACTCGAGAGGTCGCATCGGACCATAGCAGCATACCTAAAAAACTACGTAAACAACGACCAGAGTGACTGGGACGAATGGCTGCCCCACGCCATGTTCATGTACAATACCACACCCCACACGGCAACCGGGTACACGCCATTCGAACTGGTATTCGGAAAAACAGCCGAATTGCCAACGTCATTGAAGCAGAAGCCGCGGACGACCTACAACTACGACGACTACGCACACGAGTCACGTGAAAGGCTGCGCGCATCCTGGGCGATAGCGCAAGAGAACCTGAAGGCGGCAAAAGAGAAGTCGAAACTGCAATACGACAAAACCGCGCGCGAGGTGCAGTACCGGGTAGGGGACAAAGTGTTGCTACGTGACGACACGGTAGCACGGGGGAACGTAGCGAAACTAACCTCGAAATGGATAGGCCCTTACGAAATAGTAGAGAAACACTCGGAAGTGAACTATTCGATCAAGAAAGGACGGAAGACAGTAAAAGTCCACGCCAATCAGCTACTCCATTACATCGAACACTAAAACAAACGCGACGAAGTATCTGACGACGCAGCACCACGACGGATAGGAATCCGAGACCCACGGCGAATCGACGGCAATCCGTCGGAGAAGCGAAGCGAGCAACAGCAACGAAACACGACACCAAGGGAGAGGGAGACCGGGAACGCGAAGGAAGCGCCTAAAAAAAAAAAAAAAAAAAAAAGAGAAAGAACGCAAAACGATTAATTAAATAGCAAAATGTAACCGAGCTATTTATTCAAACAAAAAATCCCAAGGGCCCTGAGAGGCAAAATATAACGAGCTTCCTTAAAAACAAGACCAACAAAGTCAAATTAAGAATCGGACACGGGGGAAACATAGTCCCAGGTGTCATACTCCTCCTCCTCACTATCAGAAGCCCCAGCGGGGCGAACTACGGTGCCAGCCGGCACCCAAGTGCGTCCAATCCAGCGCCCTTCGGTGGAAGGAGGGTAACGAATCGCCGGCAGCGGACGCGACGACGAAAGCTCTGCACGACTCCACCGGAAGTTGATCTCGAGAGGTGTGAGAACTCGGACACGAGATGGCTGAACCCGCAACGGCTCAGTTCGCCCGGAAATCGGCGGAGGCTGAGGCCTCGAGGTACCACGAGGGTACGCCCGGTCATCAAAAACCGGAACCGGTGGAGAGACACCGACGCGGGCACCATCAGGGCAGAACCGCTAAAAAAATCCGAGACGAGAAAAGTTCAGACAACCCGCAAGCCAGGGCAAGAAGGAAACAAAATCGAACCAAATAGATCAAGAGAATGACTGCACGAACCTTGGCCGGAGGACACATCGTCAACGGAAGAGAAACTCGAGGCTCCGTACGAGACGCAGGAACGATGAAAGACGTCGAACAAGAATGGGAAAAAGTGACCAAAACGCCAGAACTTATAAGAAGAAATATGCATGATCGACGAAAACGGACCGCCGACGGAAGAGAGACAACAAACGAGACAACAACAGACCGGAAACACGTTGCACAGGAAACACACGAGACTCACAAATGCGCAACAAACTAGAAATAAACCCGCGAACAGAGCGAACGATAAGTAGCGAGCGTAACCCTATACCAGCAAAGAACCGGTACACTGGCTTTAGTAGGATAGCGAAATCAAATAAGAATAAAACCCGCGAAAAGTGCACCGCAAGCAGTGAGTGAAAAAAAAAAAAAAAAAAAAAAAAACGAGAAGTGCGCGAAATTCAGTGGATGCGAAATTGGACAAAAAATAGAGACAGTACGGCGAGTGCAAATTATTCGACACCATACATACATACAAGTAAGACAGCTATCAGTGTAGGTAGGAACAGCGAGACGCGCAAAGTGCCGACGTAGGCAGACGTCCACGCGCGGGATGCAACCCGACACCGTGGAAAAGATACGCCAGAATAAAAGCAAATAAATTCAAGTAATGGGAGTATTCAAAGAAAATAAATAAATAAAGGGAACTAGAAAAAGGGATTAAAACTAGAAAAGGGACTAAACTTAGAAACAAGTCAAATTTTGAATGAGAAGAAACTTGAATTCAAGATTTCTTCTTCTTAAGGGGCGAGGGATGTTATGCCGCAAAAAGGGCATATTCAAAATTCGAGCGATAAAACGAAGAGTCGAAATATTCGCATAGAATATTTCGAGCGAAGTCCAATCGAGCGATTAAAAGCGAGCAACGAACTCGCAAGAATGTGCAAACGCAGCAAAGGCGAATGAACTCGCACTCCGATGCACGCAGCAACGAAAAGTGCGAACGCATACGGAAGCGCGAGCGCAGCAAGAGGCAATCGCCGGGCTCTTCCGTTATTGCGAAAAATGCGAATATTTCGATTCACAGTCCCCGACTGCGAATCGAACACCAATCAGTCTAATTCCATCGACCGAACTGAGAGGTTGTCTCCGAAGAGACAACGTAGACTCCTCTTGTAAAACTCATCTGTAACCAATATTCTAATAAACCTAGTAATTGAACAACGTTATTCTTGGTGTTGGAGTTCGAACTCCTTTCAGACAGAAAAGATCCCCATAAATAATAATAAAATAAACGTTCGCTCTCGATATCGCATCGAGCCGAACATAACAACATTATCACAAGTATGCACATCACTTTTGGAACCAATTTGAGACATTTAAAAACTTTTTGCAAAAAATTATTGCTCAAAATTTTGATTTTTCCTCCGTTAAATGTCCGTACGGTGCTGCAATAATGAACCCTACGAACCAATTTTTTTCTCCTTCGCAGCATCATTCTGTTTCTTGAAAAACTCTCTGCCTAGCAAATTTCAAGTCATTTGAACATCTCTAACTATTTTTTGTCCAGTATTTTCCATTCAAAAAATCATTTTCTCGCAACCAGTGTCCGTACGGTGCTGTAATGATGGACTGTGCGAACCAATTTTTTTCTGCTTCGCACCATTATTTTATTACATGAAGAACACTATGCACCGACAATTTGAAGTCATTTGGACATCTCTGTTGTACGCCAACGCCTCCCTCCTTCCCCCACGCGAGATCGTCTTCCCGCTCCCGCGAGGAGCTGATACTTTTCGATAGGTTTATTGTAGATTTAAGGAACGCGTGGCCACGCACTTTAGCCTAAGACATAGCGTTAAGTTTACTACTATTATCGGGATCGTCGTATCGCCGAACTTGTTCTTTTTCCTCGTTCTATTTTTAGACGAACGGACAATAGCTCGTCGTGCCGCGTTTACCTCTCCCTTGGCATCGCGCGCCCGACCGCTAGCGTCAGCGGGAGCGAGGTGATAGCCCGACCGAGCGAGATTCGGGCTATCTCGTTCTGCCGAAATTGCTATCCCGCGCGGCCGGCTTCCCCAAATTCCTTTGCTTGTTCTCCCTTTATATACCGATCTACTTATACTAAGTATGTACCGTCGGAAACTGTGAACACTCTACTCTTTGATTATGTCAGAAATTATATCGAGTCAGCGTGAGAGGGTGGAGTGGTCGGCCTTTGAAAGTTCGCGAAGAACACAAAAATTTAAGGCTTGAGCGCCCGCGCGCACCGAAAGTTCCAACCGTCTCTCTTCGAGGTCCGCGCTCGCCGATAAGGCTCGACCGCTTCACTCATCTCGCCGCCCTACAGCGCCCAACGCTTACCTGTAACGACTACGCTAAAGCAATAAATCTACGATAATTCGCCTCTCGAATTATTGCCTAATTACTCGACCGGATTCGTTTCTTGGATCTCGGACTCTCCACACGACTCTCGGACCTCGGCCTCGCAATCGGACTACGGACAACCTCACGGCTTCTTGGACTTCGGCTTCCGCACCGGAAGAAAGTTCTTTGCTCGCTCTTCTCAGGGCGACAAAGCTTTTTCGCAAAATTGTCCTTTTTAGGACACACAAACCCCTCGCTACCTCTTGTTTCCTCCCGCCCTCTCGACTCCACTCTCGCGCCGTTCGTGCTCCTTCGGGACGCACGCAATTTCGTGCTTCCCTTGGGACGCACGCCGAGCCGGGAGTCGGAGGACAGAGAGACCTCCTTTGATCCTTCCCCCCCCCCCCCCCCCCCCCCCCCGCTCTCTCCACCCCTCCCCGCGCTCGTACCGATACCCGTGCTCCTGCCGGATCAGGAGCAGAAAGCACGCACGGCCGAGACGGAAGGGTTACCCGATCATCGCGGAGCAATCCTCCCGACTCATCTCGTCGCCTGCATCGAGGCACGAGCGGCAAAGGAGTCTCTCCCTCATATTTAGTGTCAATGCCCAAGAGAGCAGGACGAAAGCGCTTTTTGGCGCACGCTCGGCAGATTCACGAGAAACGGGGCCCTCGTCGGGGTCTCGCGTGGCTCGAGAGCCTCGAGGAGGACGACAGCGTGAGCGAACGGGCACGTAAGGCGCTCCCGCCGCTCCTCCAGGAGCCTCCCCCCCGCACCCCTATCCCCCCCTCTCTTCTCCGTCCGGGCATCGCCCGAGGCCACTCCGTCGGCGAAACCGCAGATACTCACCAACGTGCATCTTACGACGCGCGTAGTCATCGTAGACGTCCGACGCGACGAACCCTAAGTCCCTACCCCCGTGCCCCACAGCATCCCCCCCCCCGGATATTCCCTATATCCCCTCGCGTAATTCCGCTCGTTATCCGGATCGCCCGCGTACGCCGGACATACGAAATTCGTCCGACTCCGAGTTCGAACTCGAACCCAGCGTTTAACGACTCCGATTTTTCCGGTCGCCTTTTTACCTTACCTTTAGGTTCCTTTATTTGTTATTGTTCGCAACTCCTTCGCTCGCTCGCGTCTCGCTCCGGCGATTTGACGCACCCGATCGCGAAAGGGGAAAGGGAGAAAGAAAAGAGTAAAAGGGGAGTTACACGGAATTATTTCCGATCGCCCGCGAGAATAATCATCGAATTATCCCTAACGAGAATTATTTTGAAACACAGCGACGAGCTGCGTTTGTCATCTCTAACTAATTTTTTTCTACAATTTTCCATTAAACATTTTTGATTCGCTCGCCAAGTGTCCGTACGGTGCTCTAATACTGTATCCTATGAACGAATATTTCTGAAATTAACACAGCTGATTTATTGCATTAAAAACATCATGCACAACAACTTTAAAGTAATTCTGAATATTTTTAATATTTTTAATCGGCCCTTCTATTGACATTGAAAATATCTCGAAGGTTATGTTATATAAATTAACCGGGGGGGGGGGGGGGGGGGGGGGGGGGGGGGGGGGGCTGCGGTGCTTTGAGACGTGAACACGCGTTTCTGTTTACTCCTGTCCCGAATCAAATTTTACAACGGTTTTAAACTCAAACTCCGCCACAGTGTGTGTTCGCCAGACTCTTGAATATCCCAAGTTTTTTGTGAAAAATAAACTGGCGCGATACAGCGTATTTCCAACGAAAATAGACGAATTAAACATGTGCATGAAATAGAGGTTAGCGGAAAAAATCCGACCAGCTCGTTCTGAACGCCAGCACCGGCGCAATACCAAAAATAAAAACAACAGCTATCGACCGTACAGACCCTGGATCAACTGGCTCCAGCGATGCCACTATTACCGACGGATCGCAACGGATAACAAACACACCTGTCAAAAATTCGAAAGGCAGACCTGCTACAACCGCGTTATTACGCAGAGAAAGGTGCAACTCGGAATGCTCGGTGAAAGATTTCTTTATAGCCAAGCGCAAACGAGACGTCGAGGAAAAGCTAGGTGAGATCTCCCCATCCGATACTCTGAGTATTTTCAAAAAGTCTCACAAGACACCGCGATCTCCGGAAAGTTCCGCAGCCACTGCGCCTGCAATCGTAGATCAAACACCCCCTCCCTTCAAAGATACAACTAGTATGTTACAGGAAGAGACTCAATTCAATACTTCTATTGGAATAGACAGCCGCGAAGAAAGACTCAGCGACGCCGCGATCAACATCGACGAAATCTATACCGCCGAGAAAGAAGTTGCCTGTGGTACCGGCGCTCAGGTGGTAAACGCCGTCTGCGACGTTACCCCTTCCCAGCAATTCGCATGGCTAGCGAAACAGCTAATCGAGATAAAACAAGAAAATAAATTGCAATTTCAACGTCTTAATAACAGTCTTACTGTATCGTCTGCAGAAACCAACAAGAAATTCGTAGAGCTGAAGGCCGAGTTGAAAGCCGACAGAGAGGACAGCAAGAAGAGGGAAGAGGCGCTCGAATCCAGAATGATCTCGAGAATGGAGGCTGTGGAAGTGGAACTTCGTTCTGGGAACAGACCACAAAATATCAACGCTCAGCCCGGGACCTCATCTGCTTCAGTCGATCCGGATATCCGCGCAAATTTGGAAAAACTGAACCGTATGATAGAATCACAAGAAAAACTACGCAGGAAAAAAAACATTATTATAAGAGGACTGCACGCAAGCCCGGTCAACGTAAAGGACTTAATCATACGATTTCTTGCCTCTAGATTCGCTACCGAAAATGCAGAAGCTAAGGTTCGCGAGGCCACGCCGCTGGGGAAATCGAACAACGTCATCCGAGTCGCTCTGCACTCTAAAGACACAAAACTTTCGATTATGAAGGAGAAGAAAGAAAGGGCCGGCCCCGGCGTCTTTATTGACTATGATTTGACTCCCGGCCAAAGAGAGATTGCCTTTGCGATAAGATCGCGCGCCCGACACGAAAGGGAGCTCGGTAAAACGGTGAAAACCGGCTATAACAAAATAACAATCGATGGAGACGAGCTCTACTGGAATTTCGCGGACAAAAATCTAGTTTCGGCGGCCAGAAACAGCACTAAAGCAGCGGGAAGATCAGCAGAGAGGGTCGACCAGACGAGCTCAAAAAACTTAAACTAAACAAACTATCGATCGCCTTTTGAAACCTGCACGGATTTAAAAACTTGGAGAACTCTTCTATCCTCAACTCAGCACAAGTAATCTGTGCCAGCGAGACTTGGCTGGACAACTCGCCGGAAGTTACGCCGAAATATCTGGACGAATACGCGTGCTGCTGGGCAAACGCGCAAAGAGAATACAGTGTCGGTAGACCGAGTAGTGGCCTCGCGATTTTGTCGATGAAAAAATTGAATTGGACATTGGTAGACAGAAGTAATTGGTGGCCATTCGGCATAGTTCAACTGGGCAGCTTTAAGATCACCATTGGGTCAATCTACCTCAAGCCGAGTATTGACCACGAATCAATCCTCGAGTTGCTGCAGATAACTATCAACGACTTGCAAGAAAAGTACGAATCGGACGTCACGGTTATCGGCGGCGACTTCAACCCTAGGGTCGGCGAAGAAGAAGAGGAAATCCCCGAAGAAGTCTTCGAGAACACGGTTTTCGCTACGCTACGACGATCCAGCGACAAAACAACGAACGAGCGCGGTTTGAAACTTATGGACTTCATGAAAGAAAACGGTTTTATATTAGTGAATGGACGAGCTCCGAGCGACAACCCAGGGCAATTTACATTGAGCAACAAAGTAGGCCACAGTGCCATCGATTTAATTTGGGTGAACGCGTCGGGTCTCGATGCGATAGACGATCTTTTTGTGGTGAGCGAAATTTCTCTGTCCGACCATCTTCCGGTTTCCTTAGTGCTTAATGTACCAGGGGGCGACCTCGAAACTCGCACATGCACAAGAGCACGTGGGCACGCACGTCGTTCGCGTTACCGCGAGAGTTTTCACGAGAACTCATGAACTGCACCGTCGGGGAAAAAAAACTTTTCGCCAGGCCCTTCAATCGTCGGACATAACCCGTGTGTTCTTCACACCGATGTATTTTCGATGTTCACACTGATTTGTTTTCATAATTTTCTTCACTTTAAAGAACATTATTGACGGCATTCACAATTCACGTAAAACAGGTAATCGCATAAACATTGAGCGAAAACCTTTCAATCGAACGAGGGTTATCAAGAGACACGGTAGTGTCTCGACGCCAATAATTATCTCGATAGACCATGATCGAGCTGACGCCGACACACGGGTGAGTCGCTCGGAGATACTTAATGTGTGCGTTGGCCAATCGCAGTTACAATTTTGTTTGCCTGTGTGAGCGCCTAATGTTTTCCATGTGCGAACGGTTCACAGCGGTAACAAGGAACAACTTCACAGAGATAACAAAAGACAACTTCACGGTGGTAACAAGGGACAAATTCACGGTGGTAACAGGCAACGGGTAACAGTTGCCTGAACGAAAAAATCTGGAAAACCGAAAAACGCTTATTACGATATCTCGACATCGGCTGAACGGATTTAATCGCGACTAGGCGCGTTTGAAAGCTGATGTCGAATATATACAGTAATAATTTTCTCAAACATTAGATCCGATGCGTAGTTTTATAGAAACGATCGATTTAATTTTAAAATCAAGCCCACTTCCGGCATATTCGCGTAGATTTACACGGTAGCGTCTCGCGCAATTTTTTTTTTTTTTGTACTTGGCGTCGAGACACTACCGTGTCTCTTGATCATGATAAAGCTGTAATGACAAAATCACCAATTGCATCGATATAGTTCATAAGAAAAGCAAAAGAGAGCCAATGTTGCGCACGAATATTCAGAGAACTCACCATAAATTGTGAATCCTCTAAATATGAAATCTCCGAAATATAAATGAATATGGTGAATGGTGAATGATGGTAACCAAAAATCAGCCATTAAGAAAATTATTTGGTGAATCATCCAGCAAAGGAAATGTTTTAATGTGATAGATGATGAGTTGATTTGCTTTCCCCCAATCTCTCGCTTTCTTCCAATCGCTCTCTTAAACGTTGGTTTGTCACGATACAGGGCGACAATTATAAGTTGGACACCTGTTTTTAAGCGTATTCGTGGGTTAATTTGAGATGGGTGAATTGTGGTTTTTGAATGATTTTGCATGCCCTCTTCGATGGCGCAAATGGTTTCGTCGTAGGTCGCTTAGATTTTAAGGGCGAAATAAATTTTTGTCGAATTTTTTATGAACATATGTTTTGTATGAATATTCGTAAAGATGAAAAAAAAAAAAACTGAATACGAAACACTCGGGGAGCGTTGGATTTGGTGGTATTTTGATTAAGATAATCGATTTTGAAAATGTTAATTTTAGCAGTCGATTCGTGCTAGAAACGCAATGCACCGGAAGTGGGCGATGCTCATGCGCCGCGAGACTCGCGCGCTGGCTGTCACAATTGAGGTTGTGGCGAGCAAACGTCAGGAGGAACGTACGGAGGTTACAAGCCATTACCGGTTTAAAGGCTGATCATCGACAGCAATGTCAGCCCGCTTAAAGGTTCGAATATTGAACTGATATTTTTCGAATATTATTTTTGTGTTAAATTGAAGTTTTGAACGCCTTGCGCCGAAGTAGTTCGTTGAGAGCAGGCCGATCTCGCTGTAGTTTTAAGCGTCCAGCTCAATCGCTTCGTAGTTTTAACCGTCCAGGTCAAGCGCTTCGTAGTTTTAAGCGTCTAGGTCAATCGCTTCGTAGTTCTGGGAGTCCAGGTCAATCGCTTCGTAGTTCTGGGAGTCCAGGTCAATCGCTTCGTAGTTTTAAGCGTCCAGGTCAATCGCTTCGTAGTTCTGGGAGTCTAGGTAAAACCGTACAACGTGCTAGCCCTGATAGGGAATAGGGACGAAAAATTACGAAGATCGAAGAAAATCGAGAATTACGAAGAAAATCTGGTAATTTTATTGGAAATTAACCAGATTCTCATGGAATTTTGTTTTTAGTTTAGTTTACTTTAGTTTGATTTTAGTTTTATTTGTACCTTCGGGCTCGGTGGGTCACAACGATGCTTCTAGGCATACCAGGCGACATCCTAGAATAGACAAGCCTTACCTCCTCAACCTGGGGCTCTAAGGAGGCCGACCACATCCCCAGCTGACTACATTAGGTGATGCGTGGGGGCCGGGGACCTGGCAAAGATACCCTGGAGACATCGGGCAATTCCAAGTAGGGTCGCTGGGACACGGGAGGCACCCCGGAAGACCGGAAGGGGCCCCTGGACGGCCCGGCAGGCCCACGAAAGGATTGCCTGTTGGGGACCAGGGGACTGGCCGAGGCCCCGGTGCAACCGGTAATCCCTATGAGTAAGGTGTCAAGTCGCAGAAAAAGGTGCGAAGTTAGGGAAAAGACCTGAAATAAACGCCCGTCCGTTGTAGCTCCGCGTCTGAGGAGCACAACGTGGACAACTACTTGTGGTCACAACTCGGTGGAGTTGTGACCACAACCCGTTAGACCAACAACAACAACAACAACCTTCGGGCTCTCGTGACTCTTGCCCTTGTCGGCCAACATCGTGACAGAGTCTGGATCGACTTTGGCGATGCTCTTGGCCGGGTCGTCCTTATACCGATCGGTTGTAACGTTTGTGTCAAATGAAACCGTTTGTCCGTGCAACTTGACACTGTCGCCGAGAGCTTCGGTGCTCTGCGCCGGCTTGCCGGATCTGCTGTCCACGATCGTGACGATCTTCTCCTCGGTGACCGGACCGGTGGTGATAACCGTTTTCGTTATCACCTGCTCGACGGTATCGGATGGGCCGCCGGTTGATATGACAAGCTTGCTATCCATGGACTCGCCATGACTCCGACCGATCATCGGATCGTGGACACCGACGTAATGCATTCGTTGCGCCGGATCGGCTTCCATCATCACCGATTCTGTCGTGACCGGATGATCGTACTCGCGTACCGTTGTCGTTTTAGTGGAACTAAACCCGTTAATCGTTTGTGAGATTTTCTTTTAATGAGAAATATTGGAGGCGCGCTAAGTCTCGAATTTTTGAATTATTCAATCGAGTATCCGAAATTGATGTTGTTGTACCCCGGGAACGCCGGTTGTTGTCACAAGATGCATTGCGCAACAACCGTATGCGAGCAGCGAGCGAGCGGTGCGGGAATGCAGTTACCGAAATCGAGCGCATCGCGGGCGATTGAGCAATCGACGCATCGAGCGATTTTCGATCGCGGATAAGTAGAGCAGCGCATCAGCAATTTAAGTAACGCGGAGCCTCCATATTCCGTGGGCGTTCGGAATCTGGAGCATTCGACAGTCTGGTTTGACTCGAGAAACTGTGCGTCTCGTCCCAGGGATTCGTATAGGAATCGGTATAGGAATCCAAAAGGTAACATAGAGTGGTCCGGGCCAGGGAACGTAGCAAGTGGCACTGGCGGGTGAGGGTCGGACCCAGATCCCGAGTACTATGTTTCCTATTTTGACAATAAATTATCATTGTGCCTACGAGTTGTGGTCCTCACTGGGGTTTCAACCCCTTACTGGTAACATCCCAAAATCTTCGGAGATATTATCTCACCCGCCGAGCATGGACTGATCACCTGGGCTCCGGTGGTACAACAATTTTCACGAAAGTTGTATCAATTTGAAAAAGTTTAAATAAAATAATAAAAAAACAATTTTTCAATTGGAAAATTAAAAAAAAATGTCCAAGTAATTCGATATTCGAAAGAACTAAAAAAATTAGTAATTGATTTTTCGATTTAATTCGAGAGCAATTCGCGCGCCCCCAAAACGATAAAGCGCTCGAGTAAGCGAAGAGTCGAAAAGTCGTATACTTCGCTCGCATATAGAACACACATCCGTCCGTCGTTTTCTCGTTTATTAATAAGAATTAAGTGGCACGTCGAATATGCCTCTGAATGATTTATTAGAGAAACGCAACAAGAATTTCATTGCTCTGTAAGATGCTCGCGAGTTAATGAATTTCAAATTAACAGACACACATATGAACGTTATGTCTTCCGAATGGAATAAAAAGTAAAAAAAAACTCCGCGCTTGGGGTGTTACGATCGCGCTGCGAGAGGATCCGCTGCCTGCGGATCCAAATTGCGCAGCGCGATTCGAAACCCCGATACGCGCGGAAAGATCGCCTTCGCGCTGACGAGGGTTGCAGCGATAAAATTTCGCTGCCGCCGCCGCCGCGCGAAGACATCGAAACTAAATATCTAAATGATAAGTTCCCAAGAAGACTGACCGTTGCGCGTGACTCGGTAATGGATATCGCGATGGCGTTTTCCATCGCCGAGTCCGTCAAACAATAAGAACGCGAAGATTGCAAAAATCCTCCTCGGCTTGCCACCCGCCGATTGCGAGATGAGCTCGGCGGATGAGCTCGCCGAGGAGATCAGTCCCGTTTTGACACGAGAAGCGAAAGCTTGTCACGGAAAAACTCCTCGTAGAAGCACTCGCAAAGTGATATAATTCTGTCAATAGAGAACCGCGGCTCATAGAAATTGTTCGAAAGTCAATAGAGCCGAAGGGAGCTTTGATTAGTTTTTGCGCCGCGACGGTCAGCCTTCACGTGCTAGGTTAAGTGTTACACCTTGTGCCACGAACTCAATAGAAACAGTCGTGTAGAATTTAAGTGATCGCAGCCACCCGAAAGTATAGAAAGGGAAAGAGAAAGAGAGAGAAGCGAGAGGGAGGAAAAGTGTCTGCGATCGGAATATTATTGTAAGTAGAGTTTAAGCACAAGTTTAAGAACAGGATAAGAATTAGAATATAAGGAATATTTTCATAATAGAGGCATCCAGGATAACTTTACAAAACTGGTTAATAAAAATATTATCCTTTTAATTTTTACCAAAATTTGAAGTCAAAATCTTGTCATCTTTTAAAAAAACCTAACCATCCTCAGGAAACGCCCTGTATAGGACGTCCGGTAAAGATCCCAAAACAAAATTAAATATAAACCCTTCGTACTTCATACGAGGGGGTTCACTTGAGAGCCCAATAACGCCCTGGGACGTAACAAGTAAACTGGTGTCAGAAGTGGGATACCGGTAATATTCTTGAGATTGGTTGTGCGACCTTGTCAACATATTTAAAATTTAATACTTTTCAAACAAATTCCAAAATTCAAATTTTTATTTTATTTTCAAAAATTTAAATCTTTATTTATTCATTCATATATATATATATATACCCGTGATATTTGACAATCCGATCTCTACGTTACCAATGGTTCAACTGTCACGCGGTCCCTTGGTCCCAGGTTTCCCCGAACAGGAGGTATTTTCCGAAGTATTGTGGGGCGGTTCAGCAATATTCGAGCCGAACCCTAATTACGGTATAAATATCGTCAGGGCTTCCGAACTAAGGCCAACCGCAGAAATACACTCTGCATTGCCGTCCATCCTTTTGATGAACGGTGAACAAATCGAACTCATTGGTACTATCCTGATAACATCAACGGAAGGGGTTGGGGGTCCGGAATTATCGACCTATTTGTTTTATATCGCGGAGACTTTCCCCGGGCCATACGCGGGGGTTCTAGGGTGTTGGGGTAATTATAACCCGCTCACGTACGAATACCTCGCGGTAATTCAAGCACCGGGAGAATAAACCAGTAACGGATTTAGCGTTGCGTAACCGATTCGTTATATTACAACACGAATCGGAATCAATATTCTAAATAAATAAACTGGTAGTAAACTGGTGTCAGCTCACTAAAGTTTAATCAATCGCTCGCGATGGCAAACGAAGCGCCAGCCGCGCTCGACTTGTCGACGCAAGCGCTGCAGAACGTCAGCACCGCGATGCAAAACATGACGTTATACAATCGGTACGCGAACTTGCCCGTTTTCGACGGGAAGAATATGTCGCTAAGGGATTTCCTCCAGGATCTCCAAAATGTGGCGACGTTCGTGCCAGCCGAAAACGAACCGGAATTCGTCGCGGCGGTAATTTCCAAATTACGCGGAAGTGTGCGCAATTGCGTGTACGGAGAAACCGTAAACACAGTCGTCGCATTAACAAAATTATTGAAGAAACGATTCGCGCGCGGAAAAACATACGCGTATTATAGTCAACAAATTTCATCCATACGGATGAAAAAGGGAGAATCAGTCGACGATTTTTACGATAGGATACGAATTCTTATCAGCGGAAGTCGTTCGGCATACCGAACACAACACAACGGCCAAGACCCGCCGGATAGGGCAACAGATCCCATTTACGATCTCGCGTTGGCCGGGTTCATGGACGGTTTGCCGACAAATATCGCTCAAGCCGTGTGGCCTCGAGCGCCAAAAACGTTAGAAGACGCGTACGAAATCGCGGCCGAATATATCGACAATGAAGAACGTCGATCGCGCCGCGATGGGTTCACCGCGCAAGTACTTTATGGTACTTACGGCGATTCGCGAGGGCGATCGCCCGACCCACGCTATAATAACTACGGCGACCCGCGTGGACGATCGCCTGATCCACGATATCGAAATTACGGAGATTCGCGCGGTCGATCACCGGAACCGCGATACTCCAACTACGGCGAATCGCGCGGCCGATCACCGGATCCGCGAACAAATTGGCAAAGTCAACAATCCACACACCGCTCGCCTAGCCCGAATTGGCAGGCAAGAGATGGGCGAAACGGTGCAGCGCAATCACAACCCGATCCGACCCTTACGAAAAGAGACATGGGTGCCGCGGAACGCTTTCCCGAGGGTTGCGGGCACGAATATTGTTGGTCCTTGGGTAGAGGCTGTCCTTGTTGCCCATGGAATCGACGACGCCCGTCCGAAGCTCGGCTACCGCATGTCGAGGCTCCTTTAAACTCGCAATCGGCTCGTCCCGCGGAAACGGCGGCGAGCCGAGCGCGAACGAATTCACCGGCGAACAGGGCGCGATCGCCCGACGGGCTACCCTCAGTGAGGTTCCTGGGAAACAATGCCTCGTCCTCTGGAGCCCAACTCCCGTCGAGAACCCAGTAGTCGAACTGGCTGCACCGGAGTTACGCAACAAGAAGGGACGATTCTTTCTTGACACGGGCTCCGCGACCAGCCTGATAAAATTAGACTCGCTTGACGAGGATCTGCGAGTAAACGTACATGACATAATCTGGATAACGGGCTTGGAAGAAACAAAGATTCCTACTCTGGGCTCCGTTAATCTACATTTCAACGAAAAGCCGAGTAAATTTTACGTAGTTCGCAGTTTGCCACTAACTAGCGACGCGCTAATCGGCAAACCATTCTTCTACGACGAAGGAGCAGAAATTTCTTTTCATCATAAAGCTCTCATAACACGTAGCGACCCTATCCGTCCGAAGCCGTTTATCGAAACTCCTTCGGAAGACGCCAATCGAACGGCGGAGGTGCTATTCACAAGATCAAACCCCGCGAAGACTAAGTTCAAGCTACGTGCGCGCATGCGACAGCAAATTGCGTTGCCGATCGCGAATTCGGACTTAACCGAGGGTTATTTGCCGCGGGTAGAGACTTCAAAGGGCGTGTACGTGGGTAACGCGATCGTGACGCAGAACGAGGGCGTTTGCCAAGTCCTCGCGATTAATACGCGTTTCGAAGACGTTGAGATAGAGTTGGGTCCACAACAAATCGAATCATTCGAGTTAAGAAACCCGGAAGATGTCGATTCAGAGTTCTCAGATACCGATTCTACGGAAGAAGAAATTTCTCCACCCGTCGATAGAGTCTCGGCGATAATGGCCGCTCTGCGGCTAGACGATCTCAACGAGGAGGAGCGTCGACACGTTCGGCGACTCGTTGAAGAATTCCCTTACCGATACAAACTACCGGGAGACAAATTACAGCGAACGGATCTGGTGTATCATCGGATTCCGACGATCGATGACCTCCCGGTAAATACAAAACAATACCGATTTCCTGTCGTCTATAAAGAGGAAATGGATCGACAGGTATTGAAGAAACTGAACGACGGAGTCATAATCCATTCCTGCTCCCCGTACAACTCTCCCGTGTGGATCGTGCCAAAGAAGGCTGATTCACAGGGACGACCGAGGATGCGGATGGTTATAGACTTCCGCAAATTGAATGAAAAGACTATCTCGGACGGCTATCCTCTGCCAAACATGATTGAAACCCTGGAACAGCTCGGTCAAGCGAAATATTTTTCGACATTCGATCTGGCGAGCGGATTTCAACAAATACCGATGGACCCGCGAGATAGTCAAAAGACCGCATTTTCCACTCTGAACGGCCATTACGAATATTCTCGAATGCCGGAAGGATTGAAGAATGCGCCTGCAACATTTCAGCGCCTAATGGATCGCGTACTATTGGGTCTACAGGGCACGGAATTATTCGTGTACCTGGACGACATAGTAGTATTCGCAGCATCCCTCGAAGAACACGAGAAAAAGGTTCGCAGACTCATGATGCGTCTAGAGGATGCGAACCTGAGCTTGGAACCGGACAAATGCTCCTTTTTGCGTAGAGAGGTAGCTTATCTCGGTCATATAGTTAGCTGCGATGGGCTCCGCATGGACCCCAAAAAGCTCGAGTCGGTTCGACATTTCCCGGTGCCGAAGACGCAGAAAAATGTGCGTCAATTCCTCGGCCTCTGCGGTTATTATCGTCGGTTTATACTCGACTTCGCAGCAATGTCCAAGCCACTCTCGGACCTGTTAAAAAAGGGACAACCCTTTGTATGGGGGCCCGAGCAGAAAAGGAGTTTCCGGGCATTGAGGAAGGCTCTCTGTAGTGAGCCTATTTTACGATACCCGGATCTCGAAAAACCATTCACCTTGACAACCGATGCGTCAGATCTCGCGCTCGGCTCGGTACTGTCTCAAGAGCACGACGGTTTCGATCTGCCGGTTGCGTATTATTCACGCATCTTGTCGCCAGCCGAGGTGAATTACGCGACCACAGAGAAGGAATGTTTAGCAATAATTGATTCAATTGAACAATTTGCAACATACCTTTATGGGAAGAAATTCACTCTCGTAAGCGATCACGAGCCACTAAAGTGGATGCAAACGACGCTCGATCCAGGTAAAAGGCTTAACCGGTGGAAAATGCGATTGCGTAAGTATGATTACGACTTCGTATATAAACCGGGAAAGCTGAATGTGAATGCCGATGCGCGCTCGCGCAATCCGGTCGCTCGCGAGCTTTCAAGCTCGAGCGATAGCGAGGAGGAAGCTAAGGAAAAAAATAGCCAAATAAGTTTGACGGTATTGCCGATTTCTTCCGGCGCCGGTCCTAGCAAAGGAGCTATACCGAAGCCAAAATCGATCCTCAAACCTCCTTCGGGATCGCGCGTTAAAAAGTCATCTCGGGTGACCTTGCCACCGAGTACAGACGCGATAGCAGGCCGCACGCGCGCAAGACTACAATCCGCGCCGGCCGCCGCGCCTGTATACAAGGAAGTAAGCTCGAGTTCGGAGGTTTCCGATCCACCGATTCAACGGTTGCATAGAAGTATGCTACCTGCGGAATTATTGCCTCCGAAGAGACCGATAAAAGACCCGCCGGTTGTGGCTCAGCCGGAGGTTGAGCCCGCGGAAGAACCTGAAAAGGATACCGATGCCGCAACCGAGCAAGCAAAAGGCGAAATGGCGCCCCACGATCGCTCAAGCATTGCGGTGGTTGTCAGGCCGCCAATGGACGAAACCGATGACGAAGATGATGTTCGGGCTGATGAAATTATGCAACCCGAACGACAGACTAAAGATTGTCCTACGAAATCTTTACAAGAGTCTCTTCAGTGGTTTGATGAGTCGCTACGCTTATTGGAAAGCCGATATACGAAGGGCGATGACACAATCACGGAGTCAAACGCGCCTGAGTTAGGCGAATTTGATTGGCCCGATTTCGTGTCCGAAGGAAACGAGATACAGCCGGAGGCACACGAAATTCTTCATACATTGGACCCCTACGATGACACCGGACTCGACCTCGAATTATCGCGACGGTTGGAGAAAATCGCCGAGCGAGAAAAGGGGGTGAGCGAGGCCGAACTATTACGACGTGTGAGCGTTATGGGATTGCCGCAGTCACAAAAAGAAGACGGCGGTGATGCAGATGACGAGAGCGATGTAATTGAGGAAAACAAAACAGCCTCGCCCGTCGCCTCGGAATCAGCAGCCTGTACCGTGCCGGCGGTACCGCGGCGATCGGTTCGATGGTCGCTGCCTCCCGTCGACCATAATCCTATAGCCCGCTCGACGCCGCATCCTAAACGAGTCCCGAGGACAATAGTTGAGGACGATACGATATTACATTCGACAACTATACCGAATGTACAATCGAAATCCGGAATCAATTGTCCATCGGATGTATTCATTGCCGTGTCGTCGGATAGCGATTCAGAGACCGACTCCGATCGTGAACTCAAAGGCGAGTCCTCGGCTATAGAAATGAAAAGTAAGCCGGTAGTAGGCACTCGCGAGTGTCTTACCTATCGAGCTGATAATTACGTGCATTTTATTTCTGCCGACGGCGAATTGTCTACCCCTATTGGGAGACTGTTAGCCGACTTGGGAAAAATAAATCCACAGGCCATAAAAACCCAAGGGTTACGGGCCGGTCAGATAGCAGTAACACCACATGGCGAGCGCAACGTGTACAGCGTCGTCATAAAAGACCGTTACTTCGACAGAACACTCGAAGACGACTTATTGCTGGGTCTGGAAAATTTGGAAAAAATTGTCATAAATTCCGGCATTAACTCGTTTCGAATTTCACGTTCGGGAGATTTCTCCGACGTCCTACCGAGCGGACGTCTGGTAGAAAAACTACACGAGCTCTTCGATAAGTCCGGCGTGGCCGTAACGGTTTGCTACGGCAAACTATTGTTGCCGCCGGAAGAGTCGAGAGCCAAGATAATAAACGAATTTCACTGCAGTCTCGTTGGCGGACACAAAGGCGTAACAAAAACCTATCGGAAAATCCGAGAACGGTTTTTTTGGCCCGCTCTCCGCAACGAGGTACAAAACTTTGTCAGGCGTTGTAAGGGCTGTCAAGAGCGTAAGCTTGTACGGGCTAAGACCCGTGAGCCCATGCTGTTAACAGATACGCCCGCTGATACTTTCGACAAAGTGTCTCTTGACACAGTGGGTCCTCTGCCCACCACTCCACATGGTAATAAACATATCCTCACCATGCAGGACCATTTGTCGAAGTATTGTCTAGTCGAGCCTATACCGGATTTAAAAGCTACAACGATCGCCGAAGCTGTGGCGCGCCGATTGTTTACGCAATTCGGTGCCCCGCGAGCTATCCTCACCGATCGAGGAGCGGCTTTTATTAGCGGACTATTGCAGGAAATATCTGAGATATTTCACATTAAACAAACTACAACCTCTGGATATCGCCCACAAACGAACGGGGCTCTAGAGAGAAGTCACATTGTATTGGTGGAATATATTAAACAGTATGCCACCCAATACGATGATTGGGATAGACTGTTGCCGTACGCGGAACTATCGTACAATACGTGCGTTCATGAGGCAACAAATTTCACACCATATGAAATTGTATATGGGAAACTGGCTCGATTACCGAGTGAGTTCCCCGTCGACAATAAACTAGAAACATATAACTCTTACACCATCGAGCTAATCAAGCGACTGTCGGAAATTAGAGCGATGGCGGGAGATAACTTAAACAAAGCAAAAGAAAAGTCAAAGGGCTACTATGATCGGAAGATCCGCCCCTTCGAAGGTAAAGTCGGAGATAGCGTTTATGTCCTGAAGGAACCGAAAAAGGGGAAATTCGATTGTCAATATCACGGACCATATAAAATCGTAGAGATCTCGGATCGAAGTAATGTAATCCTAGAGACAATAAATGGACAGAGAATTCGCAAGCATGTTGACAAGGTAAAGTTGGCATACGAGTGAATAAAATAATCATATACACAAAATGTAATGTAATACAGAAATATATACTGTGTAAGTCCGGAGGACTTGAGCGCCGCTCGGCGTAACGTGCTATGTACGCCGGATGGAGCTAGACCGGGCGAGCGAGAGAGACGGACTATGCACGCGCTCCGTCTGAGCGCTACCTGTCTTCGTCGCTCTGCGAACGCCACGCGTCGCCGAGCCTTCCCGACCAAGGAATGAGAAAGACTGTAGAACGGTGTGTGCGAGAAGGTATGCGTGTGAGTGAGCGCGAGCTGAGACTTGTGTTGTGTTACAGACACGGATTGCCGGTGCGCGATAATAAGTTGACCGAACTTTCGCGGCCAAAGTAACCGGAGGAAAACAATGAAGCTGTGGGTGTTATTCGGGTGCCTGATGGGTTACGTCTTCGGTGAACTCAACCGAAATAATGCCTATCATGTGACAACAGTGACGGATCGTCCAGGACTATACTACGAGCGCGTGGTTACACTCCGATTGCAACACGTCGATTGGAGGGTGGCAGTGTTTATCGACTTGGAAAAATTCATCTCGAGCTTCCCGGAAGAACATGCGACTTTGACGGTAGCGTTGGAAAAGTGCTACGAAGTGACACGGACAATGTTCTTCGATACTAACTTTCCGCGAGGCAAGTGCGACGAACTTTTGAACTCTAATCATATTGCCAGCCGCATCGCGCGTGCAAGGGAATTGGCGAGCGAGTTGTCGAGAATAGCTCACGATTCGGCGCCAATACGCGACTTGGGAAGCGTACATCTACGAACGATGAGAAAACGAACCGTTCCGTTAGGATTCATAGGCTCCTTAAGCAAGTCGCTTTTCGGGACAATGAACGAAGAAGATGCGGAATACATAAATTCGCAAATCGATCGTTTGTTCTCTGATCAAGCAAACATCACACGGCTCATTGGAACACAGATGCATCTCACTCGCTCCATCCTCCAGGAGCTACACGAAGAACATCTCGCGGAAACCAGAAGAGTCAAAATTATGGATCATCGGATAAACGAAATGTGGAAAACAATAGGCGGAATCACAAAAGATACTGCCGAATTGATCTTCCGCGTAGAACTCGTGAACTATGCGAGGCGCGTCAAAATAAAAATCGATCGTTATATCGATGCGTGTGAGCAATATTTACGCGTCATCACCTTTGCCAGAGACGGGCGTTACCATCCAGCCGTTCTTACCACGGCACAGCTATCGGCCATCTCGGGCGAGATAAGGGAGCGCGCGTCCGAGTTCGAATTTCCGTTGGCCGGCGACTACCTACGAGGCGAGCTACTGGCGCGTGTGGCGCGCGCCGACCTGATCTATCATTCGGGAAGGCTATTGATCATCGCGCATATCCCGCTGCTGGACCGGATGAGTTACAATCTTTATCGAATGCATCCGTGGCCGGTTCCACAAACGGGAATTAATTCAACAGGATCGGCTCACGTGACGCCAATAACCAATTACATCGCAGTATCGTACGACCGACGCAGTTATTTTATGGCGGACGATATTTACGTGGCTGGTTGCAATCGGCTAGAAAAAAAGTACATCTGCACCATGGAGACGCCGCTACATGAGGTATCGACATCGGAGCAGTGTGAGATCACGATGCTTACGAGACCGTCCGTACAGGCGTATCGCAACTGTAACGTGAGAGTCCGAACTCAACACAGGGCCTCGTGGATACATTTGCCGTCTCAAGGCGGATGGCTGTTCTCTCTGAACGACAAAGAACAGATACACATTCTTTGTCCAGGACTTGACGAAATTACGACCACGCTGCAGGGGGCCGGGGTGTTTCATCTTAGCCCGAACTGCGTGGGGCGAACACGTACAACGGCACTTACCGGCATAAGGACTTACAATAGCCGGGAGCAATACTTTTATACTCCGGACATTTCCCTCAACGTGACTATCGTGGTGCCGAGGCTTCTCGAACGTCTCGATGCCGCAAATTTCGCGTTGCCCACCGAACCAATCGAAGAAGCAACGACGGAGAAAAATCCGGAGACTTGGAAGTTGCAAGAGGACGGTGAGTCGTTGTTTGAAATCGAACGACGGATCGCCGAAATAGGCACGCACCGACGCGAGAAACAACAGCGAAGTTATTTATTTCTCGCTGGCTTCTCGTGCCAAGGGCTGATTATCGCCTCATTAATATTATATTGCTGTGGCCCGAGGATATTGAGAGCTCTAACGTGCCTGTGCAACACGAGACGTCGTCACCGCAGCAGTCTCGAAGAAAGAAATTATAAACCAGAGAACGATAACGACTCTGGACGAAATCTGCGTGCGAGGCTGCGTACAAAGAAGGGCTATCGGTCTCCCAGCGCAATACGAGGAAAAGCAGCGTCAGCAACGTTTCACGCGGAAAGCGAAGACGCCGTAATCTCAAGTGGTGCCGAGCGACGAAACAAAACACCGCTATGCTCCTTACCCCGGCAAGACGCCGTGGTAGATTAGGCAGGGCCTAGTCGCCTCGAACCTTTGTGCCCCCCACCACGACCAACAAGGGGCACCGGAAAAAGGAATCGGCGACTTCGAGATGCAGAGCGGTCAGTCATTACCAAACTGTCGACCGAGCCGAACAGTCACGCCTTCTTATTAATTATTCGGACTTCGTCGCGAGTGCGGTGATCTCAAATCTTATCATAAACGAATTATACTATACTTGTGGATTCACGCGTACATAAAAACGAACATTTAGTGAAAACCCGAGTGAACCTGGACGTTAGAGAGTTATCGGTGCGTATTAGTTCGTCGAATTCTGTGCGTGTGCCTCTGTGACTTTCGCGCCTTGTCACGGCCTTCCGACAAACCCCCCTGTTGCCAAGCGCTCTGGCGCTTCTCGCTTCGCGCGAGTACTCGCACGGAGTATTCTGAGCGGGCTTCCTCTGAGCGGACTCTCGCTCGAGATTGCCTCGCTCGAATACCTCTGGGCGTACTAGGAGTATTCTGAGCGGACTTTTTCTGAGCGGACTCTCGCTCGAGATTGTCTCGCTCGTATACTCCCGGGCGTACAACCGCGCGGGCGTGTGGCGTTATTGTGTGCTTCCCGCTTCGCGCGAGTACTCGCTCGGAGTATTCTGAGCGGGCTTTCTCTGAGCGGACTCTCGCTCGAGATTGCCTCGCTCGAATACCTCTGGGCGTACTCGGAGTATTCTGAGCGGACTTTTTCTGAGCGGACTCTCGCTCGAGATTGTCTCGCTCGAATACTCCCGAGCGTACAACCGCGCGGGCGTGTAGCGTTATTGTGTGTTTCCCGCTTCGCGCAAATACTCGCTCGGAGTATTCTGAGCGGGCTTTCTCTGAGCGGGCTCTCGCTCGAGGTTGCCTCGCTCGAATACCTCTGAGCGTACTCGGAGTATTCTGAGCGGACTTTTTCTGAGCGGACTCTCGCTCGAGATTGTCTCGCTCGAATACTCCCGAGCGTACAACCGCGCGGGCACCCAACACTCTTCTCTTCCTCTCACCTTCGTCAGTCGGCAGGGCCGGGGGGAGGCGCGGAATCCAAATGGGGCGACGTGCAGGAACAAAACATCGGTTCCAGCAGGAGAAGACAACAGTCGCAGGGCAGGGTTCCACGCCCGATCAAGGACGCGAGGAGCCGACCGCCGCGGTGATCACCGCCCAGCCACAGCCATCCACCAGCAACGAAGACCAGCCATCGACGAGCGACACTCCAGAAACGCCATCCGAAGACCAGCATCCGGTCACCGCCAGCACCGAGAACCAATTCCCAGTAGTTAGCACCACCGGAGCGACACCAGCGGAAAAACCCGTGGCTGTGGTACCGCCGTGGAAGGTAGACATCCTCTACGTGGTGCCAGAGCCACCGCCGCCGGGATTCCGACCGGCAGGAGAGCCAGCCGCGACCGAACCCGTGGCCGCTAACGAGCCGGCCGTGAACGAGCCCGCCGCGGAGCCGAGGAGACGCCGACCGGAGACCAGACCCGCGAGACGACGATCCGCGGATAGGGAACCAAGGGAGCCAAGGAGGAGAAGGCGACGTTCGGCCGAACGAGACCCGACGGTGGAAGAGCCACGTCGGAGCAGACGCCGAACCGCCAACACCGAGCCTGCAGCGGATCAGCCACCAGCGTTGCCGCAAGCGGCGAACGAGCCAGCAGGACCGCTGATCGACCCACCGCCACCACGAAGACGACCCGGGCCGCTGTCATCGCGACACGGCACGATTACCCGAGTGCCGGCAGTTGCGCTCGATAGGATCGAGCCTGTGCGGGAAGCAGTTGGCGCACCGAACATAGAACCCGCGGAACCAGTGCGCGCAGCCGCGAATAACGCCACCGCGGCGACGGACGTACCTGCGGAACCAGTGCGCGAAACCGCGAACACAAGTGCAAGCGCGAACGCGAGCACAAGTGCGGACGCGAGAGCGAACACGAGTGCTACCGCGAACGCGAACACGAGTGCGACCGCGAACGAGAGTGTGACCGCGAGCACAAGTGGACCCTCAACGGGACAATCGCGACTGAGACCGACAGGCATTGCACCACCTCCTGGGACAGTGCCCCTCGGTCAACAATCAAGTGCGCAAGTGACCACGGACATCACGATCGTGACGCTTGATTGACCAAGCAAGTGATCCAGCAACAAGGTACAAAGAAGCGATGGAGCAGCGCGCGGTCACCACTACCCTAAAGGGGCAATGCGCGTGTTGTGCCCAATCAACGGTGCGTTGTCCCAATTGGGAAAAATGCTACGAGAAATGCATGATGCGGCACGAGAGGGGTAGCGAAGGGCGCCGATGCGTCCTTTGCCGCTCCTTCGTGGCCAACAAAGAGACGGCACGTCATGCCGGAGTGTGCATGTCGCGATATGCGCGATGTGTCGCAGAGTTAAAGGCAAAACCAGCCACTATGCCGGCCGGCATGCGCTCCAGCGAGCTCCAACAGCCCCAGGAGAGCCAACCGCCGGGACAACCAGCTAGTAGCACGGCAACAACAACAGCCAACAACAGCACGGCAGCGCGATCCCGGGTGTTCTGGCCCACCAGGAGACCAGGCGCGCCGGTGAAACGGCCCGCAACCGTCACCGTCAAGGACAAGGGCCAACAGACGGAGTTTGCGACAAAGGACAAGGGAGTGCAAACGGCGCCCTTGCACTTAGTGCCCGGGGACCTCTACCCATTTGTGCAGTGGGTTGGGCCCATCCGCCTCGGGCGCCCACTCTGCCGCGCTGATAAGCGACGTCTGGAGCGGGCATTTGACGCCCTATGGGGGGAAGTTTACTCCCTCATCGACGGGGCGGAAGAGGCCGAAATCACGGACATCCCAACGGCACCTCCCGCCGAATCGGAAAAACCGGAGGACTCTGCACCCGGTCAACAAAACAACGGAAATAATGTCGAGGAAGATCCGGAAGAAGGGGTATTGGCTGGTGACATCGAATCACCAGCTGCGCCCTCTCTTCCGCATTCCGAGCCCCCAACCGATCGTATCAAATCGTGGCTTCGGAATCTGCCAAGCCAAGATACGATTTTGCGTCGGGCAAGTCTATTCATGGACCTACCCGGCCAAAGGGAATTGGAGAGAATCCTTGGGAACTCCCTGGCGGAGCCGGACGAAAGAAGCTCCCACAATGGATCTGGCAAGGGAACGGAGGAAACCGAGGCAGAAGATCCGCCTGCAGGGGAGGTCGCGACGGAGCCCGACGCAGGCCCCACCTCGCAGGAGGAGGCCACCGAGAAGACGGCCGAAACGAGCGGCCAGCGGAACGAGCCACCAGGGCCACTGTTCGACGAATCGTCCGCGTCCAGTACCCCTGTCGTGGACACGACCGCGCCGGAAAAACATGCCGACGAGGACAGTGAGCGCCAATTGTGGCTGCACCTACATGTGCAGTCACAATTGTACCTCGAGACTCCGGGCGAAGTCTTCACGGGGCTCGCGGATTTGGAGGACAGCGAAAACGAGCCCCGCAACTAGAACGAGTCGACGGCGAGGGATTCCCGGCCGTCCAGGACGAGTCGACGGCGAGGGATACACGGCCATCCGGAACGTGTCGACGGCGAGGGACACACGGCCATCGCCATGGATCATCAACCGGAATAAAACCTCCCCGAACGATCGGTATCGTTACAATCAATATACCGGTCAATACGAACCGCATCCATGCTGGATCTTTTTGTTTATATATATATATATATATCTCTTATAAATAATCTATAATCTATAAATAATCTATCTCCTATAAATAATTATTCGACGCGGACGTCGAATCTTAAGAGGGGAGGGTTGTTACGATCGCGCTGCGAGAGGATCCGCTGCCTGCGGATCCAAATTGCGCAGCGCGATTCGAAACCCCGATACGCGCGGAAAGATCGCCTTCGCGCTGACGAGGGTTGCAGCGATAAAATTTCGCTGCCGCCGCCGCCGCGCGAAGACATCGAAACTAAATATCTAAATGATAAGTTCCCAAGAAGACTGACCGTTGCGCGTGACTCGGTAATGGATATCGCGATGGCGTTTTCCATCGCCGAGTCCGTCAAACAATAAGAACGCGAAGATTGCAAAAATCCTCCTCGGCTTGCCACCCGCCGATTGCGAGATGAGCTCGGCGGATGAGCTCGCCGAGGAGATCAGTCCCGTTTTGACACGAGAAGCGAAAGCTTGTCACGGAAAAACTCCTCGTAGAAGCACTCGCAAAGTGATATAATTCTGTCAATAGAGAACCGCGGCTCATAGAAATTGTTCGAAAGTCAATAGAGCCGAAGGGAGCTTTGATTAGTTTTTGCGCCGCGACGGTCAGCCTTCACGTGCTAGGTTAAGTGTTACACCTTGTGCCACGAACTCAATAGAAACAGTCGTGTAGAATTTAAGTGATCGCAGCCACCCGAAAGTATAGAAAGGGAAAGAGAAAGAGAGAGAAGCGAGAGGGAGGAAAAGTGTCTGCGATCGGAATATTATTGTAAGTAGAGTTTAAGCACAAGTTTAAGAACAGGATAAGAATTAGAATATAAGGAATATTTTCATAATAGAGGCATCCAGGATAACTTTACAAAACTGGTTAATAAAAATATTATCCTTTTAATTTTTACCAAAATTTGAAGTCAAAATCTTGTCATCTTTTAAAAAAACCTAACCATCCTCAGGAAACGCCCTGTATAGGACGTCCGGTAAAGATCCCAAAACAAAATTAAATATAAACCCTTCGTACTTCATACGAGGGGGTTCACTTGAGAGCCCAATAACGCCCTGGGACGTAACAGGGGTATCGTCAAAGAAAATCAACGGACCGTATTAGTGCGGTGATTTAGTTGTTTAAAATTTGAATCGCACAAGTATAAAGTTTATCGTTGCATAAATAATCAGCGATAAGGCTAGGCTCGTCGATGAAAAAAAATATCTCTCTATATATATAAAAAGATTTCGCCGCTGTCGCTGCCGCCACCGCCGCCGCCGCCGCCGTGTACAAGAATCGAGACCCCCGCCACTCCGCCCCGGTCGCTCAGTCCCACCCTCAGCTCGAAATATTCCAAGTCCCTACAGGGCCTCAGCTCGAAATATTCCAACTCCCTACAGGGCCTAAGCTCGAAATATTCGTCGCTTAAATTATCGCGTCGCGTATATACCGGTCGCTGTTGAAATGCATCGCGTGAGAATGCGTCGAGCAAACGTCAGTCGGAACGGGACTCGACGGGCGGGGCGGGAAGGGACGGGCAGTCCCGGAAATGATCCAAAAGTTTCCGGAAATGATCCAAAAGTTTCCAGAAATGATCCAAAAGTTTCCGGAAATGATCCAAAAGTTTCCGGAAAATACCCACAATTCTCGCAAATTATCCAGAATTTCCGAAAAATACCAAGAATTCCCCAGAATTCCCGGAAATTCCCCAGAATTCCCGGAAATCACCCAGAAGTCTCGGAAATTACCCACTATTCCCGGAAATTACCCAGAATTCACGGAAATTACCCACAATTCCCGGCAATTACCCGAAATTTCCGGCAATCACCCAGAACTCCCGGGCGAGGGGGTCCGGAAATATTTTAAGTCTATAAAAGGCCCTCGGCCAGAAATATTCTTAGTCGTTGCGAAGGCCTCGGCCTGAAATCTTCCAAATCCCTAAAGAGGCCTCGGCCTGAAATCTTTCAAATCCCTAAAGAGGCCTCGGCCAGAAATATTCCAAGTCCCTTTCTGGCTTGAAATATTCGGGCAGGACTTAAAATATTTCGAGCTAGAAAGGGATTTTGGAATATTTCGAGTCAGAAAGGGACTTAAAATATTTCGAGCTAGGAAGAGACTTGAAATATATCGAGTGAAGGGCGGGGCTTAAAATATTTTGGGCCAAAAGGGGACTTGGAATATTTCAAGCCAGAAGGGGACTACGAATATTTCTCGCCAAGGGCAGGACTTGGTGTATTTTGAGCCAGAAGGGGACGTGGAATATTTCGAGCAAAGAGCGGGACTTAGAATATTTTGGGCCAATAGGGGACTTGCCTCGAAATACTCAAAATCCATTTTTGGCCCAAAATATTTTGAGCCCCGCCCTTGGCTCGAAATATTCTAAGTCTGAACGAAGTACGATGACAAAGTATGAACGATGAATTTACACTTTAATCAATTGTTAGAATAATTGAATGAACAAAAATAAACGCGCCGTTTTATTTTCTTCTGAGTGGTGTGGAAACGATATTCTAAAGAGTTCGTATATCCACAAGATATGCATTAACTTTTGAAATATAAGTATACCATTTTTTTATACGGAATTCTTCTCATTTTAATATTGTTGAAAATATTTGTGAAATAGAAAACTTCTTGCTCCGGTGGGCACAGCCGTTAGTGTAACGAGATACGATGCGAGACGGACACAACTCTACAACCACGCGTACGACGATACTCAAGTTCGTATCGACGAAGAAAATATGTACGTTGTGTGCCTACCTTTACAATACGTCGAGTCCTCGGCCTCCGTCGCACAGCGTTCCTCGGTCTCGTCTATCACCTATCCTACTCGCTCACAGGCTCTCCGTACTCCTCACACAATGCACTCAACGAAATTCGTCTTCGCGAACACACAGTCCTCTCACGCTACTTTTCCTATCCTGTGTGATACTTCATGCGAGCTCAAGCTATTCGTCTTTCGTCTAATTCAACGATCTTCTACTCTTTTTTATACGAACTGTCTCGTTCGATGTTCGGCGCTCGTCTCTGTCGACTCTCGCACCGCGTGCCGGCTCCTTGTCGCCGGGCCTCGTGGCTCTTCGCTACCTCTAGGGAGGGGTTAACTCCTTCGACGATCTATCGCTCGATAGACGTCTTTCCCTGTCCCCAGTGGGAGAAAGGTCCCGTGTTAGAGCGCGATCCTTAGACGGACGCACTCTTGCGGCGGCGAGTAGTACTAACCGCCCCCCACCTTACTTCCTCCCATTTTCGGCAGGTCGGTTCGGACGCTTCTCCCGAATATATCAAAACAATATTATCGTTCAGATCGTATATAAAACTTCGATTACAATTTTATGAGAGACTTGATGAGATATGCATAAATGAATGCCGGTCCCGTATCTTGGTACTGTTAGATAATAGTTCAATCATTTGTTTAGGCATAATTAAACTTGTAAATCCCCGAAGTTACATTCGCAAGTTTAATTTTCAATTGAGCAAAAAAAAATTTTTTTTTTTTTTCACTCTATTTAATATTCATATTACACATTTAAAGTCATTCATCAAAGCACATTTATACACAAACAACGATATTTCAAACACATTACAATTGAAAATACACATAAAAGTCGGAGAAAAATTATGCGCATTAACCGGGATTCGAACTCGGTTCGCTGGTGATGTCGGAGTGTAGAGCGGACGCGTTGACCATTGCGCCACGTTAACCTTGTGATTATGGATGAAAAAATTGTCTTAATGAATGAACACTTCATAAAGTTTGGCACGATGCTGATTGCTCCGGAGATCCTGTTTCTTGTGAAACTATGTCCATTGAGCATTCGAGCTCATTCTCACGAATGATAATTGCTGACGAAATCGCTGGACTCGAAAACGTTTGCAAACTTGTTGTCTCTTCGTTCGACAACGTAGATTTATTGCTCGGCACAGAAACGTTATTACCACCAATAGTTTCCGGAGGAAGCAACAGCGATGGTATAGTTTCCGGCTTCTTCATTGGCCTTTGTTTTAGATAACAATCGTCCGTAAAATGCAGTCTGCAAACTACATACTTTTTATTCAACTCTTTTAGTGTGAACTTCTCTAACTCAGGATTTTGAACTACACGCTTCCACTCTAGTGCCCAAGCCTCGTTCGCCGGAAATCGATGCGTTGTTATTTTTTTAATGTCGGAATTGCAATTTGGAACCACACACCTACCGGTGCTTAAAGTTTTTCTCGGTACAGACATGGTTGTGAAGAACTCAAACAAATTATCGAAAATTTCGCCACAACACTATATCGCACAATAATTCAAATAACGCAGAACAGATAAATTTCACTCGGAACTCGATCACGTTGCGATATTGAATGAAACGATCTGTCGATACTCGGTGTACTTATAGCTATAACGTACAGATACCTGCCGCAATTGCGACCAATCAGATGATATCAAAGTCGTTGCCAATCGTGCACCATCAATTTGTTAACAATCACATTAACACACATTCTCCATGTCGGCGGAGAAAACGACAGCGTGCCTCCTCCAACGAAGAACGACGTTGAAGAGATCCGGCAGCAGCAAAGGTCCCACGTGGAGACAGTCGTTCAGCGAGACTCCGGAACTCGTCTTCTGCGACCCGTTGAAGACGACTCGAAATTTCGTCGTCTCGCTCGATTCCCTTATCACTCCGTGATGCGGAAGGTAAAAGGCGAGGATCGGCTCTGGAGCTTCGGGAGGCACGAGGTCCATGTGACCGAGGTCCTCGTACTCCGTGAGGAAGGCGGCGTACTCACTCGCGAAGACTTCGTCGCGAGAAGCGCGCTGCTCCATGCGAGACAGCACGCGCGAGGCAGCGGCGTACGAATTCCCGAGAGACGACAGCGGCTTCTTCACGGGTAGACGAACCGTGTATCGTCCGTCGGCTTCGCGAGAGTGAGTCGACGCGAAATGCGCCTCGCACTCCTCCTCTTCGGGTGTAAACGGCAGCGGCGCTGAGACTTCCTCTTGCTCCCAGAATCGCTGCAGCGAAGACGACAGCGAGTGGTCGATCGAGAGCTGAAAGCTCGAGCACGCCGCGCTCTCGCCGCCCTGCGGAGAGACAGAACCGGAGAGGATCCACCCGAGTTTCGTCTGCTGCGCGATGGGCGCGTCGGGGCCACCTCGGCACACTCCCGGCAGTAGGAGCTGCGACATGGCCTCGGCACCGAGGAGAATCTCGACACGAAGGGGCGACGAGAAGTCGGGATCGGCGAGAGAGAGACCGTCGAGGTGGCGCCAACGAGCGCAAGTCACTGAGCGCGGAGGCACGTAAGCAGTGAGCCGAGGAAGCACGAGGGCTCCGAATCGCAGCTCGTGCTGAGCGTCGACGCGAGACGCGATCCTCATATCCACACGTCCTCGAGCCTGAAGCGTCGTCTTGCCGTCGATTCCGGTAACCGCGACCGACGCGGGTGCACGCGGGAGACTCAGACGCTGCGCGAGAGACTCCGAGACGAACGAAGCTTCCGAGCCTTGATCGAGTAACGCGCGAACCGGTACCGACTCACCGCCCGCCGTGAACGCGGTGACCACGGCGGTGGCGAGTAAAACGCGAGCCGACGATGACGCTGAGATGCACCGAGAGCTCAGGGCTGCGACGCCGGACCCTTGGGAACTCGACGAGCCTCCAGCCACCGATGGCTGAGGCGGAGCGCCTCCAGGGGTTCCCTCGACGGTGACGTTCGAGTGAGCTTCGTGCAGGAGCGTGTGATGCTTCTCGTTGCACTCCTGGCACAGCCGCTGCGAAGGGCATTCGCGGACGAAATGCTGTCCGAGGCAGTTGTGGCATCGCTTGCTCGCGCGCACGATCGCCTTTCTCTCCTCGAGACTCTTCGCGCGGAATTTGTCGCACGCGCCGAGGTAGTGATCTCGCTCACACGCAGGGCACTTCCTCCTCGGTCCGGGCGCGCTCGAGGCTTGGTGCGCCTTCACGCGCGAGCCGTTCTTTGCGTCCGATCTCGCCGCGTTCGCCGTCGCGTCTTGACTCTTCGCCGATGCTGCCGGTGTCGATCCCAGAGGCTCGAGAGCCTGTATCGCACAGATGCGCGTCGCGAGGAACGTCTGGAGATCCGCGAATGCCGACGGTGTCCTCTCCGAGCCGACGTGCATCTCCCACTCGCGGCGAGACTGCTTATCCAGCTTGAGCACGGTGAGGTAGACGAGCCAGTCGCTGTACCCCTCGACAGGGCGCCCGAGGGCTTTCAGGGCCGATACGGCGTTGACCGTGCCGTTGAGGAGCGTCTTCAGCTCTGCCGAGGACTCGCTACGCATCGGCTGCAGCGAGTAGATGTTCGCGAGCTGGGCGTTCGTCAGCAGTCGCACGTTCTCGTAGCGGTCTGTGAGCGTCTTCCACGCGGCCGCGAGATTCTCGGAGGTGAGAGGAATCGACGCAATCAGCGCGGCTGGCTCGTCCACGAGACTCATCTTGAGATAGTGCAATTTCTCCACAGCAGTGACAGAGGCATTGTCCCTCACCATCGATGTGAAAAGGTCACGGAACGAGGGCCATTCCGAGAAGACCCCTGAGAACCTCGGGAGAGCTATCTTCGGTAGCTGCTGCGCGGCGTGCGCGGGAGGCCTGGTCGCGTGCTCCTCTGCCTTGGCCTCGAACTGTCGCGCGTGATCGAGCATCCTCCCCTTGTTCAGGATGTAGCCGTCTTCGGTCGACGTGTAGACGTCTTCCGTGAAGTAAGATCGCTTCCGGTCGGCGGCAGTCGCTGTCCTCTCGATCTGCTCGTGAGCCTCGCAGAACGACTTCCATTTCCCATCGATGGTGGCGACCTTCGCTTCGAGGACTCCGAGCGTGATGTTCGCTTGCCCGAGCCTCTTCAGGTTCTCGATCGCGCGGACGATGTGCCCAGAAATGCGTTCCTGGCTCTCGATTAACGCGTCCATCGTGAGAGAAATTTAAAGAGTCTCGGGGTGCCGAACACGAGAACGAGACAAGCGAGACGAGTTTCCGAGAACCGAAGAACCCCGATGACACCGCGCGAGCGAGAGAGAACGCGAGCGCTTATAGAGTAGAGCGAACGCGGGAACTGTCCATCCACTGCACTCACGCGCGCTTTCCCGCTCGCTCCGATCCGGCTCGATGGACCAGAAAATGTTGCGAAAAGGTTGAGCGGATCGGAGGAGTGGCGGGAGGGAAAGTAAATTGGTGCGACGTCGATTTAACAAACAAAATAAACTCTTCATTTATTAACCAGATAAGTAGTGAGTAACAAGTAAAGAAAAAAAAGGTGAAAGTATAAAGGGCGAGCTCGGCGAGACGGTACGCGCGAGGGCGGTTGGTGTCAACCCGTCGCGGTCTCGTTGCTGACTAACTTCGTCCGCGAGATCGAGACAAAGTGACTCATCGATCGCCAAAGAATTGTTCCGCGAACGGTGTCTCAGTGCTGTGTTGTCGCAGCGGGTCACTGCCCCGAGAGCGACACCGAAATTTGCGAAAATGCTCGAGTTGCGAGACGGACTCGCCTCGCTCAGTAGACCGGAGAGAGAGGTGCCCGATCGCGAGAGAGACGGAGCGCGCGGCGCGGCCGAGGCGTGTTGACACCGCGCGAGAACAATACCTCGACCAAAAAACCGAGAAAGGCGAGATATTCTCGGCATATTTTCGCCGAGAGTCGATGACCCGTGGCCGTGGACTCGAACGCGTCGCGAGAAGCCTTCGACTCGCTCCGGAAGCCCGAAAATAATAATTCGCGGCGAGCCGAGAAAATAAACTTCGAATTCTCGCGGAGAACTGAGGCAATCCCGAACAACTAGCTTGAGGTTTTTCACGTGCCAAGTGCCCGCTGGCCGACCGTCCTTATCAGACAGCTCGACTACGTTCACCGATTTCATTTGCGTTATTACAAACGGTCCCGCATACCTTTTCGCGAACATCGAAGTCATATAGTTCGCCGCTTTTGGCAGTACGCGGTATCGACGATAAACGCGGTCACCGACGTGCAATGGAACGTCCTTGCGGCTACGATTGTAGTATCCCGTCTGTTTTACGGAAGCCTCACGAATATTACGCGTCACGAGATCTCTCAACTCTACAAGTTTACGCATTCTTTTCAACCAACTTTCCCGATCCGGGACGTTCAGAACATCGCTTTCGGCTATTCGTCTCCAGTATTGCGCTGGTCTAGGTTCTCGACCCAGATTCTAGAACGCTGGTCTCCCTCCTAGGGACGAATGCACGGCAGTATTGTAAGCGAACTGAAATTCCACGATGTGCAAATCCCACTCTCTATGACCCGCGGAAATGTAACTTAATATCATCGTTTTGAGATTTCGGTTGACCCTCTCAACTGGCCCGCGTAAAAAAAAAGAATATGGGATTGCTTCTCGCCGAGTATCTCGCCGAGTAGCTCGGCGTATCTCGCCGAGTATATCGCCGAGTATCGCGCCGTATCTCGCCGAGTACTTCGCCGAGAATAGTGCACTGTGCTTAGGCCAATATTCTCTTGGCAGCCTCTGAGAAGCTTCGAGAGCCGTTCCCAGGTTCTCACCGCGATTATCTTGGAACCCATTGAGAAGCTTGGAGAGCCTGTCCAAACGTCCTACCGCAATTGTCGTGAAAGCGTCTGAGAAGCTTGGAGAACCGTTTTCAGCTTCTTATCGCGATTGTCGTGAAAGCATGTGTGAATGAAAGAATAACAAAAAGTAGATTTTGACAAATGGAAGGAAAATTTGAAAAACGAAGAAAAATGTCTGAATCCAATTTTTCTCGGCCGATATGAATTCCCCGAGCAAAGTTAAATGCTACTGTATGTTATCAAAAAAGAGTAAAAATCAAAATTAGTCAAAATTAGAGTAAATTCCAAAAATATTGAAAAGTATTGGACATATCTCACATATATCTTTTTATTTGTCTATCCAAGATTTTTCCAGTGCGCCACAATATTTTTCGGACCTTGAACGAAATTCAAGCGCCAATGATAGATTATAGCGCCTAACTTTGCTCGAGAAACTCATATCCGCCGGAAAAAATTGTTTTTAAGCATATTTCTTCGTTTTTCATTTTTTCCTTCCATTTGTCAAAATTTACTTTTTCTTCGTCTTTCATTTACACATGGTTTCATAATTGTCGCGGTAAAAAGCTGGAGCTGGTTCTCCAAGCTTCTCAATGGGTATCACGACATACGTGGTAGGATACTGGAAACGGTTCTCTAATCTTCCCAATGAGTTTCACGACAATCGCGGTAGTAAGCTGGAAACGGTTCTCCGAGCTTCACAATGGGTCTTACAACAATCGCGGTAAGAAGCTGGGAACGGTTCCCCAAGCTTGTCAGAGACTTTCACGATAATCGCGGTAAGAAGCTGGGAACGGTCCCCCAAGCTTGTCAGAGGCTTTCACGAAAATCGCGGTAAGAAGCTGGAAACAGTTCCCCAAGCGACCCAATGGGTTTTACAACAATCGCGGTGAGTAGTTGGGAACGGTTCTTCGAGCTTCTCAGAGGCTGCCAAAAGAATATTGGCCTGAGCACAGTGCACTATTCTCGGCGAATCGCGCGAGATACGGCGCGATACTCGGCGATATACTCGGCGAGATACACCGAGCTACTCGGCGGGATACTCGGCGAGAATCAATCCCATATTCTTTCTATTTACGCGGGGGGTTTGCCTGAGCATGATACGGTGGCGTCGTTACGCGTTCTATCCCGAGTTCGTCAGTCAGTTTCTTTACCGTCTGGTTCACATACTCAGTCCCGTTGTCAGTCAAAAATTTTCGTTGCGTTCCCTATCGATTCAAAACTCTTACGCGGAACGCATCTGCTATTGTCTTACCCGTGGCTGCCGATACTGGTACGCATTCGATCCATCGCGTGAACATATCTTCGAATACTATCAGATATCGATTCCCCGCTCTAGATCGTGGATACGGCCCCATTACGTCCGATGCGACGGTATTCCATGGTTGCGCGACAATACGCGGCCCCATTATCCCCATGGGTCTACCCTGATTCGATTTGTGCATCGCGCATGTGACACACTTCCCAACGTAACGTTTTACGTCTCGGTACAACCCCGGCCAATAATAATAATTCGCTAATTGACGATAAGTTTGTTCGACTCCCGGTTGACCCGATTGTTCCGCATCGTGCGCTTGCATCATCAAATTCTCGTAGTCTTCCGACGGTACCACGAGCTTTCACGCGTTAACATCATCACCGATGGCCTCTTTAAGCGCGTTCGGACGATAGAAATAGATGGCGCGGCCGTCTACCCGCCAATTCGGAAACTCGCGCGGGTTTCGACGAATAGCGTCAAGCCTCTCCTGATACCAATCGATCTCGAAACATTCGCCTAACGAGTCGACTGGAGCATCATTATCTAATTCTACGTCCTCAAACATACGCGATAGAGCATCTGCCGCTTCATTTTCGGTACCCTTCCTATACTCGATCTTCATCTTATATCCTGATAATTCAAATAGCCATCGCGCCAGTCTACCGATTGGGTCTTCGAGGTTGTACAACCATCGGAGGCTGCTATGGTCCATTACCACCGTGAACTCATAGCCTTCCAAGTAGGGTATAAACTTTCGTACAGCCCATATTACCGCGAAACACTCTTTTTCCGTCACGGTATATCGCGTTTCGGGACCTGTCATCGCGCGACTCGCGCATTCAATCATTCGCTCGGCATCGCCATCCCTCTGTGTTAGCACAGCCCCGACACCCCGATCGCTCCCGTCAGTGTACACGATGAATGGTAATTTGTAGTTCGGATACGTCAAGATCGCAGCATCGATTATTGCTTTCTTGACTGCTTGGAACGCAGCCTCTTCAACTTCTGTCCAGTCCCAAGTTACGGTCTTACCGGTTAGTCTGTTCAACGGTCCCGCAACACGCGATATGTTTTTCAAGTGGCGATGGTACCAATTGACCATCCCATTGAATCGTCTCAACTCGGTCGCGTTTCGCGGTCTCGGATACTCAACAAACGGCCGGATTTTCTCGGGATCTGGGCGCAGCCCTTCGCTGTTTACCAAAAAACCCAGATATCGTACCTCGTTTTTACAGAACTCACTCTTTTCATAATTAATTATGAGTCCCGCTTCCCGAATTATCCCGAGTATTTTCTCAACCCATTCGAGGTGTTTTCGGAACGTCCTATTCACGATGATTATGTCATCTAGGTATGCAAACGCATGAGGCTCAAGCGTGGGGCCTATTAACCTATCCATCAGCCTTTGAAATGAGGCTGGCGCGTTGCACAATCCATAGGGCATTCTACGAAATTGTATTTTTTCGTCTTCCTCAGGTTCCTGCAACCCGAAACACATGCCTACTTCCGCGAGCTCACCGCACGGTTGCGTTATTGAGTGCTCTATCCCCACTTATCTAACGACCAAACTCCACGTTTACCGAAGATATTCACTTCGAACGCGTGTATGAAATCCATGCCTAAGAGACAGTTCGACTTCAAGTTTTGTACGATTATTGACGCGAACCATTTCTAAATTCCATCAATCGAAATCGGGAAAAGAGCTTCTCCAATTACTCGTTCAGCGTGCCATTAGCCATCGTCACGTAGTCGTGTCGCGTCAGTGAGTATTGTCGGTACGGTAACCCTAGCTCGTTAACGATAACGTCACCGATTCGTCCAAACACTGAGGTTGTCGCGCCGCAATCTATCAATGCGTCAAGACATTTGCCCCGATTTCCAACTGCACGAATATTCTTTGGCGTCCCGGTTCGCGTTCCCACTCCCCCGGTGGTGGTATAAAAGCAACCGGGAACTTACTAACGGACCCTATGGTGACTTCGGCTTCAATTTCTACTTCTCGCGCCGCGTTTCCGCGATTATCGTTTGCCCGTGCAACGTCTACATCGCGGTCGGTTTCCATCGTCTCACCGATAACGCACGCGTTCGGTATTTCTTCATCGGACTCGTCCGATTCGTCGAGTGTCCAAATGCCAATCGGCCCGCGGGTTGACTCACCTGCCTCAACAACTTCCACTCGGACTGCTGCACTTGCTTGCGGAGAGCTCGGGGTATTAGTACTTATTTTATTTGCTACGCTAACCCTATCAAGCTCAATCCTATCCGCACTCGTCGAATTGGGAAGGGAAGTGAGGAGAAGAGGATTTTGGCTCAACTCTTCGCCACTATTCGGCGTATTCTCTACTGAGAGCGCTGGCTGTCCCGCTCTGGCCAGGCTCGATTCGCGTTTTTTGATAATCCGCAGCCACAGGTATCGTCGTTCACGTTTTTTCGGCCACAGCATACGCAGAGTTGCACCCTCATCTTCGTACACTCTCTGCTGAAGTGTCCTGCGTCGCCACAGTTGCAGCAAAACGGAGGTGTTCGCCGTGGGAAACTTCCCGATTTTTGTGCGTTATCACCTTTTTGTGTTTGGCTACCTCGGTTACCGCCTCCGCTGCTGGCGTTCCCCCCACCAGACCGTTGCTGCGTCTGGTGTTTCTCGGCGGGCGTCGCTGGAGACTGTGCTGTCGCCTTGCTGGGCGATGACGAGGAAGCCTTGTCTGCGACCATCGCTGCCTGTTCGTTGTTGCTCGTACGCCTCTTTCTTCGGCGCTTCTTCGGCGCAGCCTTCTCTACAGCGTTCACTTGCTCGGATCCGCTGTTCGTCACAGCGTTCACCTCGCACACACGAGATCGGTTATCATTGGGCTTCTTTGCACCTCTCGCCGTCGACGCAGCGTTTGTTTTGCCGACCCAAGCGAATTGTTTCACGTGACACTCGTCCTTCGTCGGAGGAGGACGACGAGCTTTCGCACGAGCCCATCGTTGCTCTACTTGCGTAGTTCTCTCGACTAGCTCGGCGTAGGAATGAACATCATCTCGATCCACTCGATCCCAATACGCTGGTCGCAAACCCTGGTATGCTCGGTTGAGTTGGCTTCTCAGGCTCTTCTTCTTTCGTAGCCTGCTGTACAGCCCTTGGGTGCAAAGTAGGTACTCCTTTCCCGTCTCATCCGGCCCTTGAGTACGCTTCCTGATGTTTTCGTTTAGGCTTTGTTAATCATAATCAATACTGAACCATGCACGGAAGTCGCGAAGAAAATCGCGCCATTCCCCCCAATCGTGGCGATTCGAGCGGTACCATATCACAGCACGGCCCTTCAGGACTTCTGGCAGCACTTGGAGACGTTCTTCGTACTGTACATCTGATGCGATAATTTTTTCGTTTAGTTGCTCGAGAAACTCTTCACGACCGAAGTCATCGTCTCCAGTAAATTTCAGCTGCCACTTCCGTGCAACTTCTCCGATATCACGGGCTCGACCTCTTCGTGACCTTGTTGACGTACGACGTTCTTCTCGATCTGAGTGATGAGAGCTCCTTTGAGTGTGCCGGCGTTCATCTTGATTCCCATTCCTTCCTCGTTGGCTCTCGCGCTCACTTTCTCGCTCGCGAGGTTCATCCGATGCACTGCTCGAATCATCCGACGATAACGACGAGGTGCTGGAGTCCACACGACGTCGTTTCGTCTGCGATGTCAACTGAGTGGAAGTTCCTGTTACTCGCGAGGCTTTAGCACAGCTTTGCGATGTCACTTCAGGACGATTTGACTCCGCGCTCATCGCCCCTTGTGACGTTCTTCGCTTCTTCGAGTCCTGCGTTCGTCGCTCACGCTGGTCTTGTTGATTGTCGTCACTGTTGGTTTGCACGCCGATCTCCTTCGTCCTCAGCTCAGTGCGTGGCACAGACCCCATGTTGTCAGCGACACGCATCCCCTCTCGGTCGTCTCCCTGAACTCTTCTCGACGCCTTGCGTTGTCTCCGAGACACGTGCGCGTCACGCTCTGAGGTTAGCTGATTCACAACCATTTGTTGGTCCTTGTCGCTCGGCGCTATTGACCTCCTGCTACTGTTTTCACGCGTCATACCGACCGACGAGTCGCCTGCCACCATTCCCGTGTTCAGGCCAATTGTCGCTTTCCTTATGTCGGCTCGAGATGTTCGTAGAGCGTCTGCTGGACTCACGGGCCTTGACCCGCCCTCCTGGCTTGCAGCTCGCGATGCACTCATAACCCACGCGCGCAATCTGTTCCGTGCCACGGCCGGTACACTCGCTGGGTCAATAAACAAAGCACGAAGGGTCTCACGGATTTTTGACAAATCAAACCCGTCAATTTGCGCTAACTCACTCCCGAACTCGTCCTCCGGAATTATGTCGCACTCGCCCCAAGTTATATTCGAATAACCCCTTTCACGGAGCTTGCACCTTCGAAGTCGATCGCGAATCACTGCACTTGAGCCTTCTACACTCGCGCCCGCGCTGCGTAGCAATAATCTCACTTCGCCCTCGCCGATTGACTCGACCCATTGTAGTGGGTCGATTGCTCGCGGGCCGCGCTCGCGCGTATTCACTTTCGAAGTGTCTATGTCGATCGGTTCGCTTTGATCATCATCCTTTTCACCCTCGGAGGGGATGGCAGCATTGTTTTCTTGCTCGCCGGCCATCGTCAAATTATCCCCCTCACGACAATGAAATATTTAATTACTAATACGTTAATTTTATTGACGCGAATTTATTTTCCGCGTTTTTAAGTTGTTTTTAAATCAACAGTATTCTTAGTAGCAGTAGTAATAGACATTTATTGATCTCTTATGCATATATGTTACATTCTTTATACATTCCGTAGTTATTTTGTAATATTTGTCATGTCGAGTCACTGTAAGAGGCCAATTGGCCATTGACCAAGGTCCTTCAGCCTGGATAAATTTAATTTGATTTCGCGTATATTTTATTGGTGCCGGTAAGTATCGTTCTTAGATACCGGATAGTGAATAAACGAATAGATAACTAAATACATAAATAAATAAATAAGTAAATGGATACATAGATATATACAAAAGATATACAAATAGATAAATAAATAGATCACAGTTCTGATTGATCCTCGGTATCGTGAGGACGTGTTTATCATTCGCTCCGCAAGTGTATACATACAGTCAGTGCTAACGACAGGGATAAGCTGATATAACTGATGGCTTCTCAAGCCATGAAAGAGGAAGACTTGGGTGTGGAAGACTCATGCTCCGATAACTCAGCCTCCGCAAGCTTTAAAGCAGTAAGACCCAGAGGACGACCAAAAAAACGAAAAAAAGATCCGCCGTCATCATCTTCGGACTCGCAAGCGCAGGTCCCGCGCGCAACAAGAGCAATCCCGAAAGCTCCGAGCAAGACAACGCAATCGAGCAACGTTAATAGGAGCAACACGACCCAAAAAAATAGAGAGCTGTTGACATACAACTTTTTTTTCTTCATCAACGCGGCTCAAATCAAAACAAGAGTCGAAATGGCCAATCGCTGGGCTAACATAGCACCGCTGTCAAAGGATACTATCCGCCAAACAAGCAAAGGATTCCTGTTAAAATCAAACACAGGTAAAGAACGACTCATCTACTTACTAAATAAACTGAAAAATGAAAAGATCATCGAAAGCTTCGCTGAAACCGCCGGAAACTCAAACGCTAGGAATCATGCCCCTCCCCCGGAGGCCTTCGCAGCCGTGATTACCCAAGTGGACTTTGAAATCGACGATGATATGATCAGCCAAGCATTGACAAGCAACAACATCACACACCGCTATTGTAAGCGAATAATATCGAGAGCTACATCGAAGCCGACTACGTTGGTGAGAGTAATCACAGGCGAATCCAGCGCTTTTCACAAGCTGATGAACGAAGGGATCTTTCTGCTAAGCAAACATTTCCGGGCTTCGCCGAGCGCACCGCCGCCCCCGTTGCCACAACAGTGCAATAAGTGCGCTCAATTCACACACACCACTAAAGATTGTCCGAACGAGGCACTATGTAGCAAGTGCGAGGGGGACCATCGTACTGAAAAATGTACGAAAAATCTTCCGATTAAGTGCACGGCATGCAAAACCACAGACCATGTCGCTTGGTCAATCAAATGTCCGAAGCGTCCCACTAAGCCCATCGAAGGGATACCGAATACACAGATCAAACTACTCAACAAAAGAAGCAGTGACATAGAAGTAACGCGAACGATCAACTCACGTATCCATCAACCAATCACAACCCACGATCTCATAATCAACACATACACAAGAAAAATCAACAAGCCAACAACAGTCAACAGCGAAGAGCTCATCCAAAAGCTAAAAAAGAGATTCATCAAAGAACATAACATCGATACAACGGTCGTGTTTACGGGGAATTGGATATACATTCTGATGATTGATCTCGATAAACCTGAAGAACCCTCTCCTACTCAACCGTTAAAGAGCACTAGCTACGTAACAGGTAACAATGGCCTTTAAACTTCTGTATGGAAACGTCAATAGCTACAAAAACAAAAGTCACCTTATCAAACATGTAATAGAGGAACACCAAATCAACTGCACAGCTCTTGTAGAAACAAAGAATAGTCCCACCACCAACATTAACTATGGAGACTGAAGCGTCGTCACTCATCATGGCAATATAGTCAATACAAACATTAGAGGCGGTTCGATATTTCAATTTAGCCCAGCCATGAGAGCGAGGAAAGAAAACCCACCAAGAATTAATAATCCACTCAACGAAGCGCTACATGTATCTATCCCGTTCATGGACGACAGGCTACACATCATCGTAATATACTCACACAATAACAGCCCGATTGAGAACTCCATATTTATTGAATGTAAACTTTTCAAATATGTGATACTGCTGGGTGATTTCAATCCAAATAGAAGGAAAAACACGCAAATCTCAGACTTTCTTCAGAGCTCTAACTTTCTCAAGATCAACACATCACCAACTTTTATAATGCCAAACAATAGAGACACTACTCCAGACCTCATATTTTGCACACAAAACATCAGAAACAACGTTATAAAAGTAGAAGTCACCCCTGACATTGCAGCGGACCACCTCTCGTTAATACTAACCATTGACACACTCAATCAGACAAACCCATCACCCACAGCAGAAAGGCTCAACTTTAGCGCTGCAAATACGGAGCTAATAAACAGTGAAATGCAAGAATTTCTAGAAGACCACAGGAACTCGCCGATGAGCGAACAACCCATCGAATCATTCAACAATAGACTCGCCGAATCAATATCTGCTAATACTTCGAAATTTACAAGATAATTTTTTCTGCATACGCTTCCCCCATTTATAGTCAGACAAATAAAAATCAAAAGAAAATTATATAAAGAATATCAGAGGAACCAAACTGTGGAATTTAAAACTAAATTAAACGCGTTTAATAAAAACATACAATCGATTGTCCAGCAATTCAGAACGCATTCTTGGCTCCAAGCATGTGATACAATCCGGCAAGCAAAAGGACGTAACTATTGGCAAATAATAAAAAAAACTCTCGAAATACAACCAAGCTCGCAATATATCATCAGAAATCACGTACAACGGTCAAATTTGCACCACAAGCACAGAAAAAGTCGGTGCCTTTGCAGATCACTTTTAACAAACGTACGGCCTGGCGAACGACCCTAATTTCAACGAAGCGAACTTCAGGAGGTTGACCAACTGGTACGAAGAGTTTTTCAATCGCCCGCGTGTGCAAGTGCCTCCTAACGAGGAGATAACAACAAGTGAACTCTTACAAGTACTACGAAAATGCAAGAATACGTCTCCCGGCATCGATAATATTCCAATAGGCATTATTTAACGGCTGGAACGGAGAATTATTCAATGTATTGTGAACTTATTCAACTTTTGTATAATCAATTCTCATTTTCCAAAAATATGGAAAATCAGAATAATCATCACAATTCCTAAACCGAGCCAAGACCATAGCCTCGTTAGTAACTACAGACCGATTACTCTACTTCCGACAATCGGCAAGCTATTTGAAAAAATCATCAAGGCTAGACTAGAAAAAGCGATAGGCAATGATATACCTAAATACCAATTCGGTTTCAAGAACGGTATCTCTACACTTAATGCACTAACGATTTTAACTTCTAATGTAGAAGCCTATAAAATCTCAAATAAAAAAACTTCTGCTCTTTTTCTAGACATAGCAAAAGCGTTCGACAGTGTCTGGCACAAAGCCCTCCTATTCAAACTAAATTCTCTACAGTGTCCATATTACCTAATTTTAATAATAAAAAATTTCTCGAGTCACGTCTACTTTCTGTTAGAATTGAAGCAACGACATCTACCTCATTTGTCCCGGAACAGGGAGTACCGCAAGGCTCCCCGCTTTCACCACTTTTGTATAATGTTTTTTGTCATGATATGTACAACTATGACTTCCGCGATAAAGAGTGGGTCGACCTATCTCAATACATATTACAATTTGCCGATGACACCGTACTAATATCGCATGAAAATACAGTAAGCAGAAGCATAAGAGCACTTCAAAACTCCATAGTTAAAATGACAACCTGGTTCAACAACTGGCGACTCAAACCAAACCCAAGAAAATCACAACTACTCATCTTCAATCACCGAATCACCCCACGGTCCCCTAAAGTCGAAATGCTTAATGTAGAAATCTCCCCAACCCATAGCGCAAAGTACTTAGGAATAAACCTCGACCACAAACTTAACTTCAACTCTCACCTCCAGCAATGTAAAACTAAAATGTTAAATAGAGCGGCTCATTTCAGAAATATCACGTTCAAAAACCGAAACATGCAGATAAAACATCTCTCAATAATTTACAAAAGCATATGCAGGCCCCTAATTGAATATGGACATCCAATCCTACTCAATTGTAAATAAAGCGCATTAAGAAAAATTACGACCGCCGAAACTAGTTCAATCCGCCGACTAACTCGTATACGACATCCCACTAACCCTAACTACAACCCTCGCAACTCACTCTTATATGAAACAACCGGTATCACACCCATAATAGAAAGAGTCAACCAATTAACCAGAAGATTCGCTACAAACCAATTAATTAACATCCAGCTACTTTGCGCACAACCGTTACAAGTCACCCGTCGATATAAATCACCTCTACTAACAACGTTCCAACATCTAGAACAAATGGCAAATCACCCAGTACATTGCCAAAAACAATACAAAACACAACGGAAGATTAACGAAACAAAATTTTTAAAAAAATTAAAAAAAATTTTAAACAAGCTTCAAAAAAAAATTTGAAAAAATCCTCATTTAGAAAATTGAAAAACGAACAAAAAAAGCTCAGTAAAATTTTATTGTGGGAGTGGCAGCTTTGAAGATATACCATGTTAAGCATTTTTATGAGCTAAAATCATCTGTATCTTAAGTCTAAAAAATAAATAAAAAAATACCTCATCTAGAGAATCGAAAGAAGAAAAAAAAAGTCCTTAGCCATTTATCTCTCGGATCAATATTCTCGACGTGAAACACTGTTGAACAGTTAATTGGAAAATACTATGTGAATCGGGCATTCTAAAAAAAATTTGAAAAAATCCTCATGTAGAAAATGGCAAAGGAAACAAAACAGTTCTTGCATAATTTTCTATCCGAGCAGATGTTGTCAAATCAATCAATCAAATCTTTATTGCATATAAAGGGTACAGTGCCCTTGTTGCAAGGGGAGGTTCCGTGACGACAAATACAGAGTAATAACATATAAAATAAATTAAAATAAAGTAAACTTACAGCTAAAAAAAATTAGAAATTTAGATTTAACATTTCATTCGCTTAGCATGAAGGCTCGTAATTTGAGACTATTTACCACGTAACAGAACAGCGCTTTATTTGCAGCGGACCCAGGGTTTTCAAGAAAGGGAATAAGCATGTTTTCCGTTGCTAGATATTCTTTGAGATAATGAGCTCGAAAGACGTTGTAGGTAGGGCATTCGGCTAGAAAGTGAAAAATAGTCTCATTTACGTTTCGGGCGCAGACTTTACAGTTTTCATCGGGTGTGAGCTTGTACACATTGTTGTTGCATACTAATCTACATACATATTTATTAGCCAGTCGAATTTGTGCTTTAAGCTTGGTCATTGCCATTGGGCATCGATTGAGAAGGTATCCTGAACACTCGAACGAGACAATGCGAGGAATAGGAAGAGCGGAGCTTTGAGTAGCCCACTCGTCGAGGTCCTGCCTTTTCAAAAGCAACTTATATTTTTCGAACACGATGTTCGCATTTCTTTCTATGAAGTCTGGCTCAAGAATATGATTCCAGATGTCTCGGAGATCGAGGCTATCAAGAAATTTTCTAAACTGTGCGGCCCAGTTGTATTTCAACTTAACATCAGTATTGTTTGTTAGACTGACTAGCTTGTAGATACATATTTTTGGAAGTCTAGTGTTTTTCATTTTGAGTACTCTTGTGAGCCAGGCCCAGACTCGACGCATCGCCGGGTAAGCAATCTTGTCTAACCCACATTCTAGTCGAACGGCACAGTTTGCGGTGTTTGGCGGTAATAACAAAATACGTTTATAAAAATCCATTTGAGCAACTTCTAGTGAGTCAAGATAAGCTAGGCCCCACGCAGGCACCGCGTATAAAAGAGTTGTGCGACCGATACTGTCGAACAGTTTCGTAGTAGCATCCCAAGAGTTCGATTTACCTCTGGCTAGTATGGCTAAACAGGAGCCCGATGCTCGCTTTGTTTTTGCAATTGCAGCTTTTGACGCCTGGAAACCTAGGGCAGAACTAGAGATTGGAATGCCTAGATAATCGTACGAGTTCACTAGATCGACAGTATCGTTCCCATACCGGAAATTTAAAGACTCCGCATATTTCGGACGCCCTCCCGAGCGAAAGACAATTATTTTAGACTTGGCTAAGTTTACGACTAGTTTGTTTATTTCACAATACTTTTTTAGCACATTTAATTTCTTTTGCTGATCGATGGGGGAATGAGCGAATATAATAAGGTCGTCAGCGTAAAGAAGCATTAGCACGTCTGAATGCCCATCAATGTTTAATCCAACACAGCCATTTCCCCTAAAGTACACTTCAATGTCCGACAGATATAAAATAAAAAGTAGAGGACTAAGAATTTCCCCCTGTAGTACACCTTCAGTTACTGGGACGCTATCTGTGACACCAACCCCCACTTTTACACCGACAGTCGCCTTGGAGTATAAGTCCCTCATGATGCGAATGATCTTAGCGCTAATGCCTAGTTTGAAAAGTTTGGCCCAAAGTAGAGAGTGCGGGATGGAATCAAAAGCTCTTTTGAAGTCAATAAATAAATCGAATACATTTCTGGCCCCTAATCGTAGCTGAAGGTGAACTGCGCTTAGTAATACGAAAATGTTATCTTCACAAGATCTCCCGGCTCTGAATCCAGCCTGACATTCCGGCAAGATTTCAGCTGATTCTGCCCATTTCGAAAGGCGTGTACATAGAATTTGGGTAAAGATTTTCGTGATACAGTTCACAAGCGCAATGCCTCGATAATTCGCTGGATCAGATTTGTCGCCTTTTTTATGTAGCATATATAATTGTACGTCTGACCATGCAGCCGGAGTGCATTCGCTGTCAAGTACATTGTTCAACAAGACTTGTAAGTAAAGAGTCCAATTTTCTGGCAATGCTTTAAAATACTCGTTTCTTAACTGGTCAGATCCCGCTGCTTTACGGTTTTTAAGTTTTTTTAAGCATAGAGTAAGCTCCGAAAAGGTAATGTACTGATCTAGATACGGGTGTCTGGCATCGAAAAAAAGATTTTTGTCTGTTTGGCGTAAGGGATAAATATCGGCGTAAAAATTTTGCCAATTCTCCAGCGAAGGGCCTGATTGACTCGACTTTACGATTGGCCTGCAATTTTTTACCGTAGCCCAGAATTCCGTCGCGTTTTTAACGTTCGCCAATTTTTCCCGAATACCCGTTTCATAGACACGTTTTTTTGCGTTAATAAGACCGCGATACTGCGATTTAAGATGCAGGTAACGGCTCTTTTCCGGTTGCCTGAACTGAACATTTTTACATTTTTTCAAGTCTTCCGTTAAAATCTTTTTTAAGTTTCGACACTCGCTATCGTACCATTTGTTACTTTTTTCAAAATTCGTATTGCACACTATATTTTTTAACATTCCGGAGTTCGTAGCCGCTTCTATAATCGCAACACGCATGTTGTCATATTGGACGTCGGTCGAGGAGTTGTGAAAATCTAAAGCTAATTTATTAGAAAGTTGCAATTCTCTTGAAAAGCTTTCTGAGTGCTCCGGTATCCAAGCTAAACTAGTTATTTTAAAATTTCTTTGCACAGTACGAGAGGCTTTAGGGTTTTCAGGCGCGTCTGAAACCAAGAAGGAGACTTTCACTGGGAAATGATCCGAAAGAGTTACCTCGTAGCAAACCATCAAATCCTTGACCAACGCTAGTCCTAAAGTGTTTACAAATATTAGGTCAATCACACTGTTTCCCACCGCACTCGAGAAAGTATAGTTCGCGGGACAGTCGCTTTTAGTTCTGCCATTTAGAAGAACGAAGCCATTACCACTCATGAAGTCTAGCAGAATGTTGCCTTTGTTGTTACATATCTTGTCGTTAGAGAGTCTGTGGCTTACGACATTCGTATCTTCAGTAAGCTCCTCAGGCAATACGTCTTCCTCACCCACACGAGCATTAAAGTCACCACCAATAATTATAAGAGGGTTTTCGTATTTTTCTGAGAGCTCATTGCAAACGATTTGTAGTAGCTCGGGGGCCACCGGGAGATAAATACTTGGCTTGAAATACACTGTACCAATGTACCAACACGTACTGTACCAACACGGGTGTTTTCAACCACTGCACTAACAAAAATCCACCAATCCGACACGTCCACGATCTCGAAATCAAGTAAAACTTTATTTATTAGAAGAACCAAGCCCCCACTTGCTCTGCCCACACTTCTTTCTTTGACTGCACTTGCATAAACCGGTGCGAATGCTTCGAGGTGTTTCGGGATCCGGACTTTGTCTGACGTTAGCCATGTTTCCGTGAGGCAGATAAAATCGGAGTCATTCAATGCGTCGCAGTCCTTTAAATTTTTGAGGCCGTGAATATTCCAAAAAGTCGCATAATGGCGCCTCTTTACGGGCCGTTTTTTTCCCTTGGCAATGAGACGTTGTTTATCGGATTTGATTTCGATTTTCTTGCAGTATTTGCGTAATTAGGAAGCTCGGGGAATTTGTTGCAGTTTTCGTTATTTTGGGGAGCTGGCAAGCCCCGACTAACTAGGCTCTGTTGAGCAACTCTGTTCTGGAAAATGAAGCCCTGTGCTGGAACATCACTACGAACGGGCGGCGGGAGGTTCTCCTGAACGTTCGCCGCGACTGGAATTCCGCCATGGCTACGAATTGGCGTTAGTACCTCGCCAACGAGAGCCATCCAGCATCCGTTCAATTGGATCTTTTGGTGCCCAATTCGAACGAAAGAACCCTTTGCCCGCTCTTGTTGGGCAATGAGCCGGAGGTTTCGTTGGATTGCACGCTCCTCTCTTGACATGTCGATGTCGATAAAAATGTCGCGAGCACCTAACCGATATTTTCGTCGTAATATCTCTTGCTTGTCCGTCCAGCTTCTCAGTTTGACGATTACCAGGTTACCAGCCGCACGTGGAGACCACGCCTCGACAACCGGTATGTTCACTCCGAATTCATTTTTTAGAAAATTCTCGACGGCCATGGTCATATTTTGCGATCGGAAGTCAACTCCCCGGATGACGATGTTATTTTTTCTCTCCATCGCCTCGCGCATTTCGAGCTTCCTGCTGAGAGCTTCCAGCTTTTCTTGTACTTCAGTTGGGTCGCCCGCCGGAGAAATTCTTGTTGCGTTCCTTTCCAGCGAGTCGAGTCTCTCTTCGATAAGAGCTACATTCGGCTGCGGGAGATTTGTGGCTTGATTTTCCTCCAAGATTCGCAGTCTCCTTTCGAGGATTTCCCTCTCTTTCGCACGTTCTCGCTTTTCCAGCTCCAGAGATCTCCTTAGCTCATGAACCTCGTCAGTGATCGAGGTGTTTACCGAGTTTATATTGAGACAGAATACTTTTGTCGAGTGAAATTCGACGTATTCACACCCGGCGCGGCCTGGGTCAGTGGCTGCCGGGGCTCTGTTTGACGATTTAATTTCTGTTGAGCGCCAGTTAATTTTACGAACTAACAAACGATACTTTTATTCGGATAATTATTTACCTTTGACTAACCAGCCGCGGTAATTCGCATGGGGTTCCGCTGGATGACCCGGGAAGGATTGCAAGGGATCGGCGAAGCAAGAATAATTCCAGTGAACAAGATTTGACTTACGTGCGTGCTATTTTATTGGCAACCTTACAGCCCGCTCGACGTGATTGTCAAATTCTTCCAACGCGGATACGGCGATCCGTAGTTGACAAAGTAATTCCAAAGTTGACAACGGTAATAGACGAATAATTCACGAATTCTTTTCACAATACAACACAACTATTACGAGATCGACAATTAGTATGAGACTCCTCGAGGATTAAGACTACGACGACTGTCCTTTACAGAGGTAGCAGGACAAGTGTCGTCTCGCGCTCTCGATCGCGTTCGTTACGCGTTCGCGTAACGTTTCGGCTCGACCCTTCGCCCTATTGGTCGATATCGGGCGATCTATTTCGTCGCGGCGCTGTCGCGGCCGGCGAACTCGCTGTCGTCTATTCGAGTCGAGCATCGAGATTTGACAATTCGCGCGACTCATATTTATTTCGATTTCATCGCAGAGAATATCGAGGAGTCAAATCGTGGTTCTGACGTCGAGGTACAGAATCTAAGTTTTCCTGTCACACTCCCCTCCTTCGAACCTTGACGTCAGGAACACGAAGTTTCGCGGGTTGTCGAGCGAACTGTCTGTGGATCGCGTTGCTAGTCACCTGAAATTATTCTCTCACCGACATATGTCAATGATATATTTCGCCGACCCTTGCAGTGGATTATGGGAAGGGTTATAAAGTGAGACGAAGCAGGTAACGCACGGTTGATAATTTAAAGCGTGAAAAATATATTCGCAACGCAACGAAATCTAGTACATAGTGTTTACGCAATTCTTAAGATTACGAAACGAATCGTCTTTTATGATGACGAAGTTTGAGTAAGAAAACAAAATAATGCTCAGAAACAAAACAAAACTTTTCGACGATAAAAATGCGTCGGACTTTTAACTAAATAATGAGCTTGTTTAACGAAAATAATTTTATACGACGGATTTGCCGATTGTAGCTTGGTTTGGCGAATATTTCGTGCCCTGTTGACATAATGTCGAAATGAAAATTGACAAGCTTAAAACAAACAAAATTTTCGAGCAAATCGTCGATTATTCTATGTGAATATAACATAACTTAATAATCTAATAAAGAATATCGTAGAATGATGATCGTGAGCGTTGGTTGTCGAAGTGGCGATCGCGATTGTCGTCGGTCGGGCGGTCAGAGCGTCGTCGATCATTTTTTGTACTTTGTGGGTACAACGACGCGGATCTCTTCTCCATCTTGCACCTCGGGCCTTTCCCGCATGATCTCGTCCAGTGTCTTCTTGGCGAGTGGAGACGACAATACTTGCAAAGCCAGGAGTCTCTTCTCCTCTGACAACTGCGTGGCTGTTGGTGCAGCCGGATTGGCGTTTGTCGGAGTTGCACCAAGAGCGTTCTCACGAATGAGAAATGCACGGACTCGGTTCGGGTAGTCCGTCGGGTCGTCAAACTTTGCCTTGACCTTTCTCTTCAAGATTTCAGTTCCTTCATTGATCAGGTACTGATGATCTTTCGGCACTAGTGCGGTGGGCCAGGTGGCGTAATTAAGGCGAAGCCAATCGACAATATCTCCGTAGCGCACGTTGCAATCCGGACACTCCGGACAGTAGAGCGTCAAGTCTGTCGAGCAGCCTGGGCAGCGGCCAAGGGCGTACTCATGTTCGATTCCGTGCGGATAGATACAATCTTCCGTGTCGAATCCGTCGGCGCCGCAGATTTTACAGAATCCGGGCCGGTATGGAAGTTGACAGGCTCTGAACTGATGCTCTCTTGAACGGCAATTGACGCAGCCCGCGACGTATTGCTTCCCGACGTGGGTGACGAACGTTTGAGTGCCTCGGTTGACCTTGGTCGACTGCATCCGTTCGACGAGTATGTTAGCGCGTTTGATGACAAGGCGCTTCAGCATTGTGTCGCTGAGGATGCGGCAATCTGCGAAGTAGAGTGGAGATTTTCCTTCGGCAGCGCCCGCGTATTCAGGGACGCCGAGCTCCTTGAGAACTTCGTCGAACTTCGGCATCTCGCGTAGAGGTGCTGGTTTGACAGTCACTGACAGGGCGACTTGAGCTCTTGGATCGTCGGTGGTTCTCAGTTCTCTCCCCATCGTTGTCAACATTTTCAGAGGGTGGCTCTTTGTAGAGACACGATTTCGTCGAATATTTTCGACACGAATCTCCGCAGCGGTGATTCTCGCTGGTGGTTTCGTCAACTTGAGTCGTGGAGGGGGAAGATCTCGGATTTCCCTGATCAATTGCAACGCTTCAGGGTTTATTGTTGAAGCGGCTTGATTCCCTTCCTCCGGGGGCCATCCGGTGTGACTGCATCCCGGATTTGCAGCGTCAGACTCTTCCAATCGTTTGACGAAATCCTTCATCACGTCTCTGGCCATTTCGCTCATCGTTTCCGACAAGTCGTCGTCTCGATCGTCGTCGTGCTCGTCATCTGGATCTGTCGAAGTCGCGATCGACGCAGTCTCCTCCTGCTCGCTGTCGATCTTAGCGCGGAGAGCTTCCACGCGAGCCTCGATCTCGAGCTTCTGTCGAAGCAATTCCGATAGCGTTGCCTCGTTGCCGTTGTCCATGATGTCGTCGATCGTTGGCGAATGTTGTTGGATCTGTTGGGAGTTTCAAGAAGTGCGTAAGCTCCGACGAGGTATTTTGAGATCTCCTATATAATACTTTCCGACAATTTTATCGCTCTTATCCGCTAATTCGACGATCATTGGCCCAATTATTCGTTTAACAATTGCTGGGCCCACATACCGGTGAGCAAGCTTAGCAGAGTAACCTTCGGCTTTGTTGCTTAATTTTTTATTTGGGTAATAGACCTCCGTGCCGATTTTCAGGTCATATTGCTTTGTTCGCTCGGAATTGGATTTGGCAAGACGCTTGTCAGATTGCGATTTTAATCGACTCTCTACCGAGTGACGTAATTCGTCAAATTTAGCTATTTTTTTAATCCAGTCATTTACTAGATCGTCCGTTATTGCTTGTTCGTTATCGGCGAAACGCTTTCTTTGACTCACATTGGCTTCCCGTGCATGATTTAGATAGAATGGCGACACTCGACTGCCTGCATGTGGCACTGTGTTATATGCTAGCTGAAGTTTTGACAAATTCGTATCCCATTCGTTTTGATTTCCTGTTATAAACGCGGCTATCATTGGTTTTATTGTACGGTTCACGCGTTCGACAGGGTTTGACTGTGGATGAGCCAATGGAGTGGTAATGTGATTAATTTTTTTCGCCGTTAAGAAAGCTTTGACGTCTTTATTTATATATTCGGTACCGTTATCCGAGATAATTGAATCTGGAATTATCCCCCATTTGTCGAACACGTTTTCCAGAATTCTGACAACGATTTTCCCGGTTTGATTACCTACTGGGCATAGTTCGACAAATTTCGTGTAAAGGTCTTGTACAACGATAATGTATTTATTGCCTCTTTTCGAGCGGGTGAACGGCCCTACCGTATCTATTGACAATTGGGCCCACGGGGTTAGCAATGGTCTCGTCATTAACGGTCCTTTGAGTGGTCTTTGGTTGAATTTGACCTTCATGCATACATCGCAACTTTCGACATAGGATTTAATGTCCTGTGACATTCCTGGCCAATAGTATTTTTGTCTAATGCGATCGTACGTGTTGTCCCTGCCGAGGTGTCCCGCCTGCGGAGTTTCGTGATTCTCCTGCAAGATACCGAGGATTTCGTCTGGTTTTACTACGCGTTTCCACGGATGTTCATCGTCAATTAACATTTTCGCGTAGTCCGGTCTGTGGTAGTACAACTCGTCGTTTTCGATTTTCCAGTCGACAAATCTATCCGGTTCTTTTATTACGAGATCGCGTTTCGTGTCGTACCAGTCTTTGTCGCAAATATTCGTCAATTGCACGCGATTTTTGATCGTTTCTACGATCATTTTTTCCCAACCGCGGTGATCAATGTCAATGTCGTACATTCGCGAGAGAGCGTCCGGCGCTTCGTTAGTCGTTCCGCGTCGATATTCAACAGTCATTGTATGCTGCAATAAATAAATTGCCCATCTCGCGAGGCGGCCTACAGGATTTTTCAACCCGTGAAGCCATTGAAGGGCTTGATGATCCGTGACAACTTTAAACGGCATTGACTCTAGGTAGCAGCGTAATTTTTCTACAGCCCATACTACTGCCAAGCATTCTTTTTCAGTTGTCGTGTAATGCAGTTCCGCGCCTCGCAACGGTCGACTTAATACCTCTATGAGATTTTCCTTGTCATTATCCGGATCTTTCTGTACTAATATTGCGCCGAGGCCGAAGTCGCTGGCGTCAGTGTACAAGATAAAGGGTTGACCCGGGATAGGCGTGTGAAGTCGCGGCGCGTTAGCTAATGCTGTCTTTATTTCGTCGAAAGATTTTTGTTCTACCTCCGTCCATCGCCACGGGACTTTCGGGCTAGTCAATTTATTCAATGGGCCTTGCACGCGCGCGATGCTTTTTAAATGACGGTGATACCAATTAACGAGGCCGTTGAATTGTCGAAGCTGCGTCCGGTCTTTCGGTACCGGGAATTCAAGAATCGGTTTTATTTTTTCTGGATTCGGCCTCATTCCGAGTTCGTCGACTATGTATCCGAGAAATTTGACTTCTTTACACGCGAAGCTACTTTTTGTACGATTTATTATTAGTTTGGCTTCGCGTAAAACCTCGAAAAGGAGTGACAAAATCGCGAGATGTTCGTCAAGGTCTTGACTGACAACTATCCAGTCGTCCAAATACACGAAGACTTGTTCCGCCCATTTATTTGGAAGTCCCCTCTCGGAAATCAGTTCTTTAATTCGACGTTTGAGTTTGTCCATTAAACATTGAAAGGTAGACGGCGCGCCTGTCAACCCGTATGGCATTCTTAACCATTCTAACAATCCCTTCCCTTCGACAACGAACGCGGTGTATTTTCGACTCTCCTCATCCATAGGGATCTGATGGAAAGCCTCGCTCATGTCTAATGTCGAAATGATCTTAGCTTGGTGCAACTGTGATAAGATTGATTTCATATGTTGCAAGGGATACGCTGGTTTAGCCGTTTGTCGATTTACGGGGCGGTAGTCGATACAAAATCGCAGACCGCCGTTTGCTTTCGGGGCTACAACTGGAGAACACGCCCAATCACTGTTACTCCAAGTTACATATTTTTTCTCGAGAAGCCGATCGACCTCTTTGTTAATAAACTCACGAATGACTTCGCTTCGTCGATACGGTTTCTGTCGGTGTGGGGTATGATCCGTTAATTCAATCACGTGTTTTGTCAAATCGGTTACGCCAGTCGATTGTTCGTCGAATTTCGCGAATTCAGCATCGAGAAAGGTTCTAAGCTTCTCTGTCTGTTCTGTTGTCAAAACTTGTAATTCCGGTCGAGTCACGTGTCGGTATGTCATCGGGTAGGAGTGTTTACTCCCCTCCAGAGCCCATGTCTCGGTTGTCGGATCGGTTTTGACTTTGAATGACATCCAGAAATCCATCCCGAGAATTAAATTATTTGACAGTTCTGGAAGGACGCTGAACCATTGCGTACCGTAAATATCGTTAACGTCAATTACAAAACACGTACCACCTTTTGTTTTGACGAGTGATTTGTCGCCAAGTCGTACTCCGCTCTTCGATGTCGAGTCAGCGGAAAGTTCTCTGATTTGAAATCGCTTTACCCGCTCGTACGTCGCGAGGTTCATGAACGATCGTTCGCTGCCACTGTCAATTATTCCGCGAATTTTCTCACCGAAGATCGAAATTTCTACCGGGATTCGCATTACTTTAGTTGGTTCTTTAAGACCACTATTACCGCGGAAAATTCGTCGTTGCGCGAGACGATGGATGATTGTCGGCGGTAAACCGACCGGTTGCCACGATTTTAATTGTTCGAGTTTAAGCGAGCTATGCGATTTTGAATTCGAACTTTCAACGGGTGCTTCAGGTGTTGACAATATTGACAACTGTGTCACTTCGTTGTGGGATGTTGATTCGTCTGAATCGGATTTTGTTGGCAACTCGAATTCGTCGTCTGACCATTCCGAGTCGCTCGAGAGAATCGTGAGAACTTCGAGTTTAGTCGCGTCGTTTTTACCGTCAGTGCTCGCGTCTGGTGGCTGAAGGTTAGCCGACTTAGCCGAGCATACGTCTGGTTTGTCAAGCGATTTCGTTTGTTCGATATTGAAAACAATCTTTTTCTCCTCCTTTTGGCCTTCGACGGCAGTAGCCGGAGGTTCGACTATTGCTGGCCCTGCCCGTTTCCCGACTGTTTTGGGCAATCTTTGTTGACATGGCCCTTCGAGAAGCAAAGGTGACACACGACCTGCCGATCAGCAGTACAAGAGCGTGTCGAGTGTCCCATTTCGCCACAATTAAAGCAAAACAGTTTACTCGGATCGCGGACGAATCTCGATTTAGTGTTCGATTGTTGCTTGCCTGATTCCGACTTGGATGTTTTGTCAAAGGTCTCGAGATTCTTCTCGAGTCTCTGTTTCGTCAGTGATTTCGAATTATTCGACGAATTTTTTGACGAGCTACCGCTCTTGCCTTTATTGTCACGCGAAGATTTCGCGTTCATTGCTTTCAGCTCGGTTTTACTATCGTCGCTATCGTCGCTTTTGTCACTGTCGGTCGATGTGGTGTCAGAATCGTCTTCGTCGTCTTGGATATTTTTCAGATCCGATCTGGACGATCTCCCACGCGTTCCCTTCTGGGCTTCGATCGAGCGATGGTACAGATAGCTACGTTCGTTTATATAATGTAAGAATTCGTCGTAATTCCTGATTTTCAGATTTAATATTTCGAAGATCAGTCGCGGATTAAATTTGACTAATATCTGTTTCAATTGTTCGCGGAATGTAGGAGGGTATTGCATCCTTTCGAATATTAGTCGTGCTCGACATGTAAATTCCGCGAGCGATTCCCCTTTGTCAAGTTTCAAATCGCAAACTTCGACAAAGAGTGCACCGTCGTCCTTTTTGACTGCCCATTGGAAACGGAAAGCGCGTGTGAAATCTTTCCACGTACGCCATTGCTGTTTGTTCAGCATGTACCAAGCTCTGTACGGGCCTTCAAAAACGTTCGACAAGCACGGGACGAACAGATCTTTCCTAATCCCGCTGACACTCAGCTGATCTTTCAAAAGTATTAAAAATTGTTCCGGATCCTTCTCGGTTTTGGGGAAAGTTATTTTCCAGTTACTGACAATTCGACCGATTTTCATCGCGGAGTCGAGTTCTCTGTCGTAATTCGGGACTGAGTGATCGTGTCTATTTCGCGGAAAATTATCTCCCCCCCGTGAACCGTGACGTCTGTCGTTTCGTCTGACGTTTCGTCGCGTGTCGTCGTCACTATCGCTCGAGTCTGTGCTCGGCCACGACAAAGCTCCTCGTCGAGGTGTTATCGACTGTCTTTCGCGCGACGATCTGTTGTTCGCGAGATTATCGTCATGTCGGTTTGTCTCGTATCGGTTTTGCATATTTGACAAATTTGCGCTTGCGGCGCGCATACTACCTGTATTTTGAAAGCTGACTCGACGAACATCCGTTTCTCGCGACCTTCTAACCGATTGCCCGGGCAATTCATCCATTGAATCGGTTGACGATCCGGCGTCGAGTGTACTCTGATTTCGATAAGGCTCAAACGCCCTATTATTCGACAACATCAAACTATTCGTTCGATTCGGAGGCACGAAACCAGACGGCTCGGACACCCCGATAGTGTTTAAATTATCACGCGGTACGCGGTGAACGGTATTATTTCCATCGTTACCCCGCGAGACGCTGACAATACTATTCAAATCGTTACCCCGCGCAGCGTCAACGGTAAAGTTTGCATCGCTACCCCGCGCGTTGTTAACGGTACTTGGAATTTCTATGTTGCCCGCCGTTTCACCCACAGAGGCGGGCTGAAGCGTCGGGACTTCTTTATTGACTTTTTCATTTAGCATTTTCATTTGCAAAATTAATTCTTTCACGTTATCCTCGAGTGTCTCGACGTGGTTTAATTTTACATCGACTAAATTGAGTCGGTTAACCAACGTACCTAACATCGTCTCTACTTGTGTCGATCTTGAAGGATCGCCAGGCGTCGGAGTGGCTACACGCGAACCCCTTCCCCTGCCGATCGGGGTACCCGCCCGCACCGTAGGGAGAGTACCGACACTTAAATTTTCCTGAACGACCGTGTCCAGTGACCGAGTATTTTCGGCGTTTCCTTCCGCGTTTCCCACACCAGACGGTGTAGAAAGCGTCTCGTCGATCGGCACGAAAAAGCCACGGTCGCCCGTTAATTTTTTGTCAGAATTTTTCTTTGATCGTAATGCCATTTTTTCAGGCGAACGAAGCATAATATTTTCCACAATAACCGACAATGCGTCGTTGCCAAATATTCGACGATTATTAAATTTGTTTGAATTTAATCGAATTAATTTTCTTATTGATCTTCACGGAAATTTATTTTGACAAATTTAATTTGACGTTTCTCGAATATATATATTTTTTTTTTTTTTTTATGAATGAATTGGGCCAATGTTCGTTTTGTAAATTTTACAATTAATTGACACAATTTTAATTGACATAAATACGGTTAAATAAATAAATAAATAATTAAATAACGTTGGTACAGATTAACAGATTAATAAATAACATATAAGGAATAAATATAGCGAAGCAAAGCAGTGTGGATTAAAGCGGGGAATTTTCGAATTATTGAAATATTATTTCGTGTATGAGTATCGAATACGGTGAGCAGTTCGAGGACGAGAGATTCAGCGTCGCGTACTTTATCTCGCTGCGCGATCTGTTTATGTTTACGTTCGGCGTCGGCGAAGCGCGACCGAAAGACTCGGCCTCGCTACGCGCCTATGTTCTCTGGCTCGATACGCTCGCCTCGACGACTCTCCGTATTCGGCCGTTATAAAATTTTGCAGCGGCTCGAATATTCCACAAATTGTTTTAGCACTTTGACAATAATTTTAACCGCATTAACAATTATTTTGACACTTTGACAATTTTCCGAAACACTTTTACGGATTTCCAAATAATTTTACAAATTTTAATTGAGTTTACAATTTTTAAATAATTTTTACAAATTTATTTCCAACGTGGCCCCACGTTGGGCGCCAAATGAGACAGAATACTTTTGTCGAGTGAAATTCGACGTATTCACACCCGGCGCGGCCTGGGTCAGTGGCTGCCGGGGCTCTGTTTGACGATTTAATTTCTGTTGAGCGCCAGTTAATTTTACGAACTAACAAACGATACTTTTATTCGGATAATTATTTACCTTTGACTAACCAGCCGCGGTAATTCGCATGGGGTTCCGCTGGATGACCCGGGAAGGATTGCAAGGGATCGGCGAAGCAAGAATAATTCCAGTGAACAAGATTTGACTTACGTGCGTGCTATTTTATTGGCAACCTTACAGCCCGCTCGACGTGATTGTCAAATTCTTCCAACGCGGATACGGCGATCCGTAGTTGACAAAGTAATTCCAAAGTTGACAACGGTAATAGACGAATAATTCACGAATTCTTTTCACAATACAACACAACTATTACGAGATCGACAATTAGTATGAGACTCCTCGAGGATTAAGACTACGACGACTGTCCTTTACAGAGGTAGCAGGACAAGTGTCGTCTCGCGCTCTCGATCGCGTTCGTTACGCGTTCGCGTAACGTTTCGGCTCGACCCTTCGCCCTATTGGTCGATATCGGGCGATCTATTTCGTCGCGGCGCTGTCGCGGCCGGCGAACTCGCTGTCGTCTATTCGAGTCGAGCATCGAGATTTGACAATTCGCGCGACTCATATTTATTTCGATTTCATCGCAGAGAATATCGAGGAGTCAAATCGTGGTTCTGACGTCGAGGTACAGAATCTAAGTTTTCCTGTCACAATATCCTTACGGAGCATTGCGAAGTTCCTATCCGACGATGCTTTCATCTCATTCATAGTGGTTATGAGCTTCATTATTATATTTGGTTCGAAGACGGAGCTTTCGCTTAGGGTATCCGAAGAAGGGGCTGTAAGGGTGTTCTCCTGAGTTTCCTCGCCCTCTTTTGGGGAGGGGCAAGATGGACGATTGCTTTTTTTCGGTGAATTAGGTGACAATGACAATGAGGCAGGGCTAGCAACTGGGCTGGATGTCTCTGTCAGCATTTCATCAGCTGGTCTCTTACGCTGTGGTGACAAAAAGTTTTTAATTGATTGCGAATATTCGGCAGACAGCTGTGAAATTTTCGTTGGGCGGCCCTTGCCCCGCCTTTCGTTGGGCGTTGATGAAAATTCGTACTCCCCCACCACGCCTTCCTGGAAAGGCCCTGTAGTGTAATCTAGCGGGGATGATCCATCGGTCGATACGTCGCTGTCTGACGCGCTAGGAGTGCTGGCGTGGGAGGTGGTGCCACCACGGTCCTTTGAAGGAACCACTCCTTTGCTCGAATAACCAAAGCTCGACATTGAAAGTTCTCCGAATTGACTAGCTAGCTAACCTTAAAATCGATGTGAGCCCCCTTCTTTTCGTTGAAATACACGAGAAACTATCTTACGGCGGGTTTTGCTAATAGTTGACCGGTATCGCACGAACTTTCACAACACAGTAAAACTAATTTGAAAATAAATGACTGACATATACACTTACAAGAAACGAAAAAGGTACGGACAAAATAACGGACGGCTGAACACTTGTACGACCCGGAACCCACCCGAGCAGATGTTGTAAAAATAAAGAGTGTCAAAGTTTTTAATTCGCAAAAATTACCTTATTTATTCACGCAACTTTTTTTTGGAAAAAATCCTCATTCAGAAAATTGAAAAACGGACAAAAAAGTTCGTATACATTTTTTCCTCCGAGCAATTCTTGAGAAGTTATGAGTTGTCAAAGTTCATATGTGCAGATGCAGATATTTTGAAGGTCATACAATTTAAAGCAATTATTTATCGACAAAGTGAAGAATACTGAATTTGTCGACTTTACAAGTTTTTCCGGACCGAGCAACTTATCCTTGTTTGTAATAAAAAAAAAAAAAATGATATGATATAATGAATATGATGGATGCTAAATTTGATTTTTTTAAGCGACGATAAATATCAATAAAATTTCATTGAAAAACGAAAAAAAAATCGAATTTCTCGAACTTCTCGTCTCCAATACTTGTCTGTTTACAGAGACGATAACGAGCTGATTCAATGCTTTATGAGAACGAAAAAAAATACATCTCAAATGTTAGAAACGAATTTTTTTATAAGAGGACTGTCAAAGAGCCTTCGCAGTCGAATTTTTCAGGAATTTCATCAATTTGTAAGAAGTATTTCGGAGCCATCCAAGACGACACATTTTTTGAGTAACTATACTATTGAGTACTACTTCCTCTTGAATACAAGACAGGAACCAAGACGACATATTTTTTCGTTCTCGAGATAGCATTTTTTTTGCAGCATCTATAAATATCGACAAATTTCATTGAAAATCACAAACAATAGCAAATTTCTTGAACTTCTGTTCTCTCATACTTCGGTCTTCTACAGAGACAATAACGAACTGATTCCATCTATTATGGGGAAGAAAAAAAAAACATTGAAGGGGAAGGATTTAAAGAGGATATTTGATCTGAATGCTAAATGGTAATCGTGTTAGTGTTAGTACATTTTTGTGTGTTTGTTTTATACTAATTTAATTTGGTCATAAGTTTTAAGCCAATAAAACAACTTTACTAGACATGACTTGATTCGTTAAATTAATTTGCTCAAGTCCTACGCGATGCAATTCGTTATATCTGTCTCGTGTCTCAATATTTGACAGTTTATCGTCAAACGAAAAGGAAATCTCCGTCCTGAATAATAATCAATTTGTATAAAAAAGAAATGTTTTTATTCGACGAAGGTTCAATACTATGAACCAATTTACATAACTGATGAATGTTTTTCCGTCATACGTACTTTCGAAATGAAACGCAGAGCGCGACGTATAAACATACTACATCCGTAGCGCATAGCGCGAAATACAAATACACTCGATACGGAGTGCGTAGCGCGACATGTACCCCTGTGAGTGTCTCAAAAAATGCCTCGAAGGGACATTTTTCGGGGGTCTGTGTCATATGTGGGATCATATAAGGTCTGTTGGAGACTTCGAAACAAATTTGTCGAGAAATTTGTAAAAAGTAGTAAAAATATTTGGAAGGCCCGCAATAGACTGCAAATTTTCATTTCAGCAACGTCCCACTTCCTCTTTCATGCAACGCAAAAATCATGACGATATCTCGTTTCTTACTCGAGTTTTCTTTTTATACCTACGACGATGAATATCGACGAAATTTCACTAAAAACCGAAGAAAAAAAATCAATCTTATCGAGTTTCTCGAGCCTAGCACGCTGCTCATGGACAAAACGATGACGGACCGATTCCACGTGATATCGGAAACGAAATAAAACGTTTGGAATTTTTAAATCACGTTTTATTATGTAAGGCCTGTCGGAGACTTCGAGACGAATTTTTCGAGAAATTTGTAAAATGTTGTAAAAATATTTGGAAGGCCCGCAAAAGGCTGCACATTTTTATTTCAGTAACGTCCTACTTTCTTTTCTATGGAACGCAAAAACCATGACGATATCTCATTTCTTACTCGAGTTATCTTTTTTTACCTACGACGATGAATATCGACGAAATTTCACTGAAATCCGAAGAAAAAAAAAATTTCTCGATTTTCTCATGCCTCACACGATGCTTATGGACAAAACGACAACGGACTAATTCCACGTGATATCGGAAACGAAATGAACCGTTTAAAATCTTAGAATCGCATTTTATTATATAAGGCCTTTCGGAGACTTCCAGACAAACTATTCGAAAAATTCGTAAAATGTGGTAAAAAATTCGGAATTTGAAAAATATTTGGTTAAGCAGACGAAAAAAAATTGCGTATAAATGCTTTATATACATGTGCTTTTATGCAAATCGTCCCTTTACTGGCTTTTTCACCATACAAGTCTGAAACGGAGCCCGAAGCGTGACGTGCATCCAAGATCGAATCGGAGCGCGTCGTTCATCCAAGTTCGTATCGGAGCGTGTAGCGCGACGTGCATTCAAGTCCAAAACGGAGCGCGCAGCGCGACGTGTACCCCTGTGAGTGCCTTAAAAAATGTCCCGAAGGGACATTTTTCGGGGGTTTGGGGGCGGAGCCCACCAACAAGTGCCTCTGCACCCGCAGGGCGCTGAGGCACTTCTTTTTCTTTCCACCGTTAGTTGTTTCTCGCCAAACTTCATACTTACGTACTTTCTATTGCGTTGCCGATAGGGACGAGACATAAGCACGTGGCGATGCTAGTTGCACAATAAATCACGTGAACAAATATTGCCGTTGAAAACACAAGTGCCGGTAAGAAGAAAAAAAAAAAATAAAACGTGACTGGATGCCGCGATTGAGCATCAAGTATTGGGATACTTCCCAAGGATATTTCTCAAAACACCGAGTACTTCGGTAATTTTTTGTGCGCACTGTCTTCATATATCGCGGAATTGAATAACCGACGCCGCCTCCGTTCGCGAGAGCTCGCGGAAGTTTTGAGGAATGTATTAGCTCGGGAGGTGCCGAAATCGCGACACGAATACTTCCGGAAGTTTGTTTATACGAATTGGAGATACCGCTGGGCGATGTTAAAAGAAAAAAACGTGGAGAGATTCGTCGGCGCCGACCACCATTAGTAAACTTTGTTTTTCATCGTTCAATGAATTTTTTATTTGTTATCAAGAGACGCGGTAGCGTCTCGACGCCAAGTACTGAGAAAAAGATTTTTTTCGTGGCGTAACGCTACAGGTTATTTATACGCCAATATGCCGGAAGTGAAACTTTCGATCGATATATCTCAGGAACGGTACATAGACACGAATTTTAAAGGCCAGTTCTATCATATAATTTAGGGCCAATCTTTCCAAAGAGCCTATTTACAATTCAATTGGTTCAGCCGGTTCCGAGATATCGGGGTCAGAAACCCTACAGGGTCCAAACTATTGTAAATGTCCTGTCCGAAATATATACAGTGAGGTTTTCTTGAAACTAGACAGGGCTCAGGCGCATGCCCGTCAAAGCAGTGGCTCTTCGCTGCATCGTATACTGGCGAGAGCAGGTAGACCGGCCCAGTGCTGTTGGCGAAAGAGCGCTGACGGAGAGGGGGAGATCGGGAGGGACCGAGCGAGTATGAAAACTCGATCGCGTACCGTCAATCGCATCGTAAATCCTGCAAGTTTGCGACAAGCCAATTATCATAACTAATGAAATTACAATTGTTTAACCTCGACCATAGTTGCAAGAAGAATAGTATTTTACTGTGCCGACACATTGATCTATTGCATTTATTTAATTGGCGCGCGATAGTTTTTTCATTTTTTCTTGCACCTTAAATAAGACAAGTTAACGAAAGTTTTAACGGACCTGCACGTATCATCAAAACGGTGCAAGTGGAACACAAAAACTAATTGCAATTTGATTGCATTATTCAAAGTAACTAACAAATTGTTGTTTCATAAATACAACTAACCAATTCCAAATTTAGAATTTCTATGCTACGCTTTCTTGCTTTTTTACGAGCAAAAAAGGTCCTTTTTTGTTCTTGTATGAGCGATACTTTGACCGTAATCTGCGTGTTCTACAGTCGCCTATGCAACGTGTGTATCAGCGAGACGGTTACTTCTAGCGAAAAGTACCAAAGGGCTTTCCACTATCGCAACGGTGCAAATAATACAGAACTCTGTAGAAACAGTTAGTGTAAATGCAAAATTGTTATATCTCAATTGTTTAAATATTTTCACGAATTTCTAATGAAAGAAAAATAATTTTTTCAATTCCATTTTTTTAACTATTATGGACAACAATTTTACAAGACAGAGGTTCTGACACATTTCATTTTATGCAATCTCCTTTTTAGTATGCGCTGTGATGAGGTGGTAATGCCTTTTCCCGGCATAAAGTTTTGATTTTACATAAAAATAGAATAGAACCTTCCGGATTCGAATTGATTAAAAGGTTTGTGAAAAGTTAAAGGAAATGCAAAGTTACTATTTTTTAATTGTTTAAATATTTCTATAAACATTTTATTGAAAAAATTTATTTTTTCATGCGCCATTGTTTTTTCCCAATTAAGTACTAAAATTTGGACGATAAACCTTCTATGACAGTTTTTATTGGCTCCCATCCTCTTATCAGAACGCGCTGTGATAAGGGCGCAATGCACATTTTCTACGCGTATTCGACAAATTTTTGGTTTTATACGAAAATTGAAGAGAATCTTTTCTATTCCAATGTGAAAACTATATTCGAAAAAACAAAATTTGAAATTGTTATTTTTTAATTGTTTAAATATTTTTGTACTTTTCATAATGCAAAAATTGATTTTTTGATTCGAAACCATTTTTTTTAGAATTGAGTGCAGTAATTTAGACGATAAAGTTTTATGACACTTTTCATTTGATGCAACTCGCTTATCAGTACGCGCTCTGATAAGGTTGTAATGCGTAAACACTACGCGTAACTGCCACAGTTTTGATTTTACAAAAAAATTGAATAGAGTCTTTTCTATTGGAATCTATAAACTATATTCGAAAAAACAAGTGAAAGTTCGAAATTGTTTTTTTTTTTATTGTTTAAATATTTTTATAATTTTCACACGGCAAAAATTGATTTTTGGATTCGAAACCATTTTTTCAGAATTGAGTGCAGTAATTTGGACGATAAAGCTTCTATGACACTTTTCATTTGAGGCAACTCGGTTACGCGCTCTGATAAGGTTGTAATGCGTAAACACTACGCGTAACTGCCACAGTTTCGATTTTACAAAAAAATTGAATGAACTCTTTTTTATTCGAATCTATAAACTATATTCGAAAAAACAAGTGAAAATTTGAAATTGTTATTTTTTAATTGTTTAAATATTTTTATAATTTTCATAATGCAAAAATTGATTTTTGGATTCGAAACCATTTTTTCAGAATTGACTGCAGTAATTTGGACGATACAGTTCTATGACACTTTTCATTTGATGCAACTCGGTTATCAGTACGCGCTCTGATAAGGTTATAATGCGTAAACACTACGCGTAACTGCCACCGTTTTGATTTTACAAAAAAATTGAATAGAGTCTTTTCTATTGGAAACTATAAACTATATTCGAAAAAACAAGTGAAAGTTCGAAATTGTTGTCGCACACTTCGGCACTTGCATCGCCAGGATTAATCGGAGTCGTAGATAATTTTCAAAAAAGAATATTTATTAGCCGTTATCACGACCGTCTCGCTCGAAGTGTATTAACAAACTGACTCACGTTACATCGTAAACAAAATAAATGACAATCTTATGTAGCAACGCTCGCTAAACGATACAAGGAACATTCGATCGCCACATTGTTATTTTTTAATTGTTTAAATATTTTTGGAATTTTCATATTGCAAAAATTGATTTTTTTACTCGAAACTATTTTTTTAGAATGGAGTGCAGTAATTTGAACGATGAAGTTCTGTGACAATTTTCATTTGTTGCAACTCGCTTATCAGTACGCGCTCTGATAAGGTTGTAATGCGTGAACACTACGCGTAACTCCTACAGGTTTGATTTGACCACAAAATTTAATAGAATCTTTTCTATTCGAATTCATAAATTATATTCGAAAAAACGAGTGAAGTTTCTAAATTGTTATTTTTCAATTTTCTAGTTTCTTAAATAATTTTCTTTTTGCATAATTTAATTATTCGATTCGCAACTATTTTTCCCGAATACAGTGCAATAACTTGGACGTAAAGCTACTATGGCATTTTTCTTTTGATGTACTCCTCTTACCAGTTGGCGTTGTAATAAGGGCGCAAAGCATTCTCATTAGGGTTTCTGACAAAGTCTTGCATCTACAAGGGTATTGAATAATATCTTTGCGACTTTATCATCGCGCGTGCTGATACGGAGATTGAAGCCAATGAAAAATACCATAGGCTGTATCGTCCATACTGTTGCACTTGATCCGGAAAAAATAGTTGCGAATGAAAATCATAATATTTTCAATAAGAAAATCGTCAAAATATTCAAACAATAGAAAAATAACAATGTCGATTTTTTACTTGATTTTTCGAAATTGTTCATTAATTCGAATATAAAAGATGCTTTCCACTTTTCTTGTCAAATCAAATTTTCGTAAAATATGCGTAGAAAACAGGCATAGCAACCTTATCACAGCGCGTATTGATAAGGGGATCGGCGAAAATGAAAAGTTTCGTAGGGGGTTTACTGTCCAAATTCTTGCTCTTAAATCGGAAAAAATAGTTGCGAATTAAAAAAGTACTTATTGCAATAAGAAAATTATTCAAATATTTAAACAATTGAAAAATTACAATCTCAAATTTTCTCTAGTTTTTTCCAATATAGCTCGTCGTTTCGAATAGAAAAGATTCGAAAGTAAATCAAAACTTTGTTAAATACCCGTAGTAAGCATGCCTTAATGCAGGGCTTACTGATTAGGAGATTGTATCAAATGATGACAAAAGCTTCACGCGCAAATGATTGCGGTCAATACAGGAAAAAAATTGCGAAGGAAAAAATTACTCTTTGCAATAAAAAAATTATAAAAAAATTTTAAACATAAAAAAAATTAAAAGCATAAAAAAAAATTGGAATTTTCAATATTGTTTTCGCATAAATTCGAATAGAAAAGATTCTATTCAATAAGAGGATTAAAGCAAACTAAAAGTGCCATAGGAACTTTATCTTTCAAATTGTTGCACTTAATTCCGAAAAAGTAGTTGAGAATGCAAAAATTTATTTTTGCAATTAGAGGTTCAAAAAAATATTTAACCGATTCAAAAAGAACATCTCGTATCATTTTTTTTTCTGTTCATCGATTCGAATCGAAAAGATCACAATCGATTTTCTCGCAAAAGGAAAACTTCGTCAAATACGCGTGCTGAAAATGTATTGCGACTTTGTCACAGTGCGTACTGATGAGAGGATTGCATGTTATAAAATGTTCCATTAAAATTTTATGACTTTATCCAATTTTGCAAGGAATTGGGGAAAAATAGTCCCGAATACAAAAATCCATTTTTGCATGTAAAGAATTACAAAACCATTTAAACATTTGAAAAATAAGAATTTTGCTGTCTCACTACTCTTTCTTAATTCTTTTAATCGAACCAAAAATGTTCTATTCGATTTTCGTGTAATTTGTCAGATCCGCATTGTGGGAATGCATTGCCACCTTGCCACAGCTCATACCGATAAGTAGATTGCATTTTAAAAAAAGTTCCATTCAAGCTTTATTACGCTAGTTCTTGCAAGGAATTAATGAAAAATAATGCCAAATGGAAAAATCCAATTTTGCACCCGCGTAAAAAAAAAGAATATGGGATTGATTCTCGCCGAGTACACCACCGAGTATCGCGCCATATCTCGCCGAGTAATTCGCCGAGAATAGTGCACTGTGCTCAGGCCAATATTCTTTCGGCAGCCTCTGAGAAGCTCGGAGAACCGTTCCCAGCTTCCTACCGCGATTGTTGTAAAACCTATTGGGAAGCTTGGGGAACCGTTTCCAGGTTCCTACCGCGATTGTTGTAAAACCCATTGGGAAGCTTGGGGAACCCATTGGGAAGCTTGGGGGAAGTTTGGGGGATATATATATATATATATATATATATATTGTTACGTCCGGGCTAATTTTATAAGTCAATAAAATTACAAAATTAATGCTAACGAATAATCGTTAGCATATCGCTCGAAATATTAATGCATAAAATTTTCTCACTACCGTCAGCGGTCTCACGCTGACGATGGTGGATTCATATTCGAAGACGCTCTTATCAGCGTCTTTCTCACGATGGTGGATTCATATTCGAAGACGCTCTTATCAGCGTCTTTCTCACGATGGGCTGCTGACCAAGAGTCAGCAATCCCACGGTACAAGACAGGGCGCTGCACACCTCTGAGATGTGCTACGCCCTGCACTAATGCGGAATAAAAATTATTACGCGGTGACTACGGCACCGCCTGTTAGTCAGTCTTAGACCGGAGCTCGACCAGCGAGGTCGAGTCCGGCAAAAATTAATTATTTCCGAACAGCAACAACAAAGTTGCATCCGCGGATAAGTGTACAACAGTGGGGCTCGACCAGCGTGGTCGAGCCCAATAAATAAAATTATTTAATAAAACATTTTCGGGACTCGACCGATGAGTTCGAGCCCGACTCCAAAATTGTGAATCGCGAGACTCGACCTGCGTTGTCGAGCTCGCACAAATAAAACATTAATTTCGGGACTCGACCGATGAGTTCGAGCCCGACTCCAAAATTGTGAATCGCGAGACTCGACCTGCGTTGTCGAGCTCGCACAATTAAAACATTAATTTCGGGACTCGACCGATGAGTTCGAGCCCGACTCCAAAATTGTGAATCGCGAGACTCGACCTGCGTTGTCGAGCTCGCACAAATAAAACATTAATTTCGGGACTCGACCGATGAGTTCGAGCCCGACTCCAAATTTGTGAATCGCGAGACTCGACCTGCGTAGTCGAGCTCGCATAAATAAAAAAATCAAATAATTATTAATACCGAATAAATAATTGTTATCTTCACTACAAAGTGTGATTAAACCATTTGGAATTCATTCCTAAATTCCTATAACAATCCCTAAATAGAGCCATCCGGCGGTCTCCGATCCCAGAGCGGCTCGTCCGCTCTAAAACGGAGAAAATATCTGAACAATACGTGTCATCTTCCATTCCCGGGACGTAACAATATATATATATATATAGTGCTCCTGAGAAAATGTTGGACACTTATATATATATATATATGTAGGGTATAGTTTGAGGACAGAAATACATCTCGGATACATTTATGGATTCGGATGTAACAACCCGATATCGACTGTGTTATGTTCGACTCGATGCGAGATCGAGAGCGAACGTTTATTTTATTATTATTTATGGGGATCTTTTCTGTCTGAAAGGAGTTGGAACTCCAACACCAAGAATAATGTTGTTCAATTACTAGGTTTATTAGAATATCGGTTACAGATGAGTTTTACAAGAGGAGTCTACGTTGTCTCTTCGGAGACAACCTCTCAGTTCGGTCGATGGAATTAGACTGATTCGTGTTCGATTCGCAGTCGGGGACTGTGAATCGAAATATTCGCATTTTTCGCAATCGCGGAAGAGCCCGGCGATTGCCTCTTGCTGCGCTCGCGCTTCCGTATGCGTTCGCACTTTTCGTTGCTGCGTGCATCGGAGTGCGAGTTCATTCGCCTTTGCTGCGTTTGCACATTCTTGCGAGTTCGTTGCTCGCTTTTAATCGCTCGATTGGACTTCGCTCGAAATATTCTATGCGAATATTTCGACTCTTCGTTTTATCGCTCGAATTTTGAATATGCCCTTTTTGCGGCATAACATCCCTCCCCCCTTAAGAAGAAGAAATCTTGAATTCAAGTTTCTTCTCATTCAAAATTTGACTTGTTTCTAAGTTTAGTCCCTTTTCTAGTTTTAATCCCTTTGATCCTATTTCTCGTTTCATTCCCTTTTTCTAGTTCCCTTTATTTATTTATTTATTTTCTTTGAATACTCCCATTACTTGAATTTATTTGCTTTTATTCTGGCGTATCTTTTCCTCGGTGTCGGGTTACATCCCGCGCGTGGACGTCTGCCTACGTCGGCACTTTGCGCGTCTCGCGGTTCCTACCTACACGGATAGCTGTCTTACTTGTATTTATGTATGTTGTCGAATAATTTGTACTCGCCGTACTGTCTCTATTTTTTGTCCAATTTCACATTCACTGAATTTCGCGCACTTCTCGTGGGTTTTTTTTTTCTTTCACTCTCACTGTTTGCGGTGCACTTTTCGCGGGTTTTATTCTTATTTGATTTCGCTATCCTACTAAAGCCAGTGTACCTGTTTTTTGCTGGTATGGGGTTACGCTCGCTACTTATCGTTCGCTCTGTTCGCGGGTTTATTTCTAGTTTGTTGCGCATCTGTGAGTCTCGTGTGTTTCCTGTGCAACGTGTTTCCGGTCTGTTGCCGTCTCGTTTGTCGTCTCTCTTCCGTCGGCAGTCCTTTTTCGTCGATTGTGCATATTTTTTCCTGTAAATTTTTCTTTTGCCCTGACTCGCCGATTATCTGATTTTTCCTTGTCTCGAATCCTCCGTTTCCTGGTCTTCCGCTTCCCTAATGCTGTATTTCGGAAACCTTCACTCGCGTCGTTTCTGCGCCGTCCTCTTCTTCGGTTCGCCGTGGGTCTCGGATTCCTATCCGTCGTTGTGTTGCGTCGTCAATTCCTACGTTGGCATTTGTCTCGCTGCGTCGCTTGGTCGTTCGACTTCGGCTTTTATCGTCGTCTCGTCGTTGGCATTTTGCGTTTTCGCGGCGACTTGTATTTCTGTTCGTTTCTCTTCGACGCATTTTTCCGTTGCGACTGACTGTGTTGCTATTCGTTTTGACGGCTTCTTCCTGCGGCTTCTTGCTCGTAGCTCGTGGCGGATCCTCCGTCTCGAGTTTCTCTTGCTCATGGTTCAATGCTTCGTGCAAGCATTTTCTGTGCCCTGGTGAGTCGTCGATGCCGCCTGTGTTAACGCGCGTGATCTTGACCCGGCGTAACGCGCTCGACTTCGCTGACGCGTGCATCTCAGGTGTCACCGTCGGCCTTCCTGCCTCGTTCCCTGTCCCGCTCGTGGCTATCGTGCTGATAGCACGGCTGCTGCCCAGCGTACACTCTATAGTCGACTCTCGCTCAGTTCTGGCTACGAGATTTTTCTCCTTTTTTATTAGCCCGATTGTTTTTGTTCGGACTCCGTCCCAATTTGACCACGCCGGTTCAGGGGGCTCGCCGAGAATTTGTATGCTGTGTCCGTATATTTTGATGATCCTTCCCCCGAGGATGTCTACGTTGTGCTTCCTTATGAACTCCATTCCGAGTATTCCTTCTGTGCTCAGCGGTACGTCATCGGGTACCACGTGGAACCAGTGTTTCACTTTTACAGCTGGGGTCGCTACTGTTACCTCGGCCATGCACAATGTCGGTATCGTTGTTCCTGCTACACTTTTTATTTCCGCTTGCTCGTCCTTGATAGGTGTGCAAGGCCGCAGTGCGCTCTTCTTTATCAGGCTGCATTGGGCTCCGGTGTCGGCTTTCAACGTGACGGTCGTCTCCCGCGACTCCTCTATCTCGATAGGGAAATCGCAACCAGCGGTGCATTCTTCTGGGCCCCCCAGCGTGCTGACGCAATACGTTTGTGCTTCTGTCGGGGTTGACTTCCGTCCTTCCGCCCAGTCTAGCATTCGCAATGATTTTCCGACCTTTTCGTCGCTGTTTCCCGTAGTTTCTTCGTGCGGTTCTTTCCCGCGCCCTTGGGCTGTGTCAATTCTTCCGGCGATGGTAAACGAGTAAACCCTCAGTGTCCCGATGGTCCTCACGGGATTTTCACCCTGTTCGGTTTCGCTCGTTTCACCCTTCCTCTTCCGTTCGTCGCTGCGTTTTTTCGGGCATTGGTACCTGTAGTGCCCCTTCTCGTTGCAGTAATAACATGTTACCTCGACTGTGTTCACGTCTTTTTCCGCTGCTGGTTGGCTCTGACGTCCTGAAGTTCGGTGGCAATCCTTTGCCCTGTGCCCTGGGGTTCCACAGTTGAAACATTTTGCAATTTCTTCGTTCATCTGCGAGCGTCGTGGTTTGCCATGCTCTACTGGTGGTTGGTTATTGTGTGCGTGTACTTGGCTGTTTCCCCTCATCATGCCCTCTATCTCCGTTGCCCCTACTACGGATTCATGTAGGCTATGGTAATTTCTCGCTCGCACGAGCATCCGCAGCTCGTCTTTCAGTCCATTTTCAAATGACATTTGCGCGCTTTTCCTTTGCGCTTGCTCGATGTAATGCGCGCCGTTCGGATCTATTCCTTCGCAGAGTTTTTCCACTATCTCGACCGTTAATTTTTCAGTTCGGGTTGCATACGTGCTTACCGGTTCGTCCTGCTCCTGCCTTAGAGTACTGAACTCGTACTGCAGAGCTGCCAAGGATTTTCGCTAGCCGTACAGCCCTTCAAGTTCGGCTCTTAGATCAGCGAGGGTGTGCACCGTTTTGTGTTTCATCTCGCGTGTCGCACGTCCCTCGAGTTTGCTTGCCAGCACCAAGGCTAGCAAAACTTCGTAGTTCCGCGGGTGTACTCTCGGGAACACGATTTCGCAGGATTGCAAAAATCCGTCTAGTTCGTCAGGATCGTCTCCGTTGAACCGCTTGATGTTTTTTAACGCCAAATCCAGACTCAGGTACTCGGCGTCCCCGTGTTCCCCTGATGATCGACGATGGTTACCGGCCCTCACGTCACGCCCCAGTCTGCCCAGCATCGCCTCGACCTCTTCGAGTTGTCGCTGTATTTCGTCCGCTCGGGCGCTAAGGCGCTCTTCGCGACTTCCACGTTCGTTGGCGACATCGTGCGCTCGCCCGTCGTACACGTTACTCTGTCTCGGGAGTCCTCGTCGTCCGTCCTCAAGTATCCCGTTCGGTTCCGCGCTGACGGCCCTTCTTACGGCCCCTTGCCCTACGGCTCGCCTGTTCCCGCCGAGGTTCCCTCCCCCGGTCGCACGTGCAGGCAAGCTAGCCCCCCGTGCAAACAGAGGTAACCCGCCAGCGGCTTCTCCTGGCGACTCCTCGGCGTTTCCGTCTCGGAGTGATCGCGCCATTTCCCTCATTCTCGCTATCTCGGCGTCGACTTGTTCGTCTGTGACAGTTCGTCTGCCCGTCGCCATGATTGTCGCGTCTGGCTCGAATAAGCTGTAGTCTATCGGCTCTATCGAGTCGTACGAAGTCTGTCTTTGTACGTTCACAAATCGGTTACTTTCGCGGCTCTCGGTCAACTCCAAATTCTGCTGCGCGCCTGACGTAACGTCGTCTCGTTCCGCGAGCAAATCTATTTGCAAAGTTGGCGATAACACGGGTGTGGTCGGCCTATCTGCCCTATCACACATCGGAATTATTTTTCCCCAACGGCCCTACGCTACCCTGCGCTACTGGCTTTAGTTACAATTTTCCTAACTTTTCCACGACTTACAGTACGATGAGCTGCAATCTGTCGGTCCTCAACGTCCTCTGATGACGTTTCCTTGTTGCTCTGCACCCGCCACCGCTCCCTGGTGATGTCGTCCCACGTCGTACCTCGATGGCGATGCCCCCTTGCCGATCCTCGGATGGCAATATCCTCGTCGATCCTCGCTGACGAGGCCTGACCGTCAATCCTCGATGACGGTCCCCTCAACGCCAAACCTTCTGCTGGCGGAGCTCGTACTGGCAATTCGATGCCCCCCGTCGGTCCCTTCCGACGGCAAAACCCTCAACAATTCGACTATCGGGCCTTGAAGCTACCGTTCCTCAGCTTCCGCGTGCTGGGTCGGTTCTATCCCGCGTTAACGTCCGCGTGTCAACGGGGTCTCGCACACGCCTTTTCCCTCGTGTGCGTCACTGTGCGACTCTTGTATCTCCAAACTCACTGTACTCTCACCGCAAAATTTGCCTGCCTGGTAACTGATCGTCTTATCTCTGGTGTGACAGATCCCACCGCTGCCACCAATGTTATGTTCGGCTCGATGCGAGATCGAGAGCGAACGTTTATTTTATTATTATTTATGGGGATCTTTTCTGTCTGAAAGGAGTTGGAACTCCAACACCAAGAATAATGTTGTTCAATTACTAGGTTTATTAGAATATCGGTTACAGATGAGTTTTACAAGAGGAGTCTACGTTGTCTCTTCGGAGACAACCTCTCAGTTCGGTCGATGGAATTAGACTGATTCGTGTTCGATTCGCAGTCGGGGACTGTGAATCGAAATATTCGCATTTTTCGCAATCGCGGAAGAGCCCGGCGATTGCCTCTTGCTGCGCTCGCGCTTCCGTATGCGTTCGCACTTTTCGTTGCTGCGTGCATCGGAGTGCGAGTTCATTCGCCTTTGCTGCGTTTGCACATTCTTGCGAGTTCGTTGCTCGCTTTTAATCGCTCGATTGGACTTCGCTCGAAATATTCTATGCGAATATTTCGACTCTTCGTTTTATCGCTCGAATTTTGAATATGCCCTTTTTGCGGCATAACAACTGCATGGAACTAATTTCAATCGAATGTATGGGTTTTTACTCATCATATTTCCCTTTTTCTAAGAACTGGCTGCTATGAGGACTTTTCGTATATTAACGAATATGGGGACATATTTCGAAACTGTGTATTGACTGCTATGGGGACATGTATATATATCTATATGTATGTATACCTATATATATGTCCTCATAGTAGTCAATATATAAACAATGTCAATGTACCTCGAAGTAACCATTATGCTGAATGTATGCCATCTTTATATAAGGCTGTTCATGAAAAAATAATTTATAGATACACGTTGCACTGATAATGCAGATTGTATTTACGGTTAACTCAGTACTTTCTAGCTATGCGAATAAATACCATTAAGCATATGGGTGGTGCTGAAAAGAATGATGTTAATGGAAAAAAATAGTTCAAAAAATCATCCAGCAAACCAACATTTTTTTCTGAATAAAAAATCAAATCGGTTGCAGTCAATGTTTTTTTTTTGAACCAAGAATTGTTATGGGCTGTTACTTGCAAAAGAATATCAAAATGTCCATAAGGAATGCATTCTAAAAAAAAAATCGTTCAAGCCCGTAATATATATATGTCCTCGAAAAAGACATTATATTGACGAATATGTCCTCACAGATTACAATGCGTGAAAAGAGTTCGTATTGTACTTCTGGCTGTTTCAAGGACAGTTACGCCACATCTTTTATTGAGGATAAATCGCTCGTTTCCGATATCGTTGCGCATCGAAAACTTCATGCAATATCTCCAGCATTTGCGCGGTCCCGATGCCACTAAGAAAGTTATAATACAGTGTACCGTCGTCAGGTATTGCAAACCTTAAAAAGCTTTATTCTATGAACAACCAAACCGTATAGTAAACCCTGGATTTGTTTAATTCGAGAAACACGCATTTTTTTATCTTTCGAATTTGGTTCGGGCATTGTACGTTTTGTTTTAGTCAGGCATTTTGTATAGACTGTTAGTTGTAACAAAATCTAATGTTCTCAGAAAAAATTCATTCTAACGAAAAATCGTTCTCATCAAGCCCGTAACAGATGTATGTCCTCAAAACAGCCACAAGTCTTCGAAATAGACTTTATATTGACGAATATGTCCTCAAAGAATACAATACGTGAAAATAGTTCGTATTGTACTTTTGGCGGTTTTGAGGACAATTACGCCCCGTCTTTTATTGAGGGTAAATCGCTCGTTTCCGATTTCGTTGCGCATCGAAAACTTCATGCAAAATCTCGAGCATTTGCGCGGTCCCGATGCCGCTAACAAAGTTATGATAGAGTGTACCGTCGTCAGGTATCGCAAACCTTAAAAAGCTTCATTCTATGAACAACCGAACCGTATAGTAAACCCTAGATTTTTTAATTCGAGAAACACGTATTTCCTTATCTTTCGAATTTGGTTCGGGCATTGTACATTTTGTTTTAGTCAGGCATTTTGTATAAACTGTTACTTGTAACAAGATATAATGTTCTCAGAAAAAATTCATTCTAACGAAAAATCGTTCCCATCAAGCCCGTAACAGATATATGTCCTCAAAACAGCCACAAGTCTTCGAAATAGACTTTATATTGAGGATTACGTCCTCAAAGAATACAATACGTGAAAATAGTTCGTATTGTACTTTTGGCTGTTTTGAGGACAATTATGCTCCATCTCTTATTGAGGGTAAATCGCTTGATTCCGATTTCGTTGCGCATCGAAGACTTCATTGGATTTCACTGGATTTCTTAATTCGAGAAAAACGCATTTTTGTATCTTTCGAATTTGGTTCGGGTGCTGTGCTTCTTTTGAAGCCAGGCATTTCGTATAGGCTGTTGTTTGTAACAAGATCTAATAATCTCAATAAAAATGCATTCTGACGAAAAAACGTTCTCATCAAGCCCGTAACAGATGTATGTCCTCGAAACAGCCACAAGTCTTCGAAATAGACTTTATATTGACGAATACGTCCTCAAAGAATACAATACGTGAAAATAGTTCGTATTGAACTTCTGGCTGTTTTGAGGACAGTTACAATACATCTTTTATTGAGGTTAAATCGCTCTATTCTGACTTCGTTGCTTATCGAAGATTTCATGCGATATTTAAAAGACTGAAAAATGGGATTTTGCAAATTTCACGCTGATATAACTTTTTTTTTTCTTGTCCATAAGTCATGAACTTTTATGTCTTATGGTTCCGTTGACGATCTCAAATTCGACGGGAAATCGATCTCGCTTTCGATTGGCGAAGGTTGCCCAAATGAAAATTCGCGAATCGGCGTCTCGCGCCGTACTCTTTCCGGTACGTCTCAGTGTGTAATCGGACGCCAACATGGCCACGTCGAGAGCCGCGTGCTCTAACGAAATTTTCGTTTTGGTGCTTTTCACAGATAACATTTTTTCAATATGCAAACCGGGCGACGTGAATTGGTGCAACAAAAAATGCCCAGCGGTAAAGTATGCAGATGGGAAAAAATATACCGCTCGGATATTGGCGGTGCACGGTAAGTGAAAACTGATGTGCTCGATTTTATTTAATCTTGCTCAATTATAACTATAAAAATTCCAGACAGCGCACACATACATACATTATACGCGCTCATACATTATATTGTTTAAAGTCGGGATGGATCATATGAAGATTAAGTTATTCGATCATGAAAGTCCGAGCCTTCCTTCCGCGCCTTTTTCCTTTGTCCGTGAAACGTACGATAACTCGATGGAATGTATTCTTTGAGGACTTATTCGTGAATGTACAGTCTGTTTCGAAGACACATCCCTTTTGAGGACATATACACTATGTGAATTTCTTTTGTCTTCAGAATATGATATTTTTGCGTATTGTATTCTTCAAAGACACATTCGTATTCAGAAAGTCTATTTCAAGGACTTCGCTGTTTTGAGGACATGTATATATACACACTCGAGCGGTCGAAGAAAACAACTTTTTTTTCAATTTCCATTCTCATTTCTTGTTGCTTATAGCTCATCTATCTTCTTTCGAGTTTCTAGACCTGTATTAATTTTTCGTCATTTATTCGTAATGACCATTTGTTTATTTGAATTGCTCGTTCTTGCAAGTTCACGCAATTATTCGCGGTTCGAACATAAGATCTAAAGTACTTTTTAATTTTTGATGCAGAGGACCGTGCAGTATTGCAAGAAATTCAGCGGTGTTTCGAAGACGACGAAGGCTCCTCTATTTTCAAAAGCATAGAGCTCACGGAAAACAAACTACGATACGTGGACATAGTCAAGACGTACAAGAAGTGCCGGGGTAATTTTCATCTGACGTTTTTTTATGATGTGTCTTTTACAGAATATATTTTTTGACATTGTCTCTGAATTATAAATTGGCGATACCGGCACTAAATTATAGTTTTTAGATATTTTTTATTGTATTCACTATTTCGCGCTTACTTTCTGTTCGAAGATAGCAGCAATTTATACTTGGACCCGAGTGTACTGCTCTCACGGGATACAATGTCTAAGGAGTACACATTTTCCCTACCAAAGAAAAAGAAAAAGAACTTTTTCCGTAAGACATTCTTTTTATCATCCTGATATTCATATTCTCGATGATACAATTTCTAATTTATAAAATTATTACGACAGAAATCCAGGCCGACTTAGTCGTAAGCAAAATGACGCGATTGGAGGTCGGAGAATCACAACAAAACTCGGTCTTCGAGGGTCACGACGATCAGGACAACGTTGGACAGATAGACGATTTGTTGGAAAGTTCCGAAGAAGTTTGCGACCCAATAAACGAAAAAATAAAGAAAAACAGTCCGACGAGTCCGATTTCGAGTGGACAGATGTTCATCGAACCCGATTCGCCAATTCAAGTTTCGGACGAAAAAACCTCTGTCGAACACGATGCGCCGAGCCAGATTCCGTGCGAGAAAATTACGATATTCGCTTGTAATGATCAATCGCTCAACACTGCGACTTTCGACGAACAAAAAACAAAAGTCGAACGCGATTTGATCGCTCCGATTATCGACGAAAAACGATCGCAATTCGAAGACGACTCGATCGCTTCGATTGTCGACGAAAAAAAAACAAAAATGGAACGCGATTTATTCGCTCCGATTGTCGACGAAAAGGAAACAATACCTGAACACGTCCCGATTGCTCCGATCGTAATCGAAAAAAAAACCGAAGCCGAGATCAACGCTCCAAATGATGACGAAAAAAAGAAAATCGAACACGAGACGAATGCTCCAATTGTTGACGAAAAAAAAGCAAATATCGAACATGAGATAGTTGCTCGAGTTGTCGACGAAAAAAAACCAAATCTTGGTCACGACTCGATCGCTCCGATTATTACCGAAAAAACAACAAAAATCGAACTCGAGGCAATTGCCCTAATTGTTGACGAAGAAAAAACAATTATCGAACATGAGCCGATCGCTTTAATTATGGACGAAAAAAAAACAAAACTCGGCCACGACCCGATCGCTCCGATCGTCGACGAAAAAAAAACGGAACTCTGCCACGACGTAATCACTCCGATTGACGACGAAAAAAACACAAACGTCGAGTCGATTGATCAGATCGTCGACGAAAAAAAAACAAAACTCCGCCATAACGTGATCGCTCCGGTTATCGACGAAAAAAAAACAATCCTCCGCCATGACGTGATCGCTCTGATTGTCGACGGAAAAATACTAACGATCGAACACGAGTCGATTGTACAGATCGTCGACGAAAAAAAAACAATAGCCAGCCATGACGTGATCGCTCCGATTGTCGACGGAAAAAAACTAACGATCGAACACGAGTCGATTGTTCAGATCGTCGACGAAAAAAAAACAAAAATTGAGCAGGACTCAATCGCTCCGATTGTCGACGAAGAAAAAAAAACAAAAAATGTACACGGGTCCGATAACACAGAAGACATTATCAAGATGCTCGACGAAATGAATGGCAACGTGCGAATGTGCGATCACGCGATCGCCGACTCGCAGAAAACCGACGACGTCGTAAAGACACGCGTCGAGGAGAACGGCAACGTGCAAACGCGACACAATCACAAATGTGATCACATGCACGTCGATGAAAACCGCAACACCTCTGTTGGGATAAACTTAAACGAATCGGTTTATAACATGACGGTCGACCAGTTAGACAACGCAGGCGACAAGCGACGATATCAGTTGATCGACCATTGCGGAATTATGAACGGACGCTTTGACGACAACCGTAATTCTTCTGAAATAACGAACACAAACGAAATCGTCGACCGCATGAGTGTCGACCACTCGAGCAACGAGAATTCGCACATCGACGAGAACTTCAATGTTTCAACTACAAATCACTATAAAGAAGACATCAATGATCGTGCTTTCGACGAATCCGTCATGGAAGAACAAATTGACGATGATTTTCAGATGATTCTGAATGATATCGGCTTCACATCGTCCGTTTCAGAAAAGTTGTGCTCCGATATAGGTAAAAATTCGCTTTATGAGCGTATTTTTCCATCGGATTCTCGAAGAAAACTCGATGGTGACGACAACTCATTCGAAAACAGAGCTGCGACCGTCCCAGCTTTCGATATGGCTCCAAATCCGAACGTCTCGCTGTATCCGTCAAATAGCTCGGCCGACGAATCGACGAAAGCTGGTGTATTTCGGTCAGTATCACATTATGTACGAATACATTTATAGAAAGATAGAAACATCGGAGCACATTTACAATTTATACATGAACTTATATTCGAATTCCAGGATGAAGCCTACAATCGCAAGCAGCGTTATGCTGACTAAAAAAGTTACGTTAGTACGGGAACCACAAAACATCTCTGACATTTCGATTATGTCACCACCAGCTAGCCATTCTACGATTTTGGAGCCTTCGGCGACGAACGTAGAGCTCGTCGGTGCTGATGACAACGAAGTTTACGACGGCAACGATGCTGATGATGACGAAGGTAGATGTTGTAGTGTTGATTTTATTGTTGTTGTAGTGTTGATTTTATTTCATTTACACACGTTTTTATGGTCAGTACATGAATAAAGAACGGCGTTTTCGAATTCAATTTATTAATCGATAAAAATTTGGGATTTTATACAGAGAGTACTGGTGGTTCAGACGACGAAGAGTACGTTCCCTCAGCGCCGGAATCGTCAGACTCTGACGCGAATAATGATTCGGAAGCGGCAGAAAAATCGATCAGCCGTAAAAATAGATCCAACATATCGCTGAATATCACGTTGGGAACGAATAAGCAGGGCATGTCCGCACCCGATGATGCAGAATTGGTTGTATCCTCATCGAAAAATCCGGTGCACGCGAAGAAGAATTTCTGCATATATTGCCAAACGTTGCAATCGAAACTCGCTCGCCATCTCGAACTCGTTCACGCAGATGAAAAAGACGTGAAAGCTTTCGCAGCTTTACCAGCAAGGGATTTGGTACGTAAGCGATTGATTGCGACAATCAGGAAAAATGGAAACCATTTCTACAATACGGACCGAAGATTTAACAAAGGCGATTTGCTGGTGGTTCGAAGACCGCAAGAGCGTCTAAAAAAAACTGCAACGGACTTCATGGCCTGCGGAAATTGTTATGGCCAGTATGCTCGATCGGTCATCCGTCACCTCTTTAAACGGTGCACGAACAAGTCCGGGCATAAGGAACGATTGGTCATGGTGAAAGGTCGCAAAGTTTCAGCACGTATTCACGAAAAGGCAAATGATCTTGTCAGAACGCACGTATTTCCGTACTTGCGAGAAGACGATACCGTTCGCGGAATTCGATACGACAAATTGGTCATTATGTACGCGAACAAACAATGCGAGAAATACGGGTTGCATCAACATCATTACCCGATGATTAGAAGTCGTCTACGCCTATTGGGTCGTTTTTTAATGGCCATAAAAGAACGTAACAACGCAATAAAGGAGCTGTCCGACGTTCTTCAACCGAGACACTACGACGATTCGGTTAAAGCCGTGAAAGTTGTCGCAGGGTTTGACGAGGTGACGCGCGTTTTTGCGCATCCAGCTGTAGCCTCGAATCTTGGAACGTTATTGAAATATGTCGGTCAGATCCAACGATCTGAATATATCAAAGACGAAAGAGCTCACGACCAGAAGCGCGTCGAAGATTTTTTGAAGTTGCAAGCTGAAGACTACGGTACCAGCGTAAATAGAGCCGTCCTCGAGACGCAACTTCAGAACAACAGGCGCAAGAAAGTCGTACTGCCAAATCTCGATGACATCACGAAGCTACATAATTTTCTCAACGCCGAACGCACAGCACATTTCAACAAACTAAACGAGAAATTCTGCGCGGTCGCTTGGCGAAAACTCTCCGAAGTCACTCTGATATCGTTGCAACTATTTAATCGTCGTCGAGCTGGCGAAATTGAACGCGTTTATATCGAGGATTTTAATTCGCACCAAGGCATCGATCAAGTAGCCGACAAAGAAACGTACGCAAGTCTTTCGCGGCACGGACAAGCTCTCGCGAGGAAGTATGTCAGGTTTATGATCCGTGGAAAACTGGGAAGAGGAGTCCCCGTCTTGGTTCCAGCGAATATATTGGATTGTTTATTACTGATCTCCAAATACCGCATCAACGCAGGAGTCCCAGAATCGAACCCGTACCTGTTCGGACTGCCGTCGAAAGATCGAGATCGACTTAAGTATCTGCGTGCCTGCGAATTACTACGACAATTTTCCGAGCAGTGCGGCGCCGATGTACCGACTACACTTCGCGGCACCGAACTTCGAAAACATGTCGCGACGAAATGCGTGTCGTTAAACTTGTCGGAGAACGAAGTTTCGGATTTGGCAAATTTTCTAGGGCACGCGGACAAAATACACAAACAAATTTATCGTCAACCGGATGTAGAAAAAGACATAATAAAAATCTCGCAGCTACTTGAGATGGCTCAAGGCACGAACGATTCGTTGCCCGACGATGACGCTAGTAGCAGCGAAGAGGAGTCAGACGTGAGACCATCCGGACCAAAACAAGCCGAGGATTTATCGTGCAGCGAAGCTGAAGGTAAGGGCATCGCGTAATGAATAAAATAAGAATACATTGAGTATTAAAATAAAATGTTATTTCCAGGTAATATCGATACAGATACCAGCGATACCGCTGGTCCGTCGAGGCTAGATCACACGAAAGCGAAAGCGAATAAAAATCGCAAATCCGTTCATGGAGCACGGCCTGGGCACACGCACCGACGTTGGACTGACGCAGAACGCCGTACGGTGCTCGGTGCATTTACAGACATTATGCGAAGTGGAAAAATGCCGACTGGTCAACAGATCCAAAAGCTGATAAACGAGAACGCTTGCCTCAAAGGCCGCGAAGTAGCATCACTGCGAACGTGGCTGCACACTCAAAAAAAAAATATGAGTTTCCGATAATGTTCGTTAAGCTCCCGAACGCCTGTGCGTTCATAAAGTTTTTATATTGTATTATTTCATAAGATTGCTAAGACTGAAATATAGTATATGCCGCGAAGCACTCGATGTACTGTGATACGTGAAAGAAAAAAAATTCTTTGTAGTCATGAGTATTTTTGTAAAAGTCTAACTGCAAAAAACTTTAAATAAAAAAAATCAGAACTAAATATAATCAACTATCTAATTAATTTTTGAAATTTGCGCCTGCTATTTACTGTTAATAATCAAATGATCGACATTTGACGTATCGCCTTCATATATAAAGATGCAAACTGTTCAGCGAACTGTTCCATGAATACGCAGTAAAATTAACGGCTGTCCTCAAAAAATACGCATCATATACTGTTTGGGGACAGTCCTTAAACAATACGAATCACCGAGTAGTTATTTTGAGGACAGTCCTCAAAGTATCACGGTTTTATTCGCGTCCTCAAAGTATACGTATCAGTGACTGCTGGTTTTTTGAGGACAGTCCTCGAACCATACTCTACGTCGATAGGACTTTGAGGACAGTCCTCAAAACAGCCAGATGTCCTCAAAGTCACTGTTGCTCGTGTCGAAATGTCCCCACAGTATACGCTACACATATATATATATATATATATATATATATATATATATATATATATATATATACCTGGCGCCCAAGTGGTAAGTTACGACGGAGGGAAAATATACAGGGCGTCATTATAATGTAACGCGGCGTCCGAGCAATTTTTAGTCGAAATTTTAATTGCAAGGACCCATTACAATATATATATATATATAAATATATTATATATATATATAAATATATTATATATATATATATATATATATATATATATATATATATATTGTGACGAGGCGCTGAAACGCGCTCGTCTCCACGCGCTGCAGGGCACGAGGGGTTATAACGCGCGAGATATCGTTCCTCGGGCACACCGGTAATCGAGAGAAATAAAAGGCCGAGTACCGCGGTAGTATCGTTTTTCGCAGGCAAGATTCAGCGGGACTTGGCGACAGCGACACGGGACGAGAGACGCGAGCGCGTGAGACGCGAAGAACGAGGGAGAGAGGAACAGCGAGAAGGATCGGGCGATCGACACGACGCTCGAGTTTCGGCAACGTGCTCCCTTCCCCCTTTTCCCCCTTCGGGAAGTCTCGCGTAACGCAACAGCGAAGAGAGAGGCTCCGTCCGTCGTACGGAACAGTTAGTTAGAGTTAGCGTAGAGAGACGAGCGAAAAAGAAAAGGTAGTGAGCTAGGCGAGAAGACGATTCGAGTACCGAAGACGACACGCGCGTGCGAACGGCGAGAAAAAGAGGAAAACCGAGTTTTCGGGAGGCGGCCAGTACGCGAAGGAGGGAACCAAGTGTCCGGGAGACACCGAAGGTCGCCGACGCGAGTCGTAGGAGAGAAAAGGTAGGCGCACGCTGTGCTTAACTCTCCATTTTTCCTCTGTTTTCCTCGCATCGAGGCGAGAGAAAAGTCCGTTGCTGCGACGTGCGAGTAGTCTTTCTTCGGTCGCCTCGGCTTCGCCGATGAACCGTGAACGCGTGTAGAAAGTAGCATTGTAGTCTCTTTTCCGCGTATTATCTACGGGTCTCGGCAACGGCCGGTTCGCCATTCGAGATTTTGGCATTGTTTGTAGAGTAATGGAAATATACGACATTTGTTATTTTTAAACGTAAACCGAGTTTGGATATAATTGTTGTACGCCCGAACTGCACCCCTGAACGAGATTTGGACAAGGTAAGATTTGGTTTCCTTGGTCACGAGAGAACAGCTTTCCCTGGTCGTGGGGACAGGAATACACGACCTGGCGCCCAATTACAAGAGCAAGAAGAATACTTCCGCCGAGCGGGAAGTACCGGAAAAGGAAATAGTAAACAAAAAAAAGGGGCGTCGTTATATTTGGTCGTGGTCGCTTTGCTGCGACTATCCCGACGCGGTAAAGCGGCCCGTCACAATATATATATATATATATATATATATATATATATATATATATATATATATTGTAACGGGTCCTTGCAATTAAAATTTCGACTAAAAATTGCTCGGACGGGATATATATATATATATATATATATATACAGGGTGTAACAATTTTTAACCGTTGTTTCGTTGGACGTGGTGCGGAATGTTCGTCCGAGTAAAATGGTATGCGGCAAATTGGGATCCGACGAATAGTTTCGGAGATACAAGCATTTAAAGTTGACCAATCAGAGCGCAGCTTTAGCAATCACACCGACAGCACACAAACATGAGCGAACTTCACCGAACTTCGCTATAGGATGGTCAGTAGATTCGGTCAATGTGTGATCAGACGAGCATTTTTTTTATTTTTTTTTTTCCTTGATAAAAAATTAAAAGTTCGCTCGGCGATCTAATTTCTTTATCGCATCACGTCGGGCATCCGATGTAGCTGCACGGATAACTTTGGTGTCACGGTCACCCTGGATAATTCCGCGCCGTTGTTTGACATTCGCTCCGTAGCTTTACACGTTTTATCCCACGAAAAAGCTACTCTGGAGCATCGCGTCAAACCACGTCAACGTCCGCGATGTCCGGGTTACCCTAGACGTTTCCGCGACATCGTTTGACTTCGGCTCCGTAGCTTTTTGCGTTTCAGAACATGAAAAGATTTGTCCAGAGCATCACGTCAAAGCGCGCCGATGCCCGCCATGCCCAGGTCATCCTAGATGATCCTGCGACATCGAGAGACTTTGGCTCCATAGCTTTTTGCGTTTTGGTACATGAGAAAGTTTCTCCAGAGCATCGCGTCAAAGTGCGCCGATTCCCGCCATGTCCAGGTCATCCTAGATGATTCCGTGACATTGAGAGACTTTGGCTCCGTCGCTTTTCGCATTTTGGCACATGAGAAAGTTTCTCCAGAGCATCGCGTCAAAGCGCGCCGATGCCCGCCATGTCCAGGTCATCCTAGATGATCCCGCGACAACGAGAGGCTTTGGCTCCATAGCTTTTTGCGTTTTGGCACATGAGAAGTTTCTCCAGAGCTTCACGTCACAGCGCGCCGATGCCCGCCATGTCCAGGTCATCCTAGATGATTCCGTGACATTGAGAGACTTTGGCTCCATAGCTTTTTGCGTTTTGGCACATGAGAAAGTTTCTCCAGAACTTCACGTCAAAGCGCGCCGATGCCCGCCATGTCCAGGTCATCCTAGATGATTCCGTGACATTGAGAGACTTTGGCTCCGTCGCTTTTCGCATTTTGGCACATGAGAAAGTTTCTCCAAAGTATTGTGTCGAAGCAGTGCCCGCGATGTCCAGGTCACCCTAGATCATTCCGCGACCTTGAGAGTCTTTGGCTCCGCAGCTTTTTGCGTTTTGGCACATAAGAAAGTTTCTCGAGAGTATCGCGTCAAAGCGCGCCGATGCCCGCCATGTCCAGGTCTATTGAGGATTAAAATTTATGTTCGGATTTTTTTCCGGCCTGCCAAACCGCCATCGGTTTTCGCAAGGCATCAGAGAGAAAAGAGATGAAAACAGCGATTCCACTCGGACTTTCCGAACGGAACGAATGGTCTGGTAGAAGCGAACGAGGGCTCCTAGTTGTTTCGGTTGCTCGAAAAATAATTCAATAATTATCACATAGCTTTACAAACGGAAATCGGTTGTCGCGAGGCTGCAGAGAGAAAAGAGACGAAAACAGCGATTCCGCTCGGACTTTCCAAACAGCACGAATGGTCTGATAGCAGTGAACGAGGGCTCCTAGTGGTTTTGGTTGCTCGAAAATTAATTTAATAATTATCACATAGCTTTACAAACGGCAATCGGTTGTCGCGAGGCTTCAGAGAGAAAAGCGACGAAAACAGCGATTCCGCTCGAACTTTCCGAACAGAACGAATGGTCTGGTAGCAGCGAACGAGGGCTCCTAGTTGTTTCGGTTGCTCGAAAAATAATTCAATAATTATCACATAGCTTTACAAACGGCAGTGGGTTGTCGCGAGGCTTCAGAGAGAATAGCGACGAAAACAGCGTTTCCACTCGGACTTTCCAAACAGCACGAATGGTCTGATAGCAGTGAACGAGGGCTCCTAGTGGTTTTGGTTGCTCGAAAAATAATTCAATAATTATCACATAGCTTTACAAACGGCAATCGGTTGTCGCTAAGCCTCAGAGAGAAAAGAGACGAAAACAGCGATTCCGCTCGAACTTTCCGAACAGAACGAATGGTCTGGTAGAAGCGAACGAGGGCTCCTAGTTGTTTCGGTTGCTCGAAAAATAATTCAAAAATTATCACATAACTTTACAAACGGCAATCGGTTGTCGCGAGGCTGCAGAGAGAAAAGAGACGAAAACAGCGATTCCGCTCGGACTTTCCAAACAGCACGAATGGTCTGGTAGCAGCGAACGAGGGCTCCTAGTTGTTTCGGTTGCTCGAAAAATAATTCAATAATTATCACATAGCTTTACAAACGGCAGTGGGTTGTCGCTAGGCCTCAGAGAGAAAAGAGACGAAAACAGCGATTCCGCTCGAACTTTCCGAACAGAACGAATGGTCTGGTAGAAGCGAACGAGGGCTCCTAGTTGTTTCGGTTGCTCGAAAAATAATTCAATAATTATCGTATAGCCATACAAACGGCAATCGGTTGTCGCGAGGCTTCAGAGAGAATAGCGACGAAAACAGCGTTTCCACTCGGACTTTCCAAACAGCACGAATGGTCTGATAGCAGTGAACGAGGGCTCCTAGTGGTTTTGGTTGCTCGAAAATTAATTTAATAATTATCACATAGCTTTACAAACGGCAATCGGTTGTCGCGAGGCTTCAGAGAGAAAAGCGACGAAAACAGCGATTCCGCTCGAACTTTCCGAACAGAACGAATGGTCTGGTAGCAGCGAACGAGGGCTCCTAGTTGTTTCGGTTGCTCGAAAAATAATTCAATAATTATCACATAGCTTTACAAACGGCAGTGGGTTGTCGCGAGGCTTCAGAGAGAATAGCGACGAAAACAGCGTTTCCACTCGAACTTTCCGAACAGAACGAATGGTCTGGTAGCAGCGAACGAGGGCTCCTAGTTGTTTCGGTTGCTCGAAAAATAATTCAATAATTATCACATAGCTTTACAAACGGCAGTGGGTTGTCGCTAAGCCTCAGAGAGAAAAGAGACGAAAACAGCGATTCCGCTCGAACTTTCCGAACAGAACGAATGGTCTGGTAGAAGCGAACGAGGGCTCCTAGTTGTTTCGGTTGCTCGAAAAATAATTCAATAATTATCACATAGCTTTACAAACGGCAATCGGTTGTCGCGAGGCTGCAGAGAGAAAAGAGACGAAAACAGCGATTCCGCTCGGACTTTCCAAACAGCACGATTGGTCTGGTAGCAGCGAACGAGGGCTTCTAGTTGTTTTGGTCGCTCGAAAATTAATTCAATAATTATCGCATAGCTTTACAAACGGCAATCGGTTGTCGCGAGGCTGCAGAGAGAAAAGCGACGAAAACAGCGATTCCGCTCGAACTTTCCGAACAGAACGAATGGTCTGGTAGCAGCGAACGAGGGCTCCTAGTTGTTTCGGTTGCTCGAAAAATAATTCAATAATTATCACATAGCTTTACAAACGGCAGTGGGTTGTCGCGAGGCTTCAGAGAGAATAGCGACGAAAACAGCGTTTCCACTCGGACTTTCCAAACAGCACGAATGGTCTGATAGCAGTGAACGAGGGCTCCTAGTGGTTTTGGTTGCTCGAAAAATAATTCAATAATTATCACATAGCTTTACAAACGGCAATCGGTTGTCGCGAGGCTGCAGAGAGAAAAGCGACGAAAACAGCGATTCCGCTCGAACTTTCCGAACAGAACGAATGGTCTGGTAGCAGCGAACGAGGGCTCCTAGTTGTTTCGGTTGCTCGAAAAATAATTCAATAATTATCACATAGCTTTACAAACGGCAATCGGTTGTCGCGAGGCTGCAGAGAGAAAAGAGACGAAAACAGCGATTCCGCTCGGACTTTCCAAACAGCACGATTGGTCTGGTAGCAGCGAACGAGGGCTTCTAGTTGTTTTGGTCGCTCGAAAATTAATTCAATAATTATCGCATAGCTTTACAAACGGCAATCGGTTGTCGCGAGGCTTCAGAGAGAATAGCGACGAAAACAGCGTTTCCACTCGGACTTTCCAAACAGCACGAATGGTCTGATAGCAGTGAACGAGGGCTCCTAGTGGTTTTGGTTGCTCGAAAAATAATTCAATAATTATCACATAGCTTTACAAACGGCAATCGGTTGTCGCGAGGCTGCAGAGAGAAAAGCGACGAAAACAGCGATTCTGCTCGAACTTTCCGAACAGAACGAATGGTCTGGTAGCAGCGAACGAGGGCTCCTAGTTGTTTCGGTTGCTCGAAAAATAATTCAATAATTATCACATAGCTTTACAAACGGCAGTGGGTTGTCGCTAAGCCTCAGAGAGAAAAGAGACGAAAACAGCGATTCCGCTCGAACTTTCCGAACAGAACGAATGGTCTGGTAGAAGCGAACGAGGGCTCCTAGTTGTTTCGGTTGCTCGAAAAATAATTCAAAAATTATCACATAACTTTACAAACGGCAATCGGTTGTCGCGAGGCTGCAGAGAGAAAAGAGACGAAAACAGCGATTCCGCTCGGACTTTCCAAACAGCACGATTGGTCTGGTAGCAGCGAACGAGGGCTTCTAGTTGTTTTGGTCGCTCGAAAATTAATTCAATAATTATCGCATAGCTTTACAAACGGCAATCGGTTGTCGCGAGGCTTCAGAGAGAATAGCGACGAAAACAGCGTTTCCACTCGGACTTTCCAAACAGCACGAATGGTCTGATAGCAGTGAACGAGGGCTCCTAGTGGTTTTGGTTGCTCGAAAAATAATTCAATAATTATCACATAGCTTTACAAACGGCAATCGGTTGTCGCGAGGCTGCAGAGAGAAAAGCGACGAAAACAGCGATTCCGCTCGAACTTTCCGAACAGAACGAATGGTCTGGTAGCAGCGAACGAGGGCTCCTAGTTGTTTCGGTTGCTCGAAAAATAATTCAATAATTATCACATAGCTTTACAAACGGCAGTGGGTTGTCGCTAGGCCTCAGAGAGAAAAGAGACGAAAACAGCGATTCCGCTCGAACTTTCCGAACAGAACGAATGGTCTGGTAGAAGCGAACGAGGGCTCCTAGTTGTTTCGGTTGCTCGAAAAATAATTCAATAATTATCGTATAGCCATACAAACGGCAATCGGTTGTCGCGAGGCTTCAGAGAGAATAGCGACGAAAACAGCGTTTCCACTCGGACTTTCCAAACAGCACGAATGGTCTGATAGCAGTGAACGAGGGCTCCTAGTGGTTTTGGTTGCTCGAAAATTAATTTAATAATTATCACATAGCTTTACAAACGGCAATCGGTTGTCGCGAGGCTTCAGAGAGAAAAGCGACGAAAACAGCGATTCCGCTCGAACTTTCCGAACAGAACGAATGGTCTGGTAGCAGCGAACGAGGGCTCCTAGTTGTTTCGGTTGCTCGAAAAATAATTCAATAATTATCACATAGCTTTACAAACGGCAGTGGGTTGTCGCGAGGCTTCAGAGAGAATAGCGACGAAAACAGCGTTTCCACTCGAACTTTCCGAACAGAACGAATGGTCTGGTAGCAGCGAACGAGGGCTCCTAGTTGTTTCGGTTGCTCGAAAAATAATTCAATAATTATCACATAGCTTTACAAACGGCAGTGGGTTGTCGCTAAGCCTCAGAGAGAAAAGAGACGAAAACAGCGATTCCGCTCGAACTTTCCGAACAGAACGAATGGTCTGGTAGAAGCGAACGAGGGCTCCTAGTTGTTTCGGTTGCTCGAAAAATAATTAAAAAATTATCACATAACTTTACAAACGGCAATCGGTTGTCGCGAGGCTGCAGAGAGAAAAGAGACGAAAACAGCGATTCCGCTCGGACTTTCCAAACAGCACGATTGGTCTGGTAGCAGCGAACGAGGGCTTCTAGTTGTTTTGGTCGCTCGAAAATTAATTCAATAATTATCGCATAGCTTTACAAACGGCAATCGGTTGTCGCGAGGCTTCAGAGAGAATAGCGACGAAAACAGCGTTTCCACTCGGACTTTCCAAACAGCACGAATGGTCTGATAGCAGTGAACGAGGGCTCCTAGTGGTTTTGGTTGCTCGAAAAATAATTCAATAATTATCACATAGCTTTACAAACGGCAATCGGTTGTCGCGAGGCTGCAGAGAGAAAAGCGACGAAAACAGCGATTCCGCTCGAACTTTCCGAACAGAACGAATGGTCTGGTAGCAGCGAACGAGGGCTCCTAGTTGTTTCGGTTGCTCGAAAAATAATTCAATAATTATCACATAGCTTTACAAACGGCAGTGGGTTGTCGCTAGGCCTCAGAGAGAAAAGAGACGAAAACAGCGATTCCGCTCGAACTTTCCGAACAGAACGAATGGTCTGGTAGAAGCGAACGAGGGCTCCTAGTTGTTTCGGTTGCTCGAAAAATAATTCAATAATTATCGTATAGCCATACAAACGGCAATCGGTTGTCGCGAGGCTTCAGAGAGAATAGCGACGAAAACAGCGTTTCCACTCGGACTTTCCAAACAGCACGAATGGTCTGATAGCAGTGAACGAGGGCTCCTAGTGGTTTTGGTTGCTCGAAAATTAATTTAATAATTATCACATAGCTTTACAAACGGCAATCGGTTGTCGCGAGGCTTCAGAGAGAAAAGCGACGAAAACAGCGATTCCGCTCGAACTTTCCGAACAGAACGAATGGTCTGGTAGCAGCGAACGAGGGCTCCTAGTTGTTTCGGTTGCTCGAAAAATAATTCAATAATTATCACATAGCTTTACAAACGGCAGTGGGTTGTCGCGAGGCTTCAGAGAGAATAGCGACGAAAACAGCGTTTCCACTCGAACTTTCCGAACAGAACGAATGGTCTGGTAGCAGCGAACGAGGGCTCCTAGTTGTTTCGGTTGCTCGAAAAATAATTCAATAATTATCACATAGCTTTACAAACGGCAGTGGGTTGTCGCTAAGCCTCAGAGAGAAAAGAGACGAAAACAGCGATTCCGCTCGAACTTTCCGAACAGAACGAATGGTCTGGTAGAAGCGAACGAGGGCTCCTAGTTGTTTCGGTTGCTCGAAAAATAATTAAAAAATTATCACATAACTTTACAAACGGCAATCGGTTGTCGCGAGGCTGCAGAGAGAAAAGAGACGAAAACAGCGATTCCGCTCGGACTTTCCAAACAGCACGATTGGTCTGGTAGCAGCGAACGAGGGCTTCTAGTTGTTTTGGTCGCTCGAAAATTAATTCAATAATTATCGCATAGCTTTACAAACGGCAATCGGTTGTCGCGAGGCTTCAGAGAGAATAGCGACGAAAACAGCGTTTCCACTCGGACTTTCCAAACAGCACGAATGGTCTGATAGCAGTGAACGAGGGCTCCTAGTGGTTTTGGTTGCTCGAAAAATAATTCAATAATTATCACATAGCTTTACAAACGGCAATCGGTTGTCGCGAGGCTGCAGAGAGAAAAGCGACGAAAACAGCGATTCCGCTCGAACTTTCCGAACAGAACGAATGGTCTGGTAGCAGCGAACGAGGGCTCCTAGTTGTTTCGGTTGCTCGAAAAATAATTCAATAATTATCACATAGCTTTACAAACGGCAGTGGGTTGTCGCTAGGCCTCAGAGAGAAAAGAGACGAAAACAGCGATTCCGCTCGAACTTTCCGAACAGAACGAATGGTCTGGTAGAAGCGAACGAGGGCTCCTAGTTGTTTCGGTTGCTCGAAAAATAATTCAATAATTATCGTATAGCTTTACAAACGGCAATCGGTTGTCGCGAGGCTTCAGAGAGAAAAGCGACGAAAACAGCGATTCCGCTCGGACCATTAGAACGGCACGACTGGTCTGGTAGCAGCGAACGAGGGCTCCTAGTGGTTTTGGTTGCTCGAAAAATAATTCAATAATTATCACATAGCTTTACAAACGGCAATCGGTTGTCGCGAGGCTGCAGAGAGAAAAGCGACGAAAACAGCGATTCCGCTCGAACTTTCCGAACAGAACGAATGGTCTGGTAGCAGCGAACGAGGGCTCCTAGTTGTTTCGGTTGCTCGAAAAATAATTCAATAATTATCACATAGCTTTACAAACGGCAGTGGGTTGTCGCTAAGACTCAGAGAGAAAAGAGACGAAAACAGCGATTCCGCTCGAACTTTCCGAACAGAACGAATGGTCTGGTAGCAGCGAACGAGGGCTCCTAGTTGTTTCGGTTGCTCGAAAAATAATTCAATAATTATCACATAGCTTTACAAACGGCAGTGGGTTGTCGCTAAGCCTTAGAGAGAAAAGAGACGAAAACAGCGATTCCGCTCGAACTTTCCGAACAGAACGAATGGTCTGGTAGAAGCGAACGAGGGCTCCTAGTTGTTTCGGTTGCTCGAAAAATAATTCAAAAATTATCACATAACTTTACAAACGGCAATCGGTTGTCGCGAGGCTGCAGAGAGAAAAGAGACGAAAACAGCGATTCCGCTCGGACTTTCCAAACAGCACGATTGGTCTGATAGCAGTGAACGAGGGCTCCTAGTTGTTTTGGTTGCTCGAGAATTAATTTAATAATTATCACATAGCTTTAGAAACGGTAATCGGTTGTCGCGAGGCTTCAGAGAGAAAAGCGACGAAAACAGCGATTCCGCTCGGACCATTAGAACGGCACGACTGGTCTGGTAGCAGCGAACGAGGGCTCCTAGTGGTTTTGGTTGCTCGAAAAATAATTCAATAATTATCACATAGCTTTACAAACGGCAATCGGTTGTCGCGAGGCTGCAGAGAGAAAAGCGACGAAAACAGCGATTCCGCTCGAACTTTCCGAACAGAACGAATGGTCTGGTAGCAGCGAACGAGGGCTCCTAGTTGTTTCGGTTGCTCGAAAAATAATTCAATAATTATCACATAGCTTTACAAACGGCAGTGGGTTGTCGCTAAGCCTCAGAGAGAAAAGAGACGAAAACAGCGATTCCGCTCGAACTTTCCGAACAGAACGACTGGTCTGATAACAGTGAACGAGGGCTCCTAGTTGTTTTGGTTGCTCGAAAATTAATTTAATAATTATCACATAGCTTTACAAACGGTAATCGGTTGTCGCGAGGCTTCAGAGAGAAAAGCGACGAAAACAGCGATTCCGCTCGGACCATTAGAACGGCACGACTGGTCTGGTAGCAGCGAACGAGGGCTCCTAGTTGTTTCGGTTGCTCGAAAAATAATTCAAAAATTATCACATAACTTTACAAACGGCAATCGGTTGTCGCGAAGCTTCAGAGAGAAAAGCGACGAAAACAGCGATTCCGCTCGGACTTTCCAAACAGCACGAATGGTCTGATAGCAGTGAACGAGGGCTCCTAGTGGTTTTGGTTGCTCGAAAATGAATTCAATAATTATCACATAGCTTTACAAGCGGCAGTGGGTTGTCGCTAAGCCTCAGAGAGAAAAGAGACGAAAACAGCGATTCCGCTCGGACCATTAGAACGGCACGACTGGTCTGGTAGCAGCGAACGAGGGCTCCTAGTTGTTTCGGTTGCTCGAAAAATAATTCAAAAATTATCACATAACTTTACAAACGGCAATCGGTTGTCGCGAGGCTTCAGAGAGAAAAGCGACGAAAACAGCGATTCCGCTCGGACTTTCCAAACAGCACGAATGGTCTGATAGCAGTGAACGAGGGCTCCTAGTGGTTTTGGTTGCTCGAAAATGAATTCAATAATTATCACATAGCTTTACAAACGGCAGTGGGTTGTCGCGAGGCTTCAGAGAGAAAAGAGACGAAAACAGCGATTTCGCTCGGACCATTAGAACGGCTGTTCGGAAAGAGACGAAAACAGCGATTTCGCTCGGACCATTAGAACGGCTGTTCGGAAAGTCCGAGTGGAAACGCTGTTTTCGTCGCTTTTCTCTCTGAAGCCTCGCGACAACCCACTGCCGTTTGTAAAGCTATGTGATAATTATTGAATTTATTTTCGAGCAACCAAAAACACTAGGAGCCCTCGTTCACTGCTATCAGACCATTCGTGCTGTTTGGAAAGTCCGAGTGGAAACGCTGGTTTCGTCGCTTTTCTCTCTGAAGCCTCGCGACAACCGATTGCCGTTTGTAAAGCTATGTGATAGCAACCGAAACAACTAGGAGCCCTCGTTCGCTGCTATCAGACCATTCGTGATGTTTGGAAAGTCCGAGCGGAATCGCTGTTTTCGTCGCTTTTCTCTCTGCAGCCTCGCGACAACCGATTGCCGTTTGTAAAGCTATGTGATTATTATTGAATTATTTTTCGAGCAACCGAAACAACTAGGAGCCCTCGTTCACTGCTACCAGACCATTCGTTCTGTTCGGAAAGTTCGAGCGGAATCGCTGTTTTCGTCGCTTTTCTCTCTGAAGCCTCGCGACAACCGATTGCCGTTTGTAAAGCTATGTGATAATTATTAAATTAACTTTCGAGCAACCAAAACAACTAGGAGCCCTCGTTCACTGTTATCAGACCATTCGTTCTGTTCGGAAAGTCCGAGCGGAATCGATGTTTTCGTCTCTTTTCTCTCTGCAGCCTCGCGACAACCCACTGCCGTTTGTAAAGCTATGTGATAATTTTTGAATTATTTTTCGAGCAACCAAAACAACTAGGAGCCCTCGTTCACTGTTATCAGACCATTCGTTCTGTTCAGAAAGTCCGAGCGGAATCGATGTTTTCGTCTCTTTTCTCTCTGCAGCCTCGCGACAACCCACTGCCGTTTGTAAAGCTATGTGATAATTATTGAATTATTTTTCGAGCAACCGAAACAACTAGGAGCCCTCGTTCGCTGCTACCAGACCATTCGTTCTGTTCGGAAAGTTGGAGCGGAATCGCTGTTTTCGTCTCTTTTTTCTCTGAAGCCTCGCGACAACCCACTGCCGTTTGTAAAGCTATGCGATAATTATTGAATTAATTTTCGAGCGACCAAAACAACTAGAAGCCCTCGTTTGCTGCTACCAGACCAATCGTGCTGTTTGGAAAGTCCGAGCGGAATCGCTGTTTTCGTCTCTTTTCTCTCGTTGGCTCGTCGGTCCCTCTTCGTTCCATCGTCGGTTCCTCGTCGATCCCTCGTCGATCCCTCGTCGTTGCCTTGTCGCCTCGTCGTTCCCTCGTCGTTGCCTCGTCGATCCCTCGTCGATCTCTCGTCGATCCCTCGTCGATCCCTCGTCGATCCCTCGTCGATCCCTCGTCGTTGCCTCGTCGATCCCTCGTCGTTGCCTCGTCGATCCCTCGTCGTTGCCTCGTCGATCCCTCGTCGTTGCCTCGTCGATCCCTCGTCGTTGCCTCGTCGATCTCCCGTCGTTGCCTCGTCGATCCCTCGTCGTTGCCTCGTCGATCCCTCGTCGTTGCCTCGTCGATCCCTCGTCGTTGCCTCGTCGATCCCTCGTTGTTCTCGTCGTTCCCTCGTCGATCTCTTGTCGTTCCCTCGTCGATCTCTTGTCGTTGCCTCGTCGATCCCTCGCCGTTGCCTCGTCGATCCCTCGTCGATCCCTTGCCGTTGCCTCGTCGATCCCTCGTCGTTCCCTCGTTGATTTTCCATCAATCCGTCGGCGATTTCTAGATGGTCCTTTATGGTTCCCTCCTCCCCGTTTACATTCTTTCTTTGACGCTTTTCCGCCGTACTTGGATACTTCTTCGCACTCTATTCCTCATCTTGAGATTTTTAGCATAAAGTAACGTCACGAAATGAAAATCTAAAGTTTTTTCCATTGTGCATGAAAAAACTTCCATGCGCTTGCTAATTTTCTTCTTAATGATTAATGTCTAACGAATAAAGAATTACAAAGAGTATCCCCCAAAATCCATGCCCTAGCAAACCTGTTAATATTTGTGCGTTCTTAAAATAGAATGCTAACTCTCTTTCAAATATTTCAAATGATTTCTTCCGAATGTGCGTTTGTGTTCACGTTTCACCGCATGCTCTTGTTTTTATCGATGCAACTTCGGGTTATTTATTTGATCGTGTTCAGTCATTCGCGTATCGGCTTAACTCACGATGCCACGATATTACGAACCACAAGAATACTTCGATATGCTAATGGCTCTCGGACGCTGCGACGGACGTCGAGTGCCAGCGGCCGCGTTATACGCCGAACGTTTTCCACGTCGACGACATCCGGGTCCCGACGTTTTTTTACATTTGGAAGACCGTTCAGTTCGGACACGAGCTCTCGTCCCTGGGCCAAATATTGACGCTGGTAGGCCTCGTCGCGACGGCAACGTACTCCTTGAGGAGGATATATTGGACGTGATCGACGACAATCCGACGCGTAGCACTCGCAGCATCGGGCGGCAGCTAGACACGTCTCACATGACCGTGTGGCGAACGTTCAAGGCCCAAAAGCTACATCCCTATCACTATCAGTCGGTCCACGAGATCAAAGACGACGATCCAGCGAACAGGCTCGACTTTTGTCGTCGATTCGTCGCGAGGTCACAGCGGGATCCGGAATTCGTCAACAGTATTTTGTGGACCGACGAATCGATTTTCACACGCGACGGATGCTTCAATCAGCATAACCGTCACCAGTGGCTAGAAGCGAATCCGCACGCTACAAAAGTCCGTCATTTTCAGACCCGATTCAGTCTCAACGTGTGGGCTGGCGTCATCGGTGATGAATTGGTATGTTCGCTTATCCATGTATATGTCAATTCATGTATTCTCGTACAATACTCAATCGTCATTGGGTATCGTGTACAACGACGTAAAAATACACAATACATGCATAAGTAAGTCATCCGAAACATTTTTCATTTAGATTGGTCCCCACTTTTTTGACGAGATTCTCACCGGAGCGCGGTACCTCGATTTTTTAACGAACGAACTTCCGGAACTCGTAGGACATTTGCCTCGCGATGTCCTTGATCGCATAATATTTATGCAAGACGGTGCCGGGCCTCATTACGCGGTGATAGTTCGCGAATACCTCGATCGGGAGTACCCGAACCGATGGATGGGCCGAGGTGGTCCAATAGTGTGGCCCCCGAGATCACCGGATTTAACGCCGTGCGACTTTTTTTTGTGGGGCTACTTGAAAGAACAAGTCTATCAAGGCGAGCCCCCACGAGACGTCGACGAGCTGCGTTTACGCATTATTCAGGCGTGCCAAGAAATCCCGGAGGACATGATCGCCCGCGCGACGGCTAGCACCGTCGGTAGAGCACAGCTCGGAATCGAAAAACGGGGGTGCCATATCGAGCAATATAAATAATAATTATTTCTGTAACCACGGCCCGAGTAACCGACGAGCGCGCGATCGGTATCGGCTGTCCTGCTTGGGCGAAAATCGGGGAGAACGATAACGAGATTCATTCATCCGATCGATTCGACGGTGAAAACGGGAACGAATTGTTCTGCGCGCGAGAGAAAATTGAAGAGCGAATTGGAGCGGAGGAGGAGCAGCAGCGGAACCGAAACGCGAATTGTTTTCTCATTCATTCATTTTTAATTTAAAAAGATCCATCGTTTTATTGTTTGATTCAATAAATTCATATAATGCGATTGTCTATTATTTATGTATTTTTATCATTCACTTGCCGTTCACTAAACGTCGTCATCATTTTCGTTCCGCCGTCTTTACTTCGTCGTTCCCTCGTTGTCGTTGCCTTGTCGTTCGTTCCCTCGTCGTTCGTTCCCTCGTCGTTCGTTCGCTCGTCGTTCGTTCCCTCGTCGATTCCTCGTAGTTCCGTCGTCGATCCCTTGTCGTTCGTTTCCTCGTCGTTCGTTCTCTCGTCGTTCGTTCCCTCGTCGTTCGTTCGCTCGTCAATCCCTCGTCGTTCCGTCGTCGATCCCTCGTTGTTCGTTTCCTCGTCGTTCGTTTCCTCGCCGTTCGTTTCCTCGTCGTTCGTTTCCTCGTCGTTCGTTTCCTCGTCGTTCGTTTCCTCGTCGTTCGTTCCCTCGTCGATCTCTCGTAGTTCCGTTGTCGAGCCTTCGTTGTCGATCCTACATCGTTCCCTCGTTGACGTTGCCTCGTCGTTGCCTCGTCGTGCGTTCCTTCGTCGCTCCCTCGTCGTGCCCTTGTCAATCCCTCGTCGTGCCCTCGTCATTCCCTCGTCGTTCGTTTCCTCGTCGTTCGTTTCCTCGTCGTTCGTTGCCTCGTCGTTCGTTTCCTCGTCGTTTGTTCCCTCGTCGATCCCTCGTCGTTCGTTCCCTCGGCGTTCGTTTTCTCGTTGTTCTCTCGTCGTTCATTCCCTCGTCGTTCGTTCCCTCGTCGATCCCTCGCAGTTCCGTCGTCGATGCCTCGTCGTTCGTTCGCTCGTCGATGCCTCGTCGTTCGTTTCCTCGTCGTTCGTTCCCTCGTCGTTCGTTCCCTCGTCGTTCGTTCTCTCGTCGTTCGTTCCCTCGTCGTTCGTTCGCTCGTCAATCCCTCGTCGTTCCGTCGTCGATCCCTCGTTGTTCGTTTCCTCGTCGTTCGTTTCCTCGCCGTTCGTTTCCTCGCCGTTCGTTTCCTCGTCGTTCGTTTCCTCGTCGTTCGTTCCCTCGTCGATCCCTCGTAGTTCCGTCGTCGATCCCTCGTCGTTCGTTCCCTCGGCGTTCGTTCTCTCGTTGTTCTCTCGTCGTTCATTCCCTCGTCGTTCGTTCCCTCGTCGATCCCTCGCAGTTCCGTCGTCGATGCCTCGTCGTTCGTTCGCTCGTCGATGCCTCGTCGTTCGTTTCCTCGTCGTTCGTTCCCTCGTCGTTCGTTCCCTTGTCATTCGTTCGCTCGTCAATCCCTCGTCGTTCCGTCGTCGATCCCTCGTCGTTCGTTCCCTCGTCGTGCCCCCTCCCCCCTCCCCTCCCCCCCTCGTCGTTGGCAAATCGACCACAAAGTCCGGTTACCCTACTATTAACTGGCCAAACATTTCGGGCATTTTTGTCATATTTTTTTCGAATTTAGCGACTTGTCTTCGAGCGTTATCGTATTCCATACTTCAGACGTCGTTTCATCGCTTTTCACAGTAACTGAAATTCCATTGAAATTTCGGTTTATGGCCGTGTTTTTAAATTCATCCTTTTATCATTCTGTCCCTTTCTATTACAATGGATTAGAAAGAGACAGTATGATAGAAGGATGAATTAAAAAACACGGCTATGTTCACGACAGTGCGGCTCACATCACGGCATTAAACGGCTTGACGCTGATAACGTCAAGGCACTAAACACCGTGACGTAAGCCCCACCGCCATATTCATTCAAACGTCAAACGAGGAAAGTTACGAAAACGATGTCAGAAGTTCGGAAATACGACTACGCTCGAGGAAAAGTCGCTAAATACGAAAAAAACATAATAAACGTGCCGGAAATTTTTGGACGTTTGATAGTCGCGTTAAGCGACTACGTAGTCGATTCGTCGAAATACGACGCATTCGAGACTCCCAACATGAAGGCAGTGTGGGAGTTCGTCTACGATTATGCGCCGAGGGACAAGCGACAAGAGTATGTGAGAGGATTTGTAAATCGAAACCGAGAGTTCCTTTTGGACTTTATGAAGAGACATCGACTCGAAAAGAAAACGTGGGAAAATTTCAAATTGTAAGTAATAGTAGATTACGATACGACTGCGAGGAAACTTTTTCTGACGAATGTAAGCTTGCGGCACCAGTCGAAGACGAGTGTTGCAATCATACGACTTAAGAAAAAGTTTCTGGTACGAATATCACACTACAAAATTTTATTGCACTAGTGCATAAAGTGCTACTTTACGCAGGCGCCTCCAAACGAAGCGTGCATAAAATCGCACTTTACGCACGGAGTGAAATAAAATGTTAATCCGTTCGTATGTTCCCATTATTTATTAACAATAAATTCTAGTGTAAATCGTTTATTGCAGCCAGACGTTTGAAGATATTGGGAAGGCAGCGCGGAACGAGATTTTCGATTTTAACGAAAATGCCAAGAAAGCCGCCAATAAAAAGGACAACAACACGGGGCACGGGGACAAACGGTACGTCTCCCAATTTGACAGGAAATCTGAATGGGACCGGAAACGGAAGTGAGACTGGAACGGGGCATGGGAACGGAATGGGAAATAGGACGGGAAAGGGGAATGGAAACGGGAAGGGAACCGGGAATTGGAATGGGGCGGGAAGGAGAATGGGAAAGGGGAAGGCAGACGGAAGAAGGACAGAAACAAGAAGGGGACACGAAATAGGCGATATTATTTAACACGTTAATTAAAAATGATAATTCGTATTCAATTCCAGCGTAACTGAAGTTCCCCATGCGATAGCGAGTGGAAGCAATGCGAGAGATGACGACACAAACTATTATGAGGATGTTCGGAGAGACGATGAGGCAACAAACAAACAAGACAGCGCAGAAGAGAAAGAGCGAGAAAAAGAACGAGAGAAAGAACAAGAGAAAGAACAGGAGAAAGAACGAGAGAAAGAACACGAGAAAGAACAGGAGAAAGAACGAGAGAAAGAACTAGAGAAAGAACGAGAGAAAGAACAGGAGAAAAAACAAGAGAAAGAAGCGGCGAAGGCAAAGCCAAAGCGGAAAAGAAGGCGCCAGCTCGATTTTTTATTGGAAAACCAAGAAGAGTTCGTGTATAAAACAAATTACATGCATTCGCCGTACAATAGTACATAAAATTTTCTGCACTACGCGCTTAAAAATGTCGATATGCCAGGACTGCAACACGCACACAGAAACGTACATTCCCGCACTGGTGTGGGAAAGAACGAGAAGTGGAGTGCACTTTCCCGCACTAGTGCGGAAATGTACGTTTTGCACACGCATTGGAGCCCTGGAATATCGACATTTTCAAGACGGGTAGTACAGAAAATAATTATTTGTGTAACAAGGGGCGTGAAAAATAAGGAATTTTTACGAGTGCGAAGTGCGGCACGAGCCGAACGTGAGTGCCCCACTTGACAGGAGTCATTCCCTATTTTTTACACCCGAGATGTACATTCTAGTTCCGTAGTAGGCGTTCTGAAAATGTCGATGATTCCAGGGCTCCAACTCGTGCGTAGAAACGTACATTCCCGCCCTAGTGCGAGAAAAAATGGGAATAGTAATGCGCTTTCCCACACTAGTGCGGGAATGTACGTTTCTGCGCACGAACTGGAGCCCTGGAATATCGGCATCGACATTTTTAGAGCGCGAAGTACAAAAAATAGGATGTGTAACCCGGGGGTGAAAAATAGGGGATGTCTCGTGCGTTCAATTTTTGTCAAAATTTTTGTTATTATCTTAAAAAAAAAAAAATAATGCCGCCCTCTTTACTCCACTTACTATAATGCTCTTAACGTAATAAAATGTTCAATATTCGCGACGTTGTTTACATTTTTTTTCTTTTAGAAACTAAAAAAAAATAAAAATTAAAAACGTGGCGTGACACATTGATGCGAACCCTCGTCGATCCCTCGCTGTTGCCTCGTCGTTGCCTCGTCGTTGCCTCGTCGTTGCCTCGTCGTTGCCTCGTCGTTGCCTCGTCGTTGCCTCGTCGTTGCCTCGTCGTTGCCTCGTCGTTGCCTCGTCGTTGCCTCGTCGTTGCCTCGTCGTTCCCTCGTCGTTCCCTCGTCGTTGCCTCGTCGTTCCCTCGTCGTTCCCTCGTCGTTCCCTCGTCGTTCCCTCGTCGTTCCCTCGTCGTCCCCTCGTCGTTCCCTCGTCGTTCCCTCGTCGTTCCCTCGTCGTTCCCTCGTCGTTACCTCGTCGTTCCCTCGTCGTTCCCTCGTCGTTCCCTCGTCGTTCCCTCGTCGTTCCCTCGTCGTTCCCTCGTCGTTCCCTCGTCGTTCCCTCGTCGTTCGTTCGCTCGGCGTTCGTTCCCTCGTCGTTCGTTCCCTCGTCGTTCGTTCCCTCGTCGTTCGTTCCCTCGTCGTTCGTTCCCTCGTCGTTCGTTCCCTCGTCGTTCGTTCCCTCGTCGTCCGTTCCCTCGTCGTTCGTTCCCTCGTTGTTCGTTCCCTCGTCGTTCGTTCCCTCGTTGTTCGTTCCCTCGTCGTTCCCTCGTCGTTCGTTCCATCGTCGTTCCCTCGTCGTTCGTTCCATCGTCGTTCCCTCGTTGTCGGTTCCTCGTTGTCATTTCCTCGTTGTCGGTTCCTCGTTGTCATTTCCTCGTCGTTCGTTCCCTCGTCGTTCGTTCGCTCGTCGCTCATTCCCTCGTCGTTCCCTCGTCGTTCGTTCCCTCGTCGTTCCCTCGTCGTTCGTTCCATGGTCGTTCCCTCGTCGTTCGTTCCCTCGTCGTTCCCTCGTCGTTCGTTCCATGGTCGTTCCCTCGTCGTTCGTTCCCTCGTCGTTCCCTCGTCGTTCCCTCGTCGTTCCCTCGTCGTTCCCTCGCTGTTCCCTCGTTGTCGGTTCCTCGTTGTCATTTCCTCGTCGATCCCTCGTCGTTCCCTCGCTGTTCCCTCGTTGTCGGTTCCTCGTTGTCATTTCCTCGTCGTACCTCGGCGGTTTCTCGTCGTTTCCTCGACATTTTCTCGTTGTTTCTTCATCGTTTCCTCCGAAACAGTAAATATGTGAGACATAACTTGGATTTTAGCTCAATCCAGTTAACATTTCAAATTTTCCGTTGGTTCTACTCTATCGGATACAACGACATAAAATGTGCGGAGGTGTGCATGTGCATGCGTACATAATAACAGTAGGCCTCGTCTCTTTTTACCGTGGCCTTCGAACTATTAGTTCTAAGATATTGTTCATCGAAGTTTCGAATCAATACAATTAAATTTGACGAAAGCAAGCGCACATCCGATTGTTTCAAGCAACTAAAACAACTAGGAGCCCACGTTCGCTGCTATCAGACCATTCGTTCCGTTCGGAAAGACCGAGCGGAATCGCTGTTTTCGTATCTTTTCTCTCTGAAGCCTCGCGACAACCGATGGCGGTTTGGCAGGCGGAAAAGAAATTTGAACGTAAATTTTAATCCTCAATCAACCTGGACATGGCGGGCATCGGCGCGCTTTGACGCGATGCTCTGGAGAAACTTTCTCATGTGCCAAAATGCGAAAAGCGTCGGAGCCGAAGTCTCTCAATGTCACGGAATCATCTAGGATGACCTGGACATGGCGGGCATCGGCACGCTTTGACGCGATGCTCTGGAGAAACTTTCTCATGTGCCAAAATGCGAAAAGCGACGGAGCCAAAGTCTCTCAATGTCACGGAATCATCTAGGATGACCTGGACATGGCGGGCATCGGCGCGCTTTGACGTGAAGCTCTGGAGAAACTTTCTCATGTGCCAAAACGCAAAAAGCTATGGAGCCAAAGCCTCTCGTTGTCGCGGGATCATCTAGGATGACCTGGACATGGCGGGCATCGGCGCGCTTTGACGCGATGCTCTGGAGAAACTTTCTCATGTGCCAAAATGCGAAAAGCGACGGAGCCAAAGTCTCTCAATGTCACGGAATCATCTAGGATGACCTGGACATGGCGGGCATCGGCGCGCTTTGACGCGATGCTCTGGAGAAACTTTCTCATGTGCCAAAATGCGAAAAGCGACGGAGCCAAAGTCTCTCAATGTCACGGAATCATCTAGGATGACCTGGACATGGCGGGAATCGGCGCGCTTTGACGCGATGCTCTGGAGAAACTTTCTCATGTACCAAAACGCAAAAAGCTATGGAGCCAAAGTCTCTCGATGTCGCAGGATCATCTAGGATGACCTGGGCATGGCGGGCATCGGCGCGCTTTGACGTGATGCTCTGGACAAATCTTTTCATGTTCTGAAACGCAAAAAGCTACGGAGCCGAAGTCAAACGATGTCGCGGAAACGTCTAGGGTAACCCGGACATCGCGGACGTTGACGTGGTTTGACGCGATGCTCCAGAGTAGCTTTTTCGTGGGATAAAACGTGTAAAGCTACGGAGCGAATGTCAAACAACGGCGCGGAATTATCCAGGGTGACTGTGACACCAAAGTCATCCGTGCAGCTACATCGGATGCCCGACGTGATGCGATAAAGAAATTAGATCGCCGAGCGAACTTTTAATTTTTTATCAAGGAAAATAAAAAATAAAAAAAATGCTCGTCTGATCACACATTGACCGAATCTACTGACCATCCTATAGCGAAGTTCGGTGAAGTTCGCTCATGTTTGTGTGCTGTCGGTGTGATTGCTAAAGCTGCGCTCTGATTGGTCAACTTTAAATGCTTGTATCTCCGAAACTATTCGTCGGATCCCAATTTGCCGCATACCATTTTACTCGGACGAGCATCCCGCACCACGTCCAACGAAGCAACGGTTAAAAATGGTTACACCCTGTATATATATATATATATATATATATATATATATATATATTGTAACGGGTCCTTGCAATTAAAATTGCAATATATTATATATATATATATATATATATATATATTGTGACGGGCCGCTTTACCGCGTCGGGATAGTCGCAGCAAAGCGACCACGACCAAATATAACGACGCCCCTTTTTTCTTTTTGTTTACTATTTCCTTTTCCGGTACTTCCCGCTCGGCGGAAGTATTCTTCTTGCTCTTGTAATTGGGCGCCAGGTCGTGTATTCCTGTCCCCACGACCAGGGAAAGCTGTTCTCTCGTGACCAAGGAAACCAAATTCTTACCTTGTCCAAATCTCGTTCAGGGGTGCAGTTCGGGCGTACAACAATTATATCCAAACTCGGTTTACGTTTAAAAATAACAAATGTCGTATATTTCCATTACTCTACAAACAATGCCAAAATCTCGAATGGCGAACCGGCCGATGCCGAGACCCGTAGATAATACGCGGAAAAGAGACTACAATGCTATTTTCTACACGCGTTCACGGTTCATCGGCGAAGCCGAGGCGACCGAAGAAAGACTACTCGCACGTCGCAGCAACGGACTTTTCTCTCGCCTCGATGCGAGGAAAACAGAGGAAAAATGGAGAGTTAAGCACAGCGTGCGCCTACCTTTTCTCTCCTACGACTCGCGTCGGCGACCTTCGGTGTCTCCCGGACACTTGGTTCCCTCCTTCGCGTACTGGCCGCCTCCCGAAAACTCGGTTTTCCTCTTTTTCTCGCCGTTCGCACGCGCGTGTCGTCTTCGGTACTCGAATCGTCTTCTCGCCTAGCTCACTACCTTTTCTTTTTCGCTCGTCTCTCTACGCTAACTCTAACTAACTGTTCCGTACGACGGACGGAGCCTCTCTCTCGCTGCTGCGTTACGCGAGACTTCCCGAAGGGGGAAAAAGGGGGAAAGGAGCACGTTGCCGAAACTCGAGCGTCGTGTCGATCGCCCGATCCTTCTCGCTGTTCCTCTCTCCCTCGTTCTTCGCGTCTCACGCGCTCGCGTCTCTCGTCCCGTGTCGCTGTCGCCAAGTCCCGCTGAATCTTGCCTGCGAAAAACGATACTACCGCGGTACTCGGCCTTTTATTTCTCTCGATTACCGGTGTGCCCGAGGAACGATATCTCGCGCGTTATAACCCCTCGTGCCCTGCAGCGCGTGGAGACGAGCGCGTTTCAGCGCCTCGTCACAATATATACATATATATATATACTAGCGGACCTGCGGGCTCGCGCGCTACGCGCGCTCGCGACTATGGGTTGAAATCGACTGAAATATCTCTCTATGTGATATAGATATCTCACCACCGCCGCCGTGTACAAAAATTGAGAAATTAGAACATTTCTGCTTGCCCCCCCCCTCCCAACCGCCGGGAAAATATTCTAAGTCTTTAGAGGAGCCTTGGCCAGAGATATTCTAAGTCCCTAAAGCCTAAGCCCCTTCAGAATATTTTTTCGAATATACATATTTATAGGTGATATAGATATCTCACCACCACCGCCGTGTACAAAAATTGAGATATTAGAACATTTCTGCTTTCCTCCCCCCCCCCCCCCCTCCCCCTCCCTCTGAGAAAATATTTTAAGTCTTTAATATATGATAAATAATATATAATAGGGACTTAGAATATTTCGGGCCGAGGCTCCCTTAGGGACTTAGAATATTTCATGCCGAAGCATCCTTAGGGACTTAGAATATTTTCGCTTGGGCCCCTCCAATGGAGAGGGGAGGGGAGGGAGGGGCGGATCGGTGGAGGGGCGGATAGGGGAAGGGGGAAGGGGAGGGGAGGGGAGGGGAGGGGAGGGGAGGGGAGGGGAGGGGAGGGGGGAGGGGCCTCGATTCTTGTACACGGCGGCGGCGGCGGCGGTGGCGGCGACAGCGGCGTAATCTTTTTATATATATAGAGAGATATATATATATATATATATTGTAACGGGTCCTTGCAATTAAAATTTCGACTAAAAATTGCTCGGACGCCGCGTTACATTATAATGACGCCCTGTATATTTTCCCTCCGTCGTAACTTACCACTTGGGCGCCAGGTAACAATATCAACCCGTGTTACCTCGGGGTCGTTCGTACTTTCCGTTCTTCCTCTCCTTGACGGCTAGCTAGGGGTGCAGTTCGGGGCAATTTGACAAATTCAGTCACACACAGAAATAACTGAGCGTTGCGCTCGAGACCGTCAGTTAAAAAGAGTGACAAATAATATCGGCTTTTATTCAACAATTCAGTAAATTGGACAAAAGTTTTCTACGCGAAGGCTCGCAGCGAATTTATTTACTACTACGCGAATAATCGACGCGGGATCGCCTCGAGCTTCGCTCGAGCGATCACACAGTATCTCGGCAACGAGACGGAAACGGGGAAGCCACGGACGGCAACCGCGTGTTTTACAATGAGAAAGAATCGGGCACCACGTGCGCCTACCTTCGACAATCCTTTCCACGCAGTCCCGGGAATGTGGCTCGAGCCCTCGTATCTCCACGTCTCGGAGATTTCGCCGATGCTCCTCGACCTCGTCGAGAGTATGCGAATTCGCGTAATTCGCCGCTTCACTTCTCAATACAACTCAAACTCTACTTTTACAATATAATGTGTCGCAGCTTAGTCTAAACGGCCTATCCTGCCTACGCCCGGCGCGAGAGTGTCTTCTCTCTCGTCGCGGGCCACGCTCGGGCGTCCCGGGGCGGGGGTCGCTCTCTCGATCTCTCGCATGACGCCTCGTGCGTACCGTCGTCGTTGGCTCTCCCTCTGCGGGACTCGCGTCGTTGCCGAATTCTCTCGTTCTCTCTGTAAATTACGAATAACGAGCCCTTCGGCAGTATCGACGAATATTCTCTTAATATTTCGGCCCGGCGTGACGGTTGTGCGACGTTGCGCGACCTCGCTAGACTCTCGCGCGCGTGGATATGCGAGCACGGTATCGTGCCTCGTCACAATATATATAGTTCATGTATAGTTCACGCTAGTGCCATCATCATCCAGAAGCAATTTCAAGAAGTCCTTCGCGTTTTTTTTTTTTTCATGATCGTGACTTTTTATGGACTCTACTTCCCCGATGTGACCGAGTTTCTTCAACGCAGTGCCCATCGCTGCCGCAACGGATGGTGTCTTGTACAATTGCGTTTTCGGATCCAACTCAGCAATAACGTTGACCGCCTCGACCGCCGCGTTATAGTATTTTGGATCGAATACTGAAGCCATGTCTGTGACACTTGGTTCGATCTTTCGTATAGCTTCGAGGAATCGGCCTAGTCTTCGCAAATGAACTCGAATCTCATCATGCTGATGAGCCAAGCGAAGTTTTTTGCACATTTTGTTCCCGAACAAGATAATTAATTTATCGTATCTGATCGTTCGCGAGATGTTATCATCCTTCAAAACCGGGAAAACCTGCTGGCCTAATACCGTCGAAGCGCACTCGTGTATGCGTCCGAGGATTTTTCGAGCTTCTGTCAGCACATGCCTCGAATTATCTTTTTTCTTTGTGCATACGCGATGGTGATGGCGGATATTATTCTTTGAATAAAATCCACGGCATTTGGGACACGGAACAAAATTTTTTCCAGGACGTTTCTCGGCTTGTCGCGGTCTACGAACGGGAATCAGTTTCCCCTTATTATAATCGCCGTTTACGTTAAAGAGAAAGTTTCCCTTTTTACGAATATCAGCGATAATCCGGGTGCGCTCAACGCTCTTCTTTGGCAGACTCAGAATTTTTTTTACTTCGTCCTTGTCCGCGTGCTTGTTCTCTAGATGTCTTGCGATCTTGCTCTGCTCGGTTTTGCAGTAAACGCAAAAGTTTCGCTTTTGCCCACCTTTCGCTCCATGCGACAGTTTGGCGATCTGGTTAGCCTCGTCGCAAGCAGAATTACCGGGAACATTAAACGATGTCTGCAAGCGGTACGTCGACGAATCGCAGCTTGAATTTACCGGCCCTGTTGCGTTCGAAGGCTCGTTTTCGTCCTCGATGGAAGAATTACTCGTGTCATCGTCGTCTTTTCGGTGTTCCGACGGAGCATATTCGGAGCCTACAGACGATGAACTCTCGTTATCGTTGGACATCGACTCGGCATCGTCTTCTCGTTCTGTTTTTTTTTTTTTTTTTTTCATTTTCCGCTGCATCTCCAAGTTCTTCATGACTTTTGCGTACGTTTTTTTTTTTTTTAAAGCAATAGAATCGGACTTCAAGAAGACGTGATCGGACCCCGACTTTTCGTTTAAGTCTTCAGCCATAGATCGATCCTCGATTGTCTCCTCTTCGGTTCCTTTCTGATCCATCTCGACTTGCACCGAAAGGTTCGGTATCTTCTCGACAGACTCTTCGTTGACGCTTTGTACACGCAACACATTTTTTTTTTCTCGTCGGTCTTCTGCGCGTCCTTGTCGACCGTCGTCAACTCTTCAGATCCGAGACTCCGTGTCTCTGTAATTATGTCCTCGCTACCTACGTTTTTCTCTCCTACAGAAAAGAATACAAACCATTCAGGAAACTGAAAACGAATATATAGGACACCACAAACGAACGGTTTTTTAATCTATTTTCGATGGAGGATCAAAGGACGGAATGAATATCACTCGGTTAGTAAGCGCACCGCATAAAAAAGATACGCAATTCTTAAGAGAATACGCAGTTCATAGGAGAAATTAATCCACAGCCGGTGTATGAATGATTGCTTAATTGTTTGACGTCTGACAAGAACTTATAATTTTACAGCCTGCTCACCAGACTCAGATGCGTCGAGCTCTCTGATTAAGGACTCCGTGTCCTGTTCGTATGCACCGCCTTCTACGGAGTCTGTAAGAATTGGAGCAGCAATTTAGTCTTCACGTAAAAGATTTTTTCAATTTGACTAAAAATCTATTTTATTTTCCTTTGATCTTCACGCGAAAGACAAATCAAAAAAGTCTTGTCTTTGGCATGAAGACCGAAGAAAAATAAAACAGATTTTCATTCAAATTAAAAAGATCTTTCGTAGGAAGACTGAAGAAAAATAAAGCACATTTTTAATCAAACCGAAAAAAACCAACGAACGAAGAAAAGAAAAATGTATCTTTATTCAATCTGAAAAAGTCTTTCGCTCGAAGACCGAAGAAACAAAAAATAGATTTTTATTCTATCTGAAAAAGTCTTTCGCTCGAAGACCGAAGAAACAAAAAATACATTTTTATTCGATCTGAAAAAGTCTTTCGCTCGAAGACCGAAGAAACAAAAAATAGATTTTTATTCTATCTGAAAAAGTCTTTCGCTCGAAAACCGAAGAAACAAAAAATAGATTTTTGTTTAATCTAAGAAGTCTTTCGCTCGGAGACTGAAGACAGGAAAAATAGATTTTTGTTCGATCTAAAAAGTCTTTCGCTCGGAGACCGAAGAAACAAAAAATAGATTTTTATTCTATCTGAAAAAGTCTTTCGCTTGGAGACCGAAGAAACAAAAAATAGATTTTTGTTCAATCTAAAAAATCTTTCGCTCGGAGACCGAAGAAAGAATAAATAGATTCTTGTTCGATCTAAAAAGTCTTTCGCTCGGAGACCGAAGACAGGAAAAATAGATTTTTGTTCGATCTGCAAAGTCTTTTGCTCGGAGACCAAAGAATGAAAAAATTGATTTTTATTCAATCTAAAAAGTCTTTCGCTCGGAGACCAAACAAAAAAAATGATTTTTTTTTCTTAGGTCTTCGGTCACATTTTTATTCAATCTGAAAAGTCCGTCGCTCGCAGACTGAATAAAAAAATCTATTTTTTTTCACTTCGGTCTTTGGTCAGATTGTTATTCGATCTGAAAAAGTCTTTTGCTCGCAGACCGAATAAAAAAATCTATTTTTCTTTCTCATCGGCCTTTCGTCAGATTTTTATTCGATCTGAAAAAGTCTTTCGCTCGTAGACCGAAGAAAAATAAAACAGATTTTTATTTAACGCGAATAATTCGTTGCGGTAAGGTTAATTTCTGAATATGCGTCGAAATTAATAAAGAAATCGTCGTGTACATTCGTTACATACCTTGCAGCAAATGGTTCTCCATTAGAATCCCGATATCGCTTCCGTCACCTAGCTCGGGGTTGCCGGGGCTACTCAATAGACTATCTAAGTCCTTGTAGACATCGTCCGCTGAAAATAGATCGGGTATAACAGTACCAGGATCATAACTGATCCTGCAACACGCTCAAAATATTTTTCATTACCTGACGTAATGATTTTTCCCGAATCGTTTAGTATCGACGGCGGCGGGCTAGACATCTCGAGAGAATCAGGGACAAGCCCTCCGGCATTTTTTTCGCCTGGAGATACATCGTAACCCGGGGAATTAGAGATATTTTTTTTCATAATAGCTGACGAATTACTGACATTTTTAACAATGGTAAATTCGAATTTCCTTACCTTTATTATCACAATTGTCGGGATCATCCATCGTAGATCGATGCCGGTCGTGAACACTGCGGCTCGTCGTGAGAGACAAAGCGTGAAAAACCGCGAACCGGAAGCCGGAAACACTGACCGATAGACCAATGAAATGAAGCATCTCGTTCACGCGTAATGTAATTCGTTGTCGCATAAGATAGTTTTCCCGGGAAAAAAAAACAACCAATAGCAGTATTAAAAAAAGGAATTGATCAAATTAGAATAAAACTACGAGCCGACGTAATTTTCCTCTACATGATAAACAAATCGTGCCGTACGAACGACTACAAACAACAACACCGGTAATGGCGCGCAAGCCGAGCAGCCGACATCCGATAAAGTCAAAGCGTGTTCGCTTCGCCGACTTGTTGCGCGTGCGCGTCATCGGTGCTACCAACCAACGGCGATTGATAACATACAAACTAGCCTCATGCGCGCGCACGCGAATCTTTGACCGCGATTTATAAAAATAAATTCTCGCGGCGCCAGCTGGAAGCAAAATTCCAAGTGAATTTCTGATATTCCCCAACAGAATAAAAATCTGAAAAGAATTTAAAATACAGAAGGTCCTAAGAAAATTAATTTTGCATAATAATAAAGTGAAAAGGTTATTAAAAACATTGTCAGAAAAAGATTGTCATAGATTGTTATGGATACTCTATAACAAGTACGGTCAGCTTTGAGGACATACATTCCTTTCAAGATCGGAAATCTAAGTTCAAGTGATAACTTTCGGGACTTTAGATATACCCAAAAGTTGTCGTTGGAACTGTCGATTCGGTAATAACTTATAACACCTATAGGCAGTTCCAAGGACCTTTCTTCCAGGACCAAAAACACCAGATTTATCATTAACGTTCAGGACTTTCGGTACAGCCGATGTGGCCCTGAAACTACCACTATAGGGACAGCGCAAGAGTAAATACAGTGGACGATCGATTCCAGTACAGTTGCAGTAACACTGTAAGGTGTTGATTGTTAATTTTCGGGACAGTCGATACACCGAAATACTGTCCCTGGAATTGCCGATTTGGTAACAATTCTTAACACCTATCGGCAGTTTCAGGGACTTTTTTCATTCCAGGACCGGAACTACCGGATGTATCGCTAACATTCGGGCCTTTCGGTGGTAACGATGCGGTCCCAGAAGCTGCCAAAGTAACAATGATCTTCAATACTCATAGGCAGTTTCAAGAACATTCTTTCGGGAACCTAAATTCCCAGATCCATTGTGAACATTCAGAACATTCACTGGTACCAAAGCGGTTTCTGAAGCTACCACTGTAGGGACAGCATAAGATTCATGGGCATCTTTAAGAGTTTTCATTGCAAAATTACAAATCGGGTAAATATCATGAACTATCGGTTTCAGGGAAGCAAATGACCGTCCTTAAAGCTGTCGATGTAGCAACAATCTAGCAAAAGTATTATTAATATTCAGGAGGGTTAGATACGACAACGTCGGTTTTCTAAGCGACCACTGTTGATGAAGAATGATTCCTACAGATTCCATAATAGTTTGCATAAGGGCCATGGGTAATAATTGATCGAATTGAAGGTATGAAAAAATCTAAAGCATAATGACATCAACTAATCGTGAGTCCCATACCTTCTGCAAGGTGTTACTGATATTAATCAGAAACAGCACTCGTATGACGGAACGATCTTTAAATTATCAATTGTAACCAGCATTTTCGGGACATTCGATACACCCAAAAATTGTCCCTGGAACTGCCGATTTGGTAATAATTCTTAACACCTATCGGCAGTTTCAGGGACTTGTTTCATTCCAAGACCGGAACCATCCGATCTATCGCTAACATTCGGGATTTTCGGTGATACCCATGCAGTTCCTGAAACTAGGGACAGATTCGGATTGATGCGGGCGTTCTAAAGTATTTCGTTACAGAAATACAAATCGGGTGTCTAGGCGCGTCACTAACGTGTGATGATGTCCATGGATCCCTAATCAAGTCGGTCCGTCAATAAATAGATGTAGAAGTTCCCAATATAACCAAAAAAATGATGGTGTCCATCATTCAATCGTCAATGGCAACCTGTTCTCTTCAAATCATGCATTTGTCTTAAGCCCTCAAAAATCCTGAGTCCCAGAAACAAACGTTACATGACAGTCCTGGTAAACGCTGAGTCCTCAAGTCAAGCATTACTATGAAGTCCTGGAAATTCTTTAGTCCCAGAAACAAACGTTACTTGGCAGTCCTGGTAAACGCAGCGTCCTCAAACCAACCGTTAGTATTAAGTGCTGGAAAATCTAGAGTCCCAGAAACAGACGTTACTCGGCAGCCCTGGCAATCACAATGTCCCTGAATCAATAGGTATTGAAAAGTTCTTAAAAGTAGAGTCTTCAAATGAGCCATTAATCCAAAGACCTGGAATGCCTGAGTCCTCGAAGGAATCGTTAATCGGCCGTCCTGGAAAACTTTTTGTCCCTGAATCAATAGGTATTGAAAAGTTCTTTAAAGTAGAGTCCTCAAATGAGCCATTAATTCAAAGACCTGGAATGCCCGAGTCCTCGAAGGAATCGTTAATCGGCCGTCCTGGAAAACTTTTTGTCCCTGAATCTATCGGTAATATCAAGTCCTGAAAAGAATGCAGTGTCCTCAAAGGAACCGTTAATCCAAAGTCCTGGGAATTACAGTGTCCCCAAAATAACTCGTAATCTAGATGGTATTAACGGGTCCTGGTATAATGCGATGTCCCCAAATCAGCCTTTAATTGCAAGTCCTGGAACATGCAAGGTACCCGTAGTAATCGTTAATCGGAAGTCCTGGGAGATGTGTTGTCCCTAAATCGCTCGATATCGTTAAGTCCTGGAATGTGCTACAGTCCTAGAAACCGCCGTTATAATGGTGTCCCGGAAACAACCCATAGCTCCGGATTTACTTGTATATCGGTTACGTTAAGGTTTTCGGCGAAAATTTTGATTGTAACGTATGCGTAATGAAAATTGACATGAATTCGGGTGGGTGGGGGGATGTGTCCCTAAACATGCCTGATCACATACACACACATATATCTATATATATACTAGCGGACCTGCGGGCTCGCGCGCTATGCGGGCTCGCGACTATGGGTTGAAATCGACTGAAATATCTCTCTATGTGTTATAGATATCTCACCACCGCTGCCGTGTACAAAAATTGAGAAATTAGAACATTTCTGCGTGCCCCCCCCAACCGCCGGGAAAATATTTTGAGTCTTTAGAGGGGCCTTGGCCAGAGATATTCCAAGTCCCTAAAGCCTAAGCCCCTTTAGAATATTTTTACGAATATATTGTGACGTAATTTTCTTCCAATCAATAACGCGAAACTCTAAAACTCAAAAACTACAATTAAAACCAAAATCAAACGAAAGCGAACGACATCTAAGCTCAAACCAGACGGGAGCGCAAAACTAAAACGCGAGATCGAAACTTATGTCACCTTCGGCCGTTACCCTCACGGATGCATTAACGTCCCGGTGGGCGCCAGTTAATTTTTGTATCGCCGGTATTAACAAACCGGACTAAAACTGGAGGTCGGTGGAGCATCCGACCCCCGCAGGGTTGATTTTTGTATCGCCGGAATCACCAAACCGGACTAATCTGGAGGACGGTGGAGCAACCGACCTCCGCAAGGACAAAACGAAACGAGAACGAAACGGTAACGAGAACTAACGCCAATGCCTTCGCGAGAGCGAACGGTTGCGGAAATGGACGGTTGCTCAGGATGCGGATAATGGTAGAAGGGTCGCGATCCGAGGTCAATAGAATAGCCGCGAGAACACTAATCGAAATCTCAAAAATCGGAAACTCTTAATAATTGGCTGTAAAGCCACGGGAACGCACACACGTGCATCGCGAGCGCTCAGCCGACCGAACGATCGAGGCGAGCAAGCGAGAGCGAAGCGAGAACGGATGTATACGCGATCGATAATTTTTACAAAACTAAAACTCACCGAAAACTGCATATTATTCCAAAAATGCGCGGGAGCCCGCATCTAACGATGCACGAGAACGATATCACGTAAACTGCACCTCGAGAGCGTTAACTAAAACGTCTCAACCGAAGAATCGACTCGAAAGAATTTCTTCTGAAATCCTATCGAGGATAGCACACGCGAAACACACGAGTCGATCATACGATCGACCGAAAGCGAGAGCGAGACAGGTAGACCGTACCATAAGCGCGAGCGAGACAGCACTACTCTAACGCGAACAATAGGCCTGAACCAAAACAAAACCGGGAGCGCGAGAGAAGCCCGAGTTGCCTCGAGGGCAGCTCTCGGTAGACTGATTTGCCTATGACAATATCTCAACGAAACATCATCATTATTTCGGAAACCTTGATCGATAGCTACTGCCCTCTCAAACTATTTCACGACGTTATCGACACGAGAGCCAAAAATCTTAAGCGGTAGCGGTGAATCTAATAGGAATCTTTGCAATCGTTACCCCTAGTCAATGCGTGAGAACAAGGCACTCATCTGAACGAAACACAAAACCACAGCACAAGGTGCTCCAACCTTGCCTGGAACTATAACCGAAACTCCGCCTGTTCTCCAACGCATTGCACTATCGCATGGGGTGCCGGGTTTGCACCGGACTTTACCGTATCACAACTAAACCTTGTCGGGACTTTCCTTTACTCGTGCTTTTAACCATTCGTAATTCTCCACCGAGTAAAGTCAAGAACGCCGACGAACTAAACTCGAACAAAATCTCAACCGGAAATTAATCGACAGAAAATAAACTAAATCGTAAACAAAACTGAAGCTAATAATACTAATAAATCAAAGCAAAAGCAATTAAATGAACTGCAAGAAAATCCCAAATCGAAAACATACGGAAGCTAAACTGTAACGCGAAAAGTTAATGAGAGGCAGCAAAACGGAAACTATAACAACAAAAATCGATATCGGTAGAAAATCGTACCTTTTGTGTTATTTGTGACGATGATTCAAAAAATCACGTCACAATATATATTTATAGGTGATATAGTGTGACGGGACGTTTTTTTTGCCTCAACTCGTCATCGAGTCTTAAGAGCAAACGTCCGTTATATCACTCGAGCGGAACGGTGTGAACAACAACCGATATAGCTCATACGGACAAGCCGCCGCCGAGTGATATTGAATTAGGTTACGCCCTAGCGTCTAATCGGTCGCGCTAATCCTAGCGCGAGTTAAGAACAACTGTCCGTTGGGGTTCGAACGCCTGCCCACTCGCAGATCTGGGGATCTCCGGCGACGAACGATGATGCGACTTAAGAGCAGTTCATCGTTGAACGTTTTAAGATTATTTAAAACTTTGAAAATATATTTCGGCCACGTGATGAATTCTCCCTTTCCCAAATTACATCACGTGACGAGAATCCTCGCGAGTATAAAAGCTCGAACTCCGAGGAATCGATGCACTCTACTCACCAATTACCCACTTACTACGTCGTTAGACATTTACTTCATTTATTCGTGCTTAGCACTTAGATTTGATAGTCGTGCTTAGCACAAAATCCTCTGTAATACAGATCCACGAGTTTGTGACTTGCATACGGCATAGCGCTGTCCAAGCCACACTCTCTGCTAGGCAACCCCCGGCCTACTTTCTTTGCTAGGCAAACCCCGGCCTCTTCGAATACAATTTCGTTGTTAATATTTTTAATCCACTTTTCTGTATCTAACGAGAATTATGCCAAGAAGCACAAATTCAAATTTTCTATTTTTCTAATCGTATTTGGATAAAAGAATCCACGCGTCGTAGATTCTCTTAAGTCTTTTCGATTTCCAAGTATTTTCTTTCTCTCGAGTTATCAATTGCCAGACGCAGTGATAACTTGCGCGCATTTCCGTATCAACGTAAATACAAAGCCGAGGTAATTCTCAAACGTCGAGTTTCGTTTGTCGCACACTAGTAAAAGTAGTATTTCAAATCACGGACAAGATCCGCTTTGAATATCATTTCACATAGAAGGATTAATTCGGAGTCGAGAACGATAATCCCCTACGACGCGGAACGCAATCAGCAATCACCGCATATCGGCGATTAATAAACGAACTCGAGCCTCCAGACTCCATTAATTGTCACTGCTATTATTTTTGCAAAATCATATCGTAAACGAGTCCGGCTCTCTCTAAAACATAAATTGATAAATTTCCATTCGCAAATTAACGAGATAATCTCGAAATCCCGACAGCAACGTGAGCAGCGATTTCGAGATTCGCGTATGACAACAAACGGCGCGATCCGTGATTAGACTCGGCATTCACAAGCGCACTTTGTCAACAAAGCGCTTCGGTAGGCTCGAAACCTCGCGGTCCTCGCTCACTCGAGCAGCTATTGCGTAATCAATTAGCTCGCACGTAAATTCGAGCAGTGCCGAAGGAAAGAAAGTTTAAATGGCCAGGGTAGGGAATTCCTCACCTCAGGAGTACATTTAAACTTCCTGGAAGGCAAGCCGGCTTTCCAGGAGACGTGTTCAATTCTCAGAAGACGAGAGAATAAATTCCGCGACACACGTGCGATTGCCGCAGCTGAGTTTGAACGGATTATCTCACGGATTCACACTTCCCGATTCGTTGTCGGCCAGTTGCTAAACACAGCATCAAGCTAACGTGGCGCACACATCCGCAACGAATACGGACGTTAAATATCGACAAACTCCAATTAAGTGGAAAGGAACGTTGACACGATTAACGTAGCTAGTAGTTGTACAATAGGTTTCTATAATAAATCCAATCATACGAACAAGCTGGTGATGAAACAAGGCTCTCGTTCATTTACGATCATATGAGAACAGTGAATCTGAAGCTTTATTGAAACAACAACAAGTTGCGCGTGCGGGCCCCGAGCCGAACCCCAGTCGGCAAACTAAAATTTCCCAAAAAAGCAGCTAGACCCCGTTGCGGCAACTAGAGCCACTATTTGGAAAATCACAATAGATATCTCACCACCACCGCCGTGTACAAAAATTGAGATATTAAATCATTTCTGCTTATCCCTCCCCCCCCCCCCCCTTCCCCTCCCTCTGAGAAGACATTTTAAGCCTTTAATATATGATAAATAATATATAATAGGGACTTAGAATATTTCGGGCCGAGGGCCCTTAGGGACAGAATATTTCAAGCCGAAGCCTCCTTAGGGACTTAGAATATTTTGGGCCGAGGCCCCTCCCCTCCCCTCCCTCCCTCCCCTCCTGCCCCTCCCCTCCCCTCAGTCCCTCCCTCCCACCCCTCCCCTCCCCTCCCCTCCCCCACCCCTTCCCCACCTCTCGCCCTCCCCCTATCCGCCCCTCCCTCCCCTCCCCCTCCCCTCTCCATTGGAGGGGCCCAAGCGAAAATATTCTAAGTCCATCGATTCTTGTACACGGCGGCGGCGGCGGCGGCGACTTATTTATATAATATAGAGATATATATGTATATATATTGTAACGGTACGCTTTTGGAGTCTTACAGAACTTTGCTCCGCAGCGGCGTTATGTGAGTATCTTTGCTCACTTGTGTGTGAGGGCAGGTGCTGTAAATTATAAAACTGTGGAGTGGATTCGAAATATCAACAATTATTGATTTTTATTCAGTCGATGTCGTGTACAATACAAGATTTGTGCTGAATTAAGTTTGATTTTATTGGATATGATTTGAGTTTTGTTTGATTTGCGACACAGCCCGAAGGGTTATTTTATTGAAGGAGAAGAAATGTTCGATTCTACTCGACTCGCTCCTTCTTAGATCCCCCAAGGCAGTTGCCGGCGTGTATTACGAATTGGCGGGTCGTTGCAATCAAATGACTCTATTAATTAATCCGGAATCGATGGGTAACCGTCGCGGTAGCGGTCGCCGAGGTCCCCCCAGGCAGTCGTCGGCGATCGTGTTTGGATAGGAAAAACAATGTTTCAAAAGGGTAGGCTGTTCGCTGAAATAAGATAATTAATTAATTGTTGGAATGGCCGACGATTCTTCCTTCACGTGGATTGGCTTCGTCGATTGGAATTGTCCCTTGCTTCTTCTTAGCGTCGGGACTCTGTCGAATAGAGCAACGCTCTATCCGAAAGCAAAAATGTGTCAGAGCTCGACTAGTACAGATGGCTTATCTAGCGAGATGGTAGATCCTTCACTCAAGTTCAAACTTGCTGGAGCCGCGCATGAGTATCGTCCTCGTCTGAGGATAGGACCGAATCGAAGTGATTTCCGGGCTCTGGCGCGGGCCTTTTATACCCGAGCGCGTTACGCCAAAATTGCGTCAGATGATGCAATTCGCGTGCCGAGATCTTCCGTCCCGTGTTATCTCAGGCCGGGGCGTTCTGACTCGGCTGATGCAAGTCGCGCGTCACCGTGACGCGAGAGCCACGGAAAAATTCCTCAATCGACCGTTCATGTCGATCCATGACACGTTCGATAACCTTATATATTATCGTATGGTAAATGACTTCGTACACTAGTTTTACCCTATGTCGATTTTTTATTTTTATTCATTGAGGCGCGATTTCGACCGTCTCAATATATATATATATATATATATTGAGCCCCCTATATATATATATATAGGGTGCTAAGTAAAAATCGCACAAGCTAGATGCCGATTTGTACGGAATAATCGTGCGAGCAGAATAATGTGCGAAAGAAGTCCGAAAGATGCGTAGTTGCCCAGATAAAATTGTTCTAAGTTGACCAATCACAGCACAGCTTGAATCTTCACACCGACAGCACACAAGCAGGAGCGAACTTCATTGAACTTCGCTACAGTATGGTCAAAGATAGTTGAGCAAATTTTTAACATATTTATTTTATCGATCTTTTTTCAACGGAAAATGAATTGATTATTACTCGAGTTCGCGCGGGGATCTAATTCTGGTATCGTTGTACTTCTCTGGTGCATAATAAATTACCGCATGGATATCCGCGATGTCCAGGGCTTCACGAACAATTTTACGATGTCATGCGACCTCGGCTCCGTAGCTTTTATTGTCACGAGCCTTAAAAAAGTGACTGCGGAGCGTTCCATCGAATCTCGCCGATGCCCGCGATGTCCAGGTCTCACCGGACGATTTCTCGTTGACGTGTGACCTTAGCTCCGAAGCTTTTTGCCCCCTGGCTGTTGCAAAAGCTAGTACGGAGTATCGCGACGAACCTCACCGATGCCCGCGATGTCCGGGTCACACGAGACGATTTCTCGTCGTCGTGTGACCTCGGCTCCGAAGCTTTTTGCCCCCTGGCTGTTGCAAAAGCTAGTACGGAGTATCGCGACGAACCTCGCCGATGCCCGCGATGTCCGGGTCACACGAGACGATTCCTCGTCATCGTGTAACTTCGGCTCCCTAGCTTTTTGGCTCCCTGATCGTGTAGAAGCAACTACGATGTAGCGCGACGAACCTCGTCGATGCCCGCGATGTCCAGGTCTCCCGGGACGATTTCTCGTTGTCATGTGAATTTGGCTCCAAAGCTCTTTGCCCCAGGCTCTTGCACAAGCTAGTACGGAGTATCGCGACGAACCTCAGCAATGCCCGTGATGTCCGGGTCGCACGAGACGATTTCTTGTCATCGTGTAACTTCAGCTCCGTCGCTGTTTGGCTACCTGATCGCGTCGCAGCAACTACGATGTAGCGCGACGTTTGTGGACTATACTGGAGACCAACGTGTTTCATCTCCGTGTATTACTTCAATAAAAAAATTATAAGGGAATAATTATTTGCCGAACGCAATACACACTGGCTCGATACTTTTGTACGAGAAGAAATCAAATCAACTCTGTCGCGCACGTTTTCGGAGTCTCGAGGACGTTTCGCCGTCCACGGGCTCAGTCTCGTAGTTGATATCGTCTCGTCAAGTTACGTCATTATAAATCGACCGTGTATCGCTAAAAAGCACAGTTGTTTTCCATCGATTCGAATTAACTAGACGATATCAACTTCGAGACTGAGCCCGTGGACGGTAAAACGTCCTCGAGACTCCGAAAACGTGCGTGACAGAGTTGATTTTATTCCTTCTCGGACAAAACTATGGAGCGGGCGTCTATTGCGTTCGGCAAATAATTTTTCGCTCATAACTATTTCCCGATAAAATACACGGAGATGAAATACGTCGCGTCTTCTGTATCAACGACAAACGCAGGCCGCGCAGTCGATAAAAACGGGCGAGATAAATTTGATTCCATCTGTTCTCCTCTGATGAAGAAGGTCTGGTCCTCATACTCGCAACAATCGTTCGAGCCAGAACTTCGGTGACGCGAAAGAAGAGATGAAATCAAAATTATCTCGCCCGTCTTTACCGACAGCACGGCATGCGTTTGTCGGTGACCCTGGAGACACGACGTATTCCATCTCCGTGTATTATATCGGGAAATACGTATGAGCGAATAATTATTTGTCGAACGCAATAGACGCCCGCTTGATAGTTTTGTACGAGAAGAAACGAAATCCACTCTGTCGAACACGTTTTTGGAGTCTAAAGAATGTTTTATGGTAACTGATCTCAGTCTCGGAGTAGATATCGTCTCGACAATTTAAATCGTTGTGAATCGTTCGCGTATCTTGTCGAGATGGGCAGCTGTTGCCCAGCGATTTAAATTGTCGAGACGATACCTACTCCCGGACTGAGACCAGTGACGGTGAAACGTCGTTGAGACTCCAAAAACATGCGCTCGGGATGCTGCACATCTCGTTCGGTATCGCTGCCGATTCGCGGCGGATTCAAGCGTATGCGGAAAATTCATTGAAAAACAATTCATCGAAATACAATTCATCGAAAATACAATTCATCGAAAACAATTCATCGAAAACACAATTCATCGAAAACAATTAATCGAAATAACAATTCATCGAAAACAATTAATCGAAAATATTGTTGTACCGCCGAATCTCGGGTAGCTACTCCGAGCCCGGTGATATTACGCTCTTCTCAGAACGTTGTTCGGGATTACCAGTTAAGGGTTGGAACCCTTAGTGAATGTTATAACACACGAGAAAGGTTGTGGAATAGACGTAAACTTTATTTGGCGTTCAAGACGCTCAACACTTTCCAGAAGTATAATTGATACAGTGTGTCGGACTAGTGTCCGACTTGTTTGGTTTAAACTACTTACGAGACCCTTTGCTCGGGTCTGTACTCTCGCTCAACCAGTCGCACGGTGTCGGATAACTTTTCTGACTGCTGCTGTGAGCTCGCGATCACACTTTATAGTCAATAAAGTGGAGCGAGCGTGTCAGCAGCATCTTTGGAAGATAAACATTGTTTCCAAATTTCTTTATTTAATGTTTATCTTTCGGTGCTCCGGATTCGCGTTATTGCGAGATCCGAGCGCCGGCCTATGCAATTTGCCGACTCGGCATTCATGTTGACCGCGATCGAGCGCCGAAGGCCCGATGCGACGGTTGCCTAACCGATACCGTGCGTCTGATGAGGAAACTTAGCGCTCGTACGCCGTGGTTGCTATGTCGCAACCTCGGTCGTACTCGCGTACGTTTTCGGGGTATAACATCCCTCCCCCCTTAAGGAAAAGAAACCGACAGGTTTCTTTTCTTTAACGTATATAGTTTTACAATGCTTCTTACGTACTAACGCAACACCGCTCGCCGCGGCTGTTGACCCCGGGGGGCCGATTGTTTTTGCTGCGTGAGCGGTTTGTCTGGCTTATATGCCACCTCGTTACGCGGAAGTTTTTATTGTCTCTTACACTGCTCTTCGGTCAAGTCACTTCGACGCACTTTACTTCCGCCACGATGTCGCCGCCTCCAGCCAAGGTACTTATCCTCCCTCGCGGATTCTTTTCTTTTTTTTTTTTGTTACACCTCACCCTTGTGGCTTGGGCTCACCCTGGTGTATTTTTCCCACAGAGGACACGTTTGTCCCCGACCACGCAGGATGATGACGAGTGCGTTATTGTTTTCGAACGTCTCGCACCTCCCGCGAAACCCGAGCCGGATACCGCGCCGCCTCCGTCGATTCCGGTGTTTGACGACCGTCCATATGCCCGGAACTCCTCCCGTCTGCTGGTTCTGACGCCCCGTCAGATCAACGGGCGCGCCCTCTCGGGCCCAGGGTACCTTCGTACCCTTCCGGCGGGATCCTCGGGCATCCGGCCCGCCGGCGAAAGCGATGACGATGACGATGAGTGGGAGTTCGTGCGCTGAAGCGCCGCTCCCCCGATCTCCGTTTGTATTCGCGTGCGGTTTTCAATAAAAGAACTTTTCCTCCGCAACCTCTGGCTCTCCGTCTCTCCTTCATGTAGTCTTATGGCGTCCCGGGTCTCCCCCGGTCCCCTCGCTTCGTGTAAGATCGAGATTTCGGTCATCGGGGCCGCTCTTCCCTGGTTCTGCCGCTCTATCGGCATCGTTGCGTCGTGTGGTCGTGCCCCCTTCGTGCAGGGGGCTTCCATCGCTGGTTGCTGCTGCCTGCATCGCCCCCACGCCACGAGGATGGCCAGGGCCATCACCGCCAACAGCGAGATCGTTCCAACGATATGCTGCCTGATCGCGCCCACAATGCGTTGCCTGGGCGTGATCGTGGCCTCTAGCTCCGTTTGGAGGTGCCCTATGCGTACCCCGAGATCATTTAACTCTCGGGGCGAGCTCACCACGTGCTCAAGGGTTGCGTTCGCGCACAGCTCGATCGTCTGTGGCACGTAACCGGCTTCCCGTGGTGTCAACGTGAGATTGTACGTTGGCACCAAATCTTCATTTGCTATCTGCTGCAGGTGTCGGCCCAACGACTCGAGGCGGAAATCTTCTGCGGTTACGGTGCATCGACCGTCAAGCGTCAATGACCCCGTGCCGTGCATTATAGCCTGCTGCGTCGGCACTCCGTCGCAGGCGACGGTTACCGTCTCGGGTCGCGGCGCGACAAATATCCATCGTCCCGGTCGCTGTAACCCGATGATGAGCGCGTGAGTCAACCTGACTACGCGCTTTGGGCATTGCTGGTCCCGACCTACCGCACCTTCGGCGTATACTCGCACGCTGCACGGCGCCGCCTCGTTGATCGGGAATGTGGGATGGCGCGGATTGCAATAGAATCTCGTGCCATCCTTTTTGCATTCACTTAGCTCCTGTTCCGACATCCGTACATAGCTCCGGCTCGCTCGATCCACGATTACCGGCCCGGATGGGGTCTCGAGGTAATAATATGTTCCGTTTTCCCCCTTCCTTGGCAGGGGGTATGTCCGACTCACGCCAAATTCCGCCGTCCCGACGAGGGGTATCCCGACCAGCACCGTGACTATTTCTCCCTTGCGATATGCTCGCGTAGTCGCCAGTCGCAACAGCCCTGCTGCATTTTCCCTAGTAACGGGCCGAGGGAAACTTTGTCCCTTCGGCACGTGCGGCAATGCCTCCGAAAGGTACCTGGTAACCCTTTCCGGCGTAAGAATGGCGGGATCGATCGTTCCGGAGGCGATCCCGGCGAACAGCCTCGCAATGTCCCTCACATCTCGGAGGAACGCTTCGACGTAGGCGTCCATCAGCCCCAGGCTCTCGTCGAACTGTTGTCGTGTTGTCAGACGACCCGTGCTGTTGTGGAAATAGCCGTTGACCTCCCGCAGCATCGCGTTAAGCTTGTTGAAATTGCGCTCGGACGCGTGCGACGAGCGATTGAAAATATCCAGCGTTGACTCGACCACTTGCAGCTGTTTCCGCATCCCATCTTTTATTGCTTCCTGTGTCTCGCGCACTGTCGACAATTCCTCATCAATCCGCTCCCCGTCCGACGCATCCAAATTTCCCGTTATGGCCTTCACCACGGAGCCAAGCCCGTCGCTTAACCCACGTTTGCTCCGAGGGTGTTCGCCCCCAACGAGATCGTGCACCACGCCGATCTCCTCGGCCACCTTTGCGGAAAGTCGCGTTAAATGCTTCAACATCTCGGCACAGTAACTGCCGGGGCCCACAGATAGCTTGCAGCTTGCTCGATAGCCCTCAAGATGCCACTCGACCGATTGCTCCAATGCCACGAGATTTGCCAGATCCATACGCACGGCCAATGTCCATTCGTCTGTGTACAGACTCATTGTGCCCACGTGCTCGAAATAGATCCCTGGCACGTTCCGAAATTCCTCGATCGCGAACCTGTCCCGTGCATTGACCGTAGCCGCCATGCTACTCAACAACAATGTCCTGCAACAATGTTTCCTTCGTAATTTCCTCGCAACATTGCCCACTGTCAACATCACCACAATTAATCCGGCGCAAAACGAATATAAGGTAAGCGACGATTCTCCGTAATTCTCGTGACCGCAAAAACCCCATAAAATTTTTCCCATGCGTCCCATGAACATTTCCGGAAAATGTTACCCGCCTGGGGAGTTGGAGCACCGAATGCAATCGGTCCCATCGCCCTAACCCCTACGGTGCCGAAGCTCGAGCTCTGCAAAGTCTCGACTTCACGCCACGAAAACACAATATGTACCAAATCTCGCTCCTTCCCTCCCCCCTTTGAACCGCGCTCCTAATTCTCGATATATTCGCGGAGCCGGTTCACATGAACCTTGATACACCTTCGTCCCTTCCGAATGGTGTAGTTGAGGGGCGGATGAGTCTCCACGACGATGAACGGCCCAATCCAGTTGGCCGTGAGCTTTGCTGATCTTCCCTGGCGCACGGTCTCGTCGTGCAGCAAAACTTTTTCCCCAATTTGGAATTTTCTCTCCTTCGTCTTTCCGTCGTAAAGCTCTTTCGCACGTATTTTCGCTGCCTTTAAATTAGCTCGTGCTATTGCCCAGGAGGCTCGCATCCGTTCCCGTGCCTCCTGTGAATAATCATTGTACGCGTACAGCGTACCCGAAGGCTTTTTTATCGAGCTCGGTAGCTCAGCCTCCCTTCCAAACACTAGGCTGTGGGGAGTGAAACCTGTGGTCGTATGCGGTGTTGTATTGTACTGGAACATCGCATACGGTAGCCACTGATCCCAATTCCTCTGATCTTCATCGGTGTAGCTCTTCAGGTATTCTGCTAACGTCCGATGAGAACGCTCAAGCGCTCCATTTGACTGTGGATGATACGCTGTGGTTTGCACCTTCCCCACGCGCAACAATTTGCAAACATCCTTAAATACCGAGCTCAGGAAGTTCGTGCCCTGATCGGTAAGTACCACCTCAGGTATACCAAATCGGCATACTATTTCCTCCGTAAATGCCCGTGCAACGTCGTTCGCTGCCTGCGTTGGGAGAGGAATCGCGACGCTATATTTCGTTAACAAATCCTGGAACGTGAGGATGTATTTATTCCCCGTCTCCGTTACCGTCAATGGCCCTACGATGTCCAGTGCACATTTTTCGAATGCCCGTTCCGGCGTATCCGTGATTGCCATTGGCGCTTTTGGCGTTGCGCGAATTTTATTTCGTTGGCATTTATCACAAGTGGCCACATATTCCTCTATTTCTTTTCGCATACCCGGCCAGGTGTACGTGAGCCGTATGCGCTTTAACATACGTGTTGCGCCCTGATGCCCGCCCAGCGGTGCATCGTGATATTCATGTAATATCTTTTTCTTCTCCTCCTCGCTGAAATAATCGCCATCGCTACGGCTGTTATCTTTTCCACTCGCATGGCCGCCGTTATCTTCGTCGCCGGAGTGGCTGTCGCTATCGCATTCTCTGTCCCGCTCTAGCGCGCTGGACTCCGTTGCCTCGCTCGGCACGATGGCTGACTCATCACCTGCCTCGCTCTCGCTGCCGCTGTCGCCTCGCTCCGTCTCCCTCGCTGCATCTAAGCGTATGCATGGCGCCCCCGCATGCATTCCATTGTCGCTCTCTCTCTCTGGCACACGGCGTTCGTCCGCCGCCTCGCTCGTGGCTTGGCGTGCACGCGACCGCGTTGTCACAAATATGCGACTCAGCGCATCGGCGTTCGTGTTTCGCTTCCCTGCCTTGTAAACGATGTCGAATTCATGTTCCGATAATTTTATTTTCCACCTCATGAGCCTCGATCCTGGATCCTTTACGCCAAAAAGCCATGGCAAGGGCTTATGATCCGTTACCACGATGAACCTTGTACCATATACGTATGGCCGAAATTGCGCGATACCCCATACGATCGCGACCAATTCCTTTTCCGTCGTGGTGTAATTCTGCTCTGCTTTATTGAGCGTACGGCTCGCGTAACATATGGGCAAATCTTCTCCGATTTCACCCTGCGATAATATCGCGCCGACGGCTTTATCCGAAGCGTCCGTTGTCACGATGAATGGTCTCTCGAAATCAGGGTATTGCAACACCGGTGCTGTCGTCAATGCTTTTTTTAACTCCTCAAAAGCGTGCTCCTGCTTCGCCGCCCAAACGAAGGGTACATCCTTCTTCGTTAGGTCAGTGAGCGGCTTTGCGATCTTCGAGAAATTCTCGATGAATTTCCGGTAGTATCCCGCGAGACCAAGAAATGATAAAATTCCCTTTACGTTGCGAGGGACGGGAAAATCCCTCACAGCGTCCAATTTTGAAGGGTCCGGTCGTACCCCCTCGCTCGAGATAACGTGACCCAAATATTGCGTTTCCTTTCGCAAGAAACGGCATTTCCCCGGTTGAAGCGACAAGTTCGCCTCCCGTAACCGCTCGAACACCTCACGCAAACGCTGATTATGCTCTTTCAGCGTTGCTCCAAATACCACGATATCGTCGAGATATACATAGCATTTTATGCCGTCCAGGCCCGCCAACACGGTGTTCATTAACCTCTGAAAGGTCGGAGGGGCGTTTTTCAGCCCGAAGGGCATCCGCGTATATTCGTAATGCCCTTGCGGCGTCGAGAACGCCGTCTTTTCCTTGTCGTCATCGGCCATCGGTATTTGATGGAAACCCGAAGCCAAATCGAGCGTGGTAAAATAATTTGCTCGCCCCAGCTGATCCAATATCTCAGTAATATTGGGTAGTGGGTATGAGTCTCCGATTGTGACCTCGTTGAGTTTTCGAAAGTCCACGACGACTCGTAGCTTCACGACTCCTGCTGCGTCAGGCTTTTTTGTCACGACGAGCAGAGGCGCATTCCACTGACTTCGGCTCGGTTGTATTATTCCGTCCTTTAACATTTGTTCCGTTTGACGAGCCACCTCTCGCCTATGTGTTTCCGGCAACCGATAGGGCTGTACCTTTATCGGCTTTACCCCGCTCCTGAGAGGTATCTCGTGCTCGATTTTGCTCGTGCATGGGAGCCAGTCCCCCTCGAGATGGAATATTTCGGCGAAATCCTCGCACACCTCGAGCAGGGTTTCCGTCTCCTCTTCATTAAGATGGCCCACGTCGATCGCCTCGCGTAATCGCGTGAGGCGCGTGCCCGTATTCTCGTTGCTCGCTGCGTTTACCTCGCATACCTCGTCGCCTGATTTTTCTGCTGACTCATACGGCTCAAGTGTCACAGCTGGGCGCTCGATCTCGACCTCCTCGGTGGTCGTGTTAATTATACACACCGCACAGGTGTTTCCATGCGGTGTCGTAATACAAGCGCCGAGCGTGATTCCCTCGATTACTTCACACCTGTTCACGATCCCCGTGCCCTGACTGTGTGTTGCCGCATACGCGATATTCTCGCTCCGCGGTGGCAAACGCAACTTCAATCGCCCGTTGATTAAGGGCATCTCGTGCCCGAACATCCGCAGCACTCGTCCCCGGAGTATATCCACCTCATGCCTCCTGATGAAATCCATCCCGAGGAACCCGTGCACCCCGAGGTTCACCTCGCGTGGCACCACGTGGAACCAGTGCGTCACGATGCCCGAAGGCGTTTCTAAATTAATTTTCGCGGCGCACTGGGCCTGTATGGGCCGGCTTGCGAGTCCGGCGATTACCACCGATGAGTCCGCTACCTCGGCATCCCCGCGGAGTATCCCCGGGCTTATTATGCTCACCTGAGCGCCCGTATCCGCTTTTAGGGTCAACATACCCCCCGTGCACATCGGTGATTTGATGTGAAAATCGCTGGCGACTCCCTCGGAGGTGGCGTTGACAACACACACCTCCCTGGTTTGTCCTTCCCCTTCAGTCTTCGTTTGACTGCTCGAAAACTCCTTCCATGTTCTCGTGCCCCCCTGCGGCTTCGGCGGGGCGCTGCTGTCCTTACCCGACTGCCGGGATTTCTTGCCTTCGTCCCGCAATCGCTTCTTGCACTCTCTCCAGAGATGCCCAAATTTACCGCAATGGTTGCAGGTTACCTTCACCTGGCTTACCTCCCGGCCCGGACCCGGCGCCGGGAGACTGTGTCGCCCCGATTTCCTTGTGCAGTCCCGTGCGATATGCCCTGTTGAACCGCAGTTGAAACATTTGCGGGACCCTGCACCCCCCTTGTCGGGGTTATGACGGGGATGGCTCGCCTCCGCGCCACCCTTACCGCCCTGGGAGCCCAACATCCTCTCGATTTCCGCTGCTCCTACCACAGCGTCCCGCAGGCTCCCGTAGTTCCGTGAACGTACGATCACCTGTACATCTCGTTGCAATCCATTCTCGAAATTCGCTTGCCCGGATCGCCGTACAGCCCTCTCAATGACCCGCGCGTCGGCGGCCCCCTCACTCTCGCCGAGTTTTTCCGCTACTTCGCCTGTTAGGCGCTCCGCGCGGGCGCCGTATGCAGCCACCGACTCCTTCGCACCCTGTTTCAGTTGGCAAAACTCGTATTGCAGTACAGCAAGCGACTTCCGCTTCCCGTACAGCGCTTCGAGCTCTTTCCGGAGCTCCGACAAATCCCTCATTTCCCGATGCCGCAGCTCCCGGGCCGCCCTGTCCTTTAGCTTGCTGCTGCGGACCAACGCCAGGAGTGTTCCCCGTTCCAGGGGCTTCACCCTGTCCCATACTGTCTCGCAAGACAATAAAAATTCCTCGAGCTTGCCGGGGTTGTTGCCATCGAAGGGCTCTATGCTCCGGATCGCCAAACTCAGTTCGATGTAGGGAGCCCCATCCTCCCTGACCGTGGCTACTTGCTGTTGCCGCTGCGGAGGGCGCCCCTCGCCCAACGCGCGTTCGACTTCCTCCGCGATGTACTCCCGTATGCCCGCCTGCATCGCGTCGTGTTCCTGTTCCCCACGTGCCGTCTGCTCGGCCATCCTGATCCCGTCTCGTGCGGTATCGTTACCCTCCGACTCATCCCGGGCGTGCTCCTCCCCCTCTCCCTGTAGTTCGGGGTTCAAATTTCGTCGTACCCCGGGGAGATCCACCCCCATTGGGTACAACCGACTCCCTTCGCCGAAGGTGGTCGTCCAGTTTCGCCCCCTAGCGAACATCGGGATGTTTGGATGTCGTTCACCCCGTGTATTGAGGAGCTGTGCCCTCAGACGCTCGATCTCCGCGTCCACTGCCCGAGGGGAGAGCATTGTCCCTGCCGTGTGTGCCTCTCTAGGCTCGAACAGACTGTGGTCTATATCCTCCAATTCGTCGAACTCGGCTCCTCGCCGTGTGTTCACCCCGTTCGTAGGGTGATTCGGGGATGATTCCCCTGGAACCTGCACTGCTAGGTCGTCTGCGACCTGCGCGATTCCCGCCAAGGCTGCTCTAAGCCCTGCGGCTACGTGCCCGTCCTCTTGCGCTGACGTCGATAGGTCTGCTCCTGGAGCCCCCTGCCCGCTGGGGGAACCCCTCTGACTCATGTGGTCTTTCCTCAAGTTCTAACCCCCTTGTCCCTACCCCGCCTGGGTTAGTAGCGCGTCTACTGGTCTCTTCGTTTCCCGGGGTGTTAGTTTGACGCAATAGGATTTTCTTGCACTTACAGTGTGCCGATGTGCCACATCTTAGGTTGCCTCTGAGTTCCCGTGAACGTTCCGGCTTCCTCTCTGACACCGTTCCACGCCCCTCTGCCTAGGTGACGATTCAATGGGGTTCTGCAGTAACCCTCGACGCGACTGGTTGCTCCGTCGATCCCCTGGTGACGGTTCTCACAGCACGCTCTATTTCAGCGTGGCTAACTCGCGCTCACTCTTGTGCTCGCGGCACGCTCTATTACAGCGTGGCTAACTCGCGCTCAATCTTGTGCTCACAGCTCGATTGTAACGCACCCTTTACTGGTGATCAGCCAGCGAAGCTTCCTCCCTTCGCTCGGGTTAAACACTCACTCTGGCATCCCACCGCTGCCACCAATGTTGTACCGCCGAATCTCGGGTAGCTACTCCGAGCCCGGTGATATTACGCTCTTCTCAGAACGTTGTTCGGGATTACCAGTTAAGGGTTGGAACCCTTAGTGAATGTTATAACACACGAGAAAGGTTGTGGAATAGACGTAAACTTTATTTGGCGTTCAAGACGCTCAACACTTTCCAGAAGTATAATTGATACAGTGTGTCGGACTAGTGTCCGACTTGTTTGGTTTAAACTACTTACGAGACCCTTTGCTCGGGTCTGTACTCTCGCTCAACCAGTCGCACGGTGTCGGATAACTTTTCTGACTGCTGCTGTGAGCTCGCGATCACACTTTATAGTCAATAAAGTGGAGCGAGCGTGTCAGCAGCATCTTTGGAAGATAAACATTGTTTCCAAATTTCTTTATTTAATGTTTATCTTTCGGTGCTCCGGATTCGCGTTATTGCGAGATCCGAGCGCCGGCCTATGCAATTTGCCGACTCGGCATTCATGTTGACCGCGATCGAGCGCCGAAGGCCCGATGCGACGGTTGCCTAACCGATACCGTGCGTCTGATGAGGAAACTTAGCGCTCGTACGCCGTGGTTGCTATGTCGCAACCTCGGTCGTACTCGCGTACGTTTTCGGGGTATAACAATATAATTCATCGAGAACACAATTCATCGAAAATACAACTCATCGAAAATACAATTCATCGAAAATGCAATTGATCGAAAATACAATTCATCGAAAATACAATTCATCGAAAATACAATTCATCGAAAATACAATCCATCGAAAATACAATTCATCGAAAATACAATTCATCGAAAATACAATTCATCGAAAATACAATTTTTCGAAAATTATTGATGCATGACGAAAAAAGAACGCGTGTGCTTGTGAGTTTTTTGTGCGTGGCGAAAGATGTACGTGTATGCTTGTCTGAAGTCGCGGGTGCACACGAACCCGCCGAATTTTAAAGTATACGATTTTGAGAAACTTTATACTATTTCCACACACACACACCTTGCCGTAGCCCCGCACGCACGGTTTACCCGAAAACGGTTCCCCGAAAGACAATTCCCCAACACTACCATTTTCCAAAACAACAGTTTTCCGAAAAGACAATTTCCCGAAAGTATACTTTCCCAAAAATATAATTTCCCGAACGTACAATTTCCCGAAAATACTTTTGCCCGAAAGAACCCACCCCCTTCTGGCTTGAAGTAGTATTTCATGTGCAAATATTGTAGGTCTGCGCGCTAGGCACGGCGAGTGGTGTGTGGAAATAGTACTGTTCGAAAGTACTGTAGTACTTGGAATGATGGTCTACGTGTGGGGCGAGGCGCGGGGTGTGTGGAAATAGTATGCTTTTTGGAAAAGCAGTACGTGGAATCGAGGTCTGCGTGCGGGAATTCCTTAGCAATATAAAAATAAAAAGTGAAAATCGCCGTAACCTTTGAACGCTCCGCGTTGCATATTTTCGGGAAATATTATTTCGGGAAATTGTACGTTCGGGTAATTGAGGAATCGGGAAATTGTATTTTCGGGATACTTTACTTTCGGGAAATTGTTTTTCGGGAAAACCGGGTACGCGCACGCACCCCATTTCTCTACACATTATATGATTTCACACATCATACTATTTCCACACACACCTCGCCGTGCCTCGCACGCACTCCACTATTCTACGCGTTATATAATTACACCTTGTATGTGTAATACTATTATGCGTTATACTATTTCCACACACACCTCGCCGTGCCCCGCACGCACCCCACTATTCTACGCGTTATACGATTTCACAAACTATACTATTTCCACACACACCTCGCCGTGCCCCGCACGCATCCCACTTTTCTACGCATTATACAATTTCACACACTATACTATTTCTACGCACACCTCGCCGTGCCCCGCACGCACCCCACTATTCTACGCGTTATACGATTTCACGCACTATACTATTTCCACGCACACCTCGCCGTGCCCCGCACGCACCCCACTATTCTACGCATTACACGATTTCACACACTATACTATTTCCAAACACACCTCGCCATGCCCCGCACGCACCCCACTATTCTACGCGTTATACGATTTCACACACTATACTATTTCCACACACACCTCGCCATGCCCCGCACGCACCCCACTATTCTACGCGTTATACGATTTCACACACTATACTATTTCCACACACACCTCGCCATGCCCCGCACGCACCCCACTATTCTACGCGTTATACGATTTCACACACTATACTATTTCCACACACACCTCGTCGTGCCCCGCACGCATCCCACTTTTCTACGCATTATATGATTTCACACTTTTCCCCACTTTATCCCACTTTTCTACGCATTATACGATTTCACACATCATACTATTTCCACGACCACCTCGCCGTGCCCCGCACTATTCTACGCGTTAAACGATTTCACACACTATACTATTTCCACCTCGCCGTGCCCTCCTTTTTTAAAGTTTGTAACTCGTTTTTTTTCAATTTGTCTACCTCCCCCACATGAATCTTTAACTGCACGATGAAATACAGAGTTTGGTAAAAAAAAATTGTATTCGCAATTTGAGCTAGCGCCAATTCTAAATACTTATCAACGCGGAATTTTTTTTTTGCGATGGCAGCGGCGGAGCCTCTCTGAGGAGTTGTTGGGGCGAAGCCCCTGCTTACAACATAAATATTATCATCAATAGTATGTATAGCGTCCGTAAACCGATTCTAGCCTCATTTTCTCATTTTTTAAGTAATATGGATTCAAAGTATTTCCCTCTTAATTAATCAGATTTGTTATTGCATCGATTCATTAACAATTATTGTCAATCATTTATTTACTTGATTTTTTATTATACTTCTTACGAAAAAAACTGTAGCGTGAATATAGAAATTCAGTAATTAATTAATTGTTATTTATAATTTGATTTACTATTGTTACGTCCTGGGTTCGACGCCCAGTTGGAAATTTGGTGACTTTGAGACTAACACTATCCAAAGCGAATTATAATTATAACTAAACCATTAAATTCTTTTATTGAACAAAGTCATTATTGTTTGATCGAGTTAATTTCTTAAACAAACAAACACATGTTCGCAATATAGCGAATAGAGACTCAACCTCATCATTAAAATTTGAATAACAACTAAAGTATAATACATAAACACAATCTGATTAATCCGTTTTATGTATCATTCCATATAGGAGTTATAAAAATGCTCAGATAAAATCTAGATTACTAGGACACTTAGTTCCCTAGATATTTCATGTTTTTTATTGAATTGTAGTTTTATTTCCATATCGTTGAAAACCCATGTAAAGTTATCGATATAACAATTATATATAAACACTAGTAGTTCCCCGGGCTCGGACGCGTCGCACACTCGCTCGTCAATCCTAGAATATTTTGAGTTAAGATCCATTTGAGGAATATTTTTGGTTCTTTCTCCGCCGCCGACCACCGCGGCTGCCTCCTTCGAAACCCCCTTAGAGGGACTTAGAATATTTTGCCCTTCCCGCGATTCTTATTCACGGCGGCGGCGGCGTCGGTATCTTTATATATATTTTTATTATTTTACTTTCCATCCATCCATCCGTCACTACTTACCGCACGGCGAACTTCCCTCCACCACCCTCTACCAAACAAAATCTGGTAGTAGTATCGGAGTCTATGTTGGCTATAGATGCAAGAGCTGATCACTTCCAACATCATTTGGTATCTGAACGTCGTCGAGTGTAGAGTCCATTGGTCTATCTGTCACGATGCAGTAGTCTAATGTAATATTTCAGTTACTTGTAATTTGACCATTAAATTCGTATTATTAAGGGTCGAACCGGAATCTAAAATTATCATACACATTATATGCTTATATTTATTGATATATGTCTATATAAATATTTATATATATATGTGGTTATTGTTTCATGAACACAATGCCACTTGAATTCGTAGAAAGTGAAAAGGGGCAACCGCGATTGCTTTCAAAAGGCTTCTTATATAGTCGCGATCGCGACCACGGTGAAAGAACGTATTGGCGTTGCGTTCGTTTTCAAACGGATCATTGCAAAGGCCGGGTTATCACTTGCAACGATGAAATCCTAAAAGAGGTCGAACACAATCATGGTGGTGAAGCAGATGTCGTTGCAAAAGAAAAACTGATCGTCTCGATGAAAAATACGGCTCGGTCTTCTACCATAAGTGACCATGAAATAATTGCCAGGGCTTCGTCTTCAATGAGTGAGTCGGTTATTTCTAAAATGCCGTGCGCCAGCTCATTGAAGAGAACGATACGACACGTTCGTACTGCCCAAGAAGATTATCCTCCCCATCCGTCGTCTCGGGAGAACATCGTTCTTCCTCGACAGATGTGCGAAACGGAAAAAAACGAAAATTTTCTGATCTATGACAAGGGAAGCGTTGAGGATCGTATTCTCATTTTTGGGACAGACGAAAATTTGAATTTGCTCGCTGGTTCGGAGCACTGGTTCGCCGATGGAACATTCGACGCCTGTCCAGCGCTTTTTGAGCAACTGTACACGATACACGCAATAATTGAAGAAAAAGTCGTACCGACGATTTTTATACTGTTGCCGGGAAAGTCCGAAGCTATTTATACTGAGATGCTTCAAAAACGCAAAACCGACTTTGAATCCGTCGACGATAATGATTGATATGGAGCGTGCCGCAGCGAAGGCGTTCATGAGTATTTTTCCAGAAGTAAACGTACGCTTTTGTAACTTCCACTTCAATCAGGCCGTATATAGAAAGGTTCAAGCGCATAATTTGAAATCGCGATACGACACCGAAGTAGAATTCGCAAAGAACATTAAGCTATTGACAGCGCTTGCGTTCGTTCCGATTGACATGGTCGAGAACGTCTTTGATCGAATCATCACCGACGTTTTTGTCGATCCGGACACACACGGATGAGTTTCCCTTCTCGTTCGAAGAACAATATATTGGTCGAACGGACCGACGAGGCGTTCGCCGTGCAGCGAAATTTCCAATTAAGTTTTGGAATCATTATAAAGCGTGTCAAAGAAACTTGCCGCGTACGAACAATAATATAGAGGGGTGGCACCGTGGATTTAATGAGATCATAAAATCGAAAAAGCCAACATTGTGGCACTTGATCACAAGTTTAAAAATTGAACAGTCAAGGACCGAAATGACACTTGTTCAGATCCGCAACGCGATCGAAGGTGCCCCTCAAGTGAAAAAATATAAAAATCTAAATGAGCGTCTGTTGGTTATCGTAGAGAACCTCAACAAGCCAATTTACATCAATAAAATTGACTACGTCCGAGCGATTGCTAATTGCATTTCCTTGTAAAATAAAAGGCGGATTTCGATATTCTTTCGCAGAATTTATAAACAGGTCGTATTAATCAAGTGTTGTATTTTTATTATTATTTAAACAACCATTATTATTTAATTTTTTATCTATCGGATATATTTAGTTCAATTATTTTGTGACCGCGGAATTCTACACGAAAGAAGATTATCAGATTATCAGATTAAAAAAAAACTACTAACTCTACCAATACCAATAATCAATAAAAAATAAAAAAAAAAAAAAAAAAATATAATAAAACTAAAAAAAAAAAAAGAAAAAAATGAAAAAAAAAAATATAGAGTCAGATTCCTGCCACGTCCACGTTCGTTCACTCTGGGTAACGCTAAGAGCGGGAAAAGAGAAAAACAGCTACTGCAGACAATTCTACGCAACCTTCGTCGGGTATTCGGAAAGTTTTATTTTCGTTGAAAATACAATTTCCGCTATAGGTGAAAAAATCGGAATTATTTACGCTATTATTTCCATACACACCTCGCCGTGCCCCGCACGCACCCCACTATTCTAGGCATCATACGATTCCACTCGAGAAATTATTTCGTCACATCCGTCGTCGTGTCAATGCAGGATTTTCAGTGAAATGTATTTTCGATGAATTGTATTTTCGATGAATTGTATTTTCGATGAATTGTATTTTCGATGAATTGTATTTTCGATGAATTGTATTTTCGATGAATTGTATTTTCGATGAATTGTATTTTCGATGAATTGTATTTTCGATGAATTGTATTTTCGATGAATTGTATTTTCGAAGAATTGTATTTTCGATGAATTGTATTTTCGATGAATTGTATTTTCGATGAATTGTATTTTCGATGAATTGTTTTCGATGAATTGTACTTTCGATGAATTGTACTTTCGATGAATTGTATTTTCGATGAATTTTATTTTCGATGAATTGTTTTCGATGAATTGTATTTTCGATGATTTGTTTTCGATGAATTGTATTTTCGATGAATTGTTTTCGATGAATTGTATTTCGATGAAATGTTTTCGATGAATTTTCCGCAAATCGGATTCAGGCGGTCAGTTCCTCGACGCTATCGACGGGTCCGGCGATCGAGGGGGCCAAAGCATTGGGCCGCGTCTCCCGATTCAACGGTCTGGATGTTCTTGTTACAAATGATCGCGTATTATCGAACTGAAGTGAGCCGGTGCACCGTCGTGTTGGAAGATCAGTTGATCTCGTAGATCCCGTGAAAGATGCCCGATGAGCCCAGGCAAATCGTTCCCCAGTGAATCCAAATAGCTTGCGCCATTCAGATAGTCCGGTAGAATTACTGGCCTGATCTAATAGTCCTAGCGCCCACGTACCTTCTGTATGCAATGAAAGGTCCATGGGATACCCTAGGTGAGTCCTTTAGATATTGATCTCCTGAATCCGAAAATCTTGGTTATTTTTTTATGAAAGGGGTAGAACATATTGTTATTAACAATTTAATTGTTTAAATCGATATATCTCGAAAACTATTCAAGGTATTGAAAAATTTCTAAGTAATAAATTGATCGTTTATTTAAAATGAACAACAGTTGACTTATTGACAGCTAAGCAATTTCATAGGCGACCGAAGCAGTTACCGCGCCGAGAATTGCACGCGCTCGGCTCTCCGGTTGCATAACTTTTGAACTGTTCAATGTATTAACTTCTAATGCCAGTGTTTTGGAAACTAGAAGATGCGGAAATAAGGATAATCAAAGAAACAAAATGGAATTTCGGAAAATTACAAAATGGCTACGGACTGAAGGTCGAAAAATGAGTCAAATAACACGGTGAGATATTTTGTTATATATCTCAGACCAGAATTATCCGCTTGAGATATGCCCTAGTCCGATCAAAAGGGCTCGTCTATACGAATCGAATGGCACATCGTTCATCTCGATAGCTCTGAAAATGTAGAAGTTATAGGCCTTGGAACTTATGGAATTGGGAGTGAGCGCGCACGCGGTCGCGCGCGTTACGCCCTCGATGGACGCGTACCAAATTAATAACGTACACGATCAATCGATAAATCCATTGAGTAAATAATTATTAGTTAATTAACTAATTAATTAGTTTGTCAATGAATTAGTGAGTCGATTTTTCAATGAATTGTGACGTGACGAATATTGCATCAAATAAAGTTTATTTAGTGTAATGCGATTTCATTTTTGCCATACATTTCTGCAGGTGTGTGCTTTTTGGCAAGAGCAAAATGAGCAACACTGTAGTCCGGCAGTCACACAACAACAAGTCTTTCGAGAGCAAGTTTTGCAGTGACAATTCGGCACCAATTCATCCACTGACGGCAGAAGAATATAGACTCGCTGATGAACGAGTGCGTCATCTTCCAAAACGTATCCGAATAAATTCGGATCGAGTTTCGGAGCGTGTGCATCCAAGCATGTGAGCTGTTGGTACGTCACGTAGTACGCCCGAAGAATGTGCAACTTCATCGAAGCACTCGTAGGAGGCAAATCCCGTATACTCGTACATTTCGAATGATGATAGAGATTGTATCGAAGATCATCGAACGATTTGCAAGACTTGTCTCTTCGTATGACCTGCACGAGATATTCTTCGGCGTTCGTAACGGCAGATTCCACGAATGCTTCTGCCGAATCTAGAAAATATTACGATTTGTTAATAAAGTACGCGTTATTTTGAAGATCAGAACCTCGTATATTTGATGGTTATCTTACTACGTCCGAAATCCGATATATATTCTCCCGGTGTTGTGCGGAGACCACTAAGCTTCGTTCCAACCTTACTGGTGTAATCGCTGCCGGTGAGGTGATGAAGCGCTACGACAGACGAACAAACTTTTTCGCCGAGAGAAGTAGCGATAACATGTACCGGTACATTTCTTTTGCTTCCTCCGGAGCCAATACGCATCCAAAGTTCCTGTAGACACATTCGTGTACATAAGAATAAGACATTTACTTTCTCAAATATTAAGATTAATTAAATCAATTCTGGTGTACCTGTACACCCGAAGCTCGGAAAATTTTCCAATAGTTGATCGCTAATACCAACACGTCAGTGTCCGACGACATGATGAACGCTTTTTTTTGTCCTTCGTACGTTGCATGAGCGATGTGAATTATGATTCGAACGTCGGCTTCTTCTATGTCTTCTCTTTGAAGAATTGACAACGTCGATTCTGCGCGGGAGATACTCGTCGAAGTGCACGCTTCTCGATCGGTGCAACTAAGAATAATATCTATTCCAGGCCAGATAGAGTGACCGTGATTCGAAATATACCGACGAAGAAAAGATTGCAGTAACACCTTGTTATGCGTTGAAGACCAGAACTTGATTTGTTGCGCTGGCAACGTAATGTCTTCCTCGATTTTGTGAAGCGTAATACATTCCTTATCAGATCTGCGTATTCTCTCGAATGACTTCGGTGAAACTTCAAAGTACGAATCGAAGATAAAGTCGATACGCGTCGTATTGCCGTACGTGGCTACACCGGTCACGGATCTACAGAAAGCTGCGGCAAAGTCTCTGAAGTTTTTCATTTCTGTCCACCGAAGGCTGCGGCAAATTATTATGACGTCGATAATCAAATACATTGGTGAAAATGCGACTTCGAACGTTTGTCCTTTTGGTAGAAACTTTTCTAGCTCATGCGCGAGCTGACTCTTGTTACTTTCTTTTTTCATGAAGCCTGCGTCGTCGAACAAATAGTTCTCGTTTATCAACTCGTAGGTCAATAATTGTTTGACACTGTAATTTCGTTCTCTCGCCAATTCGAGAATCCGCTGACATTCCCGATTGGATTTCTGGGTTTTTTTCGTCGTCGCCGAAGGCTTGACCGACGGCGAACTCTTGAAGGACGGTAGATTTGTTCGTCGAATAACCCCTGAAATTGGGGTACTTTTTGTTACGAATCGTTCTTCTCTAAAGATTTCGTACTGTACGCAACCATTCTCGAAAATTTTCATCAGAGACTCCGTTGCTTCTGCGTCAATGAGTTGCTCTGTCACGATGTCGCGAAGTGGCTGATTACCTTGTATAAAAGGATTGACGTGTTCTTCGATGTACTGTAAAATTTTCACGACGGATTTTTCTGTTTCATCGGTTCTCGACGGCGTGAATTCGTGATGAATTTTCAGTTCCGTATTGTCATTCTCTACGTACGTAATCGTTTTGTAGAAACGATTGATAGCGAGTATTTCGTGGTAAATCACGTCCCACGCAGCAACGTAGTTTTTTTTCTTCGTGGAGCCGATAATCCCTGCAGAGCTTTTCGATGATCTATTGATCATTTGTTCCAAAGCTTGATCGGTGGCGACAGACGTGAATGGCGTGGATGACTGCTTGACGGTGAAGCGGCCTTCTACGAATTTGTAAAATACCTCGGGCGCATCGTCTTCAAGACGAAGCATGTCTTCCAGATAAACCGAACTCCATCGTGAGTAGTTTACACGGTCCATCACGTGGAACAATGGCTGCAGTTTTTTCAAAGTGTCAATATGCAATTGCCAGTTACCTTCTCGGTCAGCTCGGATTAAGTCTCTCGCGAGAGCTATCAAAGCAAGTACGATACTCCAATACTTAAATAGCCTCGACTCTTCGCTCCGATTTTCGACAAACTGGTGGAACTCAGCAATAAGTTCCATAGACCCCTGGTCAAAGTGCTCTAGTATAATTTTACATTCGTCGAAGCTTTGTTCTGCAAGAGCTCCTTTCAATGCGTTCAACGTTGCGATTTCGTCGCGATATTTCTCGAGTCTATCTTTTGTGAAGAAAGCTTGCAGCTGTAATCGAGTTAGTGCTTCCGCGAGCATGTACAAACCTTTTACGGAACGTACGTAGTGCGTCCCGTTTAGTACTTGCTCCGTGATATGCACGCCAAATAACCCAGTTTCGATGAAGATGTTTTCGACTCCACTGCCCTTCAAGAACCGACCGATGCACCCGAAAACTATTTTTGCAATGTGAAATCCCCCTAGGAAGAGAATTATCGGCTTCATTTCATCTTCTCTGAGTAGCTTGATGTGACGTGCAATTTTGTAAACTCCCTCGTCGCATGCAACAGGAAGGAACTCTTGATCGAGCTGTTGCAAAATATCCTTGAAATTACACATTGCAGTATAAACCGTTGCATAATCTGTGACGGGATGCGGCAAAATCGGCAAAAAACCGACGATCTGTTTGTCATCGGTTGTTCATCGTTTTTGACAACAGAATTGAGAGCTGACCATGAGGGTATCTGTTGCTCCAATACACTATCAGTACTTAATGCTTCCGTCGAGTTCGACAAGTCCATTCTCGATAGGAACCAAGCCAAATCAACGGAATGCATATTTGCGAAGTAATCTTTCGGTGTTATCGGTGATTCCACCGTTTTGACACGGTAGTTGTCCGATAAAACGACGGTCTTCGTTGGTTTCGAAAAACTTCTTAAAGTTTGACACTCCAACGGTTCGTTAAACGCTCGATTCGAATGTGTCACTTCGGGATAGGACATATCGAGTACGCTCTTGTTGCATTGATTACTGTCTTGGAAAAGAACAGAAACTGTATCGTGGGTACCATTCAGGCCAGATAGCGTTGCTTCTTCATGATCGAAATTATCGAATGCGGCTGTTGTGAAACTTTTAGTATCGAAGTTCCTCGGCAAAGGTCTGCCGTTTTTATACGCTTGCGCCGTCTGCACAGCTAATCCTGTTCGATATCGTTGGACCTCGTCATAAGATATACTTATACCTGTTCGATTCAAGGAGGTCACAAGAGATTTGCTCTTACTCGAATTGTGCACTGACAATCCTGTTATTACGTGCAGTGGCGTTACCTTTCTACCATTGTTCGCAATATAGTAGAACATCTGATAGAGAGATTTTATTTTCAGCGCTTTCATTTCATAATATCTCGACGTACTATCTGTATCGCTTCCCGGTTCGAAAGACTCGGTAGCATTGTCTTCAAGATACTTTTCTTCAATGCTGAAGATCGTAGCAAAGAAACGTTTCAGAATATCCGGGATTCTCATGTTATTCCACGACTGTTTTAGGTGGTTTTCATCGCAATATTTATCGTCTAATTCGAAGTCCGCTTGAGTGAGCGCCTCTTTAATTTCTGCGGCGCAGTCTTCGACAGTTGAGCATGACCGTATTTTATCGACTAGCTCTTCCTGTGATACCGATGACGAAAAGAACATTGTCGACTTGTTCGCTTCGCGTGGAATGGAAAACCGTACCAAATCGCCGAAGTGATTAATAAGATTCGCTTTCACATGTCGATTTTCTACTTCTATACTGCAATCGAGATCTTTGATCACTTTTAGTCTCACGTCGGTTAGCGAAAATGCTTCGCCAGCGAGGAACCGCGCCGAGATATTTTTTATGTGCAACAATATCGCATGGTCCCGAACAGCTTTATCGTTACCGGGTATTAGATCTGTATCCGTTGCTTCTATTCGATCTGCTTGATGAACGATCTCGACTACGTTTTTCGCGTTATTGTTACTGTTATCATTTTTCGTCTTTTCCCGCTCATACTCTCGTTCATACGCGCGAATGCAATTCGCGTGATAGTATAGATTGGCTTCGAGAACACGGTCTACCGACGGTAAATCCATGATACGCAGAAAGACTTCGTCGTTCCGAAGCTTGGCAGCATGCAGTAAAATTTGTGCCCGGTTCCTTTCGGTGAGCCGATGTTTTTTGACTTCGCATTTGGCTTTAAGCTGTCCACAGATGATGCAGGGAATCTTTGTCGTATCCAGTGGCTCTATGAAGCTGCATCGTGGCGTTTGTTTGGCTCGAGTATGATACTTCGAAATCGTACCTACCGATGTATCTTCTCTGTTTCCGTTCTCATCCGTCGGAAAATTTGACCTCGCTATACTTCTTACATTAGCCTCGAGAGTATACGATTTATAGCATTCGTTGGTCATATGGTACTTGAACGAATCTGAAAAAAGTCAACGTATCCTATGATTAAAGGTCTCATCGAACGCACGAAATCCTCCCTTTGAGTGAAGCCTCATAAAACGTTGAATATAGATATAGAATATTTAGTATGCAAACTCACCCTGGTCGCCCAGTTTTTTTAATCGTTGAAAAACGTCATCGTTTCGTTCTTTCGCTGCCCATCGAACTCTCTCGCGACCTTTTTCTCCACTGCTTAAAGATTTTCCACTTTTTTTTTGGCAAATAATGCAGAGTTCGATACTGTTCTCGACACTTTTACGCGTCAGATGTACTGGATTACCGTCCATTCTTTTAGTAGGACCTGTCGCTGCAAAGCGCCAGGACCAACTAATAAAACTGTGTTGCACACTGACTGTCGACGAGTCTCAACATGATCCACGCGGATCGGATCGGTGTTTTCGCAGTAGCGCGCGGAGGAATGAACAACAATGTAGGCAATAAGTCGACGATTGGAACGAATTTCCATGAACAAATATTACATTTTCGTTTTTTTTTAATTATTCATTTACTTCTTCGTAAATGAATGATAAAAAAACGAATGATTTTATTCATCCATTTACGAATAAGTGAATGAAAGAAAGAAAAAAACGGAAATCACTTAGGTGGATAAACGGACGACAATGGATTTATTCACGATTACATTGTTTATAATCCGACCCGGTCAATGCGAAATTTTCAACAAAGCTAAACTGTATCGACCACGCGTACCGGAGACCAGGCGCAGCGCGACGACCGCGCGCGCTCACTCCCAATTCCGTAACTTTCAAGGACTATAACTTCTATATTTTTAGAGCTATCGAGACGGGCGATGCGCCATTCAATTCGTATAGACGAGCCCTCTTAATCGGACTTGGGCACATCTCATGCGGATAATTCTAGTCTGAGATATGTAACAAAACATCTCACTATGTTTTTTACATTATTTTCGACCTTCAACCCGTAGCCATTTTGTAATTTTCCGAAATTCCAGTTTATTTCTTTGACTATCGTTAAGCTTACACCTTCTAGTTTCCGGAACGGTGACATCAAAAGGTAATTCGTTGAATATTTTAAAAGTTACGCAGCCTGAGAGCCAAGCGCGCGCGATTCTCGGCGCGATAACTGGTTCGTTCGTCTATGAAATTGCTCACCTGTCAATAAGTCACTCAGATTGACAAGTACGATTAAATTTGGTATAACAACTTTTGTTCATTTTAAATAGAGGATGAATTTATCACTCGGAAATTTTTCGCTGCGTTGAATAGTTTTCGAGATATATCAATTTAAACAATTAAATTGTTAATAACAATATGTTCTACCCCTTTCATAAAAAAATAACCAAGATTTTCGGATTCAGGAGATCAATATCTAAAGGACCCACCTAGGTTATCCCATGGACCTTTCATTGCATACAGAAGGTACGTGGGCGCCAGGACTATAAAGGAATAAACCGATAATTGAGAAATTACCCGTTACGCTACATATTTTATTTAGCTCGCGACAAAAAGGACGGTGTTAAACACGCTTCACCTTGTAATACCTCATGAAAGTAAAGTTTGTACGATACCCAATTGTTATGTTCGGCTCGATGCGAGATCAAGAGCGAACGTTTATTTTATTATTATTTATGGGGGTCTTTTCTGTCTGAAAGGAGTTGGAACTCCAACACCAAGAATAATGTTGTTCAATTAATAGGTTTATTAGAATATTGGTTACAGATGAGTTTTACAAGAGGAGTCTACGTTGTCTCTTCGGAGACAACCTCTCAGTTCGGTCGATGGAATTAGACTGATTGGTGTTCGATTCGCAGTCGGGGACTGTGAATCGAAATATTCGCATTTTTCGCAATCGCGGAAGAGCCCGGCGATTGCCTCTTGCTGCACTCGCGCTTCCGTATGCGTTCGCACTTTTCGTTGCTGCGTGCATCGGAGTGCGAGTTCATTCGCCTTTGCTGCGTTTGCACATTCTTGCGAGTTCGTTGCTCGCTGTTAATCGCTCGATTGGACTTCGCTCGAAATATTCTATGCGAATATTTCGACTCTTCGTTTTATCGCTCGAATTTTGAATATGCCCTTTTTGCGGCATAACATCCCTCCCCCCTTAAGAAGAAGAAATCTTGAATTCAAGTTTCTTCTCATTCGGTTCGTTCATTCGTCTGTTCAAAATTTGACTTGTTTCTAAGTTTAGTCCCTTTTCTAGATTTAATCCCTTTGATGCTATTTCTCGTTTCAATCCTTTTTTCTAGTTCCCTTTATTTATTTATTTATTTTCTTTGAATACTCCCATTACTTGGATTTATTTGCTTTCATTCTAGCGTATCTTTTTCTCGGTGTCGGGTTGCATCCCGCGCGTGGACGTCTGCCAACGTCGGCACTTTGCGCGTCTCGCTGTTCCTACCTACACTGATAGCTGTCTTACTTGTATGTATGTATGTTGTCGAATAATTTGCACTCGCCGTACTGTCTCTACTTTTTGTCCAATTTCTCGTTCACGGAAATTCGCGCACTTTTCGTGATTTTTGGTCGCTCTTTCTTCATCGCTCTCACTGTTTGTGATGCACTTTTCACAATTTTTTTTTCTCTTTTTATTTTATTTCGCTTCTCTACTAAAGCCAGTGTACCCTGTTCTATGCTGGTTTCGGATTACGTTCGCTACCTATCGCTATTCGGTCTGTTCGTGAATTCATTTCTGATCTCTTTTTTTTTTTTTTTTTTTTTCTAATTTTGGCGCATTTTGGAGTCTCGTACGTTTTTTGCAAACGTGTTTCCGGTCTGTTGCTGTCTCGTTTGTCGTCTCTCTTCCGTCGGCGGTCCTTTTTCGTCGATTGTGCATATTTTTTCCTATAAATTTTTCTTTTGCCCTGACTCGCCGATTTTCTGATTTTTCCTTGTCTCGAATCCTCCGTTTCCCGGTCTTCCGCTTCCCTAATGCTGTATTTCGGAAACCTTCACTCGCGTCGTTTCTCCGTCGTCCTCTTCTTCGGTTCGCCGTGGGTCTCGGATTCCTATCCGTCGTTGTGTTGCGTCGTCAATTCCTACGTTGGCATTTGTCTCACTGCGTCGCCTGGTCGTTCGAATTCGGCTTTTATCGTCGTCTCGTCGTTGGCATTTTACGTTTTCGCGGCGACTTGTATTTCTGTTCGTTTCTCTTCGACGCATTTTTCCGTTGCGACTGACTGTGTTGCTATTCATTTTGACGGCTTCTTCCTGCGGCTTCTCGCTCGTAGCTCGTGGCGGATCCTCCGTCTCGAGTTTCTCTGGCTCATGGTTCAATGCTTTGTGCAAGCATTTTCTGTGCCCTGGTGAGTCGTCTATGCCGCCTGTGTTAACGCGCGTGATCTTGACCTGGCGTAACGCGCTCGACTTCGCTGACGCGTGCATCTCAGGTGTCACCGTCGGCCTTCCTGCCTCGTTCCCTGTCTCGCTCGTGGCTATCGTGCTGATAGCACGGCTGCTACCCAGCGTACACTCTATAGTCGACTCTCGCTCAGTTCTGGCTACGAGATTTTTCTCCTTTTTTATTAGCCCGATTGTTTTTGTTCGGACTCCGTCCCAATTTGACCACGCCGGTTCAGGGGGCTCGCCGAGAATTTGTATGCTGTGTCCGTATATTTTGATGATCCTTCCCCCGAGGATGTCTACGTTGTGCTTCCTTATGAACTCCATTCCGAGTATTCCTTCTGTGCTCAGCGGTACAACATCGGGTACCACGTGGAACCAGTATTTCACTTTCACAGCTGGGGTCGCTACTGTTATCTCGGCCATGCACAATGTCGGTATCGTTGTTCCTGCTACACTTTTTATTTCCGCTTGCTCGTCCTTGATAGGTGTGCAAGGCCGCAGTGCGCTCTTCTTTATCAGGCTGCATTGGGCTCCGGTGTCGGCTTTCAACGTGACGGTCGTCTCCCGCGACTCCTCTATCTCGATAGGGAAATCGCAACCAGCGGTGCATTCTTCTGGGCCTCCCAGCGTGCTGACGCAATACATTTGTGCTTCTGTCGGGGTTGACTTCCGTCCTTCCGCCCCGTCTGGCATTCGCAATGTTTTTCCGACCTTTTCGTCGCTGTTTCCCGTAGTTTCTTCATGCGGTTCTTTCCCGCGCCCTTGGGCTGCGACAATTCTTCCGGCGACAGTAAACGAGTAAACCCTCAGTGTCCCGATGGTCCTCACGGGATTTTCACCCTGTTCGGTTTCGCTCGTTTCACCTTTCCTCTTCCGTTCGTCGCTGCGTCTTTTCGGGCATTGGTACCTGTAGTGCCCCTTCTCGTTGCAGTAATAGCATGTTACCTCGACTGTGTTCACGTCTTTTTCCGCTGCTGGTTGGCTCTGACGTCCTGAAGTTCGGTGGCAATCCTTTGCCCTGTGCCCTGGGGTTCCACAGTTGAAACATCTCGCGATTTCTCTGTTCACCTGTGAACGTCGTGGTCTGCCATATTCCATTTGTTGTTGGTTATTTCCTCGTGTCATTCCCTCTACTTCCGTGGATCCTACTACGGACTCGTGAAGGGTGCGATAATTTCTTGCTCGCACGAGCATCCGCAGCTCGTCCTTCAACCCATTTTCAAATGACATCTGCGCGTTTTTCCGTTGTGCTTGCTCTACGTAATGCGCTCCGCTCTCGTCTATTCCTTCGCATAATTTCTCTACGATCTCGACTGTCAACTTTTCCGTTCGAGTCGCGTACGTACTTACTGGTTCGTCTTGCCCTTGCTAGAGCGTACTGAACTCGTACTGCAGGGCTGCCAAGGACTTCCTTTTCCCGTACAGACCGGCTTTTAGATCGCCAGCTTTTAGATCGCCAGCTCACCAAGGCTAGCAAAACTTCGTAGTTACGCGGATGTACTCTTGGAAACACGATTTCGCAAGACTGCAGAAATCCGTCGAGTTCGTCAGGATCGTTCCCGTCAAATGTTTTGATGTTTTTTAACGCCAGATCCAGACTCAGGTACCCGGCGTCCCCGTGTACCCCTGATGATCGACGATGGTTACCGGCCCTCACGTCACGCCCCAGTCTGCCCAGCATCGCCTCGACCTCTTCGAGTTGTCGCTGTATTTCGTCCGCTCGAGCGCTAAGGCGCTCTTCGCGACTTCCACGTTCGTTGGCGACATCGTGCGCTCGCCCGTCGTACACGTTGCTCTGTCTCGGGAGTCCCCGACGTCCGTCCTCAACTATCCCGTTCGGTTCTGCGCTGACGGCCCTTCTTACGGCCCCTTGCCCTGCGGTTCGCCTGTTCCCGCCGAGGTCTCCTCCCCCGGTCGCACGTGCAAGCAAGCTAGCCCCCCGTGCAAACGGAGGTAACCCGCCAGCGGCTTCTCCTGGCGGCTCCTCGGCGTTTCCGTCTCGGAGTGATCGCGCCATTTCCTTCATTCTCGCTATCTCGGCGTCGACTTGTTCGTCTGTGACAGTTCGTCTGCCCGTCGCCATGATTGTCGCGTCTGGCTCGAATAAGCTGTAGTCTATCGGCTCTATCGAGTCGTACGAAGTCTGTCTTTGTACGTTCACAAATCGGTTACTTTCGCGGCTCTCGGTCAACTCCAAATTCTGCTGCGCGCCTGACGTAACGTCGTCTCGTTCCGCGAGCAAATCTATTTGCAAAGTTGGCGATAACACGGGTGTGGTCAGCCTAACTGCCCTATCACACATCGGAATTATTTTTCCCAACAGCCCTACGCTACCCTGCGCTACTGGCTTCAGTTACAATTTTCCTAAACTTTTCCACGACTTACAGTACGATAAGCTGCAATCTGTCAGTCCTCAACGTCCTCTGATGACGTTTCCTCGTTGCTCTGCACTCGCCACCGCTCCCTGGTGACGTCGGCCCATGTCGTACCTCGATGGCGATGCCCCCTTGCCGATCCTCGGATGGCAATATCCTCGTCGATCCTCGCTGACGAGGCCTGACCGTCAATCCTCGATGACGATCCCCTCAACGCCAAACCTTCCGCTGGCGAAGTTCGAACTAGCAATTTGAATCCCCTCCGTCGGTCCCTTCCGACGACGAAACCTTCAGTATTCGATTATTGGGCCTTGAAGCAACCGTTCCTCAGCTTCCGCGTGCTGGGTCGGTTCTATCCCGCGTTAACGTCTGCGTGTCAACGGGGTCCCGCGCGCACTTCGCACGTCGTGCGCGGCACTCGTTTCAACAAACTCACTGTACTCTCACCGTACTCGTCACTACGCGCTAACGGCGTTCCGCGGGCGTAAAACACGTGACGACTACTCACCGAAAATCTGACTGCCTGGTAACTGAACGTCTTATTTTTGATGTGACAGATCCCACCGGTGCCACCAATGTTATGTTCGGCTCGATGCGAGATCGAGAGCGAACGTTTATTTTATTATTATTTATGGGGATCTTTTCTGTCTGAAAGGAGTTGGAACTCCAACACCAAGAATAATGTTGTTCAATTACTAGGTTTATTAGAATATTGGGTACAGATGAGTTTTACAAGAGGAGTCTACATTGTCCCTTCGGAGACAACCTCTCAGTTCGGTCGATGGAATTAGACTGATTGGTGTTCGATTCGCAGTCGGGGACTGTGAATCGAAATATTCGCATTTTTCGCAATCGCGGAAGAGCCCGGCGATTGCCTCTTGCTGCACTCGCGCTTCCGTACGCGTTCGCACTTTTCGTTGCTGCGTGCATCGGAGTGCGAGTTCATTCGCCTTTGCTGCGTTTGCACATTCTTGCGAGTTCGTTGCTCGCTTTTAATCGCTCGATTGGACTTCGCTCGAAATATTCTATGCGAATATTTCGACTCTTCGTTTTATCGCTCGAATTTTGAATATGCCCTTTTTGCGGCATAACACAATCAAAAAATAATTTCTATTGTACGCACGTGAAAATGTCGATATTCCGAGATATTCCGCTATCGAGACGCGAACAATGCCACGCAGGACGCTGCTGCAACATCGACGCTCGACGCGTCGAACGAAGGATCGACGCCCAGAAATACGCACGCGACGCTCGAAGCGTCGGTTGAGACCGGCGAACGGCCGCTCGAGACATCATCGGCTTCGGCCAGGGCGTCACAGCCCCCACGAGCGCTCGAGCGATGGGAACTTCCGCTGTGCGAGGCCGTCGCAGGCCTCGAGATAGCCACATCGAGACGCGACAACGGCAGCAACTTCCGGGCCATCGGAGGGCGAGGAGTGCCGCCCGTGCGACGCGAGGCGAGTTCCGGGGCGAATCACGAGAAGCCTCGAGCTACGATCGCGGCGGGAAGACCAGCGCGAGCGCTAGCGGGCTGTCTAAATTGCCACAAGCCGGGACATCCGTGGAAGAGATGCCCCGAGCCGATCCGCACGCATTTTTGCTAGCGATGCCATCGGGTGTGAGTTTCGACGGCCAACTGTCCCGGGCCGCACGGATTGCAACGTGAGAGGACTCGAGAACGCGCGGAGCATCTCCGACGTTACGAACTGCGTCGCACTTCCTCGACGGAGATGTCGTGCCCTCGGTGCTTCGGATACGGACACGGCCTACGCGACTGCCCGCGCCCAGCTTCGGAGGCCACCCACAAATATTGCGTGTCCTGCTACCGCGTAGGGTTTACGCGCAGCACGTGCCCCGACTGCCACCGCGAACGTCGCCAGGAGTGAAAGAGAAAGAAAAGAAACAGAGACGATTTGGGGGGAATTTCGGTTTTTTTCCCGGCACCGTACGCGAAAGGTCTAAGCTGGCATATTGAGGGCATATTTGTAAGAGTCTGATTTTTGGGGTTTAATGATTTTTTGTTAACGACGGGTCCGACGACGAGGACAATCGTTCCATTTTTTGTAAGGCGAGATCGGAATGTGGGAGGCTAATAAAACGAAACAGATTGCCGATATGACTCCCTGTAATGATTTCTATGTGTTGTCTGAGTGGGAAAATTGGTGATGGGATTGACAGGCTCGGTGGAGTGACGGTACGGCGACGTAGCGTGAAGAATCGGGTATCGGCGTGTGTCTACCTCGCGTAGCGTAGGGTAGACAGGGCCTAGGGGGGGGATGTAACGAGGCGCGAGCGCGCGTCTCGAGAATCTTCGCACGAGAGTCCCGCGATAGATCGCGCAACGTCGCTACACCGTCACGCCGGGCCAAGAAATGTATAACCAGAGCGCAATACTGCCGAGAGATCTGTACAATTGTGTTTCAGAGAGAAGTCGCGAAAATTCGGCAACGGCGGTGAAGAAAGAGAGCGACCGATCGACGGCGGCGAGGCTCGAAGCCTCGCGCGACGAAGGAGAGCGCTCCCCCTTCCCTCAGAGGCTCGACGCCGAATTCGCGACACGAGAGGAGCACTCTCGTGCGAGCAGTAGGACAGACCAGATAGTAGTAGCGAGTTGCGAAAAGAATATTGTACAACGCGATAGAGTGAGAGCGAGAGCGTGTGAGTGTGTGAGATAAGCGACAGATCGCCGGAAAATCCTGTGGACGAACGAATCGCGACCCTCGACGGGATCGTGGAAAATTGACGACACGGGGCTCGAGCCAGTCGTGACAGGATTCACCGCGAAGGATTTTTGATAAAGGTAGGCGCACGTGGTGCCAGATTCTATTCTAAAATCAGCGTGGTCGCCGTCCGTGGTTAACCCGGGGCTGTCTTTCTTGTTGTGTGTGTGCGTGGTTCGCTCGAGCGTACTCGAGGCGACCACGGGATAATTCCCGCGATTCCGAGCGGTGCCTCGCTCAACTTTGCTATCGATTTTGTTTTAATAAACTCACAGACTACGTTATTGTTATTTCGAACTAGGTCTTGAGAATTTTATTTGAATTATTATCGTGTCGTGAAGCCCAAACCCATTCCCATTGCTAGCCGGCAGTACGAGTAGAACGGAAAGAAAAATATTATACCCGCGGCAACACGGGGAGGTTTTGTTGCCTGGCGCCCTTCAAGAGTGTTGGCAAGGGAAAGAATCATAAGGGCGTCATTATTGTGTAACGGGCGCGTCTTGTAATTTTTGCGAAATTTTTGATTGCAAGGACACGTTACACATTAAGGAAGGTGCAAAAAATCGAAGAGCGGGATCCTGGCCATCGCACGGTATTTTGTCAGGAGTTTTTCGCGTGCGCAGAAAACGACCCGGCTTACGTGGACCGAATACTGTGGACCGACGAGTCGATTTTTACGAGGGAGGGCATCTTTAATCAGCACAACAGTCATTATTGGTCGCACGAGAACCCACACGTTACCCACGAGAGAGCGTTTCAAGGTCGTTTCTCGGTCAACATCTGGGCTGGCATGATCG